>CM053035.1:24634739-25322239 GCA_028564925.1 Lithobates sylvaticus | reverse complement strand
GTGGATTTTTGTCCAAAGGGCGTTGGCCCCAAGTTGGTATTGCATACACACGGCAGGACTTTTTCAGCCAACTTTCACCAAATCACTTGGTTTTTCTGCTCTTTACCGCCACCTTTGGTCAACTTCTGTATTGTTGTCTGATCTTTTGCATTGGTTCTGCATTGGTTTGTACAAAAGTCCGTTGGTTTTGTGTACACACGGTCGGACTTTGGTCCATCAGACTTTTGTTGGCAGAAAGTTGGTCCGTTCGCACACACGGTTGGATGTTGCTCCAAAACAGCTAATTTGCATGTTTGTTGTCAAAAAGTCACATCGTGTGTACGGGCCATAAAGCCTCATACGCACTATCAGAGCCTCGTACAATTACATGTTAACTGCGCCTGCGCGGTGTAGAGTTCACTCAGAGCTGTTTAGGTTTGGCAATTTTCGTAAGCTCAGGGGGTCCTTATCCAGTGGAGGAACTTCTTCGGCAGGACACCGGAATTACACTACTGCCATCTAGTGGCGGTAGATGTCATTGCGGTAACGCCGCCCAAGTAATGGGAATTGCATTACCATGAGGGGAAAAGTAATCAGTTAGATTACTCGTTACCTCTAAAGTAACTGCGTTAAATAACTCTGTTTATTTTAACTCAGTTACTTACATCACTGTTGAGCTCTATCTATGAGACCTGAGGAATGTGTCCCATGTGCCGGGAATCTAGTGAAGCCCACCGTAGAAAACCAGAAGGTGTGAGGCTGCATCACGTGTACACTATACACATAGACACGGTTATTTCCAAATGATCACAACCTAAAAAAAATAAATGAAGTCCATAAGATATTGATTATGGGAATTTGGATAAGGGTAAAGGTTCCTTTTTAACCAATCACTTCCTCTCTTTATAGAACTGACGGACAAACCAGTGATCACCCCGGTGACGGCGTTATTGGCTGATAAGGAGGTGACATTGACCTGTGAAAGTCCTGGAAGATGCAATGGCTCTGCTCCTCTGATAACTTGGAATAGTGGAGGAGTACAGAGGACAAATGTCACCTATCAGACAATCAATCCAGATGGCAACAAGACATACTACTCCAATATCACATTCACTCCATCCAAGGAAGACCACCAGTCATCCTTAACTTGTATTGTGACCTTCCAAGCAAGTTCTACATCAACCCGCACCCAGATCATTTTAAATGTTGAATGTAAGTCCAATGTACATCTAACACATGATCAGGCTCAGTCCATGAAGGTCGTTTTCAAAAAATGATAGCTTTTTCTTTTGGTTCGGTTAAAATGAAAAATGATAGTCACATGGCTAAAATAAGGATACCTACCTTTGCTTTAAAATATAAGTACAGTAGAACCTTGGTTTATGAGTAACGCGGCTAACGAGCATTTTTTTGAAAGATAAGCAACTTTTTTTTTTTAATTCTGACTCGGTTTGCGAGTGTTGTCTCTCAAAACGAGCTGATTTCAAGCTAATGGGGGGTGCAGTACCTCACTTGGCCAGAGGTGCGGGGACGCCGGGGACAATACTCGGGATCACTTGGAAATACTCAGAAACACTTGGAAATACTCAGTTCCCAAGTGTTTCCAAGCCTTTCCGAGGCATTTCCGAGTTCAGCCAAGCTGTCCGTGAGTATTTTCGAGGCTCTCTGGTGCCCCCCCACCTCTGGCCACATGCGGTATTGCATGTAATAGAATTCAATGCGGAACGAATTATCTTCGTTTCCGTTGACTTCTATGGGGAAACTTGCTTTGATATGCGAGCGCTTTAGATTACAAGCATTCTCCTGGAACGGATTATGCTCGTAATCCAAGGTTAACGAGCGTTTTGAAAGATGAGCAACTTTTTTTTTTTAATTCTGACTCGGTTTGCATTTCCGAGTTCAGCTGAGCTGTCCCTGAGTATTTTCGAGGCTCTCCGGTGCCCCCCCCACCTCTGGCCACATGCGGTATTGCATGTAATAGATGTCAATGCAGAACGAATTATCTTTGTTTCCATTGACTTCTATGGGGAAACTTGCTTTGATTTGCTAGTGCTTTGGATTACAAGCATTCTCCTGGAACGGATTATGCTCGCAATCCAAGGTTCCACTGTACTACTTTAAAAAGTAATAGTATGGCTGCACTGCCCCATTGTGAGAACTCCATGGGACTTTGGGGTTGATTTACTACAACTGGAGGGTACAAAATCTGGTGCAGCTCTGGGGGGAACTCAAGGTGCCATCAGGAGAGCAGCTGTTTGATTAGACGCTGCTGCCCTGGGTGACCTCAGTTGCCAACTTTAGTGTGGGCAGTGCTAATAACTACCCTGTTTCCCCGAAAATAAGACCTAGCGTGATTTTCGGTGATGGCTGCAATATAAGCCCTACCCCCCAAATAAGTCCTACCCTGTTTCCCCCGAAAATAAGCCCTACCCTAAAAATAAGACCTACAAGGACTTTAACTAGGGCTTATTCGGGGGGTAGGGCTTATATTGCAGCCATCACCGACAATCACGCTAGGTCTTATTTTCGGGGAAACAGGGTAGCACTGTCTTCCGTCCGTTGGCGCACCTTTGCAAAGTGGCTAGGTCAGGCACAGGAACCCGCTGGTCAGGGACACCGGGGTCGATTTACTGAAACTGGAGAGTGCAACGTCTGGTGCAGCTCTGCATAGTAACCAATCAGCTTCCAGGTTTTATTGTCAAAGCTTAATTGAACAAGCAGAAGTCAGAAGCTGATTGGCTACAATGTACAGCTGCACCAGATTTTGCACTCTCCAGTTATAGTAAATTAACCCCTCTGCTATACGCCGCAGCCCAATTTTATGAATGAGTTGAGCTGCGATGTGCAAAGCCCATTGGATCAAAATGGAGAGCGGAGTCTCTTAGTGAATACATGGATTGATTTACTAAAGATAAATAGACTTGTGCAGTTGCTCCAGAGCTTAGCAAATAAGGGGGAGCTCTGTTGGAATTCATCATCCAATCAGGTGCAAGCAAAAATTATGTTTTTTACATTTTATTTTTATTGCATGTGATTGGGTATTCTTTGTAAAGTAAAACTTTACTTCATGTACTAATCTCTGGAGCAACTGCACTTGCAAAGTGCACAGTCTTTAGTAAATCTATCCCTAATGACATCGTTCTGCGATTTTTAGCAGGACTGCAACATTGCGGTGGACAGATCAGACACTTTTGACACTTTTTTGTGACCAGTGACATTTATACAGCTAAAAATAGCCACTAATTACTGTATAAATGTCACTGGCAGGAAGGGGTTAACACTAGGGGACGATCAAGGGGTTAAGTGTGTTCCCTGGGAGGTGTTGCTAACTGTATGGGGGCTGGGCTCACTGGAGGAGGAGAGAGATCGTTGTTCCTAATCACTAGGAACAGACAATCTCTCTCCTCCCCTGACAGAACAGGGATCTGATTGTTTACACTGACAGATCCACGTTCTGCCTTTCTCTGGAGCGATCGCAGATGGCCTGCATACATCGAGTTCACCGGACCCACTGGTTGGATCCCCTGCTCAGGAATGGGCAAACGCGCACACAAAACGCAGCGTACGCCTCCGACGTACAATAACAGCGGTTTGCGCACGGGAGCCAACTTGCCGCAGTACAACTGCCCCGGACCATTTTGTTGGCCAAAGACCAGAGCACTTTTTGCGATTCGGCACTGCGTCGCTTTAAGTGACAATTGCGCGGTTGTGCTCCCAAACAAAATTGACGTCCTTTTTTTTTTCCACAAATAGAGCTTTCTTTTGGTGGTATTTTATCACCTCTGCGGTTTTTATTTTTTGCGCTACAAACAAAAAAATAGCGACAATTTTGAAAAAAACACAATATTTTTTACTATTTGCTATAATAAATATCCCCAAATATACATAAAAAAATGTTTTCCCTCAGTTTAGGCCGATACGTATTCTTCTACATATTTTGGTAAAAAAAAAATCGCAATTAGCGTTTATTGATTGGTTTGCACAAAAGTTATAGCGTTTACAAAATAGGGAATAGTGTTATGGCATTTTTATTGATAATTCTTTTTTTTATTAGTAATGGCGGCGATCTGCGATTTTTATCGTGACTGCGACATTATGGCAAACACATCGGACAATTTTTACACATTTTGGGACCATTGTCATTTTTACAGCGATCAATGCTAAAAAAAATTGCATTGATTACTGTAAAAAATGTCACTGGCAGTGAGGGGTTAACCACTAGGTGGCGCTGTAGGGGTTAAGTGTGTCCTAGGGAGTGATTCTAACTGTGGGGGCGTGGCTGTGTGTCACACATCACTAATCACTGCTCCGATCACAGGGAGCAGAGATCAGTGACACTGTCACTAGGCAGAACGGGAAGATGCTTGTTTACATCAGCATCTCCCCGTTCTTCCTCACCGTGAGACGATCGCAGGTCCCGGATCACGGTCATGGAGCTCCCGGTAGTCGCGCGCGCACGCAGCCGCAAGCCGACTCTTAAAGGGCAATGTACAGGTACGTTAATCTGCCTGTATGTGCCCTTCTGCCGCAGTATATCTGCGTGAGGCGGTTGGGAATCGGTTAAGCCCTGATAAAAGAACAAGGAGAGGGATTAGAAATGAGTCCCTGAAATGAGTCGGCTATTGAGTTCATTACAAGTTTTGGAATTAAACTTTTAATATTTTGGTGTGGCGTTCCAAATTTTTGATCCAGCATACAGCCTATGACTTCTTTAGGCATGCTGTACCTGTGGGGTCCCTGGTGAAGAACTTTACACTATACAGTCAGATACAGCCCTGCGTATGAGCTGTAATGCGGCGTACACACGATCGGAATTTCCGATGGAAACAGTCCGATGGGAGCTGTTCATCGGATTTTCAGACCTTTTTTATGCCCAACGGTCTTTTTCTGTCGGAATTTCCGACGGACTTTGAATTGAGAACCTGTTCTGAATTTTTCCGAAGGAAAACCTTTCTATCGGATTTTCCGATCGTGTGTATCCAATTCCGACACGCAAAATTCCGACGCATGCTCGGAAACAATTCGACCCATGCTCAGAAGCATTAAACTTCCCTTTTATAGTGCTGTCGAACGTGTTTTCTTTGCCGCTGTGTTATTGACCGTCGGAATTTGGTGTGACCGTGTGTAGGCAACACAGCTTGAGCGGAATTTCGTTGGAAAAACCGTCAGAGTTTTTTCCGACGAGAATTCCGATCGTGTGTACGCGGCATTAGGCTCTATGTGTGCTAGCAAAAGGTGAACTGCCATTGCTGAAACTGAAAGTCCTAACTGGCAGTTTAGGTCATCTCTGGCGTCAGCGCTGCAGATCAGGAAAGTCAGACGTCTTATCCGTAGGCGGGCAAACAGGGTGTGCCGGAGGTGCCTGGGCACACCCTAAACACCCAATGTGGCACAGATTCCCCCTGCTACCTGGGACAGGGACAAAAATGTAAAACATTTTATAAAATAAATAATAATTAAAAAAAAGGTAAAGCACCCCCCCTGTCAGTAGTGAATTCATACATAGGTCACACCCACATATTTAAACGATGTTTGAACCACACATGTGAGGTAACGCTACAAATGTCTGAGCGAGAGCAATAATTCTAGCACTAAACCCGTAGATTTTTTTTAAAGCGTCGCCTATGGAGATTTTTAAGCACCATAGTTTTGCGCCATTCTGCGAGGGCGTGCAATTTTAAAGCATGACATGTTATTTACTCAGCGTAACATCATCTTTCATATCGTATTTTTCCCCAAAAATTGCATTGCGCACAAACCGTGTAAAATAAAAAGTTGCAGCGACTGCCATTTTATTCTCTAGGGTCTCTAAAATATATCTAAAAAAATATATATATATATATATATAATATATATATATATATATATTATATATATAAAATGTTTGGGGGTTCTATGTAATTTTCTAGCAAAAAATACAGATTTTTACTTGGTAAACACCAAGTGTCAGAAAAGGGCCTGGTCCTAAAGTGGATAAAGGCTGTTGACTATTATTGACAGCTGTTATGGGTACACTGACTATTATATACCATATTTTCTTATCCTAGTTTCTCTATTGAAATTGTATGAATGACCTATTTTTATCTTTTTCAGATCCTCCAATTGTGAGCATCATATTTAATGGTAAGTTATGTAGCATACGCAGAGGCGGCTCTAGGCTTTGTGAGGCCTTAGGCAAATCTAAGACCCACGCACGCCCAAAATGGGAAAAATAATTCAAGTGAACATTCCCTCCAACTCCCACACACATCAGGCAAATTAGGCGGCCACGAGGCCCCTGGGAGTGCGAAGCCTAAGGCGACCGCCTAATTTGCCTAATTAGAGAGCCACCTCTGAGCATACGAAGTACAATCCGCAGTTGGTTTCTGCCATAAATGTCCCCTTTCCATTGCTGTTTACCTCCTTTCTTCTCTCTGCATCTTTTTTTTTTTTTTATACCTCTTCTTCAGTCTAAGCCCCCGTACACACGGTCGGAAATTCTGACCACAAAATCCGTCAGATTTTTTCCGACGGATTTTGTCCGACACTGGTGTTGCATACACACGGTCGGACAAAGTTGTCGGAAAATCCGATCATTCTGAACGTGGCGACGTTCGTTGTGTACGACGGGACTACGTAGAGGCTAGTAGCCAATAGCTTTGGTAATTTGATCTGAGCATGCGTGGCACTTTGTCCGTCGGAATTCTCTACACACGATCGGAAAAAGTCAGATCGGATTTTGTTGTCGGAAAATTTGAGAGCAGGATCCGGTGGAGCCCACACACGGGCAGATTTTCCGACAACATGGTCCGATCGGACATTTTCCGTCGGAATTTCCGATTGTGTGTACGGGGCATAATCCTCTTTCTCTACGTCCTTTTTTTCTTTGTAAAGAAACTTGGAGATACGGGACTGTCAAAGGTACATAAATATTGAAGAGATTTGTGTTTATATTATAAAAAGGTATATTTGTTTAGAAAAGACATAGTTGTAAAACCAACAAGTAAATAACAAATAATTTTGTGCAGAACATGATATACATTAGGCCCCTTTCACACGGAAGGCCCGTTCAGATCCGCCTGTCAGTTTTGACGGCGGATCTGAACGGGCGCTCCATGTTACTCTATGGAGCGTCGGATGTCAGCGGAGACATGTCCGCTGACATCCGATCCGGTCCGATCCGCCAAATCCAGACGTATGGACCACACGTCCAGATCCGTCGGATCGGGTGAGATCGGGTGAGATCGGGTGAAAACGGACACACTGTCCGTTTTCATCCGATCTCTCCATAGAGATCAGCGGCGCTCGCAAGCCCCTCCCCGCTCAGTGAGCGGAGAGAGGCTTGTCATCCGCCGGCTCAGCGGAGATCAACGGACAGATCTCCCGCTGAGCCGACGGACAGAGGCGGGCTCCGTGCAAGCGGAGTCCGCCTCGTCTGAAAGGGGCCTTATAGTTCAAGGTCTATGCATACAGCCTCTAATGAACAAAATAAAGATATACTGTAGTTGAATGCACAAAATATGCTCGTCCATTTATTCGACATGTTTCGCCGATGTGGCTTCTTCAGGAAAAGGACGTAAAGTGTATATTTGAAAATGATGAAGATATAATTTGTTCTAGATATGCATATAGAAACAGAGAAATAATTAATATGATATTATATAGCTGTGGTTACTACACATACGTAGTCATATATCACACATAATTGGCAGAAATTTTCCCATTGGGACCCGTGAATCACATACACCCTCCTACCTCCAAAAATAGAGGATATGAGCGCCATCAGGTTCCGATAAAGAGAAAGAAGAAATTCCCCAGGGAGCCTCATCAGATCAGCATCAGGGGTTGAACCACAAATATGGCTGGGTGCCCATAGAGGGGGATGCAATTTCTAAAGAACCTTTTATAAAAGTGATAGACCTGCAATAGTGTAAGACACTTGTGTAAATAGTATGTACTATAACAAATGCGCTGAGGGCAGGAGAGCAATTCAACACAGGCTCAAAATTCTTCTGAATTACACCTACCTCACAGCCATAGAATAGACTTTTGGATAACTCAGGGAGCTCAGGTATGCGTTTATGGAAAACGCAGATTATTGATTATTTTGGGACTACAACTCTAGCCAAACAATTCTGAAAGTCTTTTTTTCTTTGTTACTTTATTGACTTTTTACTCTGACGCTTCATGCTTGCGCTGGAGTGATAGAAGTGATAATTGGCACCGGTGGATCTACTGGGAAGCCCATCTCCGGGCAAGAAAACTTTTCCCCATGGAATGTGCCCGCCCTGCACGGGTCAGCTGCTCGTTTTTGTCTAGAGGAGAGGAGAAAGGAGATTTACTTTCCGAATCCTCAGATCCTTCCAGCACAAGACGGGACCAGCACCCCAAAAACACCCCTCTTCATCAGGGCTACAACAAAACACAATATAATTTAAATGTAAATGTGACTGGTAAATTCAGAAGTCCAACAATCGTCGAAAAACATAGGTAAGATGTATATATATATATATATATATATATATATATATATATATATATATATCTATATACAGTATCTCGCAAAAGTGAGTACACCCCTCACATTTTTGTAAATATTTTATTATACCTTTTCATGTGACAACACTGAAGAAATGACACTTTTCTACAATGTAAAGTACAAGCATACCCCACTTTTAGGTACACAATGGGGTTTATTTACTAAAGCTGGAAAGTGCAAAATCAGGCTCACTTCTGCATAGAAACCAATGAGCTTCTAACCCCAGCTTGTTCAATTAAGCTTTGGTAATAAAACCTGGAAGCTCATTGGTTTCTATGCAGAAGTGAGCCTGATTTTGCACTTTCCAGCTTTAGTAAATAAACCCCATTGTGTACTTAAAAGTGGGGTACGCCTGTAGTGAGTGTACAGCTTGTATAACAGTTCAGCAAACTGTTTTCGGACTTTCTTGTGCATCATCTTTAGAAGAGGCTTCCTTCTGGGATGACAACCATGCAGATCAATTTGATGCAGTGTGCGGCGTATGGTCTGGGCACTGACAGGCTGACCCCCCACCCCTTCAACCTCTGCAGCAATGCTGGCAGCACTCATACATCTATTTCCCAAAAACAACCTCTGGATATGACGCTGAGCACGTGCACTCAACTTCTTTGGTCGACCATGGCAAGGCCTGTTCTGAGTGGAACCTGCCCTGTTAAACCACTGTATGGTCTTGACCACCGTGCTGCAGCTCAGTTTCAGGGTCTTGGCGATCTTCTTATAGCCTATGCCATCTTTATGTAGAGCAACAATTCTTTTTTCAGATCCCCAGAGAGTTCTTTGCCATGAGGTGCCATGTTGAACTTCCAGTGACCAGTATGAGAGAGTGAGAGCGATAACACCACATTCAACACACCTGCTCCCCATTCACACCTGAGACCTTGTAACACTAACGAGTCACGTGACACCGGGGAGGAAAAATGGCTAATTGGGCCCAATTTGGACATTTTCACTTAGGGGTGTGCTCACTTTTGTTGCCAGCGGTTGAGACATTAATGGCTGTGTGTTGAGTTATTTTGAGGGGACAGCAAATTTACACTGTTATACAAGCTGTACACTCACTACTTTACATTGTAGCAAAGTGTAATTTCTTCAGTGTTGTCACATGAAAAGATAGAATAAAATATTTTCAGAAATGTGAGGGGTGTACTCACTTTTGTGAGATAATGTATATATATATATACATATATCTCTTCCATAACGTATTTCTCTATCTCTCTGCTTCTCTCTGTCTTTCTCGTTAGCACTACTGTCTCTTATCTTATGTTTCCTTATCTCTTCCATTCTTATATCTCTCTTTCTCTGTATCAATGTTCTCTTCCTCTTTCGTGATCTGTGGTAGTTTTGTTTTCTCTTCCTCTTTTCTATTTCCACTTCCTCTTCCATTAGATCTCTCATCTTTTTTGATTTACATTTTTATATCTTATACTCCTCTATCAAGGGCTTTGCCCTTCTCTCTCCTTTTCCCTGCTATCTCTGCCCCTCTGTTCTCTTCCTCTATATTTTTATTCTTTTTTTTTCTATTTCTAAGGCCAACCATAGATGGAGTGATTTTCTTGGTTGCCGGAAAAGAAAATTGCTTGATTCCCCATCAACACAGTCACTGTTGATGGGGGGATTCCATTCGGTGGAGCCGCTAGCAATAATCAAATATAATAACCAACAGGCTGGTTGTAGACACGTCGATCGATCGATCAACTTGGGTACATTCAGCCTGCCCATACATGGGTCGAACCATCTATGGCCGGCTTACTCTGCTTTATAGACATGTGCACAACAAAAAGATTAGTTTATTTTTGTTTCATTTTTTTCGTTTCCGAAAAAAATTTGTTTATTTTTGTTTTGTTTCGTTTTTTTTGTTTCCGTCGATTCGTAACGATTCGTACATTCGTAAGTTGTCGGTGTTCGTATTCGTAACGATTCGTACATTCGTAAGTCGTCGGTGTTCGTATTCGTAACGATTCGTATTTTCGTAAGAGTTATTTTTTCGTTGATTCGTTTTTTCGTTAGTTTAATTTTCGTTTATTCGTTTATTCGAAATTCGGACGCATTCGTATTTATTCGTACATTCGTAACATTCGTAGATTCGTAATCGGAGCATAATTCATAATTTTATGTAATGTGTATGCTATTATTACATTTTAATAATTTACGAATCGAAAAAAAAAGTTACGAATCGAAAAAAAAAAGTTACGAATGTACGAATTTTTTCGTTCAATCCATTCGAAGCACGTTAAACAACGCCATTGTAAGAGACACGGAAAATTACGATTTGAAAAAAAAAAAAAAGTTACGAATGTACGAATTTTTTCGTTCAATCCATTCGAAGCACGTTAAGCAGCACCATTGTAAGGGACACAGAAAATTACTAATTCAACAAAAAAAAAAAAAGTTACGAATGTACGAATTTTTTTGTTCATTTTCGTTGTTCCTGTTTTCGTTTTTCGGATTTTCTTCATTGGTACATTCGTTGTTTCTAATTATTTTTTTTCGGATTTTCGTTGTTTTTCGGATTCGTTCGATTCGAATGATTCGTTAATCGGATTTGTATCGATTCGAACGATTTGTTCATTCGAAAATAACAAAAAAAAAGAAAAAAACTAAAATAAACGAAACAAATTGCACATGTCTACTGCTTTATATCTCCCTGTATATCTTTTTTTATCTCCCTCATTCTCTATCTCTCTACTTCTTTCATCCTCTTCTTATGTTATATCTTTTTGCTTCTCTATAGCTATTTTTCTCTCTTGTTTTCTGCTATTGTCTTGTCTACTATTTTTTGGCCAATTTTTATTTTGGTTTTAGATGGAATAGAGAAGCATTCAAACCTTAAAACCAAACAAGGGGGGCGAACAGTTTCGAGCCGAGCAAAAGTTTGGCCAAAAATAGCACGTTCGCCCATTTGACAAACACCTGAATTTTGCGGGCCGCTTGGTGGGATGTTCACCCGCCAAGCTCCCCACTGCACAGTCCGTTCTAAGTCCTGATTGGACAAAACTTTGCCTAATCAGGGCACAGTGAATAGCTGGTTGTTAAAGAGAAGCCTTTACCTGTTTAGGAACCGTCAAACGGCGGAGCAGGCATTCGGTGGTTAGCCTTCATCGCGGGCAGAGTGTTTTCTTTTTTTCCAGGTCCGGCGGTGTGGCGGGCATCATGATTGACGATGGATCTTTATCGGAGGGGATTGTTTTTTTATTTTTTCTTAAGGAATTCTCAAAAACTGCCTGGTGTTCATTTTTGACACTTTTTTTTGGTGAATGGGTATGGGTACAATGTACCCCATACTCATTCACATAGGAGGGGACCAGGATCTAGGGGGCTGCCAGGCTGCATGTTTGGATAAGTGTTTGGTATGGATTTTGGGGGGACCCCATGCTGTTTTTTTTCTTTTATATTGCTGGCAATTTAAATGTCCTTTTTTTCTTTAGAAATGTCAGTTTTTCTGCAGCAGGTTCCTTGACATGGTACGGATGCGCCACTTTACAGGCAGACTAAGGGGACCCCCCAAGGCACTATTTTCTTATTTTTTTTCCATTATTCATTAGTTTTCATTTTTGTTGTTCCACTTTAAAGTGGTATTTCAGTCATTTTTTAATCTTTCCATCTATTAAATCTTCTGCCCTTGTTGTCTTAACTTTGGATAGTAATTTTTTTTTTCTGCCAGTAATTACCTTATACAGCCCACTTTTCTGTTTCTTGTCTGGAAAAATCTTATGACATCATGCACAGCTCTCTCTCTCTCTCACTTACACAAAACTGCTGTAAAAAATCTTGGTCCTCAATTTGCTGGGTAAATAGAAGAGAAAGATAGGCGGCCGTGGTTCAGTTTGCTGCCCCTCTCAAAGTGCTGCCTGGGTCCAATGGACCCACTGGGACCCATGGTAGGGCTGGCCCTGCCTGCTCCTGTCTCCGCCCCCCCAAAGTGGGGGAGGGTGAAAACAAGCAGAACTTCCTATTTGGGTGGAACTCGGCTTTCAGGCCTTGGCTACCAGGTTAAGTGAGCATTTGCGAGTTGTTGCATGACCGCGCAATTGACCTGGGCAGGAAGAGGGTGAAAGTGCCCGGCTGGCAAGTGGTTAAACTCAATGAAAGAATAAAATGGGTGTACTGGGCTCTGCCCTGTATAGGTTGACCATGCTATAAAATATGTTAGATTGTGAGCACACAGCCTTCAATGATTAATAAGCCGATAACTTGTCATGTTTTGGTAGATAACATCCAGAATGAGAACACACCCATTATTGTGAATGAAACGGATTCATGGACTATAAAGTGTACGGTGGACAGTAACCCCAAATCTACTATTATCTGGACTAAAGAAAACGTTGTAATAAATGGAACATTGAATGGGCAGACATCGATTTACAGTGTGAAGAATGCTAATCCAAATGACACCGGGATATATCGATGTTCAGCAAATAACAGCCATTCATCCATTACCAGGAGTGTTAACATCAATGTACAATGTAAGTATATCACAATTCTTATGTGAAATACAATGCACTTCTTTTTTTCAAAATAATAATTTTAACCACTTCAGCCCCGGACCAATTGGCAGCCAAAGGACCAGGCCCCTTTTTGCGATTCGGCACTGCGTCGCTTTAACTGACAATTGCGCGGTCGTGCGACGTGGCTCCAAAACAAAATTGGCGTCCTTTTTTTCCCACAAATAGAGCTTTCTTTTGGTGGTATTTGATCGCCCCTGCGGTTTTTATTTTTTGCGCTATAAACAAAAATAGAGCGACAATTTTGAAAAAATGCAATATTTTTTGCTTTTTGCTATAATAAATATCCCCAAAAAATATATAAAAAAACATTTTTTTTCCTCAGTTTAGGCCGATATGTATTCTTCTACATATTTTTGGTAAAAAAAAATCGCAATTAGCGATTATTGATTGGTTTGCGCAAAAGTTATAGCGTTTACAAAATAGGGGATAGTTTTATAGCATTTTTTTATTAATATTTTTTTTTTTTACTAGTAATCGCGGCGATCAGCGATTTTTATTGTGACTGCGACATTATGGCGGACACATCGGACATTTTTGACACATTTTTGGGACCATTGTCATTTATACAGCAATCAATGCTATTTAAATGCACTGATTCCTGTATAAATGACAGTTGTAGTGAAAGAGTTAACCACTAGGGGGAGGGGAGGGGTTATGGGCTGTGACGTGTGTGTTTTTTTACATTAGGGGGCGGGGCTGACGTCTGACGTCATTGATCGGCTTTCCCGATGACCGGGAACAGCCAATCAATGACAGGCAGAGTAGGAAGCGCGGGGAGAGGTTTGTTTACACATACCTCTCCCCGTTCTTCAGCTCCGTAACCCGATCGCGGGACACCAGCGGCGATCGGGTCCGCTGGTCCCGCGGCCAGGGTCACGGAGCTCCCGACCGGGTTGCGCGCGCGACCCACGGGCAGGCATTTAAAGGGCCACGTACAGGTACGTGGTTTTGCCTGCCCGTGCCATTCTGTAGACGTAAATCTACATGAGGCGGTCGGGAAGCGGTTAAGCTTGCATATTTAAATCAAGAACACGCGATTCAGACCGCATGCAAATCGCACTCCATTTGCTCCCTGAAGCGGTAGCAATAGAAATTGAACAACACCCCTAACGCAGGTCGCAAACGCAGTGCACCTGCCCACACGGGTACCATGCCATCCAGTTACAGTGCATTTTAAAAAAAGTAGTGCATGGACTACTTTTGGTGCCGTGCGGTTTGCGATTTTAGCCCATTCACAAAAAATGGGCTGAATTCACAACTGCGTGTGTGTGACGCATGTGTGACTGCACAGTGATGCCCAGCGCATTCCGGTGTGAATCATGTGCAGGCATGGTGTGAACTGGCCCTTAAACCCAAAAGCAAATCTTTATTATAGTGCAGCTTACCAATTCTTAGATGTGATGACTGCATTCGTTTTCGGTTTTAGTCTTTCTTTCTTCTAGTTTTATCTGACGATCCAGCCAGTAAGTCTGTTGTTTTTTTTGAAAGAACAAGCTCTCTTGCAGATGTATCAGTCGCAGGGATGAGGCAAACCGTTTAACACTGACAGGGGTGCTTACAATGATCGGCTTTTATTTATTCATGGAAAATCTTTATCCTAAAAGGGAAAAAGAAAACTGCTTGTGCAACTGCAGCTTCAATTTGTTAGTGTATCTAAATCTTAAAGTACACCTTATACCACCCCCTTCCCCCCCAGACTGACAATGTTGCTGTGCCCCCTGTGCTTCATCATCCAGAGTGGGGGGGGGGGGGGCGCTCTCATACAGAAGGTGTGTTACTAGACAGATTACCAGGTGAAAACAGAGGGGAAAAGACAAAAAAAAGAAAACGAATGCAGCTACTTCATCTAATGATTGGTAAGCTTCAGTATATTACATTTTTGGTTTTGGGTTTAATACTGCTTTAAAGTGGATCTCCACTCATCTTGTAATTTTTTTTTTTAAATCACCCCCCCCCCCCCCCCCCCCCCGTAAAAGTGAGTACACCCCTAAGTAAAAATGTAAAAATGTCCAAATTGGGCCCAAAGTATCAATATTTTGTGCGGCCACCATTATTTTCCAGCACTGCCTTAACCCTCTTGGGCATGGAGTTCACCAGAGCTTCACAGGTTGCCACTGGAGTCCTCTTCCACTCCTCCATGATGACATCACGGAGCTGGTGGATGTTAGAGACCTTGTGCTCCTCCACCTTCCGTTTGAGGATGTCCCACAGATTCTCAATTGGATTTAGGTCTGCACTTTAACTGGGCCATTCTAACACATGAATATGCTTTGATGTAAACCATTCCATTGTAGCTCTGGCTGTATGTTTAGGGTCGTTGTCCTGCTGGAAGGTGAACCTCCACCCCAGTCTCAAGTCTTTTGCAGACTCTAACAGGTTTTCTTCTAAGATTGCCCTGTATTTGGCTCCATCCATCTTCCCATCAACTCTGACCAGCTTCTCTATCCCTGCTGAAGAAAAACATCCCACAACATGATGCTGCCACCACCATGTTTCACGGTGGGGATGGTGTGTTCAGGGTGATGTGCAGTGTTAGTTTTCCCCCACACATAGCGTTTTGCTTTTAAGCCAAAAAGTTGAATTTTGATCCCATCTGACCAGAGCCCCTTCTTCCACATGTTTGCTGTGTCCCCCACATGGCTTCTCACAAACTGCAAACAGGACTTCTTATGACTTTCTTTCAACAATAACTTTCTTCTTGCCACTCTTCCATAAAGGCCAGATTTGTGGAGAACACGAGCACGACTAATAGTCGTCCTGTGGACAGATTCTCCCACCTGAGCTGTGGATCTCTGCTGCTCCTCCAGAGTTACCATGGCTTCTCTGATTAATGCTCTCCATGCCCGGCCGGTCAGTTTAGGTGGACGGCCATGTCTTGGTAGGTTTGCAGTTGTGTCATACTCTTTCCATTTTCGGATGATGGATTGAACAGAGCTCCGTGAGATGTTCAAAGCTTGATATATATTTTTTTATAACCTAACCCTGCTTTATACTTCTCCACAACTTTATCCCTGACCTGTCTGGTGTGTTCCTTGGCCTTCATTATGCTGTTTGTTCACTAAGGTTCTCTAACAAACCTCTGAGGGCTTCAGAGAACAGCTGTATTTATACTGTGAATAAATTGCACACAGGTGGACTCTATTGACTAATTAGGTGACTTCTGAAGGCAATGGGTTCCACTAGATTTTAGTTAGGGGTATCAGAGTAAAGGGGGCTGAATACAAATGCACCCCCCCCCCTTTTCACATATTTATTTGTAAAAAAAATTGAAAACCATTTATCATTTTCCTCCCACTTGACAATTATGTGCTACTTTGTGCAAGTCTACATTAAATTACCCAGAACATGTTCTCAGAAGAGAGCTACACAGGGAGCTGTTCAGGCAGCTAACAGAATTGCACAAGGAACAATGTCACGGTTCTCTTCCATAGTCCATTGAGCAAGTAAGTGACACAGGACCTTAAAAAGCTGCAATGATGGCTTGAGGTGTCACCCACCTGGCTATAGTGCCTGGCAGTGCTGTGTAAATCACAAGATGGGCTGAAAAGAAAATACAAATATTTTGAAAAGCAGATTTTACAGCTGTGTTCTGTTTCATTTTAGATGCACCACGGATTCCTCAGATCCATTGTTTCACACCGACAGGTACTAATATTTATTTATTGTAATGGTTGTGGTGGGGGTGATGCAGCATTGAAGGGGTTAAAACCAGGGGTCAAGTCCTGGGGAAAAAAGTGTGGGAACTCCCACCTAAGATCCACTCACCCACCAAAAAAAAAAAATGATACGCTCATATGCACGAACGCTTCAAAAGTGGTATTTTTCATCCAATTTTCGTATTGTGTGTATGAAGCTTAACTGTTAGTACATAAAAAAAAACAATCCTCAATAAACATAAATACGGTAATTCTCTGAATAATCAGCATTCGTTCAATTGTGCTTCCATGCAAATGGGAACATCATGTTCTGATCTTTATTGGGGAATGTTATTTTGTATATAGAGTGTTTATGTGGTGAGTTTACACTTTTCATTGAACAGAGTTTGGATAACACAGGGTTAAACGGAAAGGTCATAAATGAACTGCACATTATCTGGACAGAATGCTTGGGGACATAGTGATGTGTTCCTGCTTAGGAGATGTATGTTAGCTTGGGGGGCTGCAAACTCTGCAGGGCTCCAACACACACTCGCTGCTATTCCAACCCTTCACATATTTCCACATAAACTTCCCTACTGGCATTAAACTTTGCCAGGTATTGTGCTCAGCTTACCACCCTAAACTGATGTTCCTCCCTCAGCTCACCTCTCTCCCTACATGTCCTGTGAGCAGAATAGCTGTGCTCCTCCTCTGGGTTCTCTCATCATATGGCACTGAAGATAGAGGAGGGGGGGATTCAGCGGGACACACAGAGCAAGTATACAGTAGACTGGGGGGGAGGATGAGGAGACAGAAAATCAGGAGGGGCTGGCGGGGAGGAGCGCATCACGAGAGGTCTGACTAAATACAATCTCTTAGCAGCAGGGACCTGATCTACCCATCAGCTAGCTGTGATTGACAGGTAGATTGAAGCAGAAGCTGTCATGGGGCCCCTACTGGCAATGCCTGAATGGTCAGTCCACCCCTGGTGTGCGTCACTTACTATTGCGAGCTGTGTCGGCACCTGCCACACAGCTCGCATACTTCAAAGTCTTGCAGGACACAACTGCTAAAGGGAACTGAGTTCCTGTTGTGGAAAAAGTACAGGAACTCCGTTCCCATGCGTTCCCGCAGGACTTGAGCCCTGGTTAAAACAGGTGGTCACCACCTGTAAAATCCCTTTTGAAAACAAATCTGTGTGGGGATTGCTTTTCACAAGAATGGCAGTCTTTTGCAATCGGAGACTCAGAGCAGCAGAGGCAAGGGAAGGACATAATCAATTGTCAAGGTTGGGGGGGCGTGTTGGACAGTGGACCAATTTTGCAGGATCTGGTGTGTGTGTCCTCCAATTTGTCGCCTTTGTCCACATCAGGGGGTGGAGTATGGGTGGGGCTGCTGGCGCAGACACAGCAGGGATTGGCTAGAAGACAAGGAGGCGTGGTAAAAATGATGGGCCTCTTTAGCACCCAAATCTTGCCTCTCAATTAGACATGGGCACTGACGAAAAATTAGTTCTTTTTAGTTTTCGTTTCATTCGTTTTTGTTTTTTTTATTTTCGTTTTTCAGGTGATTCGTTATGATAAAAATTCGGAAATCTGAAAATTAGAAAATCCGGAAATTCGAAAATTTCCAAAATACGGAAATTCTAAAATTTCCAAAATACGGAAATTCAAAAATTCGAAAATTTGAAAAACCGAAAATAAGAAAGAAAGTCCGAAGATTCTAAATAATAACTAACTAATAATAACGAACTAACTAATAATAACTAACTAATAACTAACTAATAACCAGGGCTCAAGTCCTGCGGGAACGCTTGGGAACGGAGTTCCTGTACTTTTTCCACAACAGGAACTCAGTTCCCGTTAGCAGCCGTGTCCTGCAAGACTTTGAAGTATGTGAGCTGTGTGGCAGGTGCTACATCAGCAGCCGCCGAAACAGCTCGCAATAGTGAGGCACACCAGGGGTGGACTGACCATTTAGGCATTGCCAGTAGGGGACCCCATGACAGCTTCCGCTTCGATCTACCTGTCAATCACAGCTAGCTGATGGGTAGATCAGGTCCCTGCTGCTAAGAGATTGTGTTTAGTCAGACCTCTCGTGATGACTTTTGAAGCGTTCGTGCATATGAGCGTATCATTTTTTTTTTTTTTTTTTGGTGGGGGAGTGGATCTTGGGTGGGAGTTCCCACACTTTTTTCCCCAGGACTTGACCCCTGCTAATAACTAACTATTAATAACTAACTAATAATAACTAACTATCAAATTATAGGTATTGGAATTTCCTTTCAAATTTGGCTGTTAGTGAACGAATACAAATTTATCCGAAGTTGCGAATTATCCAAAATAACGTGTCCTGCATCTAAACATATGGAACGTAACAAATTAATAATGAATAATAATAATACAATTTTATTATTATTATTATTTATTATCATTAATTTGTTACGTTCCATTCGTTTAGATGCGGCATTTGTTATTTTGGATAATTCGTAACTTCGGATACATTTTTTTTCGTTACATTCACTACCAGCCAAATTTGAAACAAAATTCCAATACCTATAATTTAATAGTTAGTAATAGTTTAAGTTATTATTAGTTATTATTTCAGATTTTCGGATGTTAGGGTTTATTAATTTCCAAATTTTCGAATTTTCGGATTTTCGAATTTAGAATTTTCGAGATTAGGAATTTACAAATTTCGAATTTATGAATCTCAGCCGCTAAAAGCCTGCTTCTCCTCCTCTCCCTCCCATAGGCATTCAGTGGCTGCAGGAGAAAAATTGAGGGGATTTGTTCCTCCATATGCCGCCCCCCCTATGCTGGTCCTGCTGCCCCCCGGAATCAGTGGGAAGGGCCCTGGCCGGAAGTCAGGGGGCCCTTCATGGTTTCTTGCACCGGGGCCCTGAAGGTTCTAGTTACGCCTCTGCCTGGTACATACCAGTTTTTTTTTTTTTTTTTGTGCGGGTTGCACAAAAGAAAACTGACAGCTCTGGTCGGTAGCCGCTGTACTAACCATGCAAGTTTAGTACAGCGATCTCCCCCGCTGAGCTGTTGTGTTCTGACAGGGGGAAACCCCCCCCACCAGAACACTCTGATCAGCACTCTCTGCCGTTGGCTGAGAGCGCTGATCGGGAGTAGTTCAGCTGCTGGTTTTTCAGCACGCACGTCCAACATACACATGGGCCGAATATAAACATTTCCCAGCATTCCCAACATTCCCAACATTCTGCCCGTGTGTACAGGGCTTTAGTGTCACTGGTCCCCAAAAAGGGTTAAAAGCGCCAGTTCGTGTCCAATTTGTCCGCTGCAATATTGCAGTCCTGCTATAAGTCACCGATCGCCACTATTACTAGTAAAATAAAAAAATCTATCCCATAGTTTGTAGACGCTATAACTTTTGCGCAAACCAATCAATAAATGCTTATTGGAATTGCAGAATACATATTCTCCTAAATTGATGGAGAAATTCAATTTTTTTCAATTCTTATTGGATTTGTTTTATAGCAGAAAGTAAAAAAAAATATATATTTTTTTTCACAACATTTTTAGTTTTTTTATTGTTTATAGCGCAAAAAATAAAAACCGCAGAGGTGTTCAAATACCACCAAAAGAAAGCTCTATTTGTGGGAAAAAAGGGACATTGATTTAATTTAGGTACAGCAACGCACGACCGCGCAATTGTCAGTTAAATTAACGCAGTGCCGTATTGCAAAAAGAGGCCTAGTTAGGTCAGGAAGGGGGGAGAATCTGCCGGAGGTCAAGTGGTTATGGGGCATCAGTGCGGCCCGGGGGGGGGCAACTACTGCCCTCTGGCCCAGTCTGCCCCTGATGTATATGGACATTAGACCGGGAAGTGGATCAACTTCAGTATGATTTACCATTTGCCTTTGCATTGATTAAAGGGGTGTTCCGGGAAAAAAATTAATGAAAAGCCAGCAGCTACACATACTGCAGCTGCTGGCTTTTAATCAATGGACACTTACCCGTCCTGCAGTCCCTCGATGTCGGCACCGCAGCTGATGTCTACATCAGCTGTTGGGTGCTGCCGCCGCCATTGTGGCTAAGGTAACCCGGTGTTCTGTCATGAAGTGTCCGGCTGTCACCAGGTGTCCGAAGTCTACTGCGCATGCGCAGCGCATGTGCAGTACGGAGCATGAAGATTTTCGGAAATTGTCGGAAGATGAACGGCGCCTGCGCCGTGAGTCGAGGTGAAGCCCTCACCATCCAAGCGGACATAGGGTTAGTCAAACTTAGAGGGCCCCTCGCGGGCTCGCTTCGCTCGCCACGCTTCGGGCATGGCCTCGCTCCACTCCACTTGGATGGTGGGGCTTGAAAGTGGGCTCACGGCGCAGGCGCCGTTCATCCTCGGCAATTTTCGGAATATGGGTGTCCTGTGTACTGCGCATGCGCAGTACACAGCGGACACCTCGTGATGGGGGACGGCTAATGATAGTACACCGGCAGTGTAGCCTTTCGGCTTCACGCCGGGAACCCTACTGCGCATGCGCGAGGCCCCGCTCCTCTCTCCTATTAGCCCGGCGGCCGAGGGAGGAGGAGGAAGGAGCCCCGTGGTGATGTCATGGCCGCATCCGGACTTCCGTAAGTGGGAAAGGATACCTGTCAAAGACAGGTATCCTGTCCCCCCTCCCCCCGAAAGGTGCCAATTGTGACACCGGAAGGGGAGGAATCCGATGAGCGGAAGTTTCACTTTAGGGTGGAGCTCCGCTTTAAGGAGTTGTTTGAGGTTTCTTTTTATATTCACATTGACTTGTATCAAAGAAGACAAATGTACACAAATTGGCCTATCTCAGCATTGCCGCTGGCCACATTTTCTTCCAGAAGGATGTAACTGATAATGTGGTCAATGACTATCCCTGACTGTTTAAAGAAATGAACTCAACAGTTGCTAAGTCTAAAAAATATAATTTCTTATTTCTTTCACCATCCAGAATGCCCCATTGATGAGAATAAAACAATTTATATCAAAGAAGGATCTTCTCTTTCTTTACGATGTGCTGCGGAAAGTTTGCCACCAGCGGCATTGAACTGGTCAACAACTAACAAAACTTTCAACACAAACAAAAAAGGGGAAATCCGCTTTTCCGAAATACTGCTCAGTGATGATGGGTCATATATTTGCCAGGCCAAAAACCAACTTGGGGATTCATCTGCCTCTGTTACCATCAAGGTGACCTGTACGTAAGAAAAAAAAAGATATTGTTATTATATGTTGTTACTGTCATTTATCCTACTGATTTAAGGGAAACTATACTGCCCCGTACACACGGTCGGAAATTCCGACGGAAAAAGTCCGATCGGATTATTGTGTCGGAAAATCCGATCGTGTGTGGGCTCTAGCCGACTTTTTCCTGTTTGAACTTCCGACGAAAAAGGTTTGAGAGCAGGACCCAAAATTTTCCGACAACAAAATCCGATCGGACTTTTTCCGATTGTGTGTAGAGAATTCCAATGCACAAAGTGCCACCCATGCTCAGAATAAATTTGGGGAGGAAAGCTATTGGCTACTGGCCTCTTCGTAGTCCCGTCGTACGTTTTGTACGTCACCTCGTTTGGAACGATCAGATTTTCCGACAACTTTGTGCAACCGTATGTATGCAAGACTGTGTGTATGCAAGACAAGTTTCAGACAAAATCCGTCGGAAAAAATCTGACGGATTTTGTGGTCGGAATGTGTATGGGACATACCACTCTCTAACCATACATATACTGTATATTTTGCCCTAAAATCATAATCTTCTAAAATACATTTTCAACTTTTTTACGCATTATCTTTTTTCCCACATTTTTGTTTGGCCAGTTGGACCCAGGTCTGTTTCTGGAAAAAATTCCACTTGCAAGGAAGCAGAACATCATATAGATTGTTCTTGTATCGTTGAATCATTTCCAGTGGCCAACATCCAGTGGAAGATTGATGAGAAATACTACAACACCTCTGATAATGACATCCAAATGGCCACTTCTAGAATAAAAGCAGAGACCAATAGCACACTGAGCCTTCCTTTTAACCAAAAGGATGTCCCGTCTATAGAATGTATAAGTTCCAATCAGTATGAAAAATTTGTGCTACCTTTGCTAAGTAAGAAGTGTAAGTACTCGCCTCCATTTTTTTTTTCTTTTAAACTTTATTTGGATAATGTTAAAAAATGTATGGGCAGATCAACCTAATGAAGGTGAGGCCATTTGGAAAAAAACATTTAAACAAAAATGAAATCACAAATATAAAGATAGGGAGCAGCTTGGAAAAGCTCTTCATAACCTCTTAAATATTAAAGAACAAGTTCATTAAAAGTGTGACTACTACTAGCTATTCCAGTGGTGGTCAATTTTCTTGATATGGGTGCCACTGGTCACAGCAGACACACAACAAGGGATGGTAAGAGACTATGGACATGATAAGGAGATGGTCAGAGATTGTGGATATCATCCAAAAGATAACCAGAGACTGTGGACATGATACAGGAGATGGTCAGAGGTTGCAGACACGATAGAGGAGATGGTCAGAGGTTGCGAACATTATACAGGAGATGGTCAGAGGTTGTGAACATGATACAAGAGATGGTCAGAGGTTGCAGACATGATACAGGAGATGGTCAGAGGTTGCGGACACGATACAGAAGATGGTCAGAGACTGTTGACAGTAGATGGTCAGAGATTGTGGACATGATACAGGAGATGGTCAGAGATTGTGGACATGATACTAGAGATGGTCAGAGACTGTAGACCAGGGGTCTCAAACTGGCGGCCCTCCAGATGTTGCAAAACTACAAGTTCCATGAGGCATTGCAAGGCTGACAGTTACAAGCATGACTCCCACAGGCAGAGGCATGATGGGAATTGTAGTTTCGCAACAGCTGGAGGGCCGCCAGTTTGAGACCCCTGCTGTAGACAGTAGATGGCCATACATTGTGGACATGATACAGTAGATGGCCATACATTGTGGACATGATACAAGAGATGGTCAGAGGTTGCGGACACGATACAGAAGATGGTCAGAGACTGTTGACAGTAGATGGTCAGAGATTGTAGACATAATACAGGAGATGGTCAGAGATTGTGGACATGATACAGGAGATTGTCAGAGGTCACGGACATGATAAAGGAGATGGTCAGAGGTTGCGGACATGATACAGAAGATGGTCAGAGACTGTAGACAGTAGATGGTCAGAGATTGTAGACATGATACAGGAGATGGTCATAGATTGTGGACATGATACAGGAGATGGTCAGAGGTCACGGACATGATACAGGAGATGGTCAGAGGTTGCAGACACGATACAGAAGATGGTCAGAGACTGTAGACAGTAGATGGTCAGAGATTGTAGACATGATACAGGAGATGGTCATAGATTGTGGACATGATACAGGAGATGGTCAGAGGTTGCAGACACGATAGAGGAGATGGTCAGAGGTTGCGAACATTATACAGGAGATGGTCAGAGGTTGTGAACATGATACAAGAGATGGTCAGAGGTTGCAGACATGATACAGGAGATGGTCAGAGGTTGCGGACACGATACAGAAGATGGTCAGAGACTGTTGACAGTAGATGGTCAGAGATTGTGGACATGATACAGGAGATGGTCAGAGATTGTGGACATGATACAGGAGATGGTCAGAGGTTGCAGACACGATAGAGGAGATGGTCAGAGGTTGCGAACATTATACAGGAGATGGTCAGAGGTTGTGAACATGATACAAGAGATGGTCAGAGGTTGCAGACATGATACAGGAGATGGTCAGAGGTTGCGGACACGATACAGAAGATGGTCAGAGACTGTTGACAGTAGATGGTCAGAGATTGTGGACATGATACAGGAGATGGTCAGAGATTGTGGACACAATACAACAGATGGTCAGAGACTGTGGACATGATACTAGAGATGGTCAGAGACTGTAGACCAGGGGTCTCAAACTGGCGGCCCTCCAGATGTTGCAAAACTACAAGTTCCATGAGGCATTGCAAGGCTGACAGTTACAAGCATGACTCCCACAGGCAGAGGCATGATGGGAATTGTAGTTTCGCAACAGCTGGAGGGCCGCCAGTTTGAGACCCCTGCTGTAGACAGTAGATGGTCAGAGATTGTGGACATGATACAGTAGATGGCCATACATTGTGGACATGATACAAGAGATGGTCAGAGGTTGCGGACACGATACAGAAGAGACTGTTGACAGTAGATGGTCAGAGATTGTAGACATAATACAGGAGATGGTCAGAGATTGTGGACTTGATACATGAGATTGTCAGAGGTCACGGATATGATACAGGAGATGGTCAGAGGTTGAGGACACGATACAGAAGATGGTCAGAGACTGTTGACAGTAGAAGGTCAGAGATTGTAGACATGATACAGGAGATGGTCAGAGATTGTGGACATGATACAGGAGATGGTCAGAGGTCGCGGACATGATACAGGAGATGGTCAGAGGTTGCGGACACGATACTGAAGATGGTCAGAGACTGTAGACAGTAGATGGTCAGAGATTGTGGACATGATACAGGAGATGGTCAGAAATTGTGGACATGATACAAGAGATGGTCAGAGACTGTGGGCATGATACTAGAGATGGTGAGAGACTGTAGACAGTAGATGGTCAGATTGTGGACATAATATAGGAGATGGTGAGAGATTGTGGACATAATACAGGAGATGGTCAGAAACTATAGACAGGAGATGGTCAGAGACTGTAGCAGTGGCAGCTCGTCCATTAGGCGCGCAAGGGCGCCGCTCCCCCGATCCATGTGTCCGGCCCCTAATCTACTTGCAGGGCACCGGACGCATGGATTCCAATGTTTTTTTTTAAGCACATGATTAGAGCCTAAGGCTCTAATTGGCTTAAAGGGTGGGCTTGGGGCACAGAGTACTGCACCCTGAGCCCACCCAGTTGTGTGACAATAGCAAATTAATATTCTTGTTTGCCTCCCCCCCAAATTATACAGCACCAGCCGCCACTGGACTATAGACATGATAAAAAAGATGGTCAAAGACTGTGGACATGATACATGAGATGGTTAGAGACTGTGAACATGCTATAGGAGTTTTTGGAGACATGGTTCCCGGAGACAGTCATAGACTGGAGGCATGAGTTTTCTAGAAATCGCTACCATAACAGGGCAATAGGGAAACACAGATTAATGCTTGCAGGGGCTCAAGGGGCTGCACAAAAAGTGCCAAAGAGCCACAGGTTTGACACCAGGGAGCTATACCATTACTACTGATGAGCTCAGGCATGTTGGAATACTAGTCCGAACCTACCTTAGCCATCATACCAGGAAGTCGTCACCTCTCCTAGTCTAGTCATCTGCAGCCAGGGCATTCCTTGGCCTATAATAGGCGTGACTGCAGGATGGGGAATGCCCTGGCTGTAAATTATTGGCACAGTGCAGATGACAACTTCTTGGTGGACTCGCTCAGGTGGAATTGGACTAGGATCTGAACACATCTAAACTCACCCCTAACCATGGCCTGGACAAATGAGGAACTTCGTAGATGTATTAATGAATATATGATAAAATTTGCATAATTCAGACTTGATTTTATAAATTTTTTTTGTTGGGCATCATTTGTAGGGTTCTTGTGTTCATTTTGATATGTTTCCATCTCTTATCATGATGACTTTTTCTTAAAGTAGCTCTCCAGACTGCCCAACTCCCTCCCCATCTATACTCTATTAGGTTTTGCCTGGAGATGAGCTTTAAATTGAATCTGTCAGTAACTTATAAAATTGCAGGTAAAAGTATAGAAAAATTAAGTATTCTGAATGCCTAATTGCATTGTTTTCCATTTCTATAATTTTTTTTAGTATATTTACTGGCAATGTTTCTTTTGAACTTGCTAGGAAATTGGACCACTCCAGGAAGTATTGAGTCCCTATCACAGCCCACTCCCTCCTTGCAGGTGATAGCCCTCTCCTCTCCTGAAAGAGTCTAATTACTCTCCGTGCTGGCCCAGCTCCTCCACCCTCACATCCCTACATAACCATGGGGAGGAGCAAAGCAGAATACAATAGAATGGGGTCTCCAGACTTTTTAAACAAAGGGACACTTTGCTGTCCTTAAGGCTTTATGTGGGCCAGATTGTGGGCAGTTGGAGTAGAAATAATCCCGGCATCAATGGAGTAAACAATTCCCCATCATTGGTGTCTGTGAGAAGAATAGTGCCCCATTGTTGATGTCAGTGGGGTGAATAATGCCCTATTGTTTGTGTCAGTGGGAGGAATAGTGCCCCATCATTGGTGTTAGAGGGAAGAATAGTGCCCTATCACTGAGGAATAGTGCTCCGTCATTGGTGTCAGTTGGAGGAATAGTGTCCCATCATTGGTGTCAGTGGGAAGAATAATGCCCTATTGTTTGTGTCAGTGGGAGGAATAGTGCCCCATCATTGGTGTTAGAGGGAAGAATAGTGCCCCATCACTGAGCAACAGTGCCCCATCATTGGTGTTAGTGGGAAGAATAGTGCCCCATCACTGAGGAATAGTGCTCCATCATTGGTGTCAGTGGGAGAAATAGTGTCCTATTGTTGGTGTCAGTGGGAGGAATAGTGTCCCATCATTGGTGTCTTTGGGAAGAATAGTGCCCCATCATTGGTGTCTTTGGGAATAATAATGCCCCATCACTAAGTAATAGTACTCAATCATTGGTGTCACTGAAAGGAATAGTGCCTCATCGTTGGTATCAGTGGGAGGAATAGTGCCTCATTATTGGCATCATTGGGAAGAATGGAGCCCCATCATTGGTGCAAGTGGAAGGAGCAGTGCCCCTTCATTGGTGTCAGGGGGAGTAATAGTGCCCCAAGGGCCAGATAAAGGCAAGCAAAGGGCCAGTTTGCCACACTGCTAGAGAGTGTTCTATTGTTGGTGTCAGTGGGAGGAATAGTGCCCCATCATTGGTATATTTGGGAAGAATAGTGCTCCATCACTGGGGAATAGTGCTCAATCATTGGTGTCACTGAAAGGAATAGTGCCCCATTGTTGGTGTCATTGGGAGGAATAGTTTTGGATATCTACAGAAATAATATGCATAAAATATATTCACATATAATCTTATAGGAAGACTTCTAAATAAATGAATGGCCTGGTGAACTCCCACCCACACTCCCCCACCAAAAAAAAAAAAAAGATACGCTCATATGCACGAACGCTTCAAAAGTGGTATTTTTCATCCAATTTTCATATTGTGTGTATGAAGCTTAAGGCCCCTTTCACACCTCAGCTATGAGTAAGCACTAGTTGTGGTGCGAAACGCGTCAGCTCTGTACCCCCCCTTTTTTGCCGTGTATGGATTGCAGTGTTTTTTGCTTTTCAATAAACTTTTTGGATTTTATTTTCTCGGTGTGCGGCTGTCCGGAGTTCTTCCTTTTTTGATTCCCTTTCACACTGGGGTGGTTTTCAAGTGGTACATCGCTAAAAATAGCGCCTGTACACCGCCTGAAAAAAACGGCGGGCTTTCACACTGGAGCGGTGCGCTAGCAGGACGGTAAAAAAAGTCCTGCTAGCAGCATCTTTGGAGCGGTATAGGAGCAGTGTATTCACCGCTCCTATACCGCTCCTACCCATTGATTTCAATGGGATACCGCGGTAATACCGCGGCAATACCGCCGCAAAGCGCCGCTACGGCGGCGCTTTGCGAGGGATTTTAACCCTTTTTCGGACGCTCGCGGGGGGTAAAAACCGCCCTGCGAGCGGCCGAATACTGCGGCTAAAACGACGGTAAAGCAGCGCTAAATATAGCGCTGCTTTACCATCACCGCGGCTCCCCGCCCCAGTGTGAAAGGGGCCTAACTGTTAGTACATAAAAAAAAACAATCCTCAATAAACATAAATATGGTAATTATCTGAATAATCAGCATTCATACAATTGTGCTTCCATGCAAATGTGAACATCATGTTCTGATCTTTATTGGGGAATGTTATTTTGTATATGGAGTGTTTATGTGGTGAGTTTACACTTTTCATTGAACAGAGTTCGGATAACACAGGGTTAAACGGAAAGGTCATAAATGAACTGCACATTATCTGGACAGAATGCTTGGGGAGATAGTGATGTGTTCCTGCTTTGGGGGGCTGCAAACTCTGCAGGGCTCCAACACACCCTCGCTGCTATTCCAACCCTTCACATATTTCCACATAAACTTCCCTCCTTCCCTATTGTGCTCAGCTTACCACCCCAAACTAATGTTCCTCCCTCAGCTCACCTCTCTCCCTGCATGTCCTGTGAGCAGAATAGCTGTACTCCCCCTCTGGGTTCTCTCATCATATGGCACTAAAGATAGAAGAGGGGGGGATTCAGCGGGACACACAGAGAAAGTATGAAGGAGACTGGGGGGGGGTGAGGAGACAGAAAATCAGGAGGGGCCGGCAGGGAGGCGCGCATCACGAGAGGTCAGGCTAAATACAATCGCTTAGCAGCAGGGACCTGATCTACCCACCAGCTAGCTGTGATTGACAGGTAGATCTAAGAGGAAGCTGTCATGGGGCCCCCTACTGGCAATGCCTTAATTGTCAGGAGTGCGGCACTTACTATTGTGAGCTGTGTCGGCAGCTGCTGGTGTAGCACCTGCCACACAGCTCGCATACTTCAAAGTCTTGCAGGACACGGCTGCTAAAGGGAACTGAGTTCCTGTTGTGGAAAAAGTGCAGGAACTCCGTTCCCATGCGTTCCCGCAGGACTTGAGCCCTGTATATATATATATATATATATATATATATATATATATATATATATATATGTTATATGTGTGAGCTTTTGTATTTTTTTCCATCCAGTCCTTACACAGCTCTGCCACAGTACAAACTTTTGTGGAAGGGCAAGAGATCTGAATTTTCCTACTGCACTTTAAGTGTATGTAAAGGCCCTTTTGATTTGTTTTGTGTGAATTGGTGAAGGGTTTGACACTCTGTTGAGTTTTTATTGCTGTCTGTATCGCCAATAGGGAGGTCCACCCCTCTATTTGTCTTGGTGACCATTGCCAATTATGGGAAATCTAGAGTTTTTTTTAAATGCCATTAGAGAGCAAGAAGTGAGGGAAAATCCTCCAGCTGGGATCCCTGTCCCTATAACATCTCAAGCTGAATCCAATGCACCTGGTGTGAATGAGCCCTGAGACTTCTGAATGGGGGGTTGGGGAAGTAGAAAAAAATTCTTCAGAAAAAGTCTTATGCAATAAACATTTTTTTTTTTTTTTTTTTTTGTAGCTTTGGCAGAAAAGTCCTCACTGGGGATGATAGCTGCCGTGTCTGTTGTTCTCGCTGTTTCAGTGATATTGGGAATTGCGTTTATCATATTACAGTACTTCAGGAGGTAAGTGGGTTGCCACCGTATCCTTCAATTAGCACTATTCATATATAACAAACACGTGGTTATTATAAACCACCGTAGTAACATTTCAGTTCCTGGAAAGTAACAAGATCAGCGTCTTTGTGTTCGTAGGAGGAAGTTAAAACAAGAAAGTAAAGTCGAGAAGGAGCTGACTTCTAACAGCCAGGAACCCATATACAGTAACTCCAGTGTATTCTGTAATGTAAGTAGAGTATATAGTACGTGACCTATCATTGTACAGTGCCTGGAAATTTTCCACATTTTGTCATGTTACAACCATAAACGTAAATGTATTTTATTGGGATTTTATGTGATAGACCAGTGATGGCGAACCTTGGCCCCCGCAGATGTTTTGGAAATCAGGAAGAACTCCGGACAGCCGCACACCGGGAGAGATAAAATTCAAAAAGGTTTATTTAAAAGCAGGAATCACATCAATCCAAAGCACGACAGAAAAGGGGGTACAGAGCTGACGCGTTTCGCACTATGTCTAGTGAGTAAGCACTAGACATAGTGCGAAACGCATCAGCTCTGTACCCCCTTTTCTGTCGTGCTTTGGATTGATGTGATTCCTGCTTTTAAATAAACCTTTTCGAATTTTATCTCTCCCGGTGTGCGGCTGTCCCGAGTTCTTCCTGATTTCCAATTTGCTGTGCTATTAGCCAGCACCTGGGGCTCCCATACAGGAGCAGGAGCATTCGCTTAGAAGGATAGTCCTGGAGCGGTGGTTATCTCTTTCTATCAACAAAAAATCTCTGGACCCCCAGGTGTTTTGGAACTACATTTCCCATGATGCTCAACTACACTGCAGAGTGCATGAGTATCATGGGAAATGTAGTTCCAAAACATCTAGGGTGCCAAGGTTCGCCATCACTGTGATAGACCAACACAAAGTGGCACATAATTGTGAAGTGGAAGGAAAATGATAAATGGTTTTCCACATTTTTTACAAATAAATATCTGAAAAGTGTGGCGTGCATTTGTATTCAGCCCCCTTTACTCTGATACCCCTAACTAAAATCTAGTGGAACCTATTGCCCTCAGAAGTCACCTAATTAGTAAATAGAGTCCACCTGTATTTAAAGCGGTTCTGCACTCTGAAAAAAACATTTTTTTTTTAGGATGTAATATAAAGTGTGCTTACCTTTATTAGGGGACTCACCTGTTCCATCTTCCATCTCGATCGCCGCCGGTTTTCGTCCGATGAAGTTCCTCGTCTTCTTCTTTAGTGCTGGGGGCCATCTTGCCTGTGGGCATGTGAAACACCCACAGGGACTTTAGATGGCCCAGCATGCACTGCCGTTACTCGCGCGTGCGCAGTAACGGCTCATCTGCCGAGATCTCACGAGATTTCGGCAGATGCGGCCGAAATCTCGGGAGATTTCGGAAGATGTGGCCGAAATCTCGCGAGATTTCGGAAGATGCCCGCACTGGCTCCTGGGATCAATGACACCAGATCCCAGGAGACAGTGCGGCGTGACGACGATCGACGCAAGACCCCGCCCGCCGCCGCAGAGGGAGAAGACCGGAAGTCTTCAATTACAAGGTAAGTAAAAAAAAAAAAAAAAAAAAACATTTCATTTAGTACTCTTTGCCTGATTTGGAAGGCAAAGAGATTTACTAAATGAAATGAGTGCAGAACCGCTTTAATCTCAGTATAAATACAGCTGTTCTGTGAAGCCTGTTCTGTGAGGTTTCTTAGCGAACCTTAGTGAACAAACAGTATCATAAAGGCCAATGAACACACCAAACAGGTCAGAGATAAAGTTGTGGAGAAGTTTAAAGCAGGGTTAGGTTCTAAAAAATTATCCCAAGCTTTGGCCATCTGACGGAGCTCTGTTCAATCCATCATCCGAAAATGGAAAGAGTATGGCACAACTGCAAACCTACCAAGACATGGCCGTCCACCTAAACTGACAGGCCGGGCAAGGAGAGCATTCATCAGAGAAGCAGCCAAGAGGCCCATGGTAACTCTGGAGGAGCCGCAGAGATCCACAGCTCAGGTGGGAGAATCTGTCCACAGGACAACTATTAGTCGTACTCTCCACAAATCTGACCTTTATGGAAGAGTGGCAAGAACAAAGACATTGTTGAAAGAAAGCCATAAGAAGTCTCCTTTGCAGTTTGTGAGAAGCCATGTGGGGGACACAGCAAACATGTGGAAGAAGGGGCTCTTGTCAGATGAGACCAAAATTTAACTTTTTGGCCTAAAAGCAAAACGCTATGTGTGGCGGAAAACTAACACTGCACATCACCCTGAACACCCCATCCCCACTGTGAAACATGCTGGTGGCAGCATCATGTTGTGGGGATGCTTTTCTTCAGTAGGGACAGGGAATCTGGTCAGAGTTGATGGTAAGATGGAGGGAGCCAAATACAGACCATATAATTCCATAAACACATATTTATATATTAGAGAAAGGTGGGTGATAAAGGACAACTGTACTTTTGAAAGAATTGTCTTTAATCACTTCCCACCATACACTCCATTGGTGCAACCCATCTCAAAGACTTACCTTCCTCCTTGAACCTCGCTATTTGCTACCTTTAGTAGAATAACCAAATAAATAGCTTATCAACTTTTTTTCGTTTCTGAAACAGAATGGTGACATATCTCAGGAGATCCCAAATAAAAACTTTGAGCAAGATGATGGGACAGTATACATGAACTCCGGGGAGGTGCAGTATGCCAGCATCAATTTTGCAATGATGAGACCTAAACCCAGTATGGAGATGACAGAGCCTGAGACGGAGTATGCCGTTATTAAGCCGCGTTGATGGAAGAGATTTCATCTGTAGGAATAATGTGAACGCACAAAGATGAGGTTATGGCTCGCCAATCATAGACTCCACTGGATGTAGAAAGAGGCACCGGAAGTGGAAAAGTTGGACTTCTAAATCTTGATGTTACGTTGTTAAAGTGGACCAATACTCAAATGTTACCATAAAGCTATGAAAACATCTTGACGTCCACATAACACATATGTGTCAATGGCGGCAGAGCTTTCTGTGCTGAGAGCGCGCTCACCGAGGTGTCAAAGACAGCACTCAGTCTCTACTAACAATTGGGAGCTGGCGGGACCAGCTTCCGTTCATGTGGTATAGTGACTGTCCAGTTCTTCCTGTATCCAGGGTGTAAAGACCTTGTTAAAGGGTCTCCTGGGTTTTAAAGGCAGGGGTTAACAATCTTGTTTAGATAAATAAAGAGTAATAAAAGATTTGTAGCACTTCCCTTCCCTGGAAACAAAAGGTCTATTGGCTTGGCCAATGGTCTAACCATTTTGGTTATGTGAGTAGTACTGGACAGACACTGGAGCAGCATTTTCTCCAATTATTTATTCACATCCCTTTATACATTCAGCAAAACCGTTAAAGTAGATGTAAACCCTAAAGGAATTACATGATGGCTGTATTGATCATGCCTGTGCAATGTAAGTTGAAATAGCCACCTCCATAGAAAGGTCATGTGCTAGGGTGACAACAAGGAGGCACCATTGGTAGACAGGTGTCACCCCATAACAGGAGTGCCTGAAAGCAGAAGTAAAGGCAAAAAAAAATTAAAATTTGGGATAGAGTAAAGAAGGGTTATAACCCCTGTCTGGCTTGTTTTTGTCATCTGTGTCCAATTTGGGAGATTTTCCTTCACTTCCTGTTCCACAGGGAGCCTCTACAAAGTGAGGGATTTCCTGGTTGTCACCAGAACCAGTGTCCCTACTGGAAGATCTTCCTTCTATTACTGTTCTGGTGTACTGTACTGTGATTGACAGCAGCATTGACAGCAGCGGGATCCAATGGCTCCCACTGCTGCCTCCATGGTTAGTGAAGAGGGAGAGAGCGGCTGCTCCTGTGCTCAGCGCTGGATCGAGGTTGGGTTTAGGTAAGGGAGGCTGCGGCACAAAGAGAAGCCCCAATACACTATGCAAGGCCTAGCACATTTGTGGTCCAGGCCCAATCTATGGAAAGCTCCGTTCTGCAGAGAGTCCTAAGATAGATTCCCAAATGTTAGGAAGGGCATATCAAACAGTCATCTATCCACTCCTTCTGTCAGTGACCACCATCGCTCTTTTGTCTTTATGCAGATGTTACTCTCTTTTGCTTACTTCATTATCACCGTGGCTTTACACTCCCTTCCCCATTAGCATTCACTGTAAAGCACACATCTGATTCCTCCATATAGTGACCAGACCGGAACTTGTTTACTGAAATTAGTTCTTGACATGTAGGAGTCAGGCAGAGACGTAACTAGAACCTTCAGGGCCCCGGTGAAATCATTGAAGGCCCCCCCGGCCGATGACCAGGGCCCTTCCTACTGATCGCAGGGCCCATTACTCCCATTGTGGGACCCTTTATTATGGTCCTGCAGCAGGCCACTTTCCTGCCGCCTCGGGTCCCCCCACGGTGGTGGAACGTCAGAGACCAGTTGCAAGTGCGACTCTGGTAGTTCCACCACTGGTGTCAGTTCTTTTTTTTGTTGTTGTTGTTGTTTTATCACTTTTTTACCATTTTACTTTATTTTGACACATTTATTTTATGACACATTTACCGGCCCCTTCTCCACTCTTAAATCCGACAGATCCCCTGCAGCATCCAGCAGGAGGTGGGAGGGGGAAGCCCAGCAGCACTGCGGAGGGGCAAGGAGGAGGGGTGGGCAGCAGGACAGGGAAAAGAATCAGCGAGAGCAGCATGTAGAGCGGGGATATGCTATTAGCGGACCTCCAGATGTTGCAGAACTACAAGTCCCATGAGGCATAGCGAGACTCTGACAGCCACAAGCATGACAACCAGAGACAGAGGCATGATGGAACTTGTAGTTTTGCAACAGCTGGAGGTCAGCTAATTGCATATCCCTGATGTAGAGGAACCAATGTCCTCCATTTCCCTTCTGTAGCTTCTGAATGTCTGCAGAAGGGAGGGGGAAGAAGCGGGAATTCAGCAGCTACATGGAGGGATCGGTTCCTCTACATCAGCCTTTCTCAACATTTTGAAGACAGAGGAACCCTTAAAATAACTTTGTGATCTTAGGGGACCCCTGCTAAAAACTACTTGTGACAGACCTACCTGGGACAGAGGCTGTTGGAGGGGACTGAATGCGAGCCTATTGCCTTGTGATTACGGGCCCTGGCATTTGGGGGAACGGTGCTCTTTGTGAGCTGTATGCCTGGGGACCGCTCAGCTGGTTTTACTTGGATTTAGGTCCATGCTGGCCCCCCAAGACACATAGACTGGATATATATGTATATATAATGTGTGTTGTCCCATGCATTATGGGACACACACTGTCAGATGCTACTCCAGCCAGCCTGTCTGTTGCCTGGTGTAATGTAGATGAGGCTGGTCTGGCTTGTAAGGAGTATTCCACACAATGTTGTTGTGCTAATGTCATGAACTCAAGCCACCTGTCTGTTGTCTTAATGTTTATGGTAAAATGGTAATGTCTATTGAATAGTCATTCAAATCAACTGGGAGCCTTAGAGTCTTGCCCTGAGGGGTCTTCTCTCAGTCAACTAGTCTGGGTCAATGATTAGATAATTAGCTCATGCTAATTATGTTAGGTACTAGTCACATCGGCTGCTTAAAGGGATTAGTTAATTAGTTTATGTTAAGTTGTTACAAGTGTATTGTTAGAGTAATATGAGCAGGAGGGGGGATCTCCTCTTCTACGCATACCGCTCACAAAGAGCACCGTTCCCCCAAATGCCAGGGCCCAAAATCACAAGGCAATAGGCTTGCATTCAGTCCCCTCCAACAGCCTCTGTCCCGGCTAGGTCTGTCACACTACTATATCTAAAATTCATTAGTGTGATGGTCAGTCAGAAGAATGCTCCTTACACTTGTGGACATTGGGATGAATTAGCACCTTACAGATAGCTAAAAAGATCAATGGAGTCAGAAATCACTCAATGCTTAAGGAACCCCTAGAAACCTCTGGAGGAACCCAAAGGTTCCATGGAACCCTGCTTGAGAAACCCTGCTCTACATGCTCCCACTGCCCTCCTATCCAGTTGTACAGGGGGTGCAAGGGCCTCATGGGGCTGGGTCACATTGATGACCCCTGTGACCCCTGTATGTACGCCCCCTGGTGTCAGGTTTTATACAGTTCAATAATGCAGCATTTGAGACATATTCAATGACTGTTAGCAAAGCATCATTCTTAGTGGTCAAACACATATGAATGCAACAGTGGTAGCAGTGGTGCACATACCTGTAGCTCGGACACTTCCTCAATGATAGTAGTCTCTTACTTGAATGATAGTAGTCACTCCTTTTCTCATACTCGGGTCCCATAAGTTCGGGTGATTACTCCTCACTCAGCAGAGACATGTATTGCTTCCTTTAGCCTCCCATGGAAAGAACCTGAGGGAACAACTTCAGGCTGAAGCATGGATGTCCTCAAGTAACCCCACAGTAACCAAGAATTAAATCATAGAGTACAACACTGTAGATCCTGCCTACATCGGGGACACAGACAGCAATAAAAAATGGTCCGGGGTTCTAATACCTCTCCACTCTATCCAAAGCTAAAGAAAAAGTTTTGTCTTTAGTTATACTTGAAGGACTCTAATGACAGAGACACCAGGTATTATTTATTTGAAGCTGCAGAATTAATAATACTGAAAAGGGCTTTTTGAATTACTATAAAAACTTAAAGCTTATATGAGATTTTAGCCTTTGGGTTTACAAATACTTTAGTATTGCTTTATTATAGGTTTATGCTAATATTTGAGGACAGGTCTGCTTTAGGAAGGTCTTCCAAGCAAAATGTAGGCTTTTCATTTGGCTGCTAAAGAATAGGTTGTATATATTGTATATATATATATATATATATATATATATATATATATATATATATATATATATATATATATATATATATTGTATCTCTTGTATATTTCATAGTTACATTGTTATTCAGGTTGAAAAAAGGCACAAGTCCATCTAGTTCAACCAATGTATGCAATATTCTATTAACTAAGGGTGAATCAGAATCCTTAAAATTGTACAAAAAATGTTGATATCATAGACATGGGTACCAAGGGTAAAGGAATGATCGATATGCGGGATAACGTTGTCCGTTGCATGCCCTCTGAAACTGACCAGCACGTTGGTAAATTATCATGGGATCCTCTAGTTCAGGGGTCTCCAAACTGCAGCCTGGGGGCCGGGTGTGGCCCTCTGCTTGCCTTCATCTGGCCTCTGTGGCATTATTCCCTCCACTGTCAGCAACAGTGGGGCATAGTCCTTGTCACTAACATGGACAATGGGACACTATTCCTCCCACTGACACCAACGATGGGGCACTGTTTACTCCCACTGGCGCCAGTATCTTTTTCACTCCCAATGGGCACAGTCCGACCCCCTAAAGTATGTAGAACAGTAAAATGGCCCTTTGTTTAGAAATTTTGGAGACCCCTGCTCTAGTTCTCCAATCTGGACACAGGTAACAACTGTACAAAACATGTACAATCTAATATCCCACTGCTGCCACTAGAAGCCAATGCTATCACCCTCATGGGGTCTCTTTAATTGGAGCAAGAACCTTGTTTGAAGGAGGAGGAACGAGGATAGAGCCTACTTTGCCAAAGTAAAACCAGCTGTGATAAAGTTATAACAGCCTGCAATTCCACTAGCTGCCTCTAGAAGGACTTAACCAAAGTATAGTTGGATGGACACACATAGGCAGTTACAAATTTGCCTACAATCTGGAGCACTGCAGGGACTTTGGAGCAGCCAAGTAATTACCAAAAGTTATCCTATGAGCTACAAACCTTGTGTTATCCCTTTTCCCGTTGCCACACACCAAACATGCTACCTATGCAGGCCATAGATTATACAATTTTCTTTCCTTTCATTACTGGGGTGGAAGGAAATGAGATTGCTTGATTCCCCCATCAACACAATCATATGGTGTTTCTCCAGGTCGGTCCCATGGGTCTCAGCTTATTGTACTGAAGCATATATGTTCACAAAAGTTCGGACAGCAGCACTTTAAGAATGTCCATCTTTATTACATCATAAAAGCAACATAATACAGAAAAAAAAAAACACTGTGAGGCACGAGAAAAGTCCACACGTTTCATTCTACATCATGACATGAGTCATGATTAAGTGCTACTGTAGAGTGAAACGCGTTGCCTTTTCTTATGTCCCACAGTGTTATATTGCTTTTATTATGCAATAACGATAGACATTCTTGAAGTGTCACACAGTCGGTGTTGATAGGGGAATCCCTTGTCCAGTGCTATTGTGTTCTGCCGGTGGGGAGCATTCCCTATAGCTGTTGGCAGCGATCTCATGACAAAAATCGAACAGGTTGGTTGTACTGAAGTCAATCGATGGATCAATTCAGTACAACCAGCCTGCCCATGGATGGATTAAATCTTAGCCGGTCCCTACTGAACCGGTCGGGATTTCCCTTATTTTATGGCCGGCTTTAGACTAGCTTGGCACCACCTGTAGTTTGTTGGCTGACTGATCTGCTAGGCAACTACACACACAGATCCCTACTGGCAGGTCTGCTAACTTACACACACTGGCACTAATCAGCCTGAAATCCATAGATTCACCAAGCAAATTTCATGCAGATTACCAATGAACCTTTACCGAACATACAGATACTGGTAACACAATGCACAAATCTTTCTAGCAGTATAACATTTTAGTTTATTACACAGAAGGCACTTTTATAATTTATTATCCATAGGCCGGGAGTGCATAGTAATATGTAAAAAAATATAAGAAAAAAAGAAAGAGAAACTTGGCTATATGCTATACAATAAAATGAGAGAATACAGAAAAATAAAATATCATTTGGGCAGTATTGTCATTTCCTGTTGATTGAAGAATGCAAAGAAATCCGTAAATGGTGTATCTTTAATACACTTTCTGAGACAAATACAATCATTAATTTTTTTTACACTAGCTAATATATAGAGGAAAGATATGGGATGGACTTATTTTCTTCGAACAATCACCTTTGGAGTTGTTACCTCTCCTGTTGGGAGGAGTCGTTCTGGCCTCCTAAAGTGGCCATAGGTCAGTGATGGCGAACCTTGGCACCCCAGATGTTTTGGAACTACATTTCCCATGATGCTCATGCACTCTGCAGTGTAGATGAGCCTCATGGGAAATGTAGTTCCAAAACATCTTGAGTGCCAAGGTTCGCCATTAGACATGTGCACAATAGAAAAATTTGTTTATTTAAGTTTTGTTTCTTTCGTTTCCGTTGATTCGTAACGATTCGTAAATTCGTAAGTCGGCGGTGTTCGTATTCGTAACGATTCGTATTTTCGTAAGAGTTATTTTTTCGTTGATTCGTTTTTCCGTTAGTTTAATTTTCGTTTATTCGAAATTTGTACGCATTTGTATTTTCGTAGATTTAGTTACATTCGTACTTTCGTTAGATTGATTTATTCGTACTTTCGTAACATTGTTTTCGTAGATTCGTAATCGGAGCATAATTCATAATTTTATGTAATGTGTATGCTATTATTACATTGTAAGAGACACGGAAAATTACGAATTGAAAAAAAAAGTTACGAATGTACGAATTTTTTCGTTCAATCCATTCGAAGCACGTTAAGCAGCGCCATTGTAAGAGACACGGAAAATTACGAATCAAAAAAAAAAAGTTACGAATGTATGAATTTTTTCGTTCAATCCATTCGAAGCACGTTAAGCAGCGCCATTGTAAGGGACACGGAAAATTACCAATTCAACAAAAAAAAAAGTTACGAATGTACGAATTTTTTCGTTCATTTTGATTTTTGTTGTTCCTGTTTTCGTTTTTCGGATTTTCTTCTTTCGTAGTTTCGTTGTTTCTAATTTGGTTAATTCGGATTTTCGTTGTTTTTCGGATTCGTTCGATTCGAACATTCGTTATTCGTTAAAATTTTTAGCGAATCGTTCGTTCATTCATACGATAACGAATGAACGAATATAACAAATTTTAACGAAAAAAAACGAAACGAATTGCACATGTCTATTCGCCATCACTGCCATAGGTTATATTGTCCAGCTGGTTCTGATGTCTGGGTTCGAGCTGAGATTTCTGACATCAGAGCATCAGCTCTACTGCAACAAGTCTACACACTGCATGGCTGTCTTCAGGAGGCCCCTGGATAACCATTTCTTGGTCCCTAGGTGATTCTGTAAAACCAAGACATATAATTTAGTATCTACACCTAGCCCAAAGCATGTACTATCAGAAGGAATCAGTTCATCTACCTGGGACTAACATTTTGAGCTTTATTAGAGATGAAACATGATTCCTCTGATGACCTCAGAACGGTGCCACTCTGGACGTGCATCCAATGGTCCGGTGACTACTACTATTTGGGTGCAGGTGGAAGAGAGAGCTCGTCCCGGTTGTATGCAACTCCTAATCTGAAACATCCAACCACCACAAACCAGCTCAGCCCATGTCTGTAGTAATGTGCAAATAAAGGTGAAATTACTGCGCTAAACCACTATAGTGTCAAAGGAAAAAACAAAAAGCAGCTAACACTCAAACAAAGTCCAAATGACATAAAAATATACAGTGTAGCGCTATGAACAAGGAAACATAAACTGTGATGTCCTGTGAAGAAGTGATAAATACACAAAAAAGTCCAATATTCACTGAAGGGGACTAGAAAATTATAGTTCAAAGATGTGTCCATCCCATGCTGGATAGTATATCTTCTGGTGGACACAAGCGAACACAAACAATGTGCAGATAACTGTGCAATTGTGAAGAGATCCTCTGTAAGAAGGATAAGGTGGATACTCTTACTGGATATAGTGGACCCACTTACTGTTTGGTAGTGGGTCAGTCAGGCTTATGTGGACCAAGTGCCACAGGGTTTACGGTTGGTTAGAAGACGGTCACTCTATGAGGGATAGTTCCACTCCTCATCTGTGTTGATCAGGCCAAAGAACCCTGGTTCTTTATAGTTCTCCAACGTGGTAAAGGACTTCCACCCACAGGGAGGCCATCTGGAGGTTGTTGATGCACACAGAAAGGACTCAATCGGACCGGGATAAAAACAAAAGCAAATGGAGGGACTCCATATGGTGTAGGTCCAAAAAAAAAAAAACGGGAAGGCATTTATTATAAAAAGAGCAGTACATCAAATAAATCAGTACAGGTATTAGTGATCACAAAATGTATAAAAAATAAATAAAAAAGCGATGTGGGGAGCACAATGTGTCTATAGTAATGGACGGCTTCAGCCCTGCTCCATCCAGGCCACGCCCCCGACATGTTTCACCCCACACACAGGGCTTAGTCATGGACTTAGTCTTGGCTGTTTTTTCATAATTCCTCTGATCTCAAGAAAATGAGTGCTGCAATAGACAGTCTGGTGCTCAGCTACCTTCTAATTCTGAGACTCCAGGCTAATGCATCCCTTTGAGGGTTGGTGAGGCGAGAGCTGTCTACCCTTTATCTGCACAAAAGGTCCTACAACACTTGTCAGGAGGTCTTCATCAGCTCGGGTAAGTTCCTTCAATCTCCACGCCCAAACCCTCAGATTTAAATTGTGGACAACTGTCAACTACTGAATTAATTCAATTATCTGTAATTTCACTGAATTAAAGCGGAACTAAACCTTTCTATGATTTTCAGCCAAGGAAGTTGCCAATCTTGGCCTCTGTTTGATCTTTACCTGCCACGGAGCTGCACATGTGATCAGTTATGTCTCCAGCCATTTGATGGTTTGACAGTTTGGTTGAGAGCACAACCAATGTGACAGTTACATTCTCAGCACATGCTGGGAATGTAACTGTATTTACAAACTGTTAAATCAATGAGTTTAGTTCCGCTTTAATAGGATATCTGTGATATCATGCAACTTCCAACATCTTATGTTACTGTTGACTCTGCTATATCTCCCTTAAAGGGAATACTTATTTTTTTCTTTTTATATAATGTGAATATGATCATGCTAATAAAAATGTATTTTTTGAGGCATCTTAATGTTTTAAAAGCTTTGTTTATACTTCTGAACCCTTTATGGTGAACATTTCAAGTAACATTACAGGTAATTGTGAGAAGCGGCCCTCGCGCTACTAAGTGCTACAATGGATAAATATGTCAAAGATAGATATAAAATGAGAAATATCTAACACAAATAAATAAATACAGTAGGTGTAATATCTATTATAAAAATAAAGTGCGATTTCAGTGCAAAAACAAAATGCCATAAAATGTACCAGCAGCAAAATCTAATAGTGTTCACACAACACAAATAAAGAAATGAATAAAAAGTGATTCTGCGCATTAGTATAAAAGCACACACCTAAAAGTAATCAAGTGATATCCACAAAGTAAATAAAAAATGTGGTAACTGATCCATATAAAGCTATACCATATAAAACTGGGAGAAGTTATTAAATAATATAAACGGGAATAAATAAATAAAAGAGTCCATATTGGTTCTAAAACTGATGAAAAAATAATAATAAAAAGTCTACAGAGTCTCTGAAGACGGTCACTCTATGAGGGATAGTTCCACTCCTCATCCGTGTTGGTCAGGCCAAAGAATCCTGGTTCTTTATGGTTCTCCAACGTGGTAAAGGACTTCCACCCACGGGGAGGCCATCTGGAGGTTGTTGTTGCACACAGAAAGGACTCGATCGGACAGGGATAAAAAACAAAAGCAAATGGAGGGACTCCATATTTTGTAGGTCAAAAAAAAAAAAACGGGAAGGCATTTATTATAAAAAGAGCAGTACATCAAATCAATGAGTACAGGTATTAGTGATCACAAAATGTATAAAAAATTAATGATACAATGATACACACAAAATAGAAGTAGTTCATAAGAATGTCTTTCTTGTACATATCTCCCGACACGTTTCGTGAGACAACATTCGCTTCCTCAGGAGAAGTAAAACTTCATATATCTGCAGGGAGAAACCAGCTACTGTAGCTGTTTTGCTGTATCGCATGAGATGTCACTACTTTGGATTTTATCTTTTGCCTAATAAAGAAGTTTTTGCTGAAGTGCGGCCATCCAGATTTCTCTTTTTCCTCCCAGGGAGAAACCAGGTCATTAGAAACAGTAAAAAATGACATGACCCCACAAACATGAAAAAAGGGGGGTGCCAACTGACCCACAGCGTCCTATCCGGGAGTTGTAAAAAGGGGGACTAAGCCCAAATACAAAATAATCAAACTGAGCAACCAGATATCAAATTATGAAAAACAGTGCATTGTTTTATATATTACATAGAATCAAGAATATGTTGAATCAAGAGACACTTAAATTAAATTAAAAACAATAGTTAAAGTAGTATTAAACCCAAAAGCAAACATTTATTATATTGACGCTTACCAATTCTTAGATGTGATGGGTGCATTCGTTTTCTTTTTTAGGCTTTCTTCCTTTTATTTTCATCTAGTGATTCAGCCAGCAAGTCTGCTGTTTTTCAAAATCACAAGCTATCCAGCAGAATGTATTGGTTTACATGGATGAGACAAACCATTTACCACTAGCAGGGGTGGTTAAAATGATCAACTTTTATTTATTCATGGCAAACCTTTATCATAAAAAGAAAAAAAAAATGTTTGGGACACCTATCAGCAAAAGTATGCAGGCAAAGGACACATCCCCTTAACCACTTGACCACTGGGCAATTAAACCCCTTTCCTAACCAGACCAATTTTCAGCTTTCGGTGCTCTCACACTTTGAATGACAATTACTCCGTCATGCAACACTGTACCCAAATGAATTTTGTGTCCTTTTTTTCACACAAATACAGCCTTCTTTTGGTGGTATTTAATCACCGCTGGGTTTTTTATTTTTTGCGCTATAAATCAAAAAATACTGAAAATTCGGTTAAAAAAATAAAAAATTCTTTGTTTCTATTAAAAATTATTGCAGAGTATTGGCGAGTATTGGCAGAGTATTGGCGAGTATTGACAGAGTATTGGCAGAGTATTGGCAAGTATTGGCAGAGTATTGACAAGTATTGGCAGAGTATTACAGTGTTGCACAGTATTGGCAGAGCATTGCACAGTGGTGGCAGGGCATTGCACAGTGGTGGCAGAGCATTGCACAGTGGTTGATGGCAGAGCATTGCACAGTGGTGGCAGAGTATTGCACAGTGGTTGCAGAGCATTGCGCAGTGGTTGCAGAGCATTGCAGTGGTGGCAGAGCATTGCACAGTGGTGGCAGAGCAGTGCAGTGGTGGCAGAGCATTGCACAGTGGTGGCAGAGCATTGCACAGTGGTTGGTGGCAGAGCATTGCACAGTGGTCGGTGGCAGAGCATTGCACAGTGGTGGCAGAGTATTGCACAGTGGTGGCAGTGTATTGACCAGCGCTGTGGGCACTACACATCCAGCCCACAGCGCTGGTCCCGTCTCTCCCCCTCTCTGCTTCTCTCCTCTCTGTACCGATCGGTACAGAGAGGAGAGGGAGGAACGTCATGACGCCGGTTTGTGTACATGTGATCGCTCCGTCATTTGACGGAGCGATCACATGGTAAACGGCCGCTATTAGCACGGTCGGCATGTGGTTAAAGGAGAATTGTACAAAAAAAAACAAGATTGGTTAAACCCACAAGTGTTTTTTTTTTTTTACCACTACTATTCATTTATATTGGCTTTTGGAATTACAAATGCAGAAATTTAGAAATCAGATGAAAGGTCTAGCTCTGGGAAACACTTTTTTATAGACAAAAAGTGCATTTTATATACATTTCTATAGATCAGACCAAAATGAAAGACAAATGAGGAGGAAAGAGGGACAGAGGGACATTGCTCCAAATCAGGGACAGTCCCTCAAAATCAGGGACAGTTGGGAGCTATACAGGAGGTGTGTTACTGGTCAGATCACCAGGTGAAAACGGAGAGGGGAAAAAAAGCCTAAAAAAGAAAACGAATGCAGCCACCACATCTAATGATTGGTAAGCTGCAATATATTACAGTTATGGTTTTGAGTTTAATACAGTTTAGCCACTGACAGTAGGAGCCACGGTCTAAAGAGAAGACAAATATGGACACAAGAAACTATTGGTGGTGCAGATTTAGAAAAAATAAAATTGTGGGTAAATTTCATAAAAAAATTGCAGATTGCAAGAAATTACATATTATGTTGCAGTGGCCATAATGGTACCGTATATAAGGTGTACATAGAAAAATTGCATTAATGCATCAAGCAGTGGGTGACGCAGGACTTCTTATATGCTATGGTCACTGCAACATAATAAATAATCTGCAACTTTTTTTGCTACAATTTTGCTTATAATGAAAGTCAGGTAAATGGCATTTTAGAAGAGAAAGGACCGCTATGGCTGCCATCAATATTAGCATGATGCATACTGTATATGAACACATATAGACTTGCCACTAGGGGGAGCTCTCTGCTCTACTATAGTCATTCATTTCTATCTTCACACATCATATCTAAACCCAAAAAGGCATTTATTGCAGTTTACAAGTCCTTATTGGTAGTGGCTGCATTCATTTTAAAATTTTCAGGATCCCCCCATTTATTTTCACCCGATAACACTGCAAATAACACATTTCCCCTTTCTGACTCTCTATGCTGATTTCTTCACTTTATGAAGAGAGCCATGGTTGTCCCGCAGGGTGGACCTCAAACATGTCTCCCTCCAGGGGCGGACTGACCATTCGGCCACTCGGGCACTGCCCGAGGGCCCTGGGCCACTAGGGGGCCCCATCAGGGTTGCCAGCCTCAGTAAAACCAGGGACAGTATGTAAAAATCTGTGTTTTTTTTACATCTGTCTCTGAAATGTCCCTTACCGACATCCTTTTGGTCTAAAAATCCAGAGATTATAGCTGCCCCACCTCTCCAGTGCCTTCTCAGCCAATAGAAGCATGTCTGTATACTGTGTGATTGTATACTGTGTGTGTGTATACTGTGTGGCCCCATAATCTCCTATTGCCGGGGGGCCCCATGAGTTGTCAGTCCGCCCCTGTCTCCCTCGCTTCATCTCCATCATTATATGGTTGATGAAACTATTAGTTCACACAAGAAAAATGTGGGTATTTGTAATTTCAGTTAATTTTAAATGAGGTGACAAGGACAGGTATATTCTGTACTTGCTGGAATTGAACTTAGGCTAAAAAAAAGAAAACTAATACAGTCACCACATCTAAGAACTGGTGAGCCACAATATAATAACATTTTGGTTTCGGGTTTAATACGGTCCAACATTTTTTTCTTAAAGGTATTAAACCCAAAATTAAACAATTATTATATTGCAGCTTACCAGTTCTTAGATGTGATGGCTGCATTTGTTTTCTAAAAAACACATTTTAAGTTAAAAGTCATTTTTTAAGCCTTCTTTCTTCTATTTTCCTCAGGTGATTCAGCCAGAAACTGAATTTTCTAAAGTTCAAGCTCTCCGGCAGAATGTATCAGTTTACATGGATGAGACAAACCACTTAACACCCGCAGGGCTGATTAACCGCTTGCCGACCGCCTCACGCAGATATACTGCGGCCGAAGGGCACGTACAGGCAGAATCACGTACCTGTACGTTGCCCTATAAGAGGCGGGCTGCGGGCACGCGCACGCCCGCGGCAAGCTCCGTGAGTTGGGTCGCGGGTCAGGCGGACTCGATCGCCTGACCCGCGATCGTCTCACGGAGAGAAAGAACGGGGAGATGCTAATGTAAACAAGCATCTCCACATTCTGCCTAGTGACAGGACACTGATCCCTGCTCCCTGTCATCGGGAGCAGAGATCAGTGACGTGTCACACACAGCCCCTCCCCCCACAGTTAGAAACACGCCCCCAGGACACACTTAACCCCTGCACTGCCACCTAGTGGTTAACCCCTTCATGGCCAGTGTCATTTACACAGGAATCAGAGCATTTTTTAGCACTGATTGCTGTATAAATGACAATGGTCCCAAAAATGTGTCAAAAATTTCCGATGTGTCTGCCATAATGTCGCAGTCACGATAAAAATCGCTGATCGCCGCCATTACTAGTAAATAAAAAAATTATTAATAAAAATGCCATAAAACTATCCCCTATTTTGTAAATGCTATAACTTTTGTGCAAACCAATCAATAAATGCTTATTGCGATTTTTTTTTACAAAAAGGAAAGTAGAAGAATACGTATCGGCCTAAACTGAGGAAAAACATTTTTTTTTTATAAATTTTTGGGGGATATTTATTATAGCAAAGTATAAAAAATAATGTTTTTTTTTTTCAAAATTGACGCTCTTTTTTTGTTTATAGCGCAAAAAATAAAAAACGCAGAGGTGATCAACTACCACCAAAAGAAAGCTCTATTTGTGGGAAAAAAGGATGTCAATTTTGTTTGGGAGCCACGTCGCACGACTGCGCAATTGTCAGTTAAAGTGACGCAGTGCCGAATCGCAAAAAGTGCTCTGGTCAGGAAGGGGGTAAATTCTTCCGGGGCTGAAGTGGTTAAAATGATCAGCTTTTATTTATTTATGTAAAACCTTTATCATAAAAATCAAAAATGTTTGCTGAAACTGCTTATAAAATGTGAGCTGTAATTTTGCTTCAATGTGTTAGTGTATCTAAATCTGCTAGTACATCTAAGGCCGCGTACACACGAAGGGACAATCCCGCGGGATTATCCTCTGGACTGAAGTCCAGCGGATAATCCCCTCGTGTGTGGGCGCCGGCGGACTTTTTGGCGCCAAAGTCCGGCGGACCAAAGTTTTAAGTTTGGTTTTAAAATTATCCGCTGGACTTGGCAGTCCGGCGGACAATCCCGCCGTTAGTAGGCAAGTCCGCGGGACTTTTGAAAATGAACGGACTTGCCGCTCATCGGCAAGTCCGTTCATTTAGCACGTGACTTCAGGTTACGTAGCTAGCGTAGGCAGTAAATGCCGCCGCGCTAGCTCCGTAAGCTGGCATGGATTTAAAGGGACTTCCTACGCCGAAAAACGGCGTGGGGGTTCCCCCCAAATCCATGTCAGACCCTTATCCGAGCACGCAGCCTGGCAGGCCAGGAAAGGGGTGGGGACGAACGAGCGCCCCCCCTCCTGAGCCGTACCAGGCCGCGTGCCCTCAACATGGGGGGTGCCCTGGGGAAAGGGGGGCCGTGCGGCCCACCCCACCCCAAAGCACCTTGTCCCCATGTTGATGAGGACAAGGGCCTCTTCCCGACAACCCTGGCCGTTGGTTGTCGGGGTCTGCGGGCGGGGGCTTATCGGAATCTGAGAGCCCCCTTTTATAAGGGGGCACTCAGATCCCGGCCCCCCACCCTATGTGCATGAGTATGGGGTACGATGTACCCCTACCCATTCACCTAAGGTGTAAAATGTAAAGTAAAAAAACACCCACACTTTTGAAAAAAATAGTTTATTGCACTGCTCCGGGGGTCTTCTTCCGTCTTGGGGGTCTTCTCGCCGGACTCCCCCGCCATTTACCAAGCTCTTTTACCGAGCGGGGAAGTCCGGCTACCTTCTTCGTCGTCGCCGCCGTCGTCTGGGGGGTCTCGATCCGCCTTTGGGGGTCTTCCGGGGTCTTCCGGGGGTCTCTTCTGTTCTTGCGGCGGTCGTCGTCTTCCGCGCTGCCGGCGCCTTCTTCTTCTTGTTCTTCTTCTTGTTCTTCTTCTTGTTCTTCTTCTTCCAATGTTGACCCGTCGCTCTCTCTGCCCGGAATGCCGGAGCCGCGCTGTGCTGGGACTTATATAGGGACATGGGGACAGGGTCACATGCTCATGTTACATGGTGACCCCGCCCCCCCTGTGATGTCACAGTCCCGGAGGATGCTGGGACTGTGACATCACAAGGGGACCCCCAGACGACGGCGGCAACGACGACGAAGAAGGTAGCCGGCCTCCTCCGCTCGTGAAAGAGCTAGGTAAAAGAGCAGAAGAGAGCGGAGGAGTCCGGCGAGAAGACCCCAAGACGGAAGAAGACCCCCGGAGCAGTGCAATAAACAATTTTTTCAAAAGTGTGTGTGTTTTTGTACGCAGACCCCGACAACCAACGGCCAGGGTTGTCGGGAAGAGGCCCTTGTCCTCATCAACATGGGGACGAGGTGCTTTGGGGTGGGGGGGGGCCGCACGGCCCCCCTTTCCCCAGGGCACCCCCCATGTTGAGGGCACGTGGCCTGGTACTGCTCAGGAGGGGGGGGGGGGCGCTCGTTCGTCCCCACCCCTTTCCTGGCCTGCCAGGCTGCGTGCTCGGATAAGGGTCTGACATGGATTTGGGGGGAACCCCCACGCCGTTTCTCGGCGTGGGGAGTCCCTTTAAATCCATGCCAGCTTACGGAGCTAGCGCTGCGGCATTTACTGCCTACGCTAGCTACGTACCTGAAGTCACGTGCTAAATGAACGGACTGCTCCGTGTGTGCGCAAGTCCGTTCATTTTCAAAAGTCCCGCGGACTTTGGCCAGCGGATAGTCCGCCGGAGAAGTCCGCGCGTGTGTGGGCAAGTCCACACGCTCGGAAAGTCCGGCGGACCCAGCTGGAAAGTCCGGCGGATTGTCCGCTGGACTAAGTCCGCCGGTAAAAGTCCGCACGTGTGTACGCGGCATAACACACACCTCCCCCAGACTGCCAATGCGGTTGTCCAAATGTGCCCCATGTGCTCCTTCATCCAGAGTTGTGCCTCACTACAGGAGGTGTGTTACTGGCCAGATCACCAGGTGAAAACAGAGGAAACAAAGCCAGAGAAAAGAAAACGAATGCAGCCACCACATCTAATGATTGGTCAGCTGTAATATATTACATTTTTGATTTGGGGTTTAATACTGTTTAACCACTTCAGCTCTGAAAGGTTTACCCCCTTCATGACCAGGCCTTTTTTTGCGCTACGGCACTGCGTTACTTTAACTGACAATTGCGCGGTCGTGCAACGTTGTACCCAAATAAAACTAAAGTTCTTTTTTTCCCCACAAATAGAGCTTTCTTTTGGTGGTATTTGATCACCTCTGTGTTTTATTTTTTGCGCTATAAACAAAAAAGAGGGACAATTAAGAAAAAAAAAAAAGCAATATTTTTTAATTTTTGCTATAATAAATATCCCCCAAAAATATATAAAAAAACTAATTTTTTCCTAAGTTTAGACCAATATGTATTCTTCTACATATTTTTGGTAAAAAAAAAAGAAAATATTGATTGGTTTGTGCAAAAGTTATAGCAAAAAAAAGACAATTTTGAAAAACAAATACAATATTTTTTTACTTTCTGCTATAAAACATATGCAGTAAAAAAAATGTAAAAAAATCTTGATTTCTTCATCAGTTTAGGCCAATATGTTTTTCTGCTACATATTTTTGGTAAAACAAAAATCCCAATAAGCGTATATCGATTGGTTTGTGCAAAGTTATAGTATATAAAAACTATGGGAAATTTTTATGTTTTTTTATCTATGGCGGCAATCAGCGACTTATAGCGGGACATCAATATTGCGGCAGACAGATCTGACACTAATGCCGCCTACACACGATCGGACTTATCGACAGACTAGGTCCGACGGTCTTCCCGACAGATTTCAGCGGAGTTACGACGGACTTTCCGAACGAACGGACTTGACCACACACAAGCACACCAAAGTCCGACGGATTCGAACGTAATGACGTACGACTGGACTAGAATAAGGAAGTTCATAGCCAGTAGCCAATAGCTGCCCTAGTGTCGGTTTTAGTCCGTCGGACTATCACACAGACGAAGGGATTTTTCGACCGGACTCAAGTCCATCGGAAAGATTTGTTTTATTTCTAGGTCCGTCTGACTTTTGGGAAAAAAAAGTCAGCTGCAGCCCACACACGATCGAATTGTCCGACGGATTCCGGTCTGCTGGACCTAGTCTTCCGGAAAGTCCGATCGTCTGTACGCGGCATAACTGACACTTTTGACACTTTTTTGGGGACCAGTGACACTAATACAGTGAGTAATCAGTGATAGAAATATGCTCTGTCACTGTACTAATTGTAGTGATATAATATGTAGTTCGTAGATGGATAGTAGTTATTAAAGTGGAGTTCCACCCACTTTTACAACTCTTCAGCATCCCTCACTAAACTGTGCACTGTAAACAAATTGGATATTTTTTTTATTTTTTTTTCAGCACAGACTGTATATCTGCTGTATTCATTTTTCACTTCCTCCTCCCTGGCCGCGGCCCATCGCATCATTTCCTGTTTGCAATGCCTCCTGGGAAGGGGCAGCAACTTCCTCTCAAACTGCCGTTGCTATGGAAACCTGACCTGAAACCTATTACACTGCTTATGCTGCACTGAGCGTGTGCGAGATCTGCAAGGATGAGATCCAGGAAGAAATACAGTCTGGCTTCAGATGCCCACACTTAAGATGGCCACGGCCTGCTGCAAGTTTATAAAACAAAAAACTACTGCTAAAAACGAACAAAACAGACCTTAGTTTACAGACTAACTTTACTAGAATACATTAAGCTTGTGTATTATAGGGGTATTTTTATTTAAAAAGTATAATTTCGGCCGGAACATCGCTTTAATAAGTATTGTTCTGCAGCAAACCCAATTCTCCCAGAGAGATGCACTTTATTGATTTCCAAAACAGAACAGTCTTGCAGATGATAAAAATCCAACAGAGTACATATGTGACAACGAATATTTCTCATAGACCTCTGCCTTCATAATCACAAGAAGAATCACAATAAGCCAGACGGAATGTCTTCTCAAATACTGGTCTGACACTGGGGGGGGGTTCTGCTAAGTCAACCAAATTTTTACCATGAATACCCCCTCAAGTCTAATTACCATACATAAAGACTTCCTTTGAAATGTTCCTCACACACCTAGGTAGACTTGCATAAGATTTACACATCAAAGGGTCTTCAGCTGTCCCTTTGATATGTTTAAATTCAGTTGGGTTTGACAACTCAACTGAATTTCTGGTCAATATTAGACATGTGCAATTCGTTTCGTTTTTTTCGTTTTTTCGTTTTTTTTCGTTATTTTCGTTCGTTCGTTTTCGTACGAATGAACGAATCATTCGAATCGTACGAATACGAATAACGAATCGTAACGAATCGTTCGAATCGTACGAATCTGAATAACGAATCATTCGAATCTGAAAAACAACGAAAATCTGAAAAAAGCTAATTAGAAACAACGAATGTACTAATGAAGAAAATCCGAAAAACGAAAACGAACGAAAACGAACGAAAAAATTCGTAACTTTTTTTTTTGTTGAATTGGTCATTTTCCGTGTCCCTTACAATGGTGCTGCTAAACGTGCTTCGAATGGATTGAACAAAAAATGTGTACATTCGTAACTTTTTTTTCGATTCGTAACTTTTTTTTTTTCGATTCGTAACTTTTTTTTTTTTTTTTTCGATTTGTAATTTTCCATGTCTCTATTGAACCAAAAAATTCGTACATTCGTAACTTTTTTTCCGATTCGTAACTTTTATTTTCTTCGATTCGTAACTTTTTTTTCGATTCGTAACTTTTTTTTTTCGATTCGTAACTTTTTTTTCGATTCGTAACTTTTTTTTTTTCTTTCGATTTGTAATTTTCCATGTCTCTATTGAACAAAAAAATTCGTACATTCGTAACTTTTTTTTCGATTCGTAACTTTTTTTTCCGATTCGTAACTTTTTTTTCGATTCGTAACTTTTTTTTTTTTTTTCGATTTGTAATTTTCCATGTCTCTATTGAACAAAAAAATTCGTACATTTGTAACTTTTTTTTCGATTCGTAACTTTTTTTTTTTCGATTCGTAACTTTTTTTTTTCGATTCGTAAATGATTAAAATGTAATAATAGCATACACATTACATCAAATTATGAATTAAGCTCCGATTACGAATCTACGAATGTTACGAATGTACGAATAAATACGAATGTGTCCGAAAATTAAACTAACGAAAAAACGAATCAACGAAAAAATAACTCTTACGAATGTACGAATCGTTACGAATACGAACAACGACGACTTACGAATGTACGAATCGTTACGAATCCGAACAACGACGACTTACGAATGTACGAATCGTTACGAATCGACGGAAACGAAAAAAAAAAACGAAAAAAAAAAAAAACGAAAATAAACAAATTTTTTGGTTGTGCACATGTCTAGTCAATATGTTACTTTAATACAATATCCTACATAACTTGGCATTAACACATTACAACATATACCCACACTTGGGTCGTTCTAACTACTAGAACTGACCCATAAATCAAGCAACAAACACATCATTACGATTTGAGGTACTGTACCTGTCAAGTACCTGAATTTGTTCATTGCCAGCCACAATTTGCTTTTTTTTTTTTGTTCAGTCCATAATTCCACGTAAATGGTATACCAATCTATATACCAATCTATAATCCATATACCCCCACTTTCAGATAGAATCAGCTTGACATCGGTGTTTATCAGATCTTCTATCCAGACAAAGCAGCAGTGGAAAATCTTGCCAGTAAAGTTAGGTCTTTTTCATCCATATATGTCATAGCCTTTAGCATATTATCAACGACTGATTTCAAATCATGACTGGAGTGTTGAATTTCACTCACCCCTCTTATGAATTTAGGAAAACCACCCAACATACTATAATTTATGCTATGCCAAGCCATTGTGCAGCATCTCACCTTAGATGTCAAATATATTGATCAATATGCAATATGTACAGGTGTTATGAGAATTATTTTAGGTTTAAATGTTTCGCTCTGGTTTTAAGATAAAGTTCAGGAAATAAAACATAATAAAATAAAAAAAAAAAAAATTAGAAAGGGTGAAAAAAAATAGGGAAAAATCCATTGACAAGAAAAAAAAAAAATGAATGTTCAAAAAAAAAAAAGGTCCATTGCTTGATGAATATTGAGAGAGTCCATGATATTGTCTATTCAGCGTTTCTCCCCCACTAGCCAGCAATTTCAGACTGTCCTTCTGCTATTCACATGCAAGCGAGTATCTCTGCAATCTGAAAGACAAAAAACTCTCCAACAAAAAACTAATTAGCAAGGTCCTTAACCACTTGACAACCGGCCCATAGCAGAAAAACGGCTACAGGGCGGTTGCTTAACTCTGGGAGGGCGTACATGGACGTCCTCCCAGAATTGCCCTCTTGCGCGCCCCCTGGGGCGCGCACTCGAGAACATCCGTGATCACGGATCACGGTAAACGGCCGCTCATCGCGGCCGTTTACCACGTGACCGCTCCGTCAAATGATGGAGCGATCACATGTAAGCAAACCGGCGTCATTTGATGACGCCGGTTCCTCTCCCCTCCTCTCTCTGTACAGATCGGTACAGTGTGAGAGGAGAGGGGGAGGGATCGGTGGCAGCAGTGCTGTGGGCGGGATCTGTAGTGCCCACAGCCTGCTCTGCCACCACCGATCCATCCATCCATCCATGCTCAGCCATCCCTCCATAACCTGCAATACACAGCAATAGCCTGCAGTGTATTGCTGGGTATTGCAGGGTATGGAGGGATGGCTGAGCATGGATGGATGGATACCCAGCAGTACTCTGCCATGCCCTGCGATACTCTGCCATGCCCAGCGATACTCTGCCATACTCTGCGATACTCTGCCATGCCCTGCGATACTCTGCCATACCCTGCGATACTCTGCCATACCCTGCGATACTCTGCCATACCCTGCGATACTCTGCCATACCCTGCGATGCTCTGCCATACCCTGCGATGCTCTGCCATACCCAGCGATACTCTGCCATACCCAGCGATACTCTTCCATACCCTGCGATACTCTGCCATACCCTGCGATACTCTGCCATACCCTGCCATACCCTGCGATACCCTGCGATACTCTGCCATACCCTGCGATGCTCTGCCATACCCTGCGATGCTCTGCCATACCCTGCGATACTCTGCCATACCCTACCATTCTCTGCCATACCCTGCCATACCCTGCGATACTCTGCCATACCCTGCCATACCAAGCGATACCCTGCCATACCCTGCGATACTCTGCCATACCCTACCGTACCCTGCGATACTCTGCCATACCCTGCGATACTCTGCCATACCCTGCGATACCCTGCCATACCCTGCGATACTCTGCCATACCCTGCGATACCCTGCCATACTCTGCCATACCCTGCCATACCAAGCGATACCCTGCCATACCCTGCGATACTCTGCCATACCCTACCGTACCCTGCGATACTCTGCCATACCCTGCCATACTCTGCCATACCCTGCGATACTCTGCCATACCCTGCGATACTCTGCCATACCCTGCGATACTCTGCCATACCCTGCGATACACTGCCATACCCTGCGATACTCTGCCATACCCTGCCATACCCTGCCATACTCTGCCATACCCTGCCATACCCTGCGATACTCTGCCATACCTGCCATACCCTGCCATACCCTGCGATACTCTGCCATACCCTGCGATACTCTGCCATACCCTGCGATACTCTGCCATACCCTGCGATACTCTGCCATACCATGCTATACCCTGCAATACCCTGCGATATTCTGCGATACCATGCGATACTCGCTACGATCGAAGCCAGGATCGTTTTTTTATTTTATTTCAGGCTTTCCAGCCTAGAGGTGAGATGTGAGGTCTTATTGACCCCATATCTCACTGTAAAGAGGACCTGTAATGCCATATTCCTATTACAAGGGATGTTTACATTCCTTGTAATAGGAATAAAAGTGATCAAAAAAAAAAAATTTGGGGGGGAAAAAAGTGTCAAACTAAAATAAATAAAGTAAAATGAACAATAAAAAAAATAAAATAAAAATTTAAAGCGCCCCTGTCCCCGTGTGCTCGCATGCAGAAGCGAACGCATACGTAAGTCCGGCCCACATATGAAAATGGTGTTCAAACCACACATGTGAGGTATCGATGCGCAAGTTGGAGCCAGAACAATAATTTTGGCCCTAGACCTCCTCTGTAACTCAAAACATGTAACCAGTAAAATTTTTTAAAGCGCCGCCTATGGGGATTTTTAAGTAGCGAAGTTTGGCGCCATTCCACGAGCGTGTGCAATTTTGAAGGGTGACATGTTGGGTATCTATTTACTCAGCGTATCTTCATCTTTCACATTATTCAAAAACATTGGGCTAAATTTACAGTTTTGTTTTTTGTAAAGCACAAAACTTTTTTCCCCCAAAAAAACGCGTTCGAAAAATTGCTGCGCAAGTACCGTGCTAGATAAAAAGTTGCAACGACCGCCATTGTATTCTCTAGGGTCTTTGCTAAAAAAACATATATAATGTTTTGGGGTTCTATGTAATTTTCTAGCAAATAAATGATGATTTTTACATGTAGGAGAGAAATGTCAGAATTGTCCTAGGTGCTCCAGAACACCTGATGGTGCTCCCTGCATGTTGGGCCTCTGTATGTGGCCATGCTGTGTAAAAGTCTCACACATGTGGTATTGCCATACTCAGGAGTAATAGCAGAATGTGTTTTGGGGTGTAATTTGTGGTATGCATATGCTGTGTGTGAAAAATAACCTGCTAATATGACAATTTTGTGAAAAAAAAAAAAAAAGAAAAATAAATCTTGATTTTGCAAAGAATTGTGGGAAAAAATTAAAACTTCAAAAAACTCACCATGCCTCTTTCCAAATACCTTGGAATGTCTTCTTTCCAAAAAGGGGTCATTTGGGGGGTATTTGTACTTTTCTGGCATGTTAGGGTCTCAAGAAATGAGATAGGCCATCAGTACTTCAGGTGTGATCAATTTTCAGATATTGGCACCATAGCTTGTGGACTCTATAACTTTCACAAAGACCAAATAATATACCCCAATTTGTACTTATTTTTACCAAAGATATGTAGCAGTATAAATTTTGGCCAAAATTTATCAAGAAAAATTACAAATTTGCTAAATTTTATAACAGAAACGAAGAAAAATTCATTTTTTTACCGAATTTTCAGTCTTTTTTCTTTTATAGCGCAAAAAATAAAAAAAACAACGGTGATTAAATACCACCAAAAGAAAGCTCTATTTGTGTGAAAAAAGAACAAAAATTTAATATGGGTACAGTGTTGTATGAAGGAGTAATTGTCATTCAAAATGTGAGAGCACCAAAAGCTGAAAATTGGTCTGGTTATTAAGGGTGTTTAAGTGCCCAGTGGTCAAGTGGTTAAACAATGTTTGAAGTTAAAACAAAGGACTATTTACACATTTACAGTTTGAATTCACCCTCCACTGCTAGAGAAGTGTCATTTGCATTCAAAAACAGATCTGAAGAATGTACATCTGCATTTATGACACCCGGGTTTCTGTTCAGCTGTTCCAACAATGTTTAATGTTCTATTTTCATCTTATCATACTCAATCTTCAAGTGGTCATATTTCTGTTTTAACTGAGAAAACGGTATCCAGGTCTTGGACATTTTATTATTATTTTGGTGAGCTCTGTTTTTCATATTAATAGCACCTATATTTGACCTGGTGTTTCCTCTTTGTTTGTTATCATAAGATATTGTCTTTTGACCTTTAGGCCCCTTTCACACGATCGGACCGTTCAGATCCGCCTGTCAGTTTTGACAGCGGATCTGAACGGCCGCTCCATGTTAGTCTATGGAGCGTCGGATGTCAGCGGAGACATGTCCGCTGACATCCGACCCGGTCCGATCAGCCAAAAGCAGACGTATGGCTCTACGTCCAGATCCGTCGCTGGCAGATCGGGTGAGATCTGATGAAAACGGACACACTGTCCATTTTCATCCGATCTCTCCATAGAGACCAGCGCCGCTCGCAAGCCCCTCCCCGCTCAGTGAGCAGAGAGGGACTTGTCATCCGCCGGTTCAGCGGAGATCAACTGAGTGATCTCCCGCTGAGCCGGCGGACAGAGGCGGGCTCCGTGGAAGCGGAGTCCACCTCGTGTGAAAGGGGCCTTATGCTCAGTATTTGTCCTAAACAATGTGGCTTAATCAATTTTGACAGCCTGCTCATTTGACTTTCTCCATAAATGGTCTGCTCTCAACAACACGTCTTTTAAATCATGAGGATTTTGGGTAACTAGTAAAATATTTTTTTGATATCTTCATGCAAAGCATGTAGAAATATACTCATATGTATCAAGCCACCACGCTCAAATGCAAGATTATTACTGACCAATAATTCCATAATAGTTGCTATCCTGTGTGACAATTCATAGGGAGATTCACTTTGCATTTGTTTGATCTTCCCATGAATAGTAACATCAGAACGTACACCATACAAAACACATAATAATTCCAGTAATATGTCCCTTGTCCTCAGAGGCTGAATACAGATTTTTTTAATTCTCATCCAAAGACTACTTCCTATAGAATGTTGTATAACTCGTTCTAAATCAGATGGGTTGAGATTGTACATATTTCTGACATTCTGCAAGTCACAAAACCATTAAAAAAATCTGTTTAAATCATGGCAGGGAATCATTCCTATTTCTTTAAGAATTGCATCTAATTCTTTTGGTTTTAAAGGCTTCATTACAAACTGAACTTCACCTGCATTATTATTATTGTTATAAACTGTGGTGGTCACAGTGGGTGCAGCTGGCAATGAATTATCAGATTTAATATGAGGTTCTGTTTCATTTGATAGAATGTTTGTATTTTTCTGCAGATTGCTGAATCCAAGATTTGATGCATATCTGCATTCCTGAGATCTCTTCTCTAATTCCATAATTCTTAATTTCAATCTCTTATTTTCCTCTGATAATTCAACACAACGTTTAGATTTCTCAAGCAACGCTCCCCCAATGGTAACTGCATGCAATTTTAAATTTACAGTCTCACTTTCTGATTGGTTTTGTAACCTCTGACAAACCTTGTTGCTATTATCAACTGCACTCTGTAACTGGGTAATATCCTCAACCTTATCCTTCAAAGAACTTTCCATTGTTAAACAGCAAGATAACAAGCCCTGTACAATACAACCTTTTCTTTTACTTCCTGAAATTTTGCTATCAAAAACAGTTTTCTCTAAAAATTCGTTCATCATAGTCCACGTTTGCTTACATTTTTCTGGAACTTCATAAGGACCGCCATGACGCTTAATACATTTTAACACCCATCTGTTAACTTTATCAGAACTGACACTAGCTTCACACTGAGTAAGCATTTTGAATATATTATTAATAATTTAAAAAAAAGGAAATATTTTACTCACCGCATTAGTTACTCCTTCAGCTTCCAGCTCAGGTCTTCTGTTACACGATACAGTCCTTTTTTGTTGTTTCCAGTCTCCAGAGAATAATTCTGGGGTTCCAAACTTGTTTTATTTTGTAGATCAGACTCTCTTATGTCACAACCAGACATTAGAGTCACAGCACAGGTCTTGGGTCTCCATCAGACTTCTGTCCACCTCACAGGATTGTTGTCACCACCGACTTCTGTTACTAAGTCCTGAAAATGCTCTTCTGGTCAATTGAACGGCACCAATGTAGTGATATAATATGTAGTTCATAGATGGATAGTAGTTATTAATAAGTATTGTCCCGCAGCAAACCCAATTCTCCCAGAGAGATGCACTTTATTGATTGGTGAGTGTGGTGAATATTCTCTACAGGGGATATCCTGGGAACCAGCCACCCAAGCACTCAAGATTGCATAATCTATATAGACTTTTTGCACTATTTTCACTTATTTTACAGAATTTTGCACCATTGTATATTATATGTATTTATATTCACATCTATAATGGCATTTACACTTTGGTACTTGTGATTTATTGAGGCACTAGTTGGATTTTTATACGTTAGAGCAAGCGCGGCCTATCTCACTTCCCTTGTGCTGCCAACACATTGAAAATCCAGCTATACAAAAAAGTCAGACACTTCTTATCTAGTTAAGTTATTAACCAAATCAAACCAAACACAATTAAATTGCAATGAGAAATGAAGTGGAAAACTATTACCCCTAAGACATTGGTGTTAACCACAATGTACTGTATCCAAGTTTATTTGTAGATAAAGCAATGCCTTGTGTTAGATTGTTTTATTTTTTCCAATCTGTATCTGCTGTTTGTACAACTTGTATCTATAGTACAATATATATTGTATAGTACAATATATATTGTATATATATATATATATATATATATATATACACATACAGTATCTCACAAAAGTGAGTACACCCCTCACATTTTTGTAAATGTTTTATTCTATCTTTTCATGTGACAACACTGAAGAAATGACACTTGTCTACAATGTAAAGTAGTGAGTGTACAGCTTGTATAACAGTGTAAATTTGCCGTCCCCTCAAAATAACTCAACACGCAGCCATTAATGTCTAAACCGCTGGCAACAGAAGTGAGTACACCCCTAAGTGAAAATGTCCAAATTGGGCCAAAAGTGTCAATATTTTGTGTGGCCACCATTATTTTCCAGCACTGCCTTAACCCTCTTGGGCATGGAGTTCACCAGAGCTTCACAGGTTGCCACTGGAGTCCTCTTCCACTCCTCCATGATGACATCACTGAGCTGGTGGATGTTAGAGACCTTGCGCTCCTCCACCTTCCATTTGAGGATGCCCCACAGATGCTCAATAGGGTTTAGGTCTGGAGACATGCTTGGCCAGTCCATCACCTTTACCCTCAGCTTCTTTAGAAAGGCAGTGGTCATCTCGGAGGTGTGTTTTGGGTTGTTATCATGTTAGACTGTGGCCCAGTCTTAGAAGGGAGGGGATCATGCTCTGCATCAGTATGTGACAGTACATGTTGGCATTCATGGTTCCCTTAATGAACTGTAGCTCCCCAGTGCCGGCAGCACTCATGCAGCTCCAGACCATGACACTACCACCACCATGCTTGACTGTAGGCAAGACACACTTGTCTTTGTACTCCTCACCTGGTTGCCCCCACACACGCTTTACACCATCTGAACCAAATAAGTTTATCTTGGTCTCATCAGACCACAGGACATGGTTCCAGTAATCCATGTCCTTAGTCTGCTTGTCTTCAGCAAACTGTTTGCAGGCTTTCTTGTGCATCATCTTTAGAAGAGGCTTCCTTCTGGGACGACAGCCATGCAGACCAATTTGATGCAGTTTGCGGCGTATGGTCTGAGCACTGACAGGCTGACCCCCCACCCCTTCAACCTCTGCAGCAATGCTGGCAGCACTCATACATCTATTTCTCAAAGACAACCTCTGGATATGACGCTGAGCATGTGACCTCAACTTCTTTGATCGGCCATGGCGAGGCCTGTTCTGAGTAGAACCTGTCCTGTTAAACCGCTGTATGGTCTTGGCCACCGTGCTGCAGCTCAGTTTCAGGGCCTAGGCCATCTTTATGTAGAGCAACAATTATTTTTTAGATCCTCAGAGAGTTCTTTGTCATGAGGTGCCATGTTGAACTTCCAGTGACCAGTATGAGAGAGTGAGAGCGATAACACCGAATTTAACACACCTGCTCCCCATTCACACCTGAGACCTTGTAACACTAATGAGTCACATGAAATCGGGGAAGGAAAATGGCTAATTGGGTCCCATTTGGACATTTTCACTTAGGGGTGTACTCACTTTTGTTGCCAGCGGTTTAGACATTAATGGCTGTGTGTTGAGTTATTTTGAGGGGACAGCAAATTTACACGGTTATACAAGCTGTACACTCACTACTTTACATTGTAGCAAAGTGTCATTTCTTCAGTGTTGTCACATGAAAAAATATAATAAAATTAGAGCTGCACGATTCTGGCTTAAATGAGAATCACAATTTTTTTGCTTAGAAGATAGATCACGATTCTCTCACGATTCTCGCGATGTAACATCATATTTCACATTTCACATACTGTTTCGTTTTTTTTTTTTTTATTCATTGAAGTGCATTTTTTCCCAACAAATTGTAAATGAAAGACCGCTGTGCAAATATAGTGTGACATAAAATATGGCAACAATTGCCATTGTATTCCCTAGGGTCTCTGCTAAAAATATATATATATATATAATGTTTGGGGGTTCCAAGTAATTTTCTAGCAAAAAACACTGATTTTTCGAAGGTTTAGAGTTTAAGTGGTTAAACTTCCTGCATTTACCCACAGAAGTTTATTCCTTCGATCTAAAACTCTTTTCAAACTGACCCCAAACTGATCTCAAATGCAAACAACTTTTGCATGCTTGGCTTGGAGTTGGACACCTCGTAGTCTAACCACTGCTAACAGCGGTTGTGTAAAAAGGGGAACCCCTAGGAGGAAATGTGCAGAGCTGTGGGGAGCTGCAGTAAACCTTTACTTCCTTTATCCAAACCGACCATCTGATAGTGGTGGACAAATTACGTTGTATGAAAATTTCAAGCTCTTTACAGACTGTAAAGTGTGCGACATGAGGAACGGCCAAGTGCAGTTGTTACATTCATGTTGTTACATTTGGAATTCAAATACATATCTGTAATAGCAACTGGTTTTAGCTGTCTAAAGGCAAACTTGCAACTTGTCTGAATGGTGGACTTTGTTTTCCTTGTACATGAAACTTCCCCTTGAAGTTTTCTGCCCTAAGAGAAACATAGCAACAAGCAACGACAAACAAATGGGGTAGGAAACTACCTACTGGCCACTATAGATGTCAATTCGCTATACACCAGTATCGTACAAGATGACGGACTCAAAGGAGTTGAAAAGGCCTTACATGAACATACATCCATGAAACAAGAATAAATTGACTATATACTGGAAGGACTTAATCTCGCTATGGGATGTAATTACTTTTGGTATAACCACAGCTTTTATGTCCAAAGAAAGGGGGTAACCATGGGGGCGAGATACGCCCCAAGCGTAGCCAACTTAATGATGAATAAGTGGGAGGAAGAATATATCTATGGGAAGAACATCCAGCAGGTGAAGCTTTACAGAAGGTACATTGACGACCTTATCCTTCTCTGGAATGGGACCCCAGATTTCTTTGAGATGTTTCTGAAACAGCTAAATAACAACAGATATGGCCTAACATTTACAGGAAAATATGATGAGCAAAAGATCGACTATTTAGACCTAGAGATCTTTAAACAGGGGGACAATCTCAATACCCGTACTTTCTTCAAGTTAACAGATCGAAATGGATACATTCCAACATCATGCCATCATCCAAAATGGAAAAGCAACATTCCAAAAGGCCAGTTGTTACGTATTTGAAGAAATTGCGATACCATAGATGACTACCACACACAAGCAGACAAACTAATAGAGCAATTTGTAGAAAAGGGATACACAATTTGTAGAAATAGGTGACAAAGATAGGATGGCACTGTTCAGGAAAGCTATAAAAAAGACCAGGCAAGACATCACATTTATTACAGGATACAATACTCAGTATAAAGAATTTGAACGCATAGTAAAAAAGTACTGGCCTATACTACAGGAAGATAGAGTTCTGTCTAAGATATTACCTAAGAAGCCCTGTTTTGTGTATAGAAGACCTCCCACACTACGAAATCACCTGGTACATAACGTCGTAGATGCCCCTAAAGCTATCAAAATATTTGCAGACATGAAGGGTTTCTTCCGCTGCCGCAGATGCCTACCTTGCAGGGTGAGCAGAGCACAACCAAGAAAAAAAGAGTCTTTTAAATCTAAGACTGATCACAAAGAATATAAAGTACGAGAACTCATCACATGCCATACTACACATGTGACATATGTGATCGAGTGCCCGTGCCACCTGCAATACGTGGGCAGGACCACACACCCCTTGTTTGTGCGTATAAGGGAGCACATCAATAATATAAAAAAGGGCTTTCCCAAACACAATTTATCCCGCCATTTTGATGAATTCCACCATAGAGACCCCTCGGGTCTAATTTTCTACGGTATAGACTGTATTAAGGACCATTGGAGAGGGGGCAACAAAACCTCATTAATCTCCCAGAACGAAATGGCCTGGATATATAGGTTGGGGTCCCTTGCTCCAAGGGGCCTCAACCTAGATATTGATTTAAACTGCTTCATAGCTGACCCCTAAAATATGGGGGTGCTTTAACTCAGAGATATACATATGATTAAGTCCTAGAGTAATAGGCATAGCACACTTAACAGCGGCTGACGTTTATAAGCTAGGCATGTCAATTTGCTGGATCCACACAAAATGCTGCCTGCATCTATCTCTGATTTATCCTAATGACCTGGGGACCTATAGTTCTTGCCTTGACCAGCTGCTACTTGGCTCTCCTATTCGTTGGTAACTTTTTGATATATACATATGCATATGTTTACTTTGGAAAATTGAGTCTGCTAATTTTACCATATATGCTTTACCAACCCTTATATATATATGCATGCGCATAGTATTAAACATCCAATTTAAGTATTGATTTCTATATAAAAAAAACCTCTGTGAACAATTTTCACTATCTATATGAGGGATTTAGTTATTAAGTCCACTTTTTGCTCCTGACCCCATTAGGGGACACTTTCATATAGACTCCAACTTTAACATATACCATGGGAGCCACCTTCACCCATATGACCATGGAGATTACACTCTAAAAATATTTCATGGGATTACAAATAACTTACTAGTAGACCCTCAACACGTAGGGGTATATGTGTATAATCTACCACTTTTTTTCACATGCATTCCCTGGTTTACTTATGGGGAACTCCCTGCGTTCATCTACCTGACTAACCCACATTACGCTCTTGTACTTATGGCTAACATATACACCTGCATAAGTCTGTACAGATTATACAATTATTTATGCATATAGTCTCCCAATAGAGATGCTTATGCCGGCCTCCTTATATTGCGTATTTAGAGGGGGATCTTTCTGATTGGCTCTTGCGTGTATATACACGTAATATGTGACTACGCTTTTGTGATAACATACACACACACGAGTGTTGGGGTGATCGTAGACACAGTATTGTGCATGCGTTACACATTCACATACAATATAAGTGCTCCCTTTGATCGCAATATGCAAATTCAACTAATTGTCTATATATGGACTTTTACCCCTGCTCATACAAAGTCTGATATACAGTGGTGTGAAAAAGTGTTTGCCCCCTTCCTCATTTCCTGTTCCTTTGCATGTTTGTCACACTTAAGTGTTTCGGAACATCAAACCAATTTAAACAATAGTCAAGGACAACACAAGTAAACACAAAATGCAATTTGTAAATGAAGGTGTTTATTATTAAAGGTGAAAAAAAATCCAAACCATCATGGCCCTGTGTGAAAAAGTGATTGCCCCCCTTGTTAAAACATACTATAACTGTGGTTGTCCACACCTGAGTTCAATTTCTCTAGCCACACCCAGGCCTGATTATTGCCACACGTGTTCACAATCAAGGCATCACTTAAATAGGAGCTGCTTGACACAGTAAGGTCCACCAGAAGATCCTTAAAAGCTACACATCATGCCGAGACCCAAAGAAATTCAGGAACAATTGAGAAAGAAAGTAATTGAGATCTATCAGTCTGGAAAGGGTTATAAAGCCATTTCCAAAGCTTTGGGAATCCAGCGAACCACAGTGAGAGCCATTATCCACAAATGGCGAAGACATGGAACAGTGGTGAACCTTCCCAGGAGTGGCCGGCCGCCCAAAATTACCCCAAGAGCGCAGCGACGACTCATCCAAGAGGTCACAAAAGACCCCACAACAACGTCCAAGGAACTGCAGGCCTCACTTGCCTCAGTTAAGGTCAGCGTTCATGCCTCCACCATCAGGAAAAGACTGGGCAAAAATGGCCTGCATGGCAGAGTTCCAAGGAGAAAACCACTGCTGAGCAAAAAGAACATCAAAGCTCGTCTCAATTTCTCCACAACACATCTTGATGATCCCCAAGACTTTTGGGACAACATTCTGTGGACCGATGAGACAAAAGTGGAACTCTTTGGAAGGTGTGTGTCCAAGTATATCTGGCGTAGAAGGAACACTGCATTTCAGAAAAAGAACATTATACCAACAGTAAAATATGGTGGTGGTAGTGTGATGGTCTGGGGCTGTTTTGCTGCTTCAGGACCTGGAAGACTTGCCGTGATAAAAGGAACTATGAATTCTGCTGTCTACCAAGAGATCCTGAAGGAGAATGTCCGACCATCTGTTCGTGTACTCAAGCTGAAACGAACTTGGGTTCTGCAGCAGGACAATGATCCTAAACACACCAGCAAGTCCACCACCGAATGGCTGAAGAAAAACAAAATGAAGACTTTGGAGTGGCCTAGCCAAAGTCCTGACCTGAATCCTATTGAGATGTTGTGGTATGACCTTAAAAAGGCCGTTCATGCTCGAAAACCCTCTAATGTAACTGAATTAGGACAATTCTGCAAAGATGAGTGGGCCAAAATTCCTCCAGGATGCTGTAAAAGCCTCATTGCACGTTATCGCAAACGCTTGGTTGCAGTTGTTGCTGCTAAGGGTGGCCCAACCAGTTATTAGGTTTAGGGGGCAATCACTTTTTCACACAGGGCCATGATGGTTTGGATTTTTTTTCACCTTTAATAATAAACACCTTCATTTACAAATTGCATTTTGTGTTTACTTGTGTTGTCCTTGACTATTGTTTAAATTGGTTTGATGTTCCGAAACACTTAAGTGTGACAAACATGCAAAGGAACAGGAAATGAGGAAGGGGGCAAACATTTTTTCACACCACTGTACGTACTTGTACTCTTCCCTTTCCTACTTTCCCAGAAACCTATACTATCTAGTACCTTTTTAAAACCCCCGGGTGATGTTAGGTTTACTAGATATGCAAAAGGAGGGGTGCAACTGCGCAAACCAAAAAAGGGGGGTGTGGGGGAGGGGAGAGAGCTGAAATGAATCAGCTACACAACAATAACAACCAATGCCGCAGCCACAATCAGGGTGTTCACACACCGACAGTACATGGGAATAAATATATAAATAAATATATAAAATGGGGCGCCAGCATACATACGTAGAAAGGTTAATAAAATAACAAGAGTAAATTAAATAGATAATCAGATAAAAATGTGGCGCTGATACACGTCTACCACTCCAAGGGGGATCATCCAGCCAAGGTGACTCCAGACACAGCGTCCAAAGGAATTAATGGAATAAAAGAAGGAGTATAGCATCAAATAATAAATAAGGCTATACAGACAACCTCAGGTGGGTGAATCAAACAATATAAATAAATAACCCTTGTGTCCAAGAAAAATAAAAATAGTGCAAAGTAAGGACTAAAAGTGGCAATAAATAATCAAATATACAATGGCGAATAACATGCATAAGCCACAATTCGATTAAAAAATATTATTAATAATGCACAAAGCAAACCGTGAATAAATGCACCTGTGTGTTAAAAACAAACAGCACAAATAAACCTGTGTTGAAATATATATATATATAATAACGTGAGTCCAGGATAAAAGTGTATATATAAATAAATAAACGACAAGTCCTGTGCAATCAAGCGGATATTCCCATATATGGTGCACAATTCCTAAACAATCTCCAGGTGAGGTGGTGGATATGATATTTGTGGTAGTCTTTAAGAGAAAAAAAGTGATGCTCCTTAACATGCAGGTGTCCTGGGCTGTTTCCCCCAACCCCTTACCTTAAAGGTAAGGAAAAACAACCTTACTGGGCTCCTCCGGAAAGAGTCAGGAGAGTCAGAGCCTGGTGACGTTTAGCTGTGTGGGATCTCGGCCGGGAGCCCATACTGTGTGTTTTTTCATCCACCGCTGCATTAACTCTGCATGTACTGTAAGTTATCTATTGCTTATACCTATTAAACCTTTTGAAATACTACACAATGGATTGCATCTATCTGTTTGCTCACATGTCCGCCTGAGAGGAGCTGGCAGGGACCCAGTCAGAGGAACAGATCCGGAGGAGCCCAGTAAGGTTGTTTTTCCTTACCTTTAAGGTAATTAGGTAATAAGGTAGTTTATTTATTTATATATACACTTTTATCCTGGACTCACGTTATTATATATATATATATTTCAACACAGGTTTATTTGTGCTGTTTGTTTTTAACACACAGGTGCATTTATTCACGGTTTGCTTTGTGCATTATTAATAATATTTTTTAATCGAATTGTGGCTTATGCATGTTATTCGCCATTGTATATTTGATTATTTATTGCCACTTTTAGTCCTTACTTTGCACTATTTTTATTTTTCTTGGACACAAGGGTTATTTATTTATATTGTTTGATTCACCCACCTGAGGTTGTCTGTATAGCCTTATTTATTATTTGATGCTATACTCCTTCTTTTATTCCATTAATTCCTTTGGACGCTGTGTCTGGAGCCACCTTGGCTGGATGATCCCCCTTGGAGTGGTAGACGTGTATCAGCGCCACATTTTTATCTGATTATCTATTTAATTTACTCTTGTTATTTTATTAACCTTTCTACTTATGTATGCTGGCGCCCCATTTTATATATTTATTTATATATTTATTCCCAGGTTTACTAGATAGTATCTGGGTTTGTATTTTCAAAAAATCCCCCCCTCCTGTACTTTTATCCAATCTGCCTTGCTGCGCCTGTGAAACCTGGACTCTAGGTGGCGCTCCATCTACACATGAGGGTGCATGGATCTGTCCCTATGTCAGAAATGGTAGGACCCCTTGTCCATTGTTATAAGCTGGGTATTGTACATTTGCAATGTATCTCCCAATCCCATATCTGGTATTATTCATCTCATGTAAAATGCCGTTGTTTTTTTTTATTTCTTTCTATTTATTTCTAAATTGTATGTTTTTATAAAGTTCTCTCTTCTCATTTGTACTTAGGCAATGTGCCGCCCATAGCGCTAAAAAATGGTAAACGATTAGGCTATGAGATGCTCACTCATTCAATTACCTTGCGGATACCGTGCCCCCCGGGTACATTGGCTCGGTCTATTTGCACCTGAAAATCCCCATTGGTGCCCCGGCAATTAAGGGGTGGAACTGTCTGTGGGTGGCCTGCCTATATCTATCGTAAGGTGTAGTTGTGTGGTACCGTCGCTGAGGACGTCACATGACGAAACGCGTCCGACGTAACCACGCAACGACGCCACCACATACCCTCCAGGAAGCACGAGCCGCTGACACGCAGGTGGAGCGCAAGCCGTCCCGACTGCAGTGTTCAGCTTCCTAGCGGGAGCCGCCAGTGTTTACCTGTATGCCCCACCTGTAGGGATTTTTTACAGATTGTTTTTGTCCCTGGACCTGGTACTTCTTAGGGGTGCATGGCACTACGGCTTATTTATTTCGTTTTTTAACCCTATCATCATCATTTATTATTATTTTTTCTGTAATACTTTTTATTTTTGGTTTTTAATAAATCATTTTTGTACCTGGCAACACTATTGCACTATGGGATTTTTTTTCACTTCCCCTCTATGAGGATACCTTCTCATCACCCTAAGGCCTCTTTCACACGAGGCGGACTCCGCTTCCACGGAGTCCGCCTCTGTCCGCCGGCTCAGCGGGAGATCTCTCCGTTGATCTCCGCTGAACCGGCGAATGACAAGTCCCTCTCTGCTCACTGAGCGGGGAGGGGCTTGCGAGCGCCGCTGGTCTCTATGGAGAGATCGGGTGAAAGCGGACAGTGTGTTCGTTTTCATCAGATCTCACCCGATCCGATCCGCCAGCGACGGATCTGGACGTAGAGCCATACGTCTGCTTTTGGTGGATCGGACCGGGTCGGATGTCAGCGGACATGTTTCCGCTGACATCCGACGCTCCATAGACTAACATGACAAAACTGACAGGCGGATCTGAACGGTCCGACCGTGTGAAAGGGGCCGAATACACCTGAGCGTCCCTACATAAGCCCAGCAGAGGAGGAATAAGGCCTGGACCCTAGATCCAGCTGAGACCTGACCTAGCTCTAGAGTGTCCTACAGGCTTGTTACCCCTGCAGGGGTGCAGGCATCCGGTGAGTGGGAATTTCAAAGGGGGAGCACCGAAGTCACCTGAAGAATTACTATGAGCACAACTCAATCACCAAATCTTATCTTTCTTCTTGGAAATCTTAAAATTTGGACTGTTTAATCCTCACTAGTGCATATGTTGGACTCCTCATAGTTACACTGTTTAAATGTGGTTTATCCATATACTATATTCCTTATACTTTGTTGAAATAACTGTATACGGAACATAATAACTCCTTGGCACTACTACGAATTATAGTACCGGTACTTTCTTTAATAAGCTTATGCTGTGGTCTAACAGCCAGCCTATACTTATTTCGATATGAGCACATAGTGATTTTTTATTTTTTTTCCTCATGTACCTAATCACAGGACATACTTTTATTTAACACGTTTAAATCTAGGGGATCCGAATCCCTGATATATGGTGAATCACTTATGTAATATCACCATACACGTAAACACTTTTTTTATTAAATGTGCACGTCACCTAGCACTGTGTTAATCACATTGGCACATATTGTGTGGTTGATGCCAGCACAAACATTTATATGATTTATGATTTATCTTTTTGAGATACACACATTAGGGGGCTCCACCCTTTGGCCCAAGTGATTATTATTGAGGTTAATCACATCAGGCCAGTTCTCTGCTCCTTCTATATGGTTTATGTATCACGCCGTGAATACTGACCTTTGCTCGCACATTGGTGGCTATTATAGCAGTTTATAATTTAATTTATGTTTGACACTTTAGTCATTACTTATTGCAATTAGGTGACATATTTTATATCTACTTCTAGCCTTTCACTCATAATACAGGTAGCGCCTGGCCACAGTATTACCTACTAACTACTCTAAGGATAGTTTTTATCCTTTCCCCTGAGGTGGCAGCAACCTATACATATTCTACCTAAGCGTGGCTTACCACACATAAATCTTTAACAAGCAACGCTTGCTTCCAATAAAAATATAAAATAAAATATATACAGTATCTCACAAAAGTGAGTACACCCCTCACATTTTTGTAAATATTTTATTCTATCTTTTCAGGTGACAACACTGAAGAAATTACACTTTGCTACAATGTAAAGTAGTGAGTGTACAGCTTGTATAACAGTGTGAATTTGCTGTCCCCTCAAAATAACTCAACACACAGCCATTAATGTCTAAACCGCTGGCAACAAAAGTGAGTACACCCCTAAGTGAAAATTTACAAATCGGGCCCAATTAGCCATTTTCCCTCCCCGCTGTCATGTGACTCGTTAGTGTTACAAGGTCTCAGGTATGAATGGGGAGCAGGTGTGTTAAATTTGGTGTTATTGCTCTCACTCTCTCATACTGGTCACTGGAAGATCAACATGGCACCTCATGGAAAAGAACTATCCGAGGATCTGAAAAAAATTATTGTTGCTCTACATAAAGATGGCCTAGGCTATAAGAAGGTTTCCAAGACCCTGAAACTGAGCTGCAGCACGGTGGCTAAGACCATACAGCTGTTTAACAGGACAGGTTCCACTCAGAACAGGCCTGGCCATGGTCCACCAAAGAAGTTGAGTGCACGTGCTCAGCCTCATATCCAGAGGTTGTCTTTGGGAAATAGATGCATGAGTGCTGCCAGCATTGCTGCAGAGGTTGAAGGGGTGGGGGGAGGTCAGCCTGTCAGTGCTCACACCATACGCCACACACTGAATCAAATTGGTCTGCATGGCTGTCGTCCCAGAAGGAAGCCTCTTCTAAAGATGATGAACAAGAAAGCCAGCAAACAGTTTGCTGAAGACAAGCAGACTAAGGACATGGATTACTGGAACCATGTCCCATGGTCGGATGAGACCAAGATAAACTTATTTGGTTCAGATGGTGACAAGCGTGTGTGGGGGCAACCAGGTGAGGAGTATAAAGACAAGTGTGTCTTGCCTACAGTCAATCATGGTGGTGGGAGTGTCATGGTCTGGGGCTGCATGAGTGCTGCCGGCACTGGGGAGCTACAGATCATTGAGGGAACCATGAATGCCAACATGTACTGTGACATACTGAAACAGAGCATTTTCCCCTCCCTTCTGGGATTGGGCTCCCTCAAACGGAAGGTGGAGGAGCGCAAGGTCTCTAACATCCACCAGCTCCGTGATATCATCATGGAGGAGTGAAAGAGGACTCCAGTGGCAACCTGTAAAGATCTGGTGAACTCCATGCCCAAGAGGGTTAAGGCAGTGCTGGAAAATAATGGTGGCCACACAAAATATTGACACTTTGGGCCTAATTAGGACATTTTCACTTAGGGGGTGTACTCACTTTTGTTGCCAGCGGTTTAGACATTAATGGCTGTGTGTTGAGTTATTTTGAGGGGACAGCAAATTTACACTGTTATACAAGCTGTACACTCACTACTTTACATTGTAGCAAAGTGCCATGTCTTCAGTGTTGTCACATGAAAAGATAGAATAAAATATTTACAAAAATGTGAGGGGTGTACTCACTTTTGTGAGATACTGTAATATATATATTTATGTGTGTATATGTGTTTTTTTATAGTCTGGTCCTTGTGCACCTCCTGTGATCACTATAGAGTCCCCACCTTGACACCAATCTGAGGCCTTTTTTTCAATTGTTGAATGATAGGCTGTGGAGTAAGCAAGATTTGGCTAATGGTACAGATGTCAATTTTTGTATTCTTGTGGAATCATTCATTTTCTTGATGTTGTCAAATTGTTTATTTAGTGTGTGTTTTCTTCAAAACAGTTCTAAAGTACCAGCGGTTATCCTCCCCGAAGAAGCCCTTTGGGGCAAAACATGTTGGGAATATTAATGTTGGTGCCGCTGTAAAAACAAAGGCACAGTGTCAGGCAAAGTTTATGTGCATGCAAAGGCAGGCGTCCCAATACTTTTAACAATATAGTGTATTAGTACAGCCTCAACAGTGCCCATCAGTGAAGGAGAAAAATTACTTAATTATCAATTTTTATAACAGAAACTAAGAAAAATATTTTATTTTCCGAATTTTTTGTATTTTTTCGTTTGTTTAGCAAAAAATAAAAACCCAGTGGTGATTAAATACCACCAAATGCAAGCTCTATCTTTCTCAAAAAAATGCTAAAAATGTTATTTGGGTACAATGTTACATGACCGCACGAATATCTTTCAAAGTGGGACAGCGCTGAAAGCTGAAAATTGGTCTGGGCAGGAAGGGAGTGAAAGTGCCCAGTAGGCAAGTGGTTAAGCAACTGGAACCAGAAGGATAAGCAACCCTTTCCGTCATTACCAATGAATCAACTGTCTATGCATTGTTGTCCTTACAAAGCGGAAGTACTGCACTTTACACTGTAAATATACAGTATATACTATATATATATATATATATATATATATATATATATATATATATATATATATATATACACACACACAGTATCTCACAAAAGTGAGCACACCCCTCACATTTTGTAAATATTTTATTCTATCTTTTCATGTGACAACACTGAAGAAATTACACTTTGCTGCAATGTAAAGTAGTGAGTGTACAGCTTGTATAACAGTGTAAATTAGCTTTCCCTTTAAAATAACTCAACACACAGCCATTACTGTCTAAACCGCTGGCAACAAAAGTGAGTACACCCCTAAGTGAAAATGTCTAAATTGGGCCCAAAGTGTCAATATTTTGTGTGGCCACCTTTATTTTTCAGCACTGCCTTAACCCCCTTGGACATGGAGTTCACCAGAGCTTCACAGGTTGCCTTTGGAGGCCTCTTCTACTCCTCCATGACGACATCACGGAGCTGGTGGATGTTAGAGACCTTGCGCTCCTCCACCTTCCGTTTGATGATGCCCCACAGATGCTCAATAGGATTTAGGTCTGGAGACATGCTTGGCCAGTCCATCACCTTCACCCTCAGCTTCTTTAGCAAGGCAGTGGTCGTCTTGGAGGTGTGTTTGGGGTTGTTATTATGTTAGAATACTGCCCTGTGGCCCAGTTGTCTTTGTACTCCTCACCTGGTTGCCCCCACACGCTTGACACCATCTGAACCAAATAAGTTTATCTTGGTCTCATCAGACCACAAGACATGGTTCCTGTAATCCATGTCCTTAGTCTGCTAGTCTTCAGCAAACAGTTTGCTGGCTTTCTTGTGCATCATCTTTATAAGAAGCTTCCTTCTGGGACAACAGCCATGCAGACCAATTTGATTCAGTGTGTGGCGTATGGTCTGAGCACTGACAGGCTGACCCCCCACCCCTTCAACCTCTGCAGCAATGCTGGCAGCATTCATATGTCTATTTCCCAAAGACAACCTCTGGATATGACGCTGAGCATGTGCACTCAACTTCTTTGGTCGACCATGGCGAGGCCTGTTCTGAGTGCAACCTGTCCTTTCAAACCGCTGTATGGTCTTGGCCACTGTGCTACAGCTCAGTTTCAGGGTCTTGGCAGTCTTCTTATAGCCTAGGCCATCTTTATGTAGAGCAACCATTCTTTTTTTCAGATCCTCAGAGAGTTCTTTACCATGGGGTGCCATGTTGAACTTCCAGTGACCAGTATGAGAGAGTGAGAGCGATAACACCAAATTTAACACACCTGATCCCCATTCACACCTGAGATCTTGTAACACTAACGAGTCACATGACACCGGGGAGGGAAAAGGGGTAATTGGGCCCATTTTGGACATTTTCACTTAGGGGTGTACTCACTTTTGTTGCCAGTGGTTTAGACATTAATGGCTGTGTAAGAATTGAGTGTGGCCTCTTATAACAAAAAGCAAGAATAAGAATATATGAACATGTACCATCATCCAGGAATCAAGTAGTATAAGAATTGGGAGCCTAATCCCCAACTAGGCTACCAAGGAAATATGGGGGCAGTTTTGGACTATCGCGGTACAGTAAAAGCAATACAATAAATAATATAAACATATATATAAACAGTTACAGGTGATTTTATTGATGCCAGAAAACAAAATCATCATTTACATATAAAAACATAATAACGTTACACATTATGTCACCAGTGGGCAGTCACAATAAAACAATTGATCACAGATGTCATTTTCCTCAACTAGTTTCGCGGACATTTACCGCTTCATCAGGAGGTTATCTGTGATTAGATAAAAAAAAAAACACAAACATGATGATCGAGAAGTAGAGAGATAAAGCATTAAAATACAGCATCATAATTAAAAGGAGTCTTTTGGGAATAAGACGGGAAAAAGCAAGGTGCTTACCCATGCTCCAGCAGGCCTCAAGCTCATAGTGCTACCACCTAAAACATGGTCCCCCGCGGCAACTCAGGGGAGCTACATAATGTGATGATTGGAATCTGAATAAATAAGGTAAAAAGGGGGTTGGTATAGTATCAGCTTATCAGGGCAAAAAATTGTTGTAAAATTAGTGAAAATAAATGTGGAAAATCACTTAAGTGGGACTAATCAAACAGGAAGGGGAAAAAAATGCACAGGTGCACGAAAGCCGTGAAAAAAACGGGGACAATGAAAAATAAGTGAGGAGTGAGATGGTGGAGATTAGTTTAAAATTAAAACAATGAAGCGGTGGAGTAGTGAAACAAGGTCAGGGTGAGAAAATGGGATAACTATGTGATGGAAATGTGAATTTCAAGGAAAAGAAAGAAAAAGAAAGAAAGGAGGGGGAAAAAAAAGTGGGGGAAGAAGTGGAATGGAGGGCATGGGGCAGGACAAAGGACAAGAGATTGGGGAGAGAAGGGGAGAAAGGGGGAAAGACAGGAAATAGGGATAGGAAGGACCATTAAAAGGAAAGGGAAGAGAAACAAAGGGAGAGAAAGGGGAGCGTCCACACACGGTGTGAAAAGGAAAGGAAGGGAGAAGGGGAAAGGGAAGGAAAGGAAAAGGGGGAAAACAAGGGGAATAAAAGGGGGGAAAAAGGGGGGAAAAAAGGGTGGGGGGGGGGGAAAGGGAAAAAAAGGGGGAAAAAAAGGGGGAATTGGGGCAGTGTGACCAAAAGTGGACAAAAAAAGGTGAATGAATCTGGTGTGAAATAGAGTGGATAAGGAGAAGCAGAATATACCTGGTAATGTTGTTGATGAAATTAAAGGGATCCCGGGAAGGGCAACCTACTAAGGGGGATGATACCAATGTGTGGCCCCAGTATTGTTGCCATAAAGACCGCAAGCCGAGAGTGGAAGCGTGATAAAGCTTGTCCACCCCTGCCTGAGTCTCCTGTATAAAAAAGGAACAAACGGTAACACAATTAGATTGACAGAGCCAGTGGCAGCATCTAAAGATAAAAGGTACTGCCTGTGGAGTAGTAAGGATATAAATTTTAGGAACAACACTTACTAAGGGCAAACTGGAGCATCCAATCACGGGAACTCAGAACCAGAACATCACAATACAGGCTAATGCCTGTTATATGTAGCTCCCAATCATGCGACGCACAACCAGCGCCGACGGGCGCCGATGCGCGACGCCACAGGGACAGGGCTCACGCACGCGCAGGGTGTTCGCGTGCACGCATGCGCACTGGCCCTGCGATGTCACGCACATGACGCCGCAAGGTCAGAGCTCGCATTAATGACTGTGTGTTGAGTTATTTTGAGGGGACAGCAAATTTACACCGTTATACAAGCTGTACACTGACTACTTTACATTGTAGCAAAGTGTAATTTCTTCAGTGTTGTCGCATGAAAAGATAGAATAAAATATTTACAAAAAATGTGAGGGGTGTACTCACTTTTGTGAGATACTGTTCATCAGAAATGAGGAATTAGTTAATAGACTCCTTCTACTGGTCTAACTTCTGCTTCTTGTCTAATCTCAAAGGACAGAACATCTCTAGAAAGATTCAGATATACCAGACGTACGGAAGAAGTAGAAGCAGAGTATAAAAAACCTCAACGAAAGAATGAAATGAAATGGAATGATCAATAAAGGAAGAAACGAAACAGAAGACATGGACACTTATGGAAAGAATTGTGGAAGAGAAGACCACGTTGAACAATAGCAGGTAATGTGACATATAGAATATAATATTTTCTAAAAGAGCAGTATATCATCTTGTCTATGGTATCTCCTCTCTGTCTCTTACCAATAAATAGGCACAACTCATCCACTTTTCTTTTACTCTTCTAGCACTCTTCTCACCATCAGCTCCTTCACCGCCACTCAAAATCAATCTGCTAAAAGTTCTGACCTGCAAAGTTTCCTCCAGTCCATTTTTTTATTATATTTTTGTCACAAATTTCTTGTCCTCCTATTATTTCACTTCTTTCACCGCTCTTTTTACAACCTTCGGACAGAACAATGGTTTAGTGATTAGCACTTATGCCTTTCAGCAATGGGGTCCTTAGTCTGAATCTTTGCCAGTACATTATCTGCATGGAGTTTGCAGGTTCTTCCTGTGTTGGTGTGGGTTTCCTCTCACACTCCAAAGACGGGCTGGAAGGTTAAATAGCTTCTTTCTAAATTAGCTCTAGTTGTCTGTACAAATTGGCTAAAAAGAAATGACCAATAAATTTCTATAGAAAAGGCTCCCAAGCTTATAAGACATGATATCTAAAGAGAGGGCCCATAGATCCGGGATAGCAGAAAGAAATGATTGCAGCTCCAGGTGAACCAATACTCACTCCTCACTGCAAGTCTATCACCAGGGTGCTGCATAGCCTGTCTGTGACATAAAAAAAAAATAAAGATACAGAGTGCAGCAAAGATGGCCCATAGAATCGCAGCAAGTTGCATAATATATCACACATACACCCTTAACATCTTCTCCAAAGTAGCCACCTCTGAACACTCTGAAGACTTCTCAAAATAGTTTCCCTTTTTCACGAACACCCTTCCTCTTGCAATTTAGCTATTTTCAGTTCTTCAAATCGTCAAACACTCCAAACAATTCTTGCATTTCCACAAGGGCTCAGTTTGGCCGGACAGCCAGCTCTAGGAAGGGTTCTGGTCATCCCAAACGTCTTCCATTTACGGATTATGGAGACCACTGTACTCTTAGTAACCTTCTGTACTCTTAGTAACCTTAGGTGCAGCAGAAATTTTTTTGTAACCTTGGCCAGATCTGTGCCTTGCCACAATTCTGTCTCTGAGCTCTTCAGGCAGTTCTTTGACCTCATGATTCTCATTTGCTCTGAGATGCACTGTGAGCTGTAAGGTCTTATAAAGACAGGTGGTACAACATTTGCTGAACCAATTTTTGGAAAACATTTAGTTCCCATAAGGTGTTGCCAACATCCCAAAATAGTCTTTTTATGGAATCTCCAAAGAGAGACGCTAGTACCCCCCCCGGTACAGTAGGACTTTAAGGGCGAACAAAATTTTTTAAATCATTTATTTGAGAAAAAGATTATATAAAAAGTTTCTTTAAAAAAGATAATACATTTTTGTACAGGAAAGATTTTCTTCGCATACAGTATATCTTAAACAGAAAATGTTACATATGAATATAGATATGGAGGTATGTGGCGCTAACCACTGAATGGGTGGTCTACAATATAACGTGTTTCCAAAAGATGGGTAGCCTTCAAATGGATAAAATCAACATATAAAATAAAACAGCTTCTTAATCTGTACAACAATAAAAACACTAGTGATTAAAGATAAATAATTGTGCGTAAAATATATGTGCATTCAAGTGAAATTAAAACTGTGATAAGAGTAAGTCTTCAGACTGTGATAAAAATCTTGAATAAAAATTGATAATATTATAGAAACTTTCCTTCTGTGAATAAATAAACCAACGAAGGAGAATAAAGTGCACAGTGCAACGTGCAAATAATGACAAGTGAGATAAATCACTATAATGTGCAGCGAATTCCAGGTGCTGGGGCACCTAAATAAAATCTTGATAGTGCAAAAATAACTGTGCAAAGATGCTCTCAAAATTATAGAAATATGTGAAACATGATAAACCGACTAAAACACTGAAAAAGATCCTTAATAAAAAATATTAAATTGATTGGTGAACTACAAGTCCCAGCTCTTTGTGAAAATCGCAAAAACAGGGGGGGGGGGGGGGGGGAAATACCCACACAGTGTGTGTTTAAAATAATAGTAACAATTCTTCTTAGCAAATCAACATTCTTTTTGTGAATAGAATACCTTTAAATGCCTCCATACTTTTGCCTTCCAGTTAATCTTTTTTTTTTTTTTTTTTTTTTTTAACTCCACCTCAGCAAACGTTTAAGAGATTATTATTCAACTTAACGTTCATTTATATCTCTCGTTGTTCTTTACATCATTGTGGAGTTTGTCTTCTTTTTAATATTTAGACACCACCCCTCCAACCCCCCCGAAATACCTCTTATCTTCTTACTTCTAGGAAGGCCGAACTAAAACTCTGCCTCCCCAATAATTTTAGATGATAATTTCAGCATAGCTCCATGTCTGCTTGAATCTCTGCCAGCTCCCCCATTTACCTCTATCTCCTCCATCCCCTTCGTCTCCAGTAGATCTTAATTTTTCGAGCTGATATATTTCTTCTATCCTCAAAACCCATTCGTTTTTGGAGCCTTCCAGTTAATCTAACTGTGCATGTGGCAAGACCTGTTCCTGAAAATGTCTGGGCTGACCTGGGCTTTGATCCAAAATACAATGTGCTATCAATTATCATTATGTAGTGAAGGGGAAGACACAAAACGTATGAGGGTGTCAGGTTCTGCTCTTGCACAATATAATCTCCTTGAAGTAATCACCTGTTAGTGACAATTTTATTATATTCTAGGAACTGTGGATTGTCTACAACTTTCTAATATGAAAGTAAAAAGAAGTAGCTATCACCTGAGCTATCACCACATCCTCCTTTTTATTATATCCAATCTGTGGAGTGGTGAGTATAACTTGTGTGTTGATGTCTGGCTTTGCATTGCTGAAAAATCATTCAAGAGTACAATATGAAATGAGATCGAAGTCCATGCATTTTTTTATGCAGCCAGTTAGCAGTGTCCCTATGGTTGTGTATGCATTCACCTACAAAAAGTGAGAATGTTAAGTGTCTCTGTCATTAAGAAAAACAAAATAATTGAATGAAAGCTGGACCTCCACTCCTTAATTTGGTTCCTCCTGTGAGTTGGGACAAACTATTCAGCCAGGGCCGTTTTTAAGGCAGGGCAAAAGGGGCAGCTGCCCTGGGCCCTGTCAATGGTGTGGGGCCCAAAGCAGCTGCCTCATACTTGCCAACTATCCTGGTTTAAATTCTCTTGTACCTTGAGGTTTTAGTCCTGTGCTGTGTCCGAATATCTCAGTGTGAAGTGTTGCTACTAATGCTGCCCAGCTGAGCTCTGCCCTATTGTTGTGTACAGGTGACTCACCTGCAGACCCTGTGTTTACATGTAAATTACCGGCATTCATATGTAAATAATGGCGGCATTCATATGTAAATAGCGGCGGCCGGCAGCATTGATATGTATATCATGCCCCCCGAGGTCATATCCACAGTAATCTCTAGCAACCAATCAACAAGCAGAAATCATGTGCTGTAACCTCTAGAAACTAACCAGTGAGCTGTAATGTGTTCTGTAACCTCTAGCAACCAGTCAGTGAGCGGTAATGATACCTCTGGCAACCAATCGCAATAGCTGCCTGATCTGATTCAGTTGATTCAATTCATTTTATATTGAATTGAATTCAACTGATTTTGAGTCTAGCTGCTATTTATTGTATGTCTCAGAGTAGGTGGAGAGCAAAACTGCATGGGGGGGGGGGGGGGGGGGGGCCCAGGGTCCAATCAATATTAAAGACGGCCCTCTATTCAACACTCAACCAAATGTTGGATAGCAGTGGTGCCTGGAGCTCTGCAAGGGAACTTTTTGATTGGTGTGGCAAGAGGTAAAAAAATAAATAAAAAAACTGATACTCATCTCCTCTCTGGAGCTGTCTCCTTCAGTAATTCCTTTTGACCCCTAGATGTCCTCAGTTTGGATGTCATTCATCCCAGAAAACTGAAGATGCACACTGAGTGCATCTTGGACCAGATTCTCAATGGCATGTCGCCACTGCCCCTTGCACCCACAGTGTAATGGTGGAGAAAGTGGCGCTGACCTCATTATGTGAGCATCACCCATCATCATTGAGAAACACCCTATACTGGTAGATTTGTTCCTGTTTAATTTGTTCATAAATGGGGGGCGGAGCCGACGGCCAGAGCGCATGGATGGCTGATCAGAGCGCTCTGACACAGTGCTGTTAACTAAGCGGCACACATCAAGCCTACAGCCCAGATTTTTAGCTTGAAAGGGGATCACCTCAGGAACACTTCGGTAGTCATGGCTAAGAGAAAGGAGCGGGACGGCCCGCGGAAACAAACAAATTCTTTCCTCCAGTGGCCGGTATACAAATCCAAGATGGCACCCGCGGGGAACGACAGGCTGCGGCCTCCTCAGCTCAATCCGCCCTGAATCAGCCCAGCCAGCAGCCATCCGAGGGTGAGTCTCATCCCCCTATAACCCCACTACCATCTTCCCCATTTGTGAGCCCAGTGAAACAAAAAAGAAAGATTATAGCGGAGGGGAACCCTATAGAAAACACAGGCCTGGATGAGGACTCAATGGAGGAATCCTCCTCATATGCCCAGCAGCTGGATGCTTTCCCTACCTCAGGCCAACCTATCATGGACACCACCATGAAAGAAATGTTACAAACACTAAGGGGGGCCCTCCAGCAGGACATGGTGTCATTTATGCATTCCACTAAGGCAGACATGTCAGCACTCAGCAATAGAGTAACCTATGTTGAACACAAAATGGAGGACGTTACTATTGCACACAATGAAATTGTGGATGCCCATTTCACTGTTGAGGATGAACTTAAAGCGATGCGCCTCAAAATGGCAGACATCGAAGACAGGGCACGCAGGAATAACGTTAAGTTCAGAGGGGTGCCTGAAACAGTTAAACCAACTGAACTGACTGCATATATTCAAAAGCTAATGACTACGGACCTCCCAGCCCTAGGGCCTGCGGACGTCATAATTGACAGGGCACACAGACTGCCTAAACCCTCCTTCCTATCTGAACAAGTTCCCAGGGACGTCATTGCAAGAATTCACTTTTACCATGTGAAAGACCAGCTCATGCAATATGCTAGACAACATCCGTCCCTCCCTGACCCTTTTGCTGGCATTGCACTGTATGCCGATTTATCTCAAGCCACGCTGTCAGCCAGACACAATCTGGTCCCTATCACCAAAATCCTGCGCAACCACAAAATCCTGTATAAATGGGGTTTCCCTGCTAAACTAATGCTTGACTGGAATCAACCTCATGTCATCTCTTCTTTAGAAAAAGGTTTGGAGCTCCTACGGAAGTGGCGTCTTCTCCCTGCGGATGCAGAAGCTGCAGACCCTGACCCTCTCCAGGACCGGTGCAACTACCATTGCCAAGACAGAAGGAACAGATAGAGCAAATGACAACAATGACTTTCTGACCTCATTTCTTTTTCTCCGAGAGGACTGTATTTTCCCCCCAGTGCCTTCACTTTCTTTACCTTTTCTGGCTGTAGCTCTCTTATGCAACCACTGTTCGGCTGTTTCCGAACACTTATTTCCCCCCAGATCTCTACTGCAGGATGACCCCCATATCCTGCTCGTCATTTGACCGACATAGGTCTTGTTTTGGTTTTCTTTGGTTTTATTTTGTTTTTGTTTCCTCACTGCTGTCTGTACACGCAGTTATCCACCTCATTATACACATGCACAATTATGTTGCATTTCTCAGCGTACTTTCTAGATGGCAGCACATCGCTTTCCTACAACAGGAACATGAACATTAAGATTCTGTCACACAATGTGAGAGGCCTTAACAGTCCCTACAAGCGGAGGGCGCTTTGGAAATCCGCCTTAGAAAAGAACTGTGACAACATCTGTGTGCAAGAGACACATTTTGCCAGAAATAATTCACCTAAATGCACTCACAGAAAATTCCCATACTTTTTCATGCGTATGACGACCCCAAAAAAAATGGTGTAATGATTGCCATTAGAGATTCTGTAACCTTTTATTTATTACAGGAGTATATTGATCCACATGGACGCTACATTATTTTGATTGCAGAAATCAACAGAACTGTCTATACGTTGGTAAATCTCTATGCACCCAATGTTAAACCGTTGAAATTTATTTGTAAAGTGGTGAGCAAAGTTAAGTCTCTACAGAAAGGTTGCTTAATAATATGTGGTGACTTCAATACTATTCTGAATGTAGATCTAGACTCCTCCTCGGTGACTCTGAAGCAAAGGCCTTGCCTGGGCCCTTTCTGTCATGAAGAATGACTCTTTGATCCCTGGCACTGTTCCAGAGCCCCCGAGAGGGACTATTCTTATTACTCTGCTGTACATGACAGTTATTCTAGGATCGACTTTTTCCTCACTGATATGCACACCCTTCAAAATGTGGTAAAATCTGATATCCACAATATCATGTGGTCGGACCATGCTCCGATCACACTTGAGCTTATGGATACCAATAAAACACAATGCAGACCCCTTTGGCGCAACAATACCTTCCTCCTGTCTCATCCCCAACTTAGGGATGAGATTGAAGGAAAAATAAAAGAATTATTTCACTTCAACACTGACAAAGACTGCTCCCCTACCATGACGTGGTGCGCCCATAAAGCATTTGCCAGAGGCGTTCTCATTCAAATGGCCTCCAGGGAGCGCAAGAAAAAATTGCTACGCATGACGCAACTCCACAAATCCATTGCTCAACTTGAATCACAGCACAAAAATCCCAATACTACCACTCCTAGCATACTGAAGCAGCTCACTCAATGTCGTGAGGACTTACGACAAGAGCTCAAAAAAGATCAGGATGTATTCTTTAAATGGATGAAATTGTCCTTCTACTCTCAGAACAATAGAGCAGGTAAAATCCCCATCTCCCAATTAAAAAAGAGACAAGCTAGAACTAATCTCACCCAAATCCAACACCATAGATCCCATACTGTATCCTATAACCCCAAAGATATCGCTAACACTTTTAAAGACTACTATGAATCCCTTTATAACCTCAAAAGCGACCCATCTACTCATCAGCCTTCGGGGGAGGAAATCGGCGCTTTCCTCCGTGGCGTGAATCTACCCTCTGTAGATGCAACCACCCTTCAACACTTAAATTCCCCTATTACCTGCGATGAAGTGATCTCAGTAATTAAATCCCTTCCCATGCACAAATCCCCAGGGGCTGATGGCTTTTCAGCCGAATACTATAAGGCTTTTCTCCCAATTCTAGCACCAAAATGAGTGGAAGTCTTCAACATGGCTATTACCTCAGGTTCATTCCCTGAAGAAATGCTGCAAGCCATTGTAGTCACGATCCCAAAACCAGGCAAGGACCCTTCCCACCCCCAAAATTTTAGACCAATCTCACTATTGAATTCCGATCTTAAAATTTTTGCCAAGCTGGTGGCCAATAGACTAATGTTAGTCATCCTCACTCTTATAGGATTGGATCAAGTAGGCTTTGTAAAAGGCAGGCAGGCAGGCACCAGATGGTACTAGAAGGATGATTAATCTATTGCGCTTTACAGAACTTACCAGTACCCCTAGTGCATTTCTAGCCTTAGACGCCGAAAAAGGCGTTTGATCGGGTGAATTGGACATACCTATCAAAAACCTTAACTAAATTCGTGATAACAGGCCAAATTCAATCTGCTATAATGTCCCTCTACTCCCACCCCTCAGCTAGAGTATATAACTCTGGTCTACTATCTGACAAATTCCCGCTATCGAATGGTACGCGGCAAGGATGCCCGTTATCTCCAATTTTATTCTCTCTCGTCATAGAACCTCTAGCAGAACGACTCTGACTCTGTACATGGCATTAAAATAGGTAAAGAGACCCATAAAATAGGCCTATTTGCCGATGATATCATTTTAACTATCACTAACCCGGAAGCCTCTATCACAACTGTACGGAATATATTACACGACTTTGGGTCAGTATCCTTCTACAAAGTCAACACTAGCAAATGCTACGCACTAACACAGAACATCCCACTGCTGACTCAGACGAGACTGAGGCAACTATTCCCCTGCACCTGGGATTCACCTTCTATTACATATCTTGGGGTGCAACTATCCTCCTCCTCGGCAAATATTTATGCCCACAACTTTCCTCCGTTACTACTTAAAGTAGCAGAGGAGATAAAACATATTGCTAAACTACAGTTAACCTGGATTGGGAGGATTGCTGCATACCAAATGCAAATTCTGCCTAAACTGATATACCACTTTAGAACCCTACCTATCCTCATCCCCCAGGCATTCTTTACTCAATTATCTAGACTACTTAATACATTTATCTGGGCGGGGAAAAAAACACGCATAGCCTTATCTCATTTATAAGAGTCTAAACATTTAGGAGGGGTAGGTCTACCCAATGCATACTCTTACTACCGAACAGCGATACTAGATCAAATGAAATACTGGTTTTCATGTCAATCGGACAATAGATGGTCAGACCTGGAATGTGCAGTCACTCCAGGTCACGACCTCCCTGCTCTTGCTATGGCAGCCAGTATTCATCATAAACCTGAGATACCGTCGTACCCAACGATTCAAGCCACTGTTGCAGCTTGGTCAACTCTTACGCAGCAAACTTTCACTGATACACCCATTAGGCGAATTCAGAATCCATTGACATCTTACCAATACCTCATACCTAACATCTCCACCCATGACTGGAAAAAGAGAGGTATACACTTCCCTTCACCCCTACTGGAGAATCAAACTCCACTTGACATTTTTCAACTATTCCAGATAAAGCATTACTCTTCATCTAACACAATTAAACCAATAGAGATTCCCAAAGCACTATGGGATTTTTTGCTTAACAAGCCCTCTATTAAGAAGAAAGGGATCTCCCTATTCTACAAATTTCTTCACCCTATGTATATGAACTCTAAACTATATAGTATGACTAAATGGGAGCAAGAACTACAGAAAGTCTTTACACTTACCCAATGGCAATTAGCAATAAAAGTTAATAGTAAGTCCTCAGCCTGCATTGACCACTGGGATAACGCCCAAAAAATACTTCATAGATGGTACCTTACACCCTCACGACTCCACAAGATGGATTCAAACATAACCCCTCTCTGCTGGAGAAATTGTTAAAGCCATGGTAATTTACTACATACTCTGTGGAGCTGCGGAATAATAGCACACTTTTGGAAGGAAGTTTCTTCCATAATAAAGGATATCACCCTTACCACCGTTAAGCTTGATCCAGCCCTAGCATTGCTCAGCCTTGGTGTTGAACAATTCCCTCCTGTACTAAGAAAATTGGTAGTACATATCCTATTTGCTGCCCGCATTGCCCTGGCGAAAGAATGGCATTCTACATCACCACCCCGCATAGAAGTAGTAATCTCTCGTATCAATAATCAATACACAATGGAAAAGCTCCTAGCATATAAAGAAAGAAGAGCTCCAGCTTTCCACAAATGTTGGGAAATCTGGAGAACTTCCAAATATGCCTCCTCACATTTGTGATCTCTGACAACCTACCTACGCCCATTGATACGTTGCTGACTGTATGACCATCTAGTGGGAGAAGTTTAAGACACCTAAGGCAAGCAATGGTATAATCAAAGCGACTCTCTCCACCAATATAGCCTACCATTGCTGCTTTAGGGTGACATGTGTATTATCCTATTCTGAATATTTATCGCAGTTCACAAAGTTCGTAGTATATGTTTACATGACTACATGTTGCCTAGTTGTTACGTGATACCCTACACTGCTTCATTATCTCCCAAGACCCTCAGTAAGGTCTCTGGGAAGCTACTTTAGTATTACACCTATTCTAAGTCTGCTCACAATGTGAACCCGCAAGGGGTGACAGGCTTTGCCTCCTTTGAGGCCATTTTCTATGGTTATATCGGTAGCTCATTGATATTTTTTGTTAGGCTAGATTTTCTTAAGTCAACTATTTTTATCTTGTAACTACATGTTGTTTCTACTGTTTCTGATATCACATGTAAACTGTAAAACTCAATAAAAATCTTTGGTTAAATAATTTGTTCATAAACGACCTGGAGGATGGGGTAAACAGTTCAATCTCTGTATTTGCGGACGATACTAAGCTAAGCAGGGCAATAACTTCTCTGCAGGACGTGGAAACCTTGCAAGAAGATCTGAACAAATTAATGGGGTGGGCAACTACATGCAAATGAGGTTCACTGTAGAAAAATGTAAAATAATGCATTTGGATGGCAAAAATATGAATGCAATCTATACACTGGGGGGAGAACCTCTGGGGGAATCTAGGATGGAAAAGGACCTGGGGGTCCTAGTAGATGATAGGCTCAGCAATGGCATGCAATGCCAAGCTGCTGCTAACAAAGCAAACAGAATATTGGCATGCATTAAAAAGGGTCATTAACTCCAGAGATAAAACGATAATTCTCCCACTCTACAACACTCTGGTCCGGTCGCACCTAGAGTATGCTGTCCAATTCTGGTCACCAGTCCTCAGGAAGGATGTACTGGAAATGGAGTGAGTACAAAGAATGGCAACAAAGCTAATAAAGGGTCTCCCAGCCGCTTACCACATGATCAGTTGTGAGCCAATGACAGCTGATCACGTGATATAAACAGAAGTTTTGTTTTTCCCCTCACGCTAATAGCGCGAGGAGAAAAAAAAAAGCCTGTCACCGGCTTCAGTGCAAGGGACATCGGCCCCGAAGAGGAAGGGGCGAAGGCGCCTCATCTGTGCCCACCAATACTGACTTTCTGTGCCACCTGCCAGTGCCCACACAGTGCCACTAATCAGGGCATAAGTGCCAGTAATCAGTGCCAACTATCAATGCCCACGAGTGCCACCTATCAATGCCCACCAATGGTGCCAATCAGTGCCTCATCAGTGCCACCTAGCAGTGCTGCCTATGAGTGTCACCTACCAGTGGCGATCAGTGCCCATCACTGCCACCCATCAGTGCCCATCACTGCCACCTATCAGTGCCAGCCATCGGTGCCATCTATCAGTGCCACCTATTAGTGCCCTTCAGTGCCACCTATCAATGCCCTTCAGTGCCACCCATCAGTGCCACCCATCAGTGTCCACCAATGCCATCTATCAGTGCCCACCAGTGCCACCTTATCAGTGCCCACCAGTGCCACCTATTAGTGCCCATCAGTGTCGCCTTATCAGTGCCCATCAATGCAGCCTATCGGTGCCCATCAGTGCAGCCTAATCAGCGTACATCATTGAAGGAGAAAAATTACCTGTTTGCAAAACGTATTAACAAAATATTAAACGATTTTGTCTTTTTTTTTTTTTTAATCTGTCTTTTTAAATTTTTTTAACAAAAAATAAAAAACCCAGAGGTGGTAGAATACTAACAAAAGAAAGCTCTATTTTGTGGGGGGAAAAAATGATAAAAAATTGTGTACAGTGTTGTATGACCGTGCAATTGTTGTTCAAAGAGTGACAGCGCTGAAATCTGAAAATTGGTCTGGGTCTGGGTCTGGGGTCTAGGTGCCCAGTAAGCAAGTGGTTAATTCTTTAATAAGACACAAAAGTTGAATCTAATGCACTTTTCCTCAGCCCTGTCTCTGCAAAGTATTAATACTGACTGAGGGGGACATAGAAAAAACAGGGATGGTGAAGCTAGTAGTAGTATAGTACATAGTAGTTATAGTGGCTCTAATCACTACTAGATTTCAGCATACTAGTAAGCAATAGAAATCCAATCTAGAACAATTTTCAAAAGGAAAACAAATATCAATAAAGTGTTGACATTTTTTCCTGACGGTGCATTGGTGGGAACAGGCTTTGCTGGAAATTGAAAAATGAAGCAAAATTATCATGTGAAGAAACCCTGAAAACTCTCTAGGGTAAAAAACTTACACTTTTTTTTTGATCTGCAGGTATTGACAGCGAGTTGTTACCAGGATATCGTATAAATGTTCCTTGTGTAACGGTCCAGAGAGGTCTGTGTGTGTACATTCCATGCAAGTTTATTGTGCCTGGGACAGAAAGATTAACTAGAAATGCTATGGGGGTTTGGTACAAGAATGAGCAAATTGCGGCTTTGAAAATGAATGACTTTCATTTTCCTAATAATCGATTCTTTCTGGTTGGAGATGTATGGAGAGGGGACTGCTCTCTCTACATAGAAGATCCGTTATCTACAGATGAAGGTCGTTATCATTTCAGAGTTCACGAAGATGACTTAAGTTTCAGCTACCAAGATATCCAGCCTTATGTAGAAGTAACAGGTAAGGAAAATAATAATGTGTCCTAGGAGCTTACAATCTACAACCATCAAATACAAAATAAAACAGTCCCTGATCTCTAACAATATACATGGGACTATTATATTATACACACAGCCCTGGAGCAAAGCCTTCCCTTTTAGTTTACTTACATTAAATCGTGGAAATGGAAGGAGTTACCATATGAATCGTTGGGTGTTCAGTAATTAAAACACCATTAAAAATTGGAGCATTACTAAAACAAGATCTCTTGGCAGATAAAAAAAGGATATAAATTGATGCAGCTCTGTATCATTAAATGTATTTATTTAAATACAAGTGGTAGAAGTACCTGGAGTTGACTTATCAGTCTCTTGCAGTCCCTGTACAGCAGAGTTGAAATCCAAGAGAAAGAAGCAGCACAGGGGGCTAATCATTTGTGCTGCAGTGCAAAGAGAATACTTAAAGAAGGAGAAATCAGAGTAACAGACAGATGAGCTTATTGGTTCCTTTTTTTATAGGTTTTTTCTTTCCCTCTGTTTTCACCTGGTGATCTGACCAGTAATACACCTCCTGTATTAGTGTACACCCCACTCTGGATGGAGGAGCAACTGAGACAGCCATCACATCCAGGGGCGTATCACGAGATCAGTGGACCCATGTGTGAGATAATAAGTGGGCCCTAGGCATTGATAAAAAAAAAAGTGGTGCGCACAGCACGGAAAGATGTGGGAGTGGCTTAAATTGCGTTAAATATTGGATGTGGCTTACAGGGGGTGTAGTTTAATAGTCTGAGATTACTTACATGTGCAGAATGTAGTAATGTTAAATAGGGAATGTACAGTGCGGAGTGCACAACGGTGGGCATTATGGAGGTGAGGAGTGCAGAGTGTATGGAGGTGAGTAGTATGTACAGGGAGAGGAGTGTGGAGTGAATGGAGGTGGGTAGTATGTACAAGGAGAGGAGTGCGGAGTGTATGGAGGTGGGTAGTATGTACAGGGAGAGGAGTGCGGAGTGTATGGAGGTGGGTAGTATGTACAGGGTGAGGAGTGCGGAGTGTATGGAGGTGGGTAGTATGTACAGGGAGAGGAGTGCGGAGTGTATGGAGGTGGGTAGTATGTACAGGGAGAGGAGTGCGGAGTGAATGGAGGTGGGTAGTATGTACAGGGTGAGGAGTGCGGAGTGTATGGAGGTGGGCAGTATGTACAGGGAGAGGAGTGCGGAGTGTATGGCGGTGGGTAGTATGTACAGGGAGAGGAGTGCGGAGTGAATGGAGGTGTGCAGTATGTACAGGGAGAGGAGTGCGGAGTGAATGGAGGTGGGTAGTATGTACAGGGAGAGGAGTGCGGAGTGTATGGAGGTGGGTAGTATGTACAGGGAGAGGAGTGCGGAGTGTATGGAGGTGGGTAGTATGTACAGGGAGAGGAGTGCGGAGTGAATGGAGGTGGGTAGTATGTACAGGGAGAGGAGTGCGGAGTGTATGGAGGTGCATGGGTGACCGCAGAACTTTTTTCAGGGGGAGCATCATTTTAAGGTCTGGTCATCTGATCTTACATGTGTCAGTCAACAGCGGCTGCAGGGGAGAAAGCGCTTGGCGACGGCTGATAAAGCCTGAGGAGGTGATGTCACCCATAGGTTCCCATGTCACAGTTGTTATTGGTGCTCCCTCCTCTCCCCTGCATACGCTGCTGGATCACACAGGTGAGATAACATGACCAGATTGGAACAGTCTGAAAATAGGTTAGTCTGCATAGGTGTTACTGGTAAGGGGGCGGGGGGCAGTTTTTAAGGCTAGTGAAAGCTGGAATTCTACTTTCAATCAGAGCGACCACAGCAAGTGAAGGTATAAATAAACATACAATTAGGCAATCAATCAATTACAAACAAAAAAAACGAGTGGCTAATGACTCTTATGCCCCGTACACACGATCGGAAATTCCGCCAGCAAAAGTCCAATGAGAGCTTTTGGTCGGAAATTCCAACCGTGTATGTGCTCCATCGGACTTTTCCTGGTGGAATTCCCTCCAGCAAAAGATTGAGAGCATGTTCTCTATTTTTCGGTCGGAAAAAGTTCCGATCCGAAATTCCGATCATCTGTACAAATTTTGATGCGCAAAATTCCTACGCATGCTTGGAAGCATTGAACTTCATTTTCTCAGCTCAACGCAGTGTTGTACGTCACCACGCTCTTGACGGTCGAAAGTTCATAGAACTTTTGTGTGACTGTGTGTATGCAAGCCAAGCTTGAGCGGAAAATCCGCTTGTGTGTACGGGGCATAACTCTGAATGGTCTAAGGTTATCAGTGGTGTACCCCAAGGTTCAGTGCTGGGACCCTTACTTTTTAATATATTTATTAGGGCTGTTACTGATTAAAATTTTCGTGTTCGATTAATCGATTTTTTTTAAAATCGATTAATCGACTAATTTCGATTAATTATAATGCACATACAGATCCAACTACTTTTAGCTGATCTCCTTGCATTGCAACTCTGCATTAGTCAGTGGTAAATGTGGTATACACTATATACAATCACCCAACACTAGTTAGTTTCCACAATCCATGGCTTAACTTCACAGTTCACACAAATTCAAACTGTAGCACCGACGTAAGTAATTTATTTTCCCCCAGTAGCGTGACAATCCCTCCACCTCCGGTCTAACTAATCACTCTCACCTTATGGCATGGACCCCTGTGCAAACAGGTGGTCATGCAAGCGGGTATCAAAAGGGTTAACACGGACCATAAACTTCTCTCACGTCTCCTTAGATCTCAGCAAGGATGCCAGGTCATGGGTAGAAAGAAAATATCTAAGTGCTCACCGCTTAAGTATAAGATTTCATTTTTGTGTTCAAACACAAACTACTCACATAAAGAGGATAAAAACACAGCATGTAAAGCCGACAATCGTGTTAGTTCTGTAGGGCAGCAGTGGGTGACGTCATGCGTAGCTCCTCCCCCAGTACGCATTACGTTCAATCAGAACTTTGACGTCACCGGACTCCTCCCCCCTTCCCTTCGTTAGCAGACGGAGGCACTTGGGGAAGGGGGGAGGAGTCCTGTGACATTGATGTCCGTGACGTCACCGGATCTCCGATGGAACTCCCTGAAGACCCGGAAGCTGGCAGAGAGGTGAGTACCGATCAAAAGAATTTTGTTCGATCAAAAAAATGAATCGATTAATCCAGGAATTAATCTTTAATTTCCACAGCCCTAATATTTATAAATGACATAGGGTCTGGGATTAAAGGCACCTTTTCTGGCAGAATTTCATAATGCATGATAACAATAACATGCACTGGCTTGCTGCATCACAGAAGAGGGCATGATAGGGCGTGTTCACCATTCTAAACCACACCTCCCTCATTCCTATACCAGCTTTTGCTTTATTTTCACCCACATTCTGTAAAATGTAATCTAATCTAGATCTCCCATCAGCTATGCAGTATAAGGGGGGTCTGCCTGATTTGATACAAAATGAATGGATTGTTCAGGTGGGTCGTCCTATTCCATAGTTCTGAAACATCTAAAGAAAATTGTACAGATATTGCACAAACAGATTGCATGGTGTATGGCCATATTTATACAAGTACATACGAGAGAGTGGATGGAGACACTCAGCTGTCTCCACGCCCTGTTCACATCTCTGCATAGTTGAAACTTTTCGGAGCATTTTTGCTTGTCACTTGAATGGGCTGCCCTAGGCGTGACAAACTTCCCAAAAAAGCTCCAGAACATTTTTTGGAGCGGACCGTGGTGCATTTTAAGCTTTACTGCAGCACCAAACATCTAAAAAACATAAAAGAGCAGGATATGTATTACTATATTTACGGCTTATTTTGTCTTTTAAAACATTCTGTGTTCGAAGTTTATAATTTGTAGCATACAAGGAGTTTTCTGTGTGTTATTATTACAGAACTAACATCTAAACCTGAAATCTCACCTATAAAGAGTTGGATTGATGGAGAGGAAGTAACACTGCGCTGCACATCTCCAGGAACATGTGTGCAGATTAACCCCCAAATCACTTGGAGAGGAAATATCAACGGAAGAGTAGAAAATAAGATTATAAATTATGAAAATGGTACAAAGACCCACTTCTCTACCATTACCTTCATCGCAAGGAAGGAACAGAACAACTCTCCATTGTCATGCACAGTACAGCTGAAAGGGGGATTGACCACTATACAACAAATTACTATGAAAGTTGAATGTAAGTCTTCTTCTCATTCTGAAACTACCTGAATGTGTCTTAGAAATGTATGATTTACCTGGATAAGATTCCCAACACAGAAGTTTTAGTTATAGAAAGGTACTACTTCCTCGTCTTTAGGGCTCTCTAGTAGTAGACATGTGCAATTCGTTTCGTTTTTTTTTTTGTTTTTTCCGTTTGTTTTCGTACGAATGAACGAATCGTTCAAATCGAACGAATCCGAATAACGAATCGTTCGAATCGTACGAATCCGATTAACGAATCATTCGAATCGAACGAATCCGAAAAACAATGAAAATACGAAAAAAACAAATTAGAAACAGCGACTGTACGAATGAAGAAAATCCGAAAAACTAAAACAGGAACAACGAAAATGAATGAAAAAATTCATACATTCGTAACTTTTTTTTTTTTGTTGAATTGGTAATTTTCTGTGTCCCTTACAATGGTGCTGCTTAACGTGCTTCGAGTGGATTGAACAAAAAAATTCGTACATTCGTAACTTTTTTTTTTCGATTCGTAACTTTTTTTTTTTTCGATTCATAACTTTTTTTTCGATTCGTACTTTTTTTTTTTTTTTTCGATTCGTAGTTTTCCGTGTCTCTTACAATGGCGTTGCTTAACGTGCTTTGAATGGATTGAACTAAAAAATTCGTACATTCGTAACTTTTTTTTTCGATTCGTAACTTTTTTTTTCGATTCGTAACATTTTTTTTCGATTCGTAAGTTATTAAAATGTAATAATAGCATACACATTACATAAAATTATGAATTATGCTCAGATTACGAATGTTACGAATGTTACGAATGTACGAATAAATACAAATGCGTCCGAATTTCGAATAAATGAAAATTAAACTAACGAAAAAACGAATCAACGAAAAATAACTCTTACGAATGTACGAATCGTTACAAATACGAACACCGACGACTTACGAATGTATGAATCGTTACGAATACGAACACCGACGACTTACGAATTTACGAATCGTTATGAATCAATGGAAACGAAAAAAACGAAACGAAAATAAACAATTTTTTTTCGTAAACAAAAAAAACGAAACTAAAATAAACAAATTTTTTTGTTGTACACATGTCTATCTAGTAGTGATACCACTATATTTAAAATCTTCACCAATTTCCTCCATCAAATCCATGGAGTATCATTGTATTTGCTGCAGCAGAAGGAGTCACCTTTTTTGATATACTCAACTATTTCATCTCTCACATCTGTATACAAACATTTTTACATTTCTGCTATAGGTTTATTTGGCAATAACTTTGAAAATACCTGCAGTAGGATAACAAGGCATTACATATATAATTTTACTTTAGCACAAACAAGGCCTTTTTCATGATATTGTCTTGCAAAAAATAGTTTTATTTAATACGGTAATTATACATTATAAAAAAATGAATGCTACTATAAATTAAAAAAAACATTTTTGCTGGTTTTATCTAAGTTCAGAAACTTGTTTCAATTATTTTCTCATTAGTTTCTGCACATTGTTATCATTGCTTTTAGTACTGCTTTTATTGAAAAAAAAAAAACAGGAGATGATAGAAGATGAGACGTAGAAAAGTGTTTTGGTACGTTCTGATCATTCTCCGGGTCAACCACATGATTTCTACTGGCTGGTTATTGATTGTTTGGTAGGTTGGATAGTTAGTTAATTGATTATTCTGGAAATACAAACAAACAGTTCAGGGCAAGACAGGTTTTTATTTATGGTGCATATGGATATACTACCCATTTTTCTTAAAAACTTTTTTTTACAAAATAATAATAAAAACCTTTTGAAAAAGTTTGATTGATTCTATCAATCTATATCTCCTATCTCCATACACTCCAGTTATATATTACATGGGACCTAACTTAATTACAGTCAAAAATTCAACATCCAATGACCATAAGAGAGGAGAGGAAAGGATTCTTAGTTTTCAACACATTTCGTGGAGAAATCTGCTTCTTCAGGAGAAGGGAATAAAGGATTCATTCATTCATTCAAAGGAGACATTATTGTAATAAAGCTAAAAATCACAATACAAATTTTAGATTCATCAAATTAAGGCCTCCTTTATTCCCTCTCCCGAAGAAGCAGAATTCTCAGGAAAATGTATCAAGAACTGGAAATCTTCTCCTCTCCTCTCTCCTTTGGTCATTGGTTTTTGAATTGTGGACTGTAATTAAATTGGGTCCTTTACTCGTGTATTATGTAACTGGAGTGTATGGATATAAGAGACATTTATATACAGAGGACAACTCTTTGACGTGTAAATCAATCAAACTTTTTAAAACTGTTTTTCTTATTACTTTGTAAAAAAAAGTTAAATAGTTTTTTTTTTTTAAATGGGTAGTATATCCATATGCATATTCCCATATGCCCCAAACTGTTTGTTTGACCTTGGACTGTCGTAGATGAGGTGCACTTTTACCAATGTCCACCAACTATCTTCTTAAGTGATATTATGGAAGTAGATTATGTAGTGCTAGATTTCAAGCTTGGAGTTTATGAATGAATCTAATGTGGCAGCTATTGCCCAGTTGAGTATCCACAGGAACCCTGGGTGAATTAGCCTGTATGTAGTAAAAGAATGATAGATCCAAGGCCTATTAATTTTTAATTTGTATTTGTCACAATAAAAGTGACTTCTCAAGAGTTGACAGTCAATTGGGTTGGTTTACTAAATAAAGAGGCTGTGTGCTTTGCAAGTGCAGTTGCACTCTGCAGTGGCATTTGCTCTAGAGTTTAGTAAATGAAGGGAAGCTCTGCTGAGTTCCATCATCCAATCAGGTGCAAGCAAAAAGGCAGTTATTGGGTATTCTTTGCAAAGTGAAGCTTCCCCTTATTTACTAAGCTCTGGAGTAAATGCCCTTACAGTGTTCAACTGTACTTGCAAAGTGCCCAGTCTATTTGCCCTTAGTAAATCAACCCCAATGTGTCTCCAAGGTCATGCATAGATCCCCCTTCACTGGGTTGTTATTGTGGGAATGGAATGCAGGCTGAAGATCACTTCTGAGTTTTAATTCTTTGTGAACTGCTGTTAAGAGGTCACTCCAGTGGCAGCTGGTGCTCATAATTTTTGGGGGGGTCACAAACAAACGAAATAATAAAAAAAAAAATCTCCATCAATCGTAGCCACTGTGCCATCAAATGCAGCCACTGTGCCCATCAAACGCAGCCACTGTGCCCATCAAACGCAGCCACTGTGCCCATCAAACGCAGCCACTGTGCCATCAAATGCTGCCACTGTGCCCATCTTATGCAGCTACTGTGCCCATCTTATGCAGCCACTGTGCCCATCTTATGCAGCCACTATGCCCATAAAATGCAACCTCACTGTGCCCCATCAAATGCAGCCTCATTGTGTCCCATCAAACGCAGCCTCATTGTGCCCCATTAAATGAAGCCTCACTGTGCCATCAAACGCAGCCTCACTGTGTCCCATCAAATGCAGCCTCACTGTTTCCCATAAAATGCAGCCTCACTGTGCCATCAAACGCAGCCACTGTGCCATATCAAACACTCTCACTGTGCCATGAAATTCTGCCACGGTGCCCCATCAAATACAGCTGCTGTGCCCATTTTATGCAGCCACTGAGTCACTCAGTAAGTTATATGGCAGCAAGGCAACTTCCTGAGTGAGCTCCTAACCACAGTTTTATTGTGACAAATACAAATTCATATCTGCACCTCTACAGTTTGGCACTCTCATAGTAACAGTCCACAAAAGTTAATTGATTAGGCCGCTAATGTTATCGCCATGATGATAATGTTGAGAAATTTCTATTACTGAGCGGATAATCTCTGCAGAGAAGACAACAGAAAATTCATGTTCTTTTAAAAATGTTGTTATAGATCCCTTAAGAACACCTGAAATCAAATGTTCCATTATTAACAAAGAGACAAAAATACCTTCTAGTAGTGCTTGTACTCTGGATGCCAATTATACCATATACCCTCTAGAGGGGTCATGGCTTACCCTGACCTGCTCTGCTGACCGTTTACCAACATCCTCCTTGGTGTGGAAATCCTCCACTGGAACATTTACTTCCTTCCCTACGGATAAACTCACTTTCACTAATGTGTCACTCACCGATGAAGGAATTTATACTTGCCAAGCCACAAACACTCATGGAAGTAAGGAGACTTCAGTCACCATGAAGATTGTTCGTAAGTAAATTGACCTGTATTGCTTTCTTCTTCAATATTACATTATATTTTGAGAACCCTGTTAGGCAACTTGCTTTATAGCCCAACCCCTGATATTACTAAAGGGTTGGACATACTATTCAAAGTTATCAGAGACTGCAGACATGGAACAGCAGATGGTCAGGGACTGTGGACAGAGGAAAAAAAGAACATTAAAAGACAGGAGGAACAGCACAGCAAAATATTAATATTTTGTTTTCTAACTACTATAAGCCAGAATATTTTTCCTTCCCTGGGTTGAGTATTCACCTAGGTAAGGAAAACACAGACTACTACTGTGTTCAGGGATTTGAGGGTGACACAATAAGTACTAAGTGGCTACATGCAGCTCCTGGCTTCAGGATTGGGACCAGATAGGTATGAACTTAAAGCGGTGTTCCGGCCGAAATTATACTTTTTAAATAAAAATACCACTATAATACACAAGCTTAATGTATTCTAGTAAAGTTAGTCTGTAAACTAAGGTCTGTTTTGTTAGTTTTTAGCAGTAGTTTGTTATTTTATAAACTTGCAGCAGGCCGTGGCCATCTTAAGTGTGGGCATCTGAAGCCAGACTGTATTTCTTCCTGGATCTCATCCTTGCAGATCTCGTACATGCTCAGTGCAGCATAAGCAGTGTAATAGGTTTCAGGTCAGGTTTCCATAGCAACGGCAGTTTGAGAGGAAGTTGCTGCTCCTTCCCAGGAGGCATTGCAAACAGGAAATGATGCGATGGGCCGCGGCCAGGGAGGAGGAAGTGAAAAATAAATACAGCAGATATACAGTCTGTGCTGAAAAAAAAATAAAAAAAATATCCAATTTGTTTACAGTGCACAGTTTAGTGAGGGATGCTGAAGAGTTGTAAAAGTGGGTGGAACTCCACTTTAAAGTTCTTCCAGACATTTACCCATTCATCAGGAGCCAAACATCATGCATAATATTACTGCTGCTATTATACAAGACAGATTCCGTCTGTCAATGGTTGCTAAGAATGCTGGCAGGGGCAGGCACCACTGTGTCCTTAACAACCAGTCACATCACTATCCCCATTTACTTTAATGATTGGAAATCCTTGCCTATGTAAGTAAAGGAACGGGGTGGTAGTGACGTCACTGATGAAATATATACACTATATTACCAAAAGTATTGTGACACCTACCTTTACACACACATGAACTTTAAAGGCATTCCAGTCGTAGTCCGTAGGGTTCAATATTGAGTTGGCCCACTCTTTGCAGCTATAACAGTTTAGGAGTGTGTCTATGGGAATGTTTGACCATTTTTCCAGAAGTGCATTTGTGAGGCCAGGCACTGATGTGGGTGAGAAGGTCTGGCTCACAGTCTAATTCATCCCAAAGGTGTTCTATCTTACACTATTTAGTGTTATACTAAAATAAAAGCCTAAAATTATTTTCTAAATAAACCACTAAGACCTAAGAGGCACATAAAGTTTAGAGGTGGGTTTGCTTCCAGAAGTTGGCAGGAAAAATGTCTTTAAAAGCCTCTAATCTCGTGTTTTTTTTTTTACTTGCCTTTAGTCACGTTTATGCATAAAAAAACACAAAAATGCTTCTCTGGAGATGTGTGACTTAGCCATGTTTTTCTGACACTCCACACTGCACATAAAAACACACTAAAACGCCTGAAAAAAGATAGGAAGCACTTATGCGCTACCCAATGCTAACTGATAATTAAAGATTAAGCTGCCAACACTAGATGTGTCCCCACATATAAATCAATTAATTAATAACTAATATAAAGTGTAGCGCTAGATCCACCAATAATTGTGAGAGATCATAAAGTTAATAACATCTGTACAAATCTGTGATAAGTAAATAGTGCTAAACCCAATTAAACATACAGTAATTAATTAAAGAATATAAATAAATAGTGTCTTCAATTAATATATTCACTGCGAATCAAGGATATGTGTGTGAGCTGCTCGGGCTGAATGGGAATGAAGTCTTGTGCCCACCGCTGGCCAGGAAGGGAGTTTATCTCCCTGCTCCAGGCAATGATAGAGAGTGACTAGGTGTCCTGGGAGCCGCATATCAAGTCAAGACCTGCTGTTTGATAGTAAATGACAGTCTCAGCTTGGACCCCCACCAAACCACACCCCAATGCATTCATTAAGCCCACCAAGCTTACTCATGGAGATCCCATGAGTAGGGCAGAGTGAAACGCGTTGGGAGCGTGGCATGACAGGGGTCGAGGCTGAGACTGCCATTCACTATCATACAGCAGGTCTTGACTTGATGTGTGGCTCACAGGACACCTAATCACTCTCTATCAATTAATGTATAATATAATAAATCTATTTGTTAGTTATCTTCAATTAAAGTGCTAATATATATGTATCTACCCTCTCCTTTACCAAAGATTTACCCCCTCCTTTAGCAAAGATCTGCCCCCTCCTTTAACAAAGATCTCCCCCATCTTCCAGCAAAGTTATTCACCCTGCTACATCAAAGATATTACCCCTTTTTCTCCAGCAAAAATGAACTCCTACCTTCTCGTCAAAACCTCACCAGACCTCAGATGCAGAGCAGTGCATGAAAGAGTGACGGAATGTCCTTTCAGGCTTGCCCTTAGGCTATGAGCTGGGGAGAAGTCTGGAAGAGCCTGTGTCAGTTTTGCACTGCTCTACATTTGGGATCCAAAAGGGCAGGGCTCCAACAAAGCCACGGACAACAAAATCCAAGGCTTTGCCGAAACTCCCACATAGCAGTCATTTACAGGAGTTGTAGTCATGGAGCATCCCATGACTGGCTGCTTCTTGGGCAGACCCTCTGACCCATCTAGATATGCACTAAGCAGATCTGCCCATTAGTGATAACTATATTGCTAAATGATCAGTGAATCCCAAGAGAGAGACAGCTAATATTGTCAGTAAATTTCATTTTTTTTTTTTAAATTAGGACCTTGCCCCTTCTCCTCCCAAGCCTCTCTGCTGAAATTTTAATAGGATTGGTGGCCTCATTGCCAAACAAGGAAACTCAGTAGGGATAAGCTCATATTGAGTCATATCCGATTGCACATTATTTGACATAAATTTTTTTTACAAATTTTCCCTTGTTACAGATAGTCCCAGAATTGTCGAAGGCAGATGTCATAAAGTTGAAAATCGCCTTGAATGCACTTGTCTAATGCAATCATTTCCTGAACCGACTATAAAGTGGAAACATAATGGGGTGTTTTATAACTCAAACCCCATGAATGACAAAAGTGGTATTTTCACGGGGAAATCTAATTCAGTTACCAACAGCACACTCATCCTTCAGATAAACACGGAAGAGAGTCAGAATATACAGTGTGTGGCTTCCAATATACATGGAGAGCTTGTTCTGGAGCTATTCAACGAAACAGGTAAGGATAAGGATCTCACAAACTCATTCTATGTGGTGGATTCACTTTGCAGCATGAATGTTAGTAAATGAGGTGATCATGTGTCCATATTAAGTTCACAGTCATGTGTGGGGAATATAAAAAAAAACAGGACACGATTGGTTGATTGACGTAAACACAGCTTTCCCCCAATTATTAAGCTCTGCCCCTTTAAAAAATGTAATCCAATGTTCTAAAAATTGGTGGATAAGCTATGGGGGGTACCTCATCTTAAGAATATGTATAAAGAAGGAACAAGAGGGGGTTTAGCCAACCTGACGGACTATCACGGTACCTGAACAAATGTTTGTCTAAATACCAAAAAAGGGTTTTCTAAATAACTTTTATTAACACATATTATACATGTAATATATCTAACATTAAAATAATCATTCTATTCCAGATATGCATACAGACGCAAAAAGTCAGATTGTTGAATCAAACTTGCTGATCAATACTGGTTGACGCGTTTCGCTTGTAGCTTCTTCAGAACCAGAAAACAGCAATTTGTGATATCTGTAGTACATCATAGAGAGACATGAGAGTTGTTTATAAGTAAAACATCAGATTTGTTTCATTTGCTATGCAACAGTAGTTCAAAAAGAAAGCAATTATTTATGTCTTTTCTTTTACTTGTGCCTACCTTTAAATTTACATTTCTTTAAAGAAGTCCACCCATGAGGTGGCTAAATAATATGTAGACCATGCATCGTCAATTGACTAAAGTGGAATCCTTAGAGATAAGCAACCAAGACTTGCCTATTGGGGATCCGAATCCAACAAAAGTGACATAAACTGGAAAAAAAAAAATATTAGTTTTTTATATACTTAAGTTCAGATAACTAATCCAATATAAAATAAATATATTTTATATATAAATATATATATATAAATATATATATAAAATAATATATAATATAATATATATAATATATATATATAATATATATATAAAAAGAGTCCTATATGTATATATGTAAGATATACTTACATCAGAAAGATGGGTGCAGCTAAAAGATGGAGTCACCAAAACTAGCCTCTAAGGGGATGATGTGAAAGGGCAAAGCTGGAGGAGTGACTTTATGCCTATAATTAATAATACCAACATCACAAGCAAGTCCGGATGCACTTAAATTTGTATTAATTGTTAGAAAGCCGACAAGTACCTGATAAAGCATACAGAAATTTCCCCAATCAGGGATAAATGGCCTCAAGTCCGTGGTAATATCACCAACAGAACGGGAACATCAGACAAACATTCTATGGAGGAAAAGGTAAATATAATATTCAATGTATTTCAAAATATTCTCGTATATATATATAGGCTCACAATAGTGCAGCCTAGCAAAAGACCAGAAAATACCTGGCAGAATGTATGAATGAATTCCCCCGCCTGGGATGAACCGCCAATGGTCCGTGGTAATAGTGCCAGTAAACAAGACATCAAGCAAACATTCTCTAAAGATAAAAGGAAGAGTATATCTAGTAGAATATCTGCATTCCAATTTTATGTGCCAGAAAAATATTAATTATAATGGCAACAAGTATGACAGGAATGGCAGGCTATGAATCAGAAGCTGTTGTATAAATTACCTTAAGTTGAAAAGACGTGCTAACATCAACTCCCCAGCACTCCATCTGCAGTCTATATCTGCTGGAGTGCTGGTTTTATAATGGTTTTTGGCGCCAAACTTAGAGGGAAACCGTCCTCTGGAGCCAATCATAGTTTCCTCTTTTCAGCTGGAAGAGAGGCTAGCTCAGATAGTAAACGGCGCATGCGCGGCCCCTCAGGAGCCATTGCGCATGCGCCAACCAAGACGGTGTCAAAGGCGCCTGCACAATAAAGGTCCGCCCGTCGCGGCCATAAGTAGGAGGTAAACAAGCGCGTGCGCAGTAAAGCCCCATACACACGGTCGGATTTTCCGATGGATTCTGTCCTATCAGACAATGTTGTCGGAAATTCCGACCGTGTGTAGGCACCATCGGACAGTTTCCATCGGATTGTCCGACGGACAAAGTCCTATCTCCTGCTGGATAGATTTTTTGACAACAAAGTCCGATCACACCAAATCCGATCGTGTGTAGCGAATTCCGACGGACAAAGTGCTACGCATGCTCAGATCACATTACAAGACCAAAGCTATTGGCTACTAGCCTCTACGTAGTCCCGTCGTAGGCAACAAACGTCACCGCGTTCAGAATGATCAGATTTTCCGTCAACTTTGTCCGGCCGTGTGTACGCAAAACCAACATCGGACAAAGTACGACGGACATGATCCGACGGACCTGGTCCTCGGATAATCCGAGCGTGTGTATGGGGCTTTAGAGTAAACAATCCCGGAGACGGGAAGAGCAAATAGGAAGGGGAGGTGGCATAAGAGATCCATACGGAGCCCTTCTAAGATGCCTTCGCAGCGGAGGCCACAGCATATCGCGGCCGTAGATAGAGAGCAAATACACTCATGCGCAGTAAAGACAGGCCATTCCAAAAACGGAAAGGACATCCCGCAATAGTGAGATACCATAGGAACTCCACAGGATACCCCGTGGTCAACGCTAAAACAGGGTTAAAAGGCAGACAAATAAATAGAATCTCAGCCCCTCAGTATGTAAAGACGAGTAATAGTAATCCTACAACATCTCGTCCAGTTGGCAGTATTATCATTACCAAATGGCTATAGACCATATACCAATATCAGTGCATCTAAAGTATAAGCTAATACGGATTATCCTAATAAACTGAAAAAAAAAAAAAAAAGTTTTTTTAATTTTTTCCAGACTGTGCTTATGATGTTGAAAGGGAAAGAGACCCCTCCAACGCCTCCACCGAGGCAAGGATGGTGGGTTAAAAAATCCATTCCATCCCGCCCATTGTTTACCAAGCCAGAGGGAGTTCACTCATGTGCTCATTTCCCATGATATTTTGTTGGATTCAGGGTGCCATATCTCAAGGCTAGAATTGGTCGATCCCCAAGAAAAGTACATATAAAAGATATCACTGATGGCCTGCTTAAGACAATCTCCTCACGTCTTATGTATATAAAAAAAAACACATACATTTAATACAAATTAAATTTTCTATTCCTATGGGCTCAATCCGCGGATCGGCACACCACACGATCCGCGGATTGAGAGGCGAGAGCCAGATGCAGCCATCAAAAGAGCCACATCTGGCTCGCGAGCCATAGGTTCCCTACCCCTGGCCTAGAGCATTGACCCCAGAAGAGAAGATTTTATGTTTTATGCAACACCATTGCCCAGAGCATGTAAGTATAATATATTTATTATTGCAGTGTAAAAAAAAATGACCTTATGACCACTTTAAGCAAAAACTGCAGATAAAATTAAACCAGTTAAAACTCTTTTGAGATTGTTGTTGAATGCTGTCTTTTTTTTAGCTTCTAGGTGCATGGATAATCAAATAATAATTGGGATTTTAATTGGTAAAATCTTTATTTTGCTTTTTCTTGGACTGGGAGTCTTCTGCTTCATCAACAGACACATGGAGAAGAAAAATCACAGTAAAATAAACTTTATTTTTGCTCTCATCTCTAATGCTTTTGTTCAAACCCACCCAAAGAAATAGATATGCAGTGAAATAGATGTTGTACTGATGACTGTAAGGGCCTGAGGGGGAGGTAAGGAGGACTGATAAATATACAGATCTCAATTGAGAAATATCCAGATTTTCATTCTGATGGGGGTATATTTATTTAGGGTGGGGGGGTTGGGGGGACATTACAATATAACTCACGACTGGAATAATTTTGTAAGGTCGCAACACATGTATGTAGGTGGTGGATGGAAGATGGTTGGATGGGGGAAAAGAAGGGGGTAAGGAAGAAGTAGGCAGGATAGGTTGTGTAGGTAGGAAGGTCTAGTAATTCTAAATAATAAATTTCTTTGATTTTTTCAAGTGAGTTCTCTTGGATAAGCATAGTTGGAACATCAAGTGTTTAAAAAGCAGGGGTTAGCTTCTATTTTGTTCCTTTTTTAAGGAGAATGAAAAAAGTGTTGTTACAATAAAGACTAGGGGTTTTTGGAAATACAATTTTTGTATGTATGTTTGTTAGTGTCTTGTCTGAGTTTTTAATGTATTAAGTATGATGTATATTTAATGTTTCCTTTTATTTGTTAGTTTTATCTATTTTACCTGGTTTGTATCTTAAATCAATAAAAAAAACATAGATTTTTTATTTAATAGGGCGGCAAAAAATGGGTAATTGACAGAGGCTATATAAAATATTTTTCAAAAACAGGCCAAAAATGAGTGGAGAATTTTCAGTGTGATTGTCAATAGGTGACAATCAGTATTTTGCACAAAAAATAAGTCAAAGCATTGATTTTCATATCAGCGCCAATATAAAGCCAACTCTTTATTTAGAACTTATATACATTGACTACTTATTTATAGAATGGGGTAGGTTTAGAACTTCTGTCGGGTTTTTATGACCTTCTCTCTTCAGGTTTTTCACAGTTTCTTATCTCAATAACAATGGTTGTCTGGATAAGAATTGAGTATGAATCTCTCTAATGGGGACGCAGATAGAAAAAAAAAAAAGCCTAATGCCCCGTACACACAACGGACTTTCCGGCAAACTAGGTCCGACGGGATTAGTCTGTCGGACAATCCGATCGCGTGTGGGCTAATCTGTTAATTTTTCGGGAAAAAATTCCAGCGGACCTAGAAATAGAACATGTTTCAAATCTATCCGATGGACTCAATTCCGACTGACTTAAATCGGGAAAAACTTTCGTCTGTGTACTGGTCCGACAGACCAAATACGACGCAAGGGCAGCTATTGGCTACTGGCTATTTTTTTGTCCCGTTTACGTCACTATGTTCGCTCGGAAAGTCCATCGGAGCTCCGCCGAAAGTCCGTCGGGAAGACCGTCGGACCTAGTTTGCCGGAAAGTCCGGTCGTGTGTACGCGGCATTAGATTCTAACATTTAGCATTCTGTCAATATTTAAGGAGAACAAAAAGATTGGGTAGAATTACTCTTGAGTAATCCCCAGTGCTTTTTGTATTCACCTACAGTATTTATTGCAATATCTTGTATATAGATTTACAAAGGTCTACTACAGAAGAAAATTCAATTGAGGGTTTTATAAACTTTTCTTTGGTATTTTAGGAACTGAAAGCAATGATTTTCAACTCCATGATGCAAATGGAACAGCAGCTGCATACCAGGTATGATTGCAGATGCATAGGTCCACTAAGAGATAATATTTCAGCTACGGGTGTATGCTTGTGTATCATTTTATCCTGTGATGCTTCATTTCTCTTTAAAAGGCAACCTATAGTCTTTTTTTTTCAGTTAATACTGTAGAATATAATATAATTTTATATAAAAGAGACAACTTTGATGACTTAACAAATAGCTTGAATAAAACATACCAACCTATTGAATGAATAATACACTACTGAGTTTTTTTTTTTTTAACATAAATAATAAAAATGGAATAAAATTGCCCAAACAGTTCTTTAATTCATTTTTTTTCCTTAAAGGATCTTAATGGACCCTCAGATTCCATCTATCACAACATCCAAAGTGCACAACAATGAATCTATCATGAGAGATGACTGGTCTACTCTACACTGGAAGAATGATTTTCTGTTGTGCTCTGCAATACCAAAGACACAGTAATCTCAATCATTTTATACATGTTATACACCAAAGATGGTTTCAGATTTTCCTAAAATATTATAGACTTTGTTTTTCTTCTTTTTTTCCCCCATAGTAATGTTATTGTAAACTGTTCTCACACTGGGGTTGATTTACCAAAACTGGAGAGTGCAAAATCTGGTACCGCTGTGCATAGAAACCAATCAACTTCTAACTTTATCTTATTCAATTAAGCTTTGACAAAAAAAAAAAAAACTGGAAGCCGATTGGCTTCTATCAAGAGCTGCACAAGATTTTGCACCCTCCAGTTTTATTAAATCTACTCCGATGTTTCTCATCCATGCTTTGGATAATGAACAATAAGATTTAATATTGTAAAAAAGTGCACAGGTATAATTAAATGACACCATGTGAGCAAGGAGGGGTCTGTTTTATGTAATTTAGAGCAAAATCAAGTATATAGATTGATTTCTTTGTGCAGTTGATATTTTAATTTATCTATAATTGTATTATCTATATACTATAATATAGAGTAAAATATAGAGTAGCAGAATCTGTGCACCCTGAATGTCCCTTTATTTTTAGTTTGTAGCAATAACTACTGTATATGCTGTGGGATGATGGTCCCCACAAATAAAGACTGACTACTCAATGTTCATATATTAAGTTTTTAACAGATTGAAGTAGAATCTAGTTTGGATAATGTAGGGACATCTGTTACATTATTTTTCTGAGGTTTGTGTTCCTACTGGAGAGATTTGACCCAAATTTCTGCTCTAAAAATCAAACAGGAAGTAAGGGTAAAGTAAATCTCCCCCCAAAATGAATGGAAATCTTATCTTTGACTGTTGTCACCAGAGCAGCTGTCCAGATTGGGAGATTATTCCATGTCTTATAAGTTTCTACTAACAGCACCACATATAATTAATGTATTTGTATATACTGTAGCTTTTACACTATCTATATCTATTTTATAACAACAGTAAAAAAACACAGTTATTGATTAATCTGTACCGCTTTTTATTTTGATATACTTTCATGGTTACTATTATGACATAATACCTTTAAATAATTTCCATGACTTTATGACGGATCTGAAAACTATTATTATAATAAAATTATGCTTTTTGACATTTTAGGTTTTGGCTTGTGTTTGTTTTGATATTATGAGTGAATATTTGGAGTTTATTTACTAAAGGGATAAGGCTGTTCACTTAGAAAATAAGTTGACACCTCTAAAAGACCCTTCACTTTACAATACTGTATCGCAAAATTGTGCATGCCTCGCACTAAAACTGGTTCCACCAGTTATCCCATTTTTCAAAATCCATATATTTGTGATCGGTATCCCTTTTCCCCCATAAACAATAGTGCTCCAATGATAAAGGCCTGAGAGGAGGTATTTCTTTTATTTATGGGTCGCCCCTTCAGTCCCCAACTAAATGACCTTACATGGCAGACTGGGACAGGGACCTTTCTATTGATTCTGATCTTGGAACCTGGCAAAATCGACAAGATCTTTCATACCGAGGAATCTTAAATATGTCCTTAATTGAAGCAATTATAAAAGTGCTCACCTTGTGGTAACTTGTCCCAGCCTGCCTAGACAAAATGCATTGGAGCACATCACTATACTGTTTTTTTTTTATCATAATTTTTTTTTTCCAAAAAGATTTTATTAGAGTTTTCCATGAAATATACAGCTAAATATGTCAAACTGGGATACAGGTTGCCATACTGTTTTTGAGCATGTACCCTTAAGGTTTCTATGCTTCATATTTGGTGGGAGTGCCCCAAACAAACTGGGGTTATTAGAACAGAGTTTTTCACTTAACGAGTTTTAGGTATAGATATCCCACAGCAACCTCAGCATGCTTTGCTAAATGTACTGCTCCCTGCACTCTCCCCCAGTAAACAAAGATTGGCTTAGTTTATGTTTTTTGCGGTTAAATGCACAATAGCTGGAGCATGGATAACACGGTCTGTCTCCATGGCTCATAACAAGCATGACAACTTTTGGATTATGACCCATAAAAAAACTAAAAAAACTAGCCAGCAAGATACTTAACAAGGTTAAACAGCTTACCAAAACATGGACTACCTGGGCCACACACATGAAGATTTCCTTGGATGACAAGGCTTGACCACAAACCTTGTGCTTTCTTTTCCTTCCTTCTTTTTCTTCTTATTCCTCTTTATTTTTTTTATGGATTGTATTGTTCTGCTATGATCCCATTCCGGGACCAAGAACCTTATGGGATCTGTTTATGCTGTGTGATGGAATACCTACAGTGGTGTGAAAAAGTGTTTGCCCCCTTCCTCATTTCCTGTTCCTTTGCATGTTTGTCACACTTAAGTGTTTCGGAACATCAAAACAATTTAAACAATAGTCAAGGACAACACAAGTAAACACAAAATGCAATTTGTAAATGAAGGTGTTTATTATTAAAGGTGAAAAAAAATCCAAACCATCATGGCCCTGTGTGAAAAAGTGATTGCCCCCCTTGTTAAAACATACTATAACTGTGGTTGTCCACACCTGAGTTCAATTTCTCTAGCCACACCCAGGCCTGATTATTGCCACACCTGTTCACAATCAAGGCATCACTTAAATAGGAGCTGCTTGACACAGTAAGGTCCACCAGAAGATCCTTAAAAGCTACACATCATGCCGAGACCCAAAGAAATTCAGGAACAATTGAGAAAGAAAGTAATTGAGATCTATCAGTCTGGAAAGGGTTATAAAGCCATTTCCAAAGCTTTGGGAATCCAGCGAACCACAGTGAGAGCCATTATCCACAAATGGCGAAGACATGGAACAGTGGTGAACCTTCCCAGGAGTGGCCGGCCGCCCAAAATTACCCCAAGAGCGCAGCGACGACTCATCCAAGAGGTCACAAAAGACCCCACAACAACGTCCAAGGAACTGCAGTCCTCACTTGCCTCAGTTAAGGTCAGCGTTCATGCCTCCACCATCAGGAAAAGACTGGGCAAAAATGGCCTGCATGGCAGAGTTCCAAGGAGAAAACCACTGCTGAGCAAAAAGAACATCAAAGCTCGTCTCAATTTCTCCACAACACATCTTGATGATCCCCAAGACTTTTGGGACAACATTCTGTGGACCGATGAGACAAAAGTGGAACTCTTTGGAAGGTGTGTGTCCAAGTATATCTGGCGTAGAAGGAACACTGCATTTCAGAAAAAGAACATTATGCCAACAGTAAAATATGGTGGTGGTAGTGTGATGGTCTGGGGCTGTTTTGCTGCTTCAGGACCTGAAAGACTTGCCGTGATAAAAGGAACTATGAATTCTGCTGTCTACCAAGAGATCCTGAAGGAGAATGTCCGACCATCTGTTCGTGTACTCAAGCTGAAACGAACTTGGGTTCTGCAGCAGGACAATGATGCTAAACACACCAGCAAGTCCACCACCGAATGGCTGAAGAAAAACAAAATGAAGACTTTGGAGTGGCCTAGCCAAAGTCCTGACCTGAATCCTATTGAGATGTTGTGGTATGACCTTAAAAAGGCCGTTCATGCTCGAAAACCCTCTAATGTAACTGAATTAGGACAATTCTGCAAAGATGAGTGGGCCAAAATTCCTCCAGGACGCTGTAAAAGCCTCATTGCACGTTATCGCAAACGCTTGGTTGCAGTTGTTGCTGCTAAGGGTGGCCCAACCAGTTATTAGGTTTAGGGGGCAATCACTTTTTCACACAGGGCCATGATGGTTTGGATTTTTTTTCACCTTTAATAATAAACACCTTCATTTACAAATTGCATTTTGTGTTTACTTGTGTTGTCCTTGACTATTGTTTAAATTGGTTTGATGTTCCGAAACACTTAAGTGTGACAAACATGCAAAGGAACAGGAAATGGGGAAGGGGGCAAACACTTTTTCACACCACTGTATATGATAACAATAGCATGTACTTTGAACTACACCATCTCCATACATTTTCCTGTTATATCTATGTAATGATTCCTGCTCTAGAAATGGCATTCTTTGATCTGAGATCGCTACATTTTATGGGGACGTACTAAACTGCATATTGGGATGATGGGATGATTGGATTATTGGCTGCAATAACTCTCACTAGATGTCAGTGTCATTTATACACATATATATGGTAATGACTCTGTTGTTTCTCAAAATATGTTATCTTTCCTGCAGTGCTTGATACAATGTTGCAAGAAGCAGTTGCTAATGTTTAACTGTTCACTTGCTGATATATATGCAGCTGTACAACAGGATCATAGTAAATTATACAGAAGTAATGTAAAATTTTAATTTGACCTGTTTTTCATAGGAATATGGGTAGAATAAATATTTCTCATGGGGTTTGTGGGAGGAATATCATATTGACTCCTGACAATGAACATATTTAACCAATTTCTGATAAGAATATGCATATGATTATTTTTCTACATGGGGATCATGGGTGGAATAGTGTTTACAAATATACATCGGAACCTATTTAACCCATATCTGATAAGAATATGCATATAATTATTTTTCTACATAGGGACAATGGGTGGAATATTGTTTATAAATATACATTGGAACCTATTTAACCCATTTCTGATAAGAATATGCATATGATTTTTTTTTCTATATGGGGATTATTGATGGGATATTTACAAATATACATAGCAACATGTAGAAAAATAAATATATGCATATTCTTATCAGCAATGGGTTAAATATGTTCATTGTCAGGAGTTAACATGATATTCCTCCCATAAACCCCATGAGAAATAATTATTCTACCTCTATTCCCATCTAAAACAGGTCAAATTAAATTTTTACATTACTTTTGTATAATTTACTATGATCCTGTTGTACAGCTGCATATATATCAGCAAATAAACAGTTAAACATTAGCAACTGCTTCTTGCAACATTGTATCAAGCACTGCAGGAAAGATAACATATTTTGAGAAACAACATTACCATATATATGTGTATAAATTACACTGACATCTAGTGAGAGTTCTCAGTATTGCAGCCAATAATCCAATCATCCCATCATCCCAATATCCAGTTTAGTACGTCCCCATTTTATGCCTTCTTTTCGTGTATGGTTTATGTCTCTTGCAACTTATTTTCATTCAATCGTTTTTATTGTTTGCAGATGATTGGAAGACTGAAGTGAAGAAAGCTTCACTTTATATAATTAACTTTGTGAACATTCACTTTGTTAAATGAACAGTCTGTTGAAAATGAACCCTATCTGTTTTTGTGTTGTAATTATTAACTTATTTAAATTATTGGAAATGTAGTTTGTCTTTCTACACCCATACCACATTTTGTCTGCTGGGTATGGTATATGCCTTCACATTTGCAGAGCCTACTGTACAGAGGACTACCATTTATCATACCACCCAGTGCTGGAACCTGCCATAGTCTTGGAATGTCTGGCCCAGAGCCAACCAGGAAAAAAGGATTTTGAAAAAGCGAACAAATCTAGTTGCAGATTAGAAAATGAAAGCTACCTTTAAACCAGAGAAGAAGTGGTCTATCAACCAACCCTTTTTTTGGTCATACCCTGTAAATGGGCAAAGTACATTTTAGGATTATAGACATCCAACCAAAACAGATAGCCAAGGTTTAACAATATTTGTATTATACAAATCCACGCTTGAACGTCAATTGTTGAGTCTCTTGTAATTCTGAAGGTTTATACCAAATATACCAATATATATATATATATATATATATATATATATATATATATATATATATATATATTTTATTCCATGAGAATTTCTTGAACAGAAAAAAAAAAAAATTACAATCGTCAAAAAAGATACACATCACATCATGGCTGAGAGAATACACAAAAATAATTAAATAAACATAAAAGAATACATCAGATGGTGGTTTAAGCAGATGAGATCAAAAAATTAAAAAAATATCCTACCCATTTTTCACATTTCAAGTATAAGCATCAGTAAGGACTAAATTTGATAGACGGTTCAAACCTTGGCTGGTTTGGTAGGAACCGGCTGAGATTTGAACTATGTATTGTCAGGCTGAATGTACTCCAGCTGATCAATTGATCAACTTGGGTACAACCAGCCTGTCCTATTTTACATGCGATTATTGCTAGGGGCTATTATAGCTCGACAGCTCTGGTATGAGCGTGGAGAGTGCTGCCGCATTGAAGGGACTGAAACAAACCTACATTTTTGGTCTCCCCTTCCAGATACTGACCAGGAAGAAATGTGTAAATTGTCATCTCTGGGTCCCCGTGTCACTTTCCTCCGCCGGTATGGCTAGGGAAGATTTTAATGGAGTGCGATCTGCACTGCATTAGATTCAATGGAAGACAGGTCAGACATCAGGGGTCTATGTGACCCCTGATGTCTCATTATTGAGAACCTGTCACAAAAATGCATCAAATTTTTTTTCTCCTATTTGATAAAAAAATTTTAGAAAACAAAAATGTGTAAAAAATTATAGTTACACCCAAGCACTTAAAATCACGTCCCCAAAACATTTTGAGGCCACCAGCCCCACATATATGCACATAAAAACATAAATGCTCATGTCAGGGGTGCCTATGCACAAAACAATTGCGCTACACAAGTTTTATTTTTTTTTGTAGGTTTTTTACTTTTTTGTTCCTGTAAGTCCACAACAGGAACTGAAAGGAAATTTCTTTAAAAATTATGCTTTTTGACATTTTAGGTTTTGGCTTGTGTTTGTTTTGATATTATGAGTGAATATTTGGAGTTTATTTACTAAAGGGATAAGGCTGTTCACTTAGAAAATAAGTTGACACCTCTAAAAGACCTTTCACTTTACAATACTGTATCGCAAAATTGTGCATTCCTCGCACTAAAACTGGTTCCACCAGTTATCCCATTTTTCAAAATCCATATATTTGTGATCGGTATCCCTTTTCCCCCATAAACAATAGTGCTCCAATGATAAAGGCCTGAGAGGAGGTATTTCTTTTATTTATGGGTCGCCCCTTCAGTCCCCAACTAAATGACCTCACATGGCAGACTGGGACAGGGACCTTTTCATTGATTCTGATCTTGGAACATGGCAAAATCGACAAGATCTTTCATACCAAGGAATCTTAAATATGTCCTTAATTATATAAATATATAAAAGTGCTCATCATGTGGTAAATTGTCCCAGCCCGCCTAGCCAAAATGCATTGGAGCACATCACCAAACTGTTTTTTTTTTTTTTGTCATACTTTTTTTTTTTAAAGATTTTATTCGAGTTTTCCATGAAATATACAGCTAAATACGTCAAACTGGGATACAGGTTGCCATACTGTTTTTGAGCATGTACCCTTAAGGTTTCTATGCTTCATATTTGGTGGGAGTGCCCCAAACAAACTGGGGTTATTAGAATAGAGTTTTTCACTTAATGAGTTTTAGGTATAGAAATCCCACAGCAACCTCAGCATGCTTTGCTAAATGTACTGCTCCCTGCACTCTCCCCCAGTAAACAAAGATTGGCTTAGTTCATGTTTTTTGCGGTTAAATGCACAATAGCTGGAGCATGGATAACACGGTCTGTCTCCATGGCTCATAACAAGCATGACAACTTTTGGATTATGACCCATAAAAAACTAGCCAGCAAGATACTTAACAAGGTTAAACAGCTTACCAAAACATGGACTACCTGGGCCACATACATGAAGATTTCCTTGGATGACAAGGCTTGACCACAAACCTTGTGCTTTCTTTTCCTTCCTTCTTTTTCTTCTTATTCCTCTTTATTTTTTTTATGGATTGTATTGTTCTGCTATGATCCCATTCCGGGACCAAGAACCTTATGGGATCTGTTTATGCTGTGTGATGGAATACCTATATGATAACAATAGCATGTACTTTGAACTACACCATCTCCATACATTTTCCTGTTATATCTATGTAATGATTCCTGCTCTAGAAATGGCATTCTTTGATCTGAGATCGCTACATTTTATGGGGACGTACTAAACTGCATATTGGGATGATGGGATGATTGGATTATTGGCTGCAATAACTCTCACTAGATGTCAGTGTCATTTATACACATATATATGGTAATGACTCTGTTGTTTCTCAAAATATGTTATCTTTCCTGCAGTGCTTGATACAATGTTGCAAGAAGCAGTTGCTAATGTTTAACTGTTCACTTGCTGATATATATGCAGCTATACAACAGGATCATAGTAAATTATACAGAAGTAATGTAAAATTTTAATTTGACCTGTTTTTCATAGGAATATGGGTAGAATAAATATTTCTCATGGGGTTTATGGGAGGAATATCATATTAACTCTTGACAATGAACATATTTATCCAATTTCTGATAAGAATATGCATATGATTATTTTTCTACATGGGGATCATGGGTGTAATAGTGTTTACAAATATACATCGGAACCTATTTAACCCATATCTGATAAGAATATGCATATCATTATTTTTCTACATAGGGACAATGGGTGGAATATTGTTTATAAATATACATTGGAACCTATTTAACCCATTTCTGATAAGAATATGCATATGATTTTTTTTTCTATATGGGGATTATTGATGGGATATTTACAAATATACATAGCAACATGTAGAAAAATAAATATATGCATATTCTTATCAGCAATGGGTTAAATATGTTCATTGTCAGGAGTTAACATGATATTCCTCCCATAAACCCCATGAGAAATAATTATTCTACCTCTATTCCCATCTAAAACAGGTCAAATTAAATTTTTACATTACTTTTGTATAATTTACTATGATCCTGTTGTACAGCTGCATATATATCAGCAAATAAACAGTTAAACATTAGCAACTGCTTCTTGCAACATTGTATCAAGCACTGCAGGAAAGATAACATATTTTGAGAAACAACATTACCATATATATGTGTATAAATTACACTGACATCTAGTGAGGGTTCTCAGTATTGCAGCCAATAATCCAATCATCCCATCATCCCAATATCCAGTTTAGTACGTCCCCATTTTATGCCTTCTTTTCGTGTATGGTTTATGTCTCTTGCAACTTATTTTCATTCAATAGTTTTTATTGTTTGCAGATGATTGGAAGACTGAAGTGAAGAAAGCTTCACTTTATATAATTAACTTTGTGAACATTCACTTTGTTAAATGAACAGTCTGTTGAAAATGAACCCTATCTGTTTTTGTGTTGTAATTATTAACTTATTTAAATTATTGGAAATTTAGTTTGTCTTTCTACACCCATACCACATTTTGTCTGCTGGGTATGGTATATGCCTTCACATTTGCAGAGCCTACTGTACAGAGGACTACCATTTATCATACCACCCAGTGCTGGAACCTGCCATAGTCTTGGAATGTCTGGCCCAGAGCCAACCAGGAAAAAAGGATTTTGAAAAAGCGAACAAATCTAGTTGCAGATTAGAAAATGAAAGCTACCTTTAAACCAGAGAAGAAGTGGTCTATCAACCAACCCTTTTTTTGGTCATACCCTGTAAATGGGCAAAGTACATTTTAGGATTATAGACATCCAACCAAAACAGATAGCCAAGGTTTAACAATATTTGTATTATACAAATCCACGCTTGAACGTCAATTGTTGAGTCTCTTGTAATTCTGAAGGTTTATACCAAATATACCAATATATATATATATATATATATATATATATATATATATATATATATATATATATATATATATATATATATATATATATATATATATATATATATATATATATATATATTTTTTTTTTTTTTTTATTCCATGAGAATTTCTTGAACAGAAAAAAAAAAAAAATTACAATCGTCAAAAAAGATACACATCACATCATGGCTGAGAGAATACACAAAAATAATTAAATAAACATAAAAGAATACATCAGATGTTGGTTTAAGCAGATGAGATCAAAAAATTAAAAAAATATCCTACCCATTTTTCACATTTCAAGTATAAGCATCAGTAAGGACTAAATTTGATAGACGGTTCAAACCTTGGCTGGTTTGGTAGGAACCGGCTGAGATTTGAACTATGTATTGTCAGGCTGAATGTACTCCAGCTGATCAATTGATCAACTTGGGTACAACCAGCCTGTCCTATTTTACATGCGATTATTGCTAGGGGCTATTATAGCTTGACAGCTCTGGTATGAGCGTGGAAAGTGCTGCCGCATTGAAGGGACTGAAACAAACCTACATTTTTGGTCTCCCCTTCCAGATACTGACCAGGGAGAAATGTGTAAATTGTCATCTCTGGGTCCCCGTGTCACTTTCCTCCGCCGGTATGGCTAGGGAAGATTTTAATGGAGTGCGATCTGCACTGCATTAGATTCAATGGAAGACAGGTCAGACATCAGGGGTCTATGTGACCCCTGATGTCTCATTATTGAGAACCTGTCACAAAAATGCATCAAAATGTTTTTCTCCTTTTTGATAAAAAAATTTTAGAAAACAAAAATGTGTAAAAAATTATAGTTACACCCAAGCACTTAAAATCACGTCCCCAAAACATTTTGAGGCCACCAGCCCCACATATATGCACATAAAAACATAAATGCTCATGTCAGGGGTGCCTATGCACAAAACGATTGCGCTACACAAGTTTTATTTTTTTTTGTATGTTTTTTACTTTTTTGTTCCTGTAAGTCGACAACAGGAACTGAAAGGAAATTTCTTTAAAAAGAGGGGAAATCCCTTCTCAGACGATTGTCACTAGAACAGGATTTTGGAGTCTTTCCTTATTTTCAGTCCCAAGAACAATAGCCCCCAGGACAAACAGAGTAAATAATACCGATTGAGGACAAAGACAGCTACAAAAATCCAACCAGTGTTAGTAATCCTTTCTCACTCTATCCAAAACTAGAGAAAAATTATTTTTTTTATCTAATTTATTAATTTTTTTTTCTGAAAATCAATCTGACACAAAAAAAGAACAAAAAACAAAGAAGACAGACATTGTGTGTAAAAGCATGCAGGACATTTCAGAGAGATAATTCTTAAAATCAGACAAGATTAAAACATTTCAGGGCATACTTAGTATGAAGTAAATATAACTTCTACCAAACATAAAAAAAATGCACCTATAATCTATGATTCGGATTTATTGCTTTAAAAACATATCTCATATGTGAAAGTATGCCGGAAATTGCAGTAAGTTTTACATGTATATTTACAAACACACTAAGTAGAAATAGCAAAAAAAGGAGAACTTAATGCTATAAAATGAAAAAAAGCCCCGTACACACGATCGGACTTTCCGACGGGAAATGTTCGATGACAGGCTGTTGGCAGAAAATCCGACCGTGTGTACGCGCTCCATCGGACAATTGTTGTCAGACTTTCCTCCAACAAATGTTGGCTAGCATGTTTTCAAATTTTCCGCCAACTTAAAATTATGCACAGATCTACTAATCACCTCTTTGTGACCAAACTATAAAAAAAATGCATGGGAAAAAAAAAATATATAAATATATATTAGACATGTGCAAATTTTTCGAAATTCGTACGAATTTACGAATCCGTAGTACGAATTTTTTCGAATACGAATTCCGTATGGAATACGAAATTCCGTTTACGAATTTCGTCGCCAAATTATTTGAATCCGACTACCAAATATCGAATTTCAACTAATATGAAAGAAATTATTATAGCGGATATAACGAATGATTCGAATGAATTCGAATGATTCGAATGACAAAGTGTCATTTTTGCAGGAAAAATTCCGTTTACGAATTTCAGCTCCAAATTATTTGAATCAAACTACCAATATCGAATTTCAACTAATTCGAATGCATTCGAATGATTCGAATGAATTCGAATGACAAAGTGTCATTTTTGCAGGAAAAAAAGCTATTTAAAATCACTCGCGGCTATTGCTGGCTAATGAATTGTCGGATCCCTAACACAGTTCTAAGCATGGGAAACCTGCGCCCCTTTACATGCATACTATATATATATATATACTATATACTCTATATTATGTCTGTGAAGGGGGGCATGTTTCCCGTGCTTAGAACTGTCTCTGTACAAGGTGTCATTTTTGCAGGAAAAAAAGCTATTTAAAATCACTTGCGGCTAATTGCCGGTTCCCGTAACACAGAGAACAATTCGAATCCAACTACTACCAAATATCTAATTTCAACTAATATGAAAGAAATTATTATAGCGGATATAACGAATGATTCGAATGAATTTGAGATTTAGTATATCTAATATTGAGAACTGTTCCTGCACAATGTAATTTTTGCAGGAAAAAAAGCTATTTAAAATCACTCGCGGCTATTGCCGGCAAATGAATTGTCGGATCCGTAACACAGAGAACAGTCATTCATTGAAGTCATTGATAAAAAAAAGCGTGGGGGTCCCCCCAAATTCAATAACCAGGCCCTTCAGGTCTGCTATGGATATTAAGGGGAACCCCCGCTTCAAATTTTTTAAAAAAAAAATTACGTAGGGGTCCCCCTAAATGTCCATACCAGACCCTTCAGGTTTGGGATGGATTTTAAGGGGAACCCCAGCCAAAAAAAAATGTTGTGGGGTCCCCCTCAAAATCCATACCAGACCCTTATCCGATCACGCAACCTGGCAGGCCGCAGGAAAAGAGGGGGGGACGAGAGCGCCCCCCCTCCTGAACCATACCAGGCCACATGCCCTCAACATTGGGAGGGTGCTTTGGGGGTCTGAGACCCCCAAAGCACCTTGTCCCCATGTTGATGAGGACAAGGGCCTCATCCCCACAACCCTGGCCATTGGTTGTGGGGGTCTGCGGGCGAGGGGCTTATGGGAACCTGGAAGCCCCCTTTAACAAGGGGACCCCCAGATCCCGGCACCCCCCCTGTGTGAAATCTGTGTGAAATTGTAAGGCCTACCATTTCACCAAAAAAGTGACAAAAATTGTAAAAATGACAGGAGACGGTCTTTGACAATTCCTTTATTAAAATCTTCTTTCTTCTTTCTTCTGGTCTTCCTTCTTCCTTTCTTCATCCTTCGGTTTCTTCATCTTCTCCTTCCGGCATCTTCTTCCATCTTTTTCTTCCTCCGATCCGCTTCTTCTTCCTCCAGTCTTCTCGTCCTTCTCGTCCGGCATCTTCTTCCATGTCTCTTTTCGGGCCGCTCCTCGCAATGGAGGCTCCCGCTGTGTGAGGCTTCGCTCCGGCTGACAGGTCTTTTATAACGGAGGGCACCTAGTGACCCCGCCCACCTCTGACATCATGGGGAAAGCCATAGGGAAGTCCCCATGACGTCCCCGTGCTTCAGAGGGGGCGGGGTCACCAGGTGCCCTCCGTTATAAAAGACCTGTCAGCCGGAGCGAAGCCTCACACAGCGAGAGCCTCCCATTGCGAGGAGCGGCCCGAGAAGAGACGTCGACGCCGACGCCATGGAAGAAGATGCCGGACGAGAAGGACGAGAAGACCGGAGGAAGAAGAAGCGGATCGGAGGAAGAAGAAGATGGAAGAAGAAGATGGAAGAAGATGCCAGAAGGAGAAGATGAAGAAACCGTAGGATGAAGAAAGGAAGACCAGAAGAAAGAAGAAAGAAGATTTTAATAAAGGAATTGTCAAAGACCGTCTCCTGTCATTTTTACAATTTTTGTCACCTTTTTTGGTGAAATGGTAGGGGTACTTTTGTACCCCCTTACTATTTCACACAGGGGGGGGGCCGGGATCTGGGGGTCCCCTTTGTTAAAGGGGACTTCCAGATTCCGATAAGCCCCCCGCCCGCAGACCCCCACAACCAATGGCCAGGGTTGTGGGGATGAGGCCCTTGTCCCCATCAACATGGGGACAAGGTGCTTTAGGGGTCTCAGACCCCCAAAGCACCCTCCCGATGTTGATGGCATTTGGCCTGGTATGGTTCAGGAAGGGGGGGGGGCGCTCTCGTTCCCCCTCTTTTCCTGCGGCATGCCAGGTTGCGTGCTCGGATAAAGGGTCTGGTGTGGATTTTGAGGGGGACCCCACGCCATTTTTTTTTGGGCAGGGGTTCCCCTTAAAATCCATCCCAGACCTGAAGGGTCTGGTATGGATATTTAGGGGGGACCCCACGCCATTTTTTTTGGTTGGGGTTCACCTTAATATCCATACCAGACCTGAAGGGCCTGGTTATTGAATTTGGGGGGACCCCCACGTTCTTTTTTTTTTTACTAACGATTCAAATTTTTTTTTTTACGATTCGTACAAAATTCTCTGTGTTACGGGAACCAACAATTCATTAGCCACGTTAACGATTCGTAACTTTACTAACGATTCGTAACGATTCAAACTTTTTTTTTACGATTCGTATGAAATTCATATTTCGTACACGAATTACGAATTACGAATTTTTTTATATACGGAACGAAACGAAACAAAACAATTTTTTTGACAGTTCCCATGTCTAATATATATATATAAATTTGTGTTAGTGTGCTACCTCTTTAAAATATCAATCATAGACTAGTGTCAGTACTGCTGCCCACACCTCCTGTGTTCCCACAAGTGTAAAACATGTATAAAAGAGTTGAATCAGTGCCACTCAGTACTATGCACATAAGACAAAACTCATTCTGTATATCTGAAATACCACCATAAGAAAAATATAAACTCGCCGGCCACTTTATTAGGTACACCGTGCTAGTACCAGGTTGGACTCCCTTTGGCCTTCAGATCTGCCTTCATCATTCAACAAGGTATTTAAAACATTCCTCAGAGATTTTGGTCCATAGTGACATGATAGCATCACGCAGTCGCTGCAAATTTGTTGGCTGCACATCCATGATGCCAATTTCCCGTTCCACCACATCCCAAATGTGCTCTAATGGATTGAGATCTGGTGACTGTGAAGGCCATTGGAGTACAGTGACCTCATTGTCCAGTGGTGAGATGATTGGAGCTTTGTACTCATTTTTGTGAGATACTGTATAAATTTATTTTATATTTTTATTGGAAGCAAGCGTTGCTTGTTGCTTTGTTTCTCTTAGGACAGAAAACTTCAAGGTGAGGTTTCATGTACAAGGAAAACAAAGTCCACCATTCAGACAGATGAAAGTTTGCCTTTAGACAGCTAAAACCAGTTGCTACTACAGATACGTTTCTGAATTCCAAATGTAACAACATGGAGGCACTTGGCCGTTCCTCATGTCGCACACTTTACAGTCTGTAAAGAGCTGGAAATTTTCATACAACGTAATTTGTCCACCACTATCAGATTTTGAATAAAGGAAGTAAAGGTTTCCTGCAGCTCCCCACAGCTCTGCACATTTCCTCCTAGGGGTTCCCCTTTTTACACAACCGCTGTTAGCAGTGGTTAGACTACGAGGTGTCCAACTCCAAGCCAAGCATGCAAAAGTTGTTTGCATTTGAGATCAGATTGGGGTCAGTTTGAAAAGAGTTTTAGAAACATTGTAAGGCCTCATTTCCTATGCTGCCTCGGAGTCCGCCTCTGTCCGCTAGTTTAGCGGGAGATCTCTCCATTGATCTCCGCTGAGCCGGCGGATGACAGGTCCCCCTCTGCTCACTGAGCAGGGAGGGGCTTGTCGAGAGCCGCTGGTTTCTAAGGAGAGATCGGATGAAAACGGACAGCATGTCCGTTTTCATCAGATCTCACCCGATCCGGCAGTGACAGATCCGGACGTAGAGCCATCCGTCTGCTTTTGGCGGATCGGACCGGGTCGGATGTCAGCGAACATGTCACCGCTGACATCCGTCGCTCCATAGACCAGCATGGAGCGCCCGTTCAGGTCTGTCGTCAAAACTGTCGGTCCGACAGTGTGAAAGGGGCCTTACTCTTCCTTCTTAGATCAAAGGGATAAACTTCTATGTGTAAATGAAGGAAGTTTAACCACTTAACTGCTTCAGCCCTGGATCATTTGGCTGGCCAAAGACCAGAACACTTTTTTGCGATTCGGCACTGCGTCGCTTTAACTGACAATTGCGCGGTCGTGCGACGTGGCTCCCAAACAAAATTGACGTCCTTTTTTTCCCACAAACAGAGTTTTCTTTTGGTGGTATTTGATCACCTCTGCGGTTTTAATTTTTTGCGCTATAAACAAAAAAAGAGCAACAATTTTGAAAAAAACGCATTATTTTTTACTTTTTGCTTAATAAATATGCCTCAAAATTTTTTTAATTTTTTTTTTCCCCTCAGTTTAGGCCGATATGTATTCTTCTACAAATTTTTCACCCAAAAAATCGCAATAAACGTATATTGATTGGTTTGCGCAAAAGTTATAGCGTCTACAAAATAGGGGATAGTTTTATGGCATTTTTATTAATAATTTTTTGTTTTCACTAGTAATGGCGGCGATCAGTGATTTTTATCGTGACTGCAACATTATGGCGGACACATCGGACAATTTTGACACATTTTTGAGACCATTGACATTAATACAGCGATCAAATACAAATACTGGTTTGTGTGAGCACCTCAAAAGTCCCTGACTGACTTCCCTTGGTATAGTAACAATTTATATTTTCTTACAGCTGGTTGCATTGCCTTGATACAACAAATAAAAAAAAAAATGATATAGTAGTACTGAATTTTATTCACAAATCATTCCAGGCATTGTATATCCTGTGGTTTAAATGGGTGTGATGTGAAATGTGATGTCCGAAATATCACTGTTTTAATATGGGAGGGTGGAGGTATCAATACAGAAATAACAGTTTCCGTGATTTCTCAATGAATATATATTTATTTATTATTTAAGTTTTCTTAATCCTTAAGTCTTATTTATGGTCTTTCCCATTGTTTTTTTGATGGGTTTTTTTTTGCAGAAGAATTCCCGGACCTGCCTACAAGTGTACTGCTTTTCCTTTCAAACTCCAATCACAGGCTGGGAGAATGACAAGACCTCGAGTTGTTACTGAAGTGCAGCAGAGAAAAATCGGGTCTACTGTCAAATCCTGTGCAGTGCGGCACAACTTTGTAAATATCAACCTGCATAGACAGAAATAAAAATCCTTTGGCAGATCTGATAATTAACCACCTCTCACCCACACTATAGCCGAAAGCCGAAAGATGGCTACAACATGGGCTTACATTGCTGGGAGATCGTCTATGGATGTCCTCCATGTGATCACACTTCCGGCTTCTATCAGTGCCACCTACACTATAGTGACAAAAGTATTGGTACGCCTGCCTTTACATGCACATGAACTTTGATGGCATCCCAGTCTTAGTCCAGGTTTAATATTGAGTTGGCCCACCCTTTGCAGCTATAACAGCTTCAACTCTTCTGGGTAGGCTGTCCACAAGGTTTAGGAGAGTGTCTATGGGAATATTTGACCATTCTTCCAGAAGCACATTTGTGAGGTCAGGCACTGATGTTGGACAAGAAAGCCTGGCTCGCAGTCTCCGCTCTAATTCATCCCAAAGATTTTCTATCAGGGTGAGGTCAGGAACCTGTGTAGGCCAGTCAAGTTCCTCCACCCCAAACTTGCTCATTCATGTCTTTATGGACCTTGCTTTGTGCACTGGTGAGCTGTCATGTTGGAACAGGAGGGTCCATCCCCAAACTGTTCCCACAAAGTTGGGAGCATGAAATTGTCCAAAATTTCTTGGTATGCGGACGGCTTAAGAGTTCCCTTCACTGGAGCTAAGGGGCCAAGCCCAACCCCTGAAAAACTACCCCACACCATAGTCCACCCTCCAACAAATGATTTGGACCAGTGCACAAAGCAAGGTCTGTAAAAACATGGATGAGCGAGTTTGGGGTGGAGGAAGTTGACTGGCCTGCACAGAGTCCTGACCTCAACCCGATAGAACACTTTTGGGATAAATTAGAGCAGAGACTGTGAGCCAGGCCTTTTCGTTCAACATCAGTGCCTGACCTCACAAATGCGCTTCTGGAAGAATGGTCAAACATTCCCATAGACACACTCCTAAACATTGTGGACAGCCTTCCCAGAAGAGTTGAAGCTGTTATAGCTACAAAGGGGGGGGGGGGCAACTCAATATTAAACCCTACGGACTAAGACTGGGATGCCATTAAAGTTTATGTGCATGCAAAGGCAGGCGTCCCAATACTTTTAACAATATAGCGTATTAGTACGGTCTCAACAGTGCCCATCAGTGATGGAGAAAAATTACTTATTTAGAAACTTTTATAACAGAAACTAAGAAAAATATATTTTTTTAAAAATTTATGGAATATTTTAGTTTGTCTAGAAAAAAATAAAAACCCAGTGTTGATTAAATAACACCAAAAGAAAGCTCTATCTTTCAAAAAAAAATGCTAAAAATTTTATTTGGGTACAGTGTTGCATGACCGCGCAATTGTCTTTCAAAGTGAGATAGCGCTAAAAGCTGAAAATTGGCCTGGACAGGAAGGGAGTGAAAGTGCCCAGTAGGCAAGTGGTTAAGCAACTGGAACCAGAAGGATGAGCAACCCTTTCCGTCATTACCAATGAATCAACTGTCTATGCATTGTTGTCCTCTCACCTAGGGATGAGCCGAACACCCCCGGGTTCGGTTCGCACCAGAACCTGCGAACGGACCTAAAGTTCGCGCGAACATTAGAACCCTATTATGGAAGCAAACGTTCAAAATCAAAAGTGCTAATTTTAAAGGCTAATATGCATGTTATTGTTATAAAAAGTGTTTTGGGACCTGGTTCCTGCCCCAGGGGACATGTATCAATGCAATTTTTTTTTTTTTTAAACAGCCGTTTTTTTCAGGAGCAGTGATTTTAATAATGCTTAATGTGAAACAATAAAAGTGTAATATTCCTTTAAATTTTGTACCTGGGGGGTGTCTATAGTATGCCTGTGAAGGGGCGCATGTTTCTCGTGCTTAGAACTGTCCCTGCACAAAGTGTCATTTTTGCAGGAAAAAAAGCAATTTAAAGCGGGACTGTACTGAAATTTTTTTTTTTTTAAAAGGCAGCAGCTACAAATACTGCAGCTGCTGACTTTAAAAAAATGGACTCTTACCTGTTCCAGGGTCCAGCGGTGTCGGCAGCAGAGGCCGATCGATCGCTCGGCTCTCTGCTGTAGCCGGCGCCATTCTCGGTGAGGGAATCAGGAAGTGGCTTCACTTCCCGATTCCCTACTGCGCATGCGCGAGTCGCGCGGTGAGAATGTTCAGCGCTGTCTGCCGGGACACGTGTGTGTCCCGGCAGACAGCGCGCCGGGACAGGAAGTGATGTAAACTCCCGTGGGAGTTTATGCCCGGAAGTGGGTCTTAGACAGGTATCTGCACCCCCCTCCCCCCCTGAAAGGTGCCAAATGTGACACCGGAGGGGGGGAGGGTTCCGAAAAGCGGGAGTTCCACTTTGGGGTGGAATCCCCCTTTAAAATCACTTGCGGCTAAAGAATTGTCGGCTCCCGTAATACAGAGAACAGTCATTCATTGAAAGTGATTGATAAAAAAAAAGTCATTGATAAAAATAAAAAAAATAAATAAAAAGCGTGGGGGTCCCCCAAATTCAATTACCAGGCCCTTCAGGTCTGGGATGGATTTTAAGGGGAAACCCGGCCAAAAAAAAAAAAATGGCGTGTGGTCCCCCTCAAAATCCATACCAGACCCTTATCCAAGCGCGCAACCTGGCAGGCCACAGGAAAAGAGGGGGGGGACGAGAGCGCCCCTCCTGAACCGTACCAGGCCACATGCTCTCAACATTGGGAGGGTGCTTTGGGGGTCTGCGACCCCTCAAAAGTGACAAAAATTGTAAAAATGACAGGAGACGGTCTTTGACAATTCCTTTATTAAAATCTTCTTTCATCTTCTTTCTTCTGGTCTTCTTCCTTTCTTCATCCTTCGGTTTCTTCATCTTCTCCTTTCAGCATCTTCTTCCATCTTCTTCTTCCTCCGATCCGCTTCTTCTTGCTCTGGTCTTCTCGTCCGGCATCTTCTTCCATGGGGTCGGCGTCTCTTCTTGGGCTGCTCCGTGCAATGGGAGGCTCCCGCTGTGTGAGGCTTTGCTGCGTCTGACAGGTCTTTTATAACGGAGGACCTGCCCCCCTCTGACGTCATGGGGAAAGCCATAGGAAGTCCCCATGACATCCCCGTGCGTCAGAGGGGGGCGGGGTCACCAGGTGGCCCCGCCCTCCGTTATAAAAGACCTGTCAGACGCAGCGAAGCCTCACACAGCGGGAGCCTCCCATTGCGCAGAGCGGCCCAAGAAGAGACACCGACGCCGTGGAAGAAGATGCCGGACGAGAAGACCAGAGCATGAAGAAGCGGATCGGAGGAAGAAGAAGATGGAAGAAGAAGATGGAAGAAGATACCGGAAGGAGAAGATGAAGAAACCGAAGGATGAAGAAAGGAAGAAGGAAGAAGACCAGAAGAAAGAAGATGAAAGAAGATTTTAATAAAGGAATTGTCAAAGACCGTCTCCTGTAATTTTTACCATTTTTGTCACTTTTTTGGTGAAATGGTAGGGTTACCATTTCACACAGGGGGGGTCCGGGATCTGGGGGTCCCCTTGTTAAAGGGGGCTTCCAGATTCCGATAAGGCCCCCGCCCGCAGACCCCCACAACCAATGGCCAGGGTTGTGGGGAAGAGGCCCTTGTCCTCATCAACATGGGGACAAGGTGCTTTGAGGGGTCACAGACCCCCAAAGCACCCTCCCAATGTTGAGGGCATGTGGCCTGAAGGGTCTGGTATGGATATTTAGGGAGACCCCTACGTCATTTTTTTTTTTAAATTTGAAGCGGGGTTCCCCTTAATATCCATAGCAGACCTGAAGGGCCTGGTAATTGAATTGGGGGGGACCCCCACACTTTTTTTTTTTATCAATGACTTTTTTTTTATCAATGACTTTCAATGAATGACTGTTTTCTGTGTTACGGGAGCCGGCAATTCATTAGCAGATGGCTGCCTTAGATGACACAACAGGCCAGAAGGGTAAAGATGGTTTAATGTGATACTGCAATGCTGTACTAACAGCACGCACACACTACACTAATCCCCAGAATCACAGCAGATAATGTCAGACTCAGCAGAATGAATAATGTCACTGACACCGTCATGTTCCTAACGCCGGAACACACTACATGAGGCCGCCGTCGCGACGGCCTTATATAGTGTGGGGCGTGTACTAAACCCCCTGAGCTATAATTGGCCACAGGCATCCTGCCTGTGGCCAATTATTGCTTTCCTCGCCGCTGGCTCTATGATTGGCCAAGCATGTGGGGGTCACAGTGCATGCTTGGCCAATCATTAGCCAGCAATGCACTGTGACTGGCACAGTGCATTGTGGGCCGTTCGCATCACACGAATTTGATGCGAACGGCCCACATAGTTCTGGGCTCGACGAGTGGACGAACGGCCGATGTTCGATTCGAACATGGGTTCGACTCGAACACCGGGCCCATCCCTACTCTCACCCAATTAAAGTCTATCTTGTTCCTCTGCTATTTTTAACTTGTAATTAAATTGTGAAATGTAGGGGTAAGCTTACAAAGCAGAAGTGCTGCACTTTACACTGTAAATATACAGTACATACTATATATGTATGTATGTATGTATATATATATATATATATATATATATATATATATATATATAGATATATATATATATATATCTTTTTTTTGTACAAACAAAAAAGTGATTCTAATAGTAAAATAGGATTACAAATAGATTAAGTCAGAATACATAAACAACTGACATCACTCAGTGAGGACATCTTGTCATCAGAAATGAGGAATTAGTCAATAGACTCCTTCTACCGGTGTAACTTCTGCTTCCTGTCTAATCTTAAAGGACGGAACATCTCTAGAAAGATTCAGATATACCAGACGCAAGGAAGAAGTAGAAGCAGAGTATAAAAAACCCTCAACGAACGAATGAAATTAAATGGAATAATCAATAAAGGAAGAAACGAAACAGAAGACATGGACACTTATGGAAAGAATTGTGGAAGAGAAGACCACGTTGAACAATAGCAGGTAATGTGACATATAAAAATAATATTTTATAAAAGAGCAGTATACCATCTTGTCTATGGTATCTCCTCTCTGTCTCTTACTAATAAATAGGCACAACTCATCTACTTCTCCTTTTACTCTTCTAGCACTCTTCTCACCATCAGCTCCTTCACCGCCACATAATCAAACTGCTAAAAGTTCTGACCTGCAAAGCTTCCTCCAGTCCAGTTTTTTATTATATTTTTTTCACAAATTTCTTGTCCTCCTATTATATTTCACTTCTTTCACCGCTCTTTTTACAACCTTCGGGCAGAACAATGGTTTAGTGATTAGCACTTATGCCTTTCAGCAATAGGGTCCTTAGTCTGAATCTTTGCCAGTACACTATCTGCATGGAGTTTGCAGGTTCTTCCTGTGTTGGTGTGGGTTTCCTCTCACACTCCAAAGACGGGCTGGAAGGTTAAATAGCCTCTTTTTAAATTAGCTCTAGTTGTCTGTACAAATTGGCTATGCACTTGTGTTATCACATTCTGCATGCCGATCCCAAGTCTGTGCAAATAGGGAGGGTTGAGGAATGACCCCGAAAAAAAAAAAAATCACCAAGAAATTTCTATAGAAAAGGCTCCCAAGGTTATAAGAAATGGTAGCTAATGAGATGGACCATAGATCCGGGATAGCAGAAATAAATTAATGCAGCTCCAGGTGAACAATTACTCACTCCTCACTGCAAGTCTATCACCAGGGTGCTGCATAGCCTGTCTGTGACATAAAAAAAATAAAGATACAGAGGAGTGCAGCAAAGATGGCCCATAGAATCGCAGCGAGTTGCATAAGATATCACACATACACCCTTAACATCTTCTCCAACGTAAAAAATTTGAATTCGTTTTAACGCGGCTAATGAATTGTCGGTTCCCGTAACACAGAGAACAATTCGAATCCAACTACAAATATTGAATTTCAACTAATACAAAAGAAATTATTATAGCGGATATAACGAATGCTTCGAATGATTCGAATGAATTCGAGATTCAGTATATCTAATATAGAGAACTGTTCCTGCACAAAGTGTCATTTTTGCAGGAAAAAAAACTATTCAAAATCACTCGCGGCTAATGAATTGTCGGCTCTGAAACACAGAGAACAATCATTCATTGATAAAAAAAAAAAAAGCGTGGGGTCCCCCCAAATTCAATAGCCAGGCCCTTCAGGTCTGCTATGGATATTAAAGCCAAAAAATAAAAATAAAAAGGCGTGGGGTCCCCCTCAAAATCCATACCAGACCCTTATCCGAGCACGCAACCTGGCAGGCCGCAGGAAAAGAGGGGGGGACGAGAGCACCCCCCTCCATCCTGAACCGTACCAGGCCACATGCCCTCAACATTGGGAGGATGCTTTGGGGGACTGAGACCCCCAAAGCACCTTGTTCTCATGTTGATGAGGACAAGGGCCTCCTCCCCACAACCCTGGCCATTGGTTGTCGGGGTCTGCGGGCGGGGGGCTTATCGGAATCTGGAAGCCCCCTTTAACAAAGGGGGCCCCCAGATCCCGCCCCCCCCCTGTGTGAAATTGTAAGGGGGTACAAAAGTACCCCTACCATTTCAACAAAAAAGTGTCAAAAATGGTAAAAATGACAGGAGACGGTCTTTGACAATTCCTTTATTAAAATCTTCTTTCTTCTTTCTTCTGGTCTTCCTTTCTTCATCCTTCGGTTTCTTCAACTTCTCCTTCCGGCATCTTCTTCCATCTTCTTCTTCCTCCGATCCGCTTCTTCTTCCTCCGGTCTTCTCGTCCTTCTCGTCCGGCATCTTCTTCCATGGCGTCGGTGTCTCTTCTTGGGTCGCTCCTCGCAATGGGAGGCTCCTGCTGTGTGAGGCTTCGCTCTGGCTGACAGGACTTTTATAACGGAGGGCACCTGGTGACCCCACCCCCCTCTGACGCACGGGGACGTCATGGGGACTTCCCTATGGCTTTCTCCATGACGTCAGAGGGGGGCGGGGTCACCAGGTGCCCTCCGTTATAAAAGACCTGTCAGACGGAGCGAAGCCTCACACAGCGGGAGCCTCCCATTGCGAGGAGCGGCCCGACAGAAGAACAGACGCCGACGCCATGGAAGAAGATGCTGGACAAGAAGGACGAGAAGACCGGAGGAAGAAGAAGCGGATCGGAGGAAGAAGATGATGGAAGAAGAAGATGGAAGAAGATGCCAGAAGGAGAAGATGAAGAAACCGAAGGATGAAGCCGCCCCCCCCCCCCCATGCAGTAACAAAAAAAAAATGTTAAAAAAAAAGAAAAAAATATATTTAAACATGTCCCTTTAAAAAAAATAAAAATTAAAGCTTTTATGTGCACTGTATCCTGGCGCCGGGCACAGTGCAGTATGGGAAACGCCACGTCAATGCAATCACAAGATTGCAGACGAGGCGCTTCATTTGGCAAACAAAAAGACACTCTGTGGCACTCCCGATCGCGCCACAGCTTCCGGCGCGATGGACTGGCCGGGCGAGTGCATAGACTTGCACTATGAGTGAGATGGGCGGCGCTTCCGACGTCTCTGAAGGAAGTGACGTTGCCACTGCTGGTCAGTGCAACGTCCCGCCTGAGAGGAGAGGAACAGATAAGGCTCCATTGCTCTTGTTGGTTAATGTCTTATTTTTTTTCCCCAGCACCAGAGCCAGAAACTAATGTACATTTCAGCATCACCCCTGCTCATCCTTAATATTTTAACATTTGTACATGTAAAGTCGGCGTCGGCGGCACCCCCCCCCCCCCGCTCAACAAGATGTGGTTAAACATTGTGTGTAATCTCGGCGGCGGCACCCCCCTCTCAACAAGATGTGGTTAAACATTGTGTGTAATCCCCCCCCCCCCGCTCAACAAGATGTGGTTAAACAGTGTGAGGAATCTCGGCGGTGGCACATCCCCCCCCCCCGCTCAACAAGATCATGTTAAACAGTGTGAGGAATCTCGGCGGTGGCACCCACCCACCCCCGCTCAACAAGATGATGATAAATAGTGTGTGTAATCTCGGTGGCCCCCCCTCAACAAGAACATGTTAAAAAGTGTGTGTGACATTTAAAAAATGTGTTTGGCACACTGTCTGTGGTCTTCTGCCTCTGCACTGCTTCTTTTTCACTAAAGCTGCTTTGAGGTGCACAATGAATAGCTGCTTCTTACAATAATTTGTGTATATTTACTCTGCCATAGAATGTAGTGTAAATTGAACCTGACTATTGCAAGCACCTTTAATTTAATTTATTATTGCATAGCAAAAAATGTAAGATCTCTTTGATGGCAAAGTGACTGTGTTTGATGGCAAAGTGGCTGCGTTTGATGTCACAGTGGCAAAGTGGCTGCGTTTGATGGGCACAGTGGCTGCGTTTTAATGGGCACAGTGGCTGCGTTTTAATGGGCACAGTGGCTGCGTTCTAATGGGTACAGTGGCTGCATTTGGTACAGTGGCTGCGTTTGATGGGCTTTTTTTTTTCAGAATGTTTCAGTTTATTTGCGCCCCCCAAAAATTTTGAGCACCAACCGCCACTGCCCGTAACACACAGAGAACAATTCGAATCCAACTACTACCAAATATCTAATTTCAACTAATATGAAAGAAATTATTATAGCGGATATAACGAATGATTCAAATGAATTCAAGATTCAGTATATCTAATATCGAGAACTGTTCCTGCACAATGTCATTTTTGCAGGAAAAAAAGCTATTTAAAATCACTCACGGCTAATGAATTGTCGGCTCCGTAACACAGAGAACAGTCATTAATTGAAGTCATTGATAAAAAAAAAGCATGGGGGTCCCCCCAAATTCAATAACCAGGCCCTTCAGGTCTGCTATGGATATTAAGGGGGACCCCAGCCAAAAAAAAAATGGCGTGGGGTCCCCCTCAAAATCCATACCAGACCCTTATCCGAACACGCAACCTGGCAGGCCGCAGGAAAAGAGGGGGGGATGAGAGCGGCCCCCCCTCCCTCCTGAACCGTACCAGGCCACATGCCCTCAACATTGTGAGGGTGCTTTGGGGTCCCCCCAAAGCACCTTGTCCCCATGTTGATGAGGACAAGGGCCTCATCCCCACAACCCTGGCCATTGGTTGTGCGGGTCTGCGGGCGGGGGGCTTATCGGAATCTGGAAGCCCCCTTTAACAAAGGGGGCCCCCAGATCCCGCCCCCCCTGTGTGAAATGGTAAGGGGGTACAAAAGTACCCCTACCATTTCACCAAAAAAGGTGACAAAAATTGTAAAAATGACAGGAGATGGTCTTTGACAATTCCTTTATTAAAATCTTCTTTCTTCTTCTTTCTTCTGGTCTTCCTTTCTTCATCCTTCGGTTTCTTCATCTTCTCCTTCCGGCATCTTCTTCCATCTTCTTCTTCTTTCGATCCGCTTCTTCTTCCTCCGGTCTTCTCGTCCTTCTCGTCCGGCATCTTCTTCCATGGCGTCGGCGTCTGTTCTTCTGTCGGGCCGCTCCTCGCAATGGGAGGCTCCCGCTGTGTGAGGCTTCGCTCCGTCTGACAGGTCTTTTATAATGGAGGGCACCTGGTGACCCTGCCCCCCTCTGACGTCATGGAGAAAGCCATAGGGAAGTTCCCATGACGTCCCCCTGCGTCAGAGGGGGGCGGGGTCACCAGGTGCCCTCCGTTATAAAAGACCTGTCAGACGGAGCGAAGCCTCACACAGCGGGAGCCTCCCATTGCGCGGAGCGACCCAAGAAGAGACGCCGACGCCATAGAAGAAGATGCGGACGAGAAGGACGAGAAGACCGGAGCAAGAAGAAGCGGATCGGAAGAAGAAGAAGATGGAAGAAGATGGAAGAAGATGCCGGAAGGAGAAGATGAAGAAACCGAAGGATGAAGAAAGGAAGAAGGAAGACCAGAAGAAAGAAGATTTTAATAAAGGAATTGTCAAAGACCGTCTCCTGTCATTTTTAAAATTTTTGACACTTTTTTGGTGAAATGGTAGGGGTACTTTTGTACCCCCTTACTATTTCACACAGGGGGGGCCGGGATCTGGGGGCCCCCTTTGTAAAAGGGGGCTTCTAGATTCTGATAAGCCCCCCCGCCCGCAGACCCCCACAACCAATGGCCAGGATTGTGGGGATGAGGCCCTTGTCCTCATCAACATGGCGACAAGGTGCTTTGGGGGGGACCCCAAAGCACCCTCCCAATGTTGAGGGCATGTGGCCTGGTACGGTTCAGGAGGCTTGCCAGGTTGCGTGCTCGGATAAAGGGTCTGGTATGGATTTTGAGGGGGACCCCACGCCATTTTTTTTTTTTTTTTTTGGCTGGGGTTCCCCTTAAAACCCATCCCAGACCTGAAGGGTCTGGTTATTGAATTTGGGGGACCCCCACACTTTTTTTTTTTTTTTTTTTATCAATGAATGACTGTTCTCTTTGTTACGGAGCCGACAATTCATTAGCCGGCAATAGCCGCGAGTGATTTTAAATAGCTTTTTTTACTGAAAAAATTACACTTTGTCTTTCGAATCATTCGAATTCATTTGAATCATTCGTTATATCCGCTATAATAATTTCTTTCGAATTAGTTGAAAATCGATATTGGTAGTTTGATTCGAATAATTTGGAGCTGAAATTCGTAAACGGAATTTTTCCTGCAAAAATGACACTTTGTCATTCAAATTCATTCGAATCATTCGAATTCATTCAAATCTTTCGAATTCATTCAAATCATTCGTTATATCCGCTATAATAACTTCTTTCATATTAGTTGAAAGTCGTTATTTGGTAGTCGGATCGAATAATTTGGCAATGAAATTCGTAAACGGAATTTCGTATTCCGTACGGAATTCGTATTCGAAAAAATTCGTACTACGGATTAGTAAATTCGTACGAATTTCGAAAAATTTGTACGAATTCGTACGAAACTAATCACACATGTCTACATTCTGCATGCCGATCTCGAGTCTGTGCAAATAGGGAGGGTTGAGGAATGACCCTGAGACCTACTGTACCTTGTAAAAAATAAAAAAGAGATAAAAATGAAATTTCTATAGAAAAGTCTATCAAGCGTATCAGACATGATACCTAAAGAGATGACCCATAGATACGTGAGAGTAAAAAGAAATGAATGCAGCTCCAGGTGAACCATTACTCACTCCTCACTGCGAGTCTATCATGAGGGTGCTGCTCAGCCCGTCTGTGGCAGCACGCAAAATGGAAAAAGTCCAAAATTTGTTACACTCCTTGGTATCTTTATTTTGACATCATAATAGTATCACATGCATGACAGGAACAATAGATAGTAAAGTGGAGGAGGTTTGAGTAAGCGCTGTTTTTTTAGTATGCAACGCATTTCCATCTACTGTTAAAAGATACAGAGGAGTGCAGCAAAGATGGCCCATAGAATTGCAGCGAGTTGCATCAGATATCACACATACAATCTCCACATCTTCTCCACCTCTAAACACTCTGAGGACTTCTCAAAACTGTTTCCCTTTCTCAGGAACACCCTTCCTCTTGCCATTTAGCTATTTTCAGTTCTTCAAACCCTCAAACACCCCAAACAATCTATGCATTTCCACAAGGGCATAGATTGAAACAATACAAATTATGATGCTTCTTATTTCAATCTGTGCCCATGTTGTAGACATGTCCCTTCATCTCCTACATGATTTCCATGACAGAATTTGAATCTCCTCAATAGGCACAAAATCAACAAAACTATACCTACAACTAATGATACGTTAGTGTGATGGTTAGTGGGAAGAAAGTTCCTTACAGTTGTGGTCATTGGAAAAAATGACCCCTTTACAGATAGCTGAAAGGATCAATGGTGTCAGTGGGAACTTATCTGATAGACAGAAATTTCTCAATGCTCAAGGAGCCTCTAGCAACCTCTGGAGGAACCCTGGGGCTTCATTGAACCCTGGCTGAGGAATCTTGATCTAGAGTTTAGAAGATTCTGTAAGGTTTTTACTGCCCAGTGAGGAGATCTGTCTTCACATTCAAGAATTTTTACTGAAACATTCTTACTGAGAAAGTATTTAATGGGGGAAACTCCCTAGAAGGAACCTGTCAGGGGTTCTAAACCTTCCACAATCTATTAAAAAAAAGCCCAAAACACATTTTGTTCCGAAGTTCTACTACTAGAATGGTATGCATCTTTTGGTATTTGTCAAAAAAATTGGTTTTATTTCTTGTATGTTTAAAAATTATACTTTAGAACACTTTTTTTTGGGTTTTCTACAGTGTCAATACTACGCAACCCTTGAAGTTCCACTTTTCAAGCCTTATCTTATGTTTGGAGGTAAACTTGTAGTCTAAATGTCGGTTGGACCTTTTGCCAAATATATTGTTTTTTTCTCTTGTATGTTTAAACTTGAAAATTTAGATTTATTTTTCTACTGTTTCTCTACACCAGTGGTCATCATCAACCCTGTCCTCGGGGCCCACTAACAGGCCAGGTTTGCAAGATAACTGAAATACATCACAGGTGATATATTTTGCTGCTCAGTGATTGCAGTATTCTAGTCTGCATCTCCCCAAGGTAATACATAAAACCTGGCCTGTTAGTGGGTCCTGAGGACAGGGTTGATGACCACTGCTCTACACTATCAATATTACACAACCCCAGTACAATCTCAACAAACCAACATTATTTTTGTGGATAAAATACCTTTAAAGTGGTTGTAAAACCTCACATATACCCAGTGAAGTGAAGAGCCTCAACTGATACACAGTGGTGAAACAAATCCTCCTACATAGGTTTTACTTTTCTATTTGCAGTCTTCTCTTCCCTACACCACTTTAAAAGGACAGATCCTATTAAAAATCCTTCATCTGTTAGGAGCACAGAGGAGGGGACAGAGAGTCTGTGTGTGAGAGCTGATTGGAGGAAAGGAACACCCCCCCTTTACACAGGAGTAGAACTGTGCTGTGAATAGACAAGCTCTGTGCTAAGCTCCCTCCCCGACACAAAGTTTATCTCAAGTTTTGGGAAAACTTCTCAGAAGTGACTCATGCTGATATAACAGAGGAACAAAGCACCAGAGATAAACGACACTTAGAGCTTTGGAGAGAGATAAGTAAACACTACAGATTTATGTGCTTTGATCAGATTCCATGACTGAGGTTTACAACCACTATAAATGCCCTTATACCTTTACCTTCCAGTTAATACTAAGTTTACATGTGGCAACACCTGTTCCTGAACATATCTTGGCTAACCTGGGCTTTAATATAAAATACAATGTGCTATTAATTATCATTATGTAGTGAAGGGGAAGACACAAAACCTATGAGGGTGTCAGGTTCTTCTCTTGCACATTATAATCTCTTTGAAGTCATCACCAGGTAGTGACAATTTTATTGTATTCTAGGAACTGTGGACTGTCTAGTACTTTCTAATATGAAAATAAAAAGAAGTAAATATCACCGGAGCTATTACCACATCCTCCTTTATATTATATCCCAGCTGTGGAGCGGTGAGTATAATGTGTGTTAGCGTCTGGCTTTGTATTGTTCTTTCAGGGTACACTATACCATGAGACCTATGTTTTTATTTTCATGCAGCCACAATGTGGAAGTAGGATAGGAATAGAGCCCCACTGGTTAGAGAGAGAGTAGCAGTAACACTAGGGAGAGGTACATGTCGAGGAGAGAATACATTTCTTATTACAGGGTGTCTCCTCTATGGGCTTCCTTGAACGGTTTCCCACTGGCAGACAGCTATTTAGGTCACCAGACCTCAATCCAATAGAGCACCTTTGGGATGTGGTGGAACAGGAGATTTGCATTGTGAATGTGCAGCCGACAAATCTGCAGCAACTGCATGATGCTATCATGTCAATATGGACCAAACCAATTCCGAGGAATGTTTCCAACACCTCGTTGAATCTATGGCATGAAAAATTAAGACAGTTCTGAAGGCAAAAGGGGGTTCAACCCAGTACTAGCAAGGTGTGCTTAATAAAGTGGCCGGTGAGTTTATATTACAATTGAAAAGTTTATCTAAAAGGTTTTTTTCATACAGTATAAAAACACATAGCTGTATAATACATTATAAAAATAAGCACGGTAAATCTTCTGAGAAGGTCAACGGGTTTTGCGGATCATCCGCTTCATCAGGACCAACAGAATTGATATTTTAAAACAAGCATTATAATCTGATCTGTACCAATAATTCATGAATAGGCTGTATTGTCTGTTGTTGTTCATGTTTTCTTTTGTTATAGATTTGTTTTTAACTACTTGTGATTTGCTTGTTTCAATATATTCAATTCTGTTGGTCCTGATGAACCGGATGATCCGCAAAACCCGTTGACCTTCTCAGAAGATTTAATGTGCTTATTTTTGTAATGAATTATACAGACATGTGTTTTTTTTTTACTGTATGAAATAAAAGATAAAACTTTTTTAGACAAACATTATGATATAAGAAAATATCTTTTTGCATGGTAGATGTGAACACTGGAATATATTTAAAGTCCCAAATATCCATTGTCCCTTTTGCCACTATACCGGGATGATACCCGGGTGTTCACATATTTCAGGCTAATTACACTCCTTCCCACAAATACAAACATGGCTTCTGAATAAACATATATGACGAAGTGTATGACTTGCAGCTTGTCCCCCTGCCCAACCATTCTTTAGTTTGAGGGGGAACATTTTTGAGGTATAGCCTTTCTTGCCTAAAATGCCTAGCAAAATGACCAGGACAGCCACACCGCCAACAGTGCCGATCCATGTCACAGTTTTTTTGATGGGAACCATTCCCATGTGATGATTGATTGACGCCTGTTACAATTATAGGCTGATGTTGTGCACCAAGAGACTACCAATGGAACCTTAGAATATGAAACTAGTATTTAAATCTAAAAATTAACAATACTAGAGACCAAAGTAAGTTTTATTTTTCTCCAAAATATAAAATTGGCTACAACAGTCAATGTGTGTTAGGGGCCACACATTGTCCCCTTCATCAGGACTGCAACATAACAAAACATTACAAAATTATTAAACAAAGATAAAAATAATGAAATGTATCATTCCTGCATTTTATACATATTTACACATACACGCGTAGTTACTTGTATGCATTAAAAAAATTAAAATAAAAAAATAATTAAAGATGAATGCGGATACCCATTTTTGAGTAACTTGAAACCACAAAATTGTAATAATTTGTTAATAATCTGAGCCATTCTAGATGTATATTAGTGAAGGCATAAATAAGGCAAATGATAAAGTCAATGGTGTCCAAAAACTCCAAAGGAGCGTCAATGGTAAATTTTAGTAGCTTGAGTTGTACAACACCCATTCCCTACACTTGTATTGTAGAGGACAGAATCCAGTGTTTGAAGTTCGAAGGTCAGAGAGTACTGAAATGTGGTGCTCTGAGATGATCAGGGAAAGCAGGACATCTCAGGGAGAAATGTAGCCCATAAGATCGCAGCGCCTGCAATGAGTTTTTCTGCATAAGACGTGACTTTCTCAAACATACAGTAAAAAAAAAAAAAAAGGGAAAAAACTGCGTTAATGTCCCGTACACACGATCGGAAATTCCTCCAGCAAAAGTCCGATGTGAGCTTTTGGTTGGAAAATGCGACCGTGTGTATACTCCATTGGACTTTTGCTGGTGGAATTCCAGCCAGCAAAAGATTGAGAGCAGGTTCTCAATTTCTTTCAATTCTCAAAGGTTCTTCAATCTGTCAAAAATGTCCGATGTGTACACCATAATGTCGCAGTCCCGATAAAAATCGCAGATCGCCGCCATTACTAGTAAAAAAAAAAAAAAAAAAATGTATAATAAAAATGCCATAAAACTTTCCCTTATTTTGTAGATGCTATAACTTTTGCGCAAACCAATCAATATAAGCTTATTGCGATTTATTTTTTACCAAAAATATGTAGAAGAATACATATTTGCTGACTGGAATTCCGCCAGCAAAAGTCCTAAACTGAGGAAAAAAAAAATCTTTTTTTTTTTTTTTTATACATTTTTGGAGGATATTTATTATAGCAAAAAGTAAAAAATATAGCGTTTTTATCCAAATTGTCGATCATTTTTTGTTTATAGCGCAAAAAATAAAAACCGCAGAGGTGATCAAATACCACAAAAAGAAAGATCTATTTGTGAGAAAAAAAAGGACGTCAATTTTGTTTGGGTGCAACGTCGCACGACCGCGCAATTGTCAGTTAAAGTGACGCAGTGCCAAAAACGCAAAAAGTTCTCTGGTCAGGAAGGGGGTAAAATCTTCCGGGGCTGAAGCGGTTAATGAGCATTATCTTAGGTAATGAGCAAGGCAAGGCTCACCCTTCTTGTTCTTTGTCATTTAGTTTTGGGGATGCCCCCAGTCTGGAGAGGGTAGCAAGGCCTGGAGTCTACCTGGTTACCTGTATATGAAGCCAGCAAGATTGACAGTCAGATGACTGATATGCACATTAGCCACCGGCCCTTCCCACTTTAGCACTAAAGTAGTGTAGTCTTCAAAGCTTTATTTGTACCTCAACAAATGGACATATCAGGCTGGGATGTGCAAAAAAAAAAAAGGAACATCTGCCGGTTTTCATTACTGTTTTTTTACTGCTAAGATTTTTGAACTGGGTTTTCTCCAGGAAAGGAAGTAATCAAAAATCTCCGAAGGGAAAACCAACAGCAATAATAAAAATTGAAGTTTATTCTTTCTGACAGTACAATGGTAGGAACAGACTTTATTGAAATATGTAGCCAAATGTATGATCGTGTATGTGTGACCAAGACATGAAAATTGTTAAAGAAAAAAGAAAAAAGGACACACTATTTTTTTTTTTTAATCCATAGGTACTGACAGTGAATTGTTACCAGGATACAGTATAAATGCTCCTCGTCGTGTAACGGTCCAGAGAGGACTGTGTGTGTACATTCCATGCAGCTTTACTGTGCCTAAAACAGAAAGATTAACTATAAATGCTTTGGGAATTTGGTACAATAAGGATGAGGAATCTGTGGCTTCTAGAAGGAATATGCAGTTTGCGAATAATGGACGATTCTTTCTGGTTGGAGAGGTTTGGAGAGGGGACTGCTCTCTCTACATAGAAGATCCGATATATACAGATGAAGGTCCTTATCATTTCAGAGTTGAAGATAAAATAAAATTCAACTACCTAGATATCTGGCCTTATGTAGAAGTAACAGGTAAGGAAAATAATAATGTAACCCAGGAGCTTACAATCTACAACCATCAAATACAAAAAGAAAACAGTCCCTGGTCTCAGTATAATATACAATAATATAATATATAATAATATATATTATATACACAGCCCTGGAGCAAAGCCTTCCCTTTTAGTTTACTTACATTAAATCATGTAAATGGGAGGAGATATCATATAAATAACTGGATGTTGGGTAATCGCACCATCAAAGTTTGAGACATTACTAAAGCTGAACACTCTGCAAATATAAAAGAGTAAATTATTGCAGCTCTACAGTCATTAACACATCATTCAATACCCATGAATAAGTCTAAGCGACGAAACATGTCGGGAACGAGGCTACAGAGCAAGTAAAGATTGTATTTATATATAACGCCACTTTGTTTTATAACCATACCACCACCAGGGTCTTACTCTTGGTCCGCCGAGACCGCAGCATATACGTATTTATCAGCATTGTTTGGTTTGCCGTGTTTTGGATTGAAGGCTTGATTTTAACTTTTGAAATGTGAGTGTGACCATTGAAGTGCTTTATGAACAGTGAATACATTTTATCATACTCTTTTACACTATGTGGAGTGTTTTATTCATTGTTTTGCATATGGAATCGCATTGAGAGCTAAACGGATTGAGCAAGCTGTCCTATACTAACCCCTGAAGTGGGTAAAACACGCTTCTGCCAAACACGAGAGTGTGAGGCCTTGTGAGCTGGTGAGTGGGCTCTTCAGAGGGAGTGTGATCACAAACACGTGGTGTGGTGGCAGATTCAAGTCAGTTAGAAGTATCAAGTTTGAAACTTTGTTTGAAGACACTTGGAAAATCACCTATCTAGTTGTTTATTTACAGTCTGGACTTTATATGTTTATGAACTTTTTCACTTGTCACTAAGAGAAATAGATACACTGCTGCTATTAAGTTATACGTTGAGTCAATTATACACTACTATTTTTGCACTTTGATATTTATATAGCACTGTTTTATATATATGCACAGTATGTATTTATTTGCATAGTATATATTCACTATTTTTTACACTAGCGCTACTGATTTACCCTATTTATGTTGCATTTTTAGGTTGAATTGCAGATTTTACATCATTCAATGTATTATATTCAACCTCAACCTTCACCCCACGCAATTACACTGAAGCAGGACGGCCCTCCTGCGCTAAATCACGTACCTATACATGATTTTGTGCACTCTGTCTGGGGTGTGCACCCCACCGGTCACCCACTCCCATTTTGATGAGACGCAGCGGGGGCCAATCAGCGGACCCGATGTCCACTGGCACCCGCCGGTCATTCTCATGAGAGGCAGAACGGCGGTCTCCCTATGTAAACAAGGTAGACCACCATTCTGTGAGAGGGGAAGATGGAGATCTTGTGTTTCTGAAACACAAGCAAAAACACGGATCTCTGTTTTCACCCAGACAACACCGCCCCCCCCCCCCCCCCACACACACACACAGTTAGTAAGCATTCCCTAGGAACACATTTAACCCTTTGATCACCCCTGATGTTAACCCCTTCCCTGCCTGTGCCATTAGTACAGTGACAGTGCATTTATTTTTAGCACTGATCAATGTATTGTTGTCACTGGTCCCCCAAAAGTGTCACTTAGGGGTTCATTTACTAAAGGCAAATAAACTGTGCACTTTTGAAAATACAGTTGCCCTCTGCAAATGCAGTTGCGCCAGAGCTAAGTAAATGAGGTAAGGATTCACTTTGCAAATAGTACCCAATCACATGCTTGTATATGATTGGTTGATGGAAGTCAGCAAAGTTTCTGCTCATTTGCTAAGCCCTGGAGCAACTGCACTTTGCAAAGCGCACAGTCTGTTTCCCTTCAGTAAATCAACCCCAGAGTGTCCAACTTGTGCGACGCAATGTGGCAGTCCCGCTAAAAATCTGATCGCCGGCATTACTAGTAACAAAAAACGAAATAAATAAAAATTACATAAATCTATCCCATAGTTTGTAGACACTATATATTTTGCGCAAACCAATCAATATACGCTTATTGGGATTTTTTTTTATACAAAAAACATGCAGCAGAATACATATTGGCCTAAATTTATGAATAAACTAGATTTTAAATATTTTTTTAAATTAAGTAAAAAATATTTTCAATAATCTAGTTTGCTGCAATCAGTTGCATCGCCCATAATAATATAACATATATTTAGCATTTGCACTTTTTTTTATATAACTGTTTCATAAATTAGTATGTGCACTTTATTGGTTCAATTCACTGGCATAATCTGTCATTTATTAGCAAATTAATTGTTTATTATAGCATTTGCACTTTATTGGTTTATTGGTATAAGCTGTCATTTATTAGCACATTATTTGTTTATTATACTTACTCATATATTTTTTATAGGATCACGGTTAAAATATTGAAGTGTGTAGATTTTGGTGCACACATACAAAATGCTTGTGTAATTAAATTAAGTAAATAAACTAAACAGGGATTGGACACTCCAAGGAACCCTCTAGAATAACAGAATACAAACACATATGTCCTATGGTAAAATAGAAGCGGTATGATATTAATTTACTTAGAAGTTCAAGTAAAAAATATTGTTTTGTTTTTTGTTTATAGCGCAAAAAATAAAAACCGTAGAGGTGATCAAATACCACCAAATGAAAACTCTATTTGTGGGGAAAAAAGGACATCAATTTTATTTATGTACAGCGTCACACGACTGCGCAATTTGAATTTATATGGGATTTGTATTGCGCCGAATGCGCTCCTTTAGGATTGCGATTTTCAGTTAAACTAACACAGGGCCGTATCACCAAAAATTTCCAGTCATGACCTTCCGGTGCTGAAGTGGTTATTGCAGACAGTGTATGCAAGTATCTGAAGTTGACCTCTTACCAGCTTCTTGTAGTCCCTGTGCAGTAGAACCAGGGCCGAATCTATCCTAACCAATCCATGCGTCCGCCCCCCTGATCTACATACAGGGCACTGGACACATGGATTCCAAATGGGGTGGGTGTTTTTTTTGAAGCACATGATTAGAGCCAAGGCTCTAATTGGCTTAAAAAAAGGCGGGCTCAGGGCGCAGAGCACTGCGCTTTAAACCCACCCAGTTTTGTGACAATAGCGAATTAATATTTGCTATTTTCACACTGATTCTCCTCCCAGCCAATCAGGAAACAGGTCGTTTCCGTTTCCCGATTGGCCAAAAGGAGAAGCCATCCTATCGGCTGCCAAGGAGGAGATGTACGTCCGAGAAGACGCATCCCGGGACATGGAGAGACTTAGGGGTGAAGCAGCTGCCGGCCCGTCTGTCAGCACAGGGTTACATGAGCTGGCGACGGTGGGTGGGTTTGGTGCAGGCTGGAGTGATGTGGGGGGCTGGAGGTGTCAGGTTTGTCTGCCTCCTGCCCCCCCGACTGATGGAGAACCAGCCACCACTGATCTTAACTGATCTGGGGGTGCATTATATAAGGTCAGCGGGCATAGGGGTTGATTTACTAAAACTGGCGAGTACAAAATGTGGTGTATCTCTGCACATAAACCAATCAGCTTCCAGCTTCAGCTTGTTCAGTTAAGCTTTGACAATAAAATCTGGAAGCTGATTTGTTTCTATGCAGAGCCACACCAGATTTTGCAATCTCCAGTTTTAGTAAAGCATCTCAATATTGCCAACAGTGTGACACAGATGCAGGGAACCAGTATTCCCAAATTTACTCAGATGGCCCAGAGGTAGAGATAGTCAGCACGGAACATATTCCAGAGGGGAGTATTGGGGGTATTAGTGGTAGGTTGACTAAAGCACATAAACCCAAGGTAATCATAGTAACAGGTCCTGGTTGCAATCTCGGAACACCCAATGAGAGGATAGTATGCGACCGGTCTAAACTACGTGTCATGTTCTCCAATGCCAGGAGCCTGGCAGACAAGATGGGTGAACTCGAGATACTGTTGTACAAGAAGAGTTTGGATTTTGTGGGAATTTCAGAGACCTGGTTCAACAGCTCTCATGATTGGCTGGCAACCATTCAAGGGTATACCCTTTATCGCAGGGATAGAGAGGGTAAAAAAAAAGGGGGGGTATGCTTATATATCAAGAATAATGTACAAGTGAATGTGAGAGATGACATCACTAAGAGGGAGCTAGGGAGGAGGTGGAATCCTTATGGGTAGAGCTCCAAAGCAATGAAGATAAGGGGAAAATATTACTGGGAGTATGCTATAGGCCCCCTAACCTGAGGGAGGTGGGGGAGGGGGACCTCCTATCAAAATTTGGATTAGCAGCAAGAATGGGAAGTGTTATCATAATGGGGATTTTAATTATCCAGACATAGACTAGGCGGAGGGAACCACGCATTCGTCTAAGGCTCGCCAGTTCCTAAATGCCTTGCAGGACAATTTCATGGTTCAGATCGTAGACGCACCAACTAGAAATAAAGCGTTACTGGATCTACTGATTACCAACAATACAGACCTGATCACGGATGTGTAAATACGGGGCAATTTAGGAAACAGCGATCACAGGTCAATTGGCTTTCTGTATAAATCACACAAATAGGATACATAAGGGGAATACAAAGACACTGAATTTCAAATGAGCCAACTTCCCTAAACTATTATTATTATTATTCACAATTTATATAGCGCCAACAGTTTACGCAGTGCTTTACAATGTAGAGGGGGGACAGCACAATTACAGTACAGTTCAATACAAAAGGGACAGGAGGGCCCTACTCGTAGAGCTTACATTCTAAAGGGAGTGGGTGGTACAAAAGGTAATAGATGCGGGGAATGATTTAATGAGGGGTGGCTTGGGGACAGTTGTTAGGTGGGTGTGGGATAGACTTCCCTGAATAATTGAGTTTTCAGGGATCTCCTAAAGGTGGACAGGTTAGGGGCTTATCGGATGTATCGGGGCAGGGAATTCCAGAGGATGGGAGAGGCTCTGGAGAAGTCCTGAAGGCGAGCATGAGAGGAGGTAACAAGGGAGCTAGAGAGCAGGAGGTCCTGGGAGGAGCGGAGGGGAGGATTTGGGCGATATCTGCAGATGAGGTTGGTGATGTAACTGGGGGCGATGTTGTGGATGGCCTTGTATGTTGTGGTTAGAATTTTAAAATTTACACAGTGGGGTAGGAGAAGCCAGTGAAGGGATTGGCAGAGAGGGGCAGCCGCCACAAATCGATTAGTGAGGTGTATTAGTCTAGCAGCAGCATTCCTAATAGACTGAAGGGGGGATAGCCTGCGTAGGGGTAGGCCATTAAGGAGAGAGTGGCAGGAGTCAAGGTGGGAAATAATCAAGGAGTGAATACGTTGCTTTGTGGTGTCATAAGTCAGGAAGGGTCAAATTCTGGAGATGTTGCAGAGGTTAAGGCGCCAGGATTTATCCAGTGATTGGATGTGGGGGCTGAAGGAGAGGTCAGAGTCAAGGATTACACCCAGCACCCTGGCCTGTGTGGAGGGACCAATGGTTGTGCTGTTGATCTTAATGGTAAAGTCATGGGGGGGATCGGGGGCTAGGAAATATTACAAGTTCAGTTTTAGAAAGATTGAGTTTGAGAAAGTGGTGTGACATCCATACCGATATGTCATTCAGTAAGTAAAGTGGGTAATACATTTAAAAGAGCGGAAAAAGTCCTGGATGGCTTAACTACAATGTAAAAATGCATATAAAAGCAAAGGAGAAGGCCTTGAAAAAATACAAGTTTGAGGGATCATCATCAGCATTCAAACTTTATAAAGAATTTAACAAGAAATGTAAGGGTGCAATTAGGGCGGCTAAGACAGAACACGAAAGGCACGTAGCAGAGGAGAGCGAAAAAAATCCCAAGAAATTCTTTAAGTATGTAAACAGTAAAAAGGGAGGACAGACCATATTGGCCCCATAAAGAATGAGGAAGGACATCTGGTTACAAAGGATGGGGAGATGGCGAAGGTATTGAATTTATTCTTCTCCTCAGTCTTCACGAGGAAATCGGGGGGCTTCAGAAACCAAAACTGCAGTGTTTATCTTTATGACACATCACAGGAAGCACCTCCATGGTTAACAGAGGACAGAATTAAAATTAGACTTTGGAAACTTAACATTAATAAATCCCCGGGACCAGATGGCTTACATCCGAGGGTACTTAGAGAACTCAGTCAAGTAATTGCCAAACCATTGTTCTTAATTTTACTGACAGTCTACTGACTGGAATGGTACCAGGTGATTGGAGAAAACCCAATGTGGCACCAATATTTAAAAAGGGCCCAAAATACATCCCTGGGAATTACAGACCAGTTAGCCTAACATCAATAGTATGCAAGCTCTTGGAGGGGATGATAAGGGACTATATACAAGATTTTAGTAATGAGAATTATCAGTAATCAGCATGGATTCATGAAGAATCATTCTTGTCAAACCAATCTATTAACCTTCTATGAGGAGGTGAGTTACCATCTAGATAAAGGAAGGCCTGTAGACTTGGTGTATCTGGATTTTGCAAAAGCATTTAAAACAGTTCCCCATAAACATTTACTGTTGGCATGGACCATAGGGTGAGTACATGGATTGAAAACTGGCTACAAGGGCGAGTTCAGAGGGTGGTGATAAATGGGGAGTACTCGGAATGGTCAGAGGTGGGTAGTGGGGTCCCCCAGGGTTCTGTGCTGGGACCAATCCTATTATTTTGTTCATAAATGACCTGGAGGATGGGGAAAAAAGTTCAATCTCGGTATTTGCGGATGATACTAAGCTAAGCAGGGCAATAACTTCTCCGTAGGATGTGGAAACCTTACAAAAAGATCTGAACAAGTTAATGGGGTGGGCAACTACATGGCAAATGAAGTTTAATGTAGAATAATGTAAAATAATGCATTTGGGTGGCAAAAATATGAATGCAATCTATACGTGCAAGTAATTAACACACATTTGTGACTGCTTCTGAACACATTTGCAAGTTAAGAACTGTGTTAAATTTGGAACATGCACACATTGTGTCCACATGTGCTAGCTCCCATCATGGTGGATGAATGACAACGTTTTTTTGGGGGTGCAACCACTTTACGAACTACTAAAGTGGTTGTGGTGAAGGGGTTGCACCACCAAAAAACGTCCATTCATCCCCATGATGGAAAATGGCACTTTTGAAGATTCCAGGCATGTGTTTTACCATATAATGACCATTTTCAGACCCAAATTGTGTGCATGTTCTAAATTTCCACTTTCCAGGGGTGACCCCCCCATGTGATGAAGGCAAGATCAAACACACTTTGAACATATAGTCATGTCTGATCTTGTCTTCACTTTAGAAAGTTGAACTTTCCTAGTTCCTAGGTTCTGTTTTGCTCCATGCCTGGTTTTACAAAATGCGGAATGTTTGTAAACAATGTTGTAAATAACCAAGATGTTGTCAGTTTGGGCAAGAAGTTTTTAAACGCACTTGTGAATGTTTTGCAAGTAAACTTTTTTACTTTTCAAAATGTGTGGCTTCCTTATTTAAAAAACAAAATGCATTATGTATGTCAAATGTAAAGGATTTGGGGGGCAATGGGTGTTATTTACTAAAGGCAAGTCCAGTTTGCACTGCAAGTTTCTTTTCCAGGGCACTTTTTCACTGCACTTGTAGAGCATAGTGGATTTGACTTATGTAAATGACACCCACAGTGCTTTGTACGAAAACACGGAGCACAGCATTTTTGTGAATACACACATGTCTGACCTGGTGATGAAAAGGAGTATTTTGGGTGTCAGTTATGCACTACAAACCTTCTCTAGACCAAAGATTAGGTATCAAACACACAACATGAGAATAATCTTTTTGGGAAGAAGAGACTGTTACCTCCTTTTGCCCAGAAAGTGCATTCCCACTGTCGAAGGCAAAGGGAAAAAATTTCAAGGTCAAAAAAGCTATAATACGGAAATGACAAGAAATCATAGGTTGTTTGAAAAAAAAAAATTTTATTAAAAATGCCTCTCACACATCGTCAGGCAGAGCAATGGCCCCCCTACCCACAAAGTAGTCCATATATTGCTCGCGGACCGCGCGGGCATTTAGAGGGGGCAAGCCTGGACGTGCCACTTGAAGGGCTGTGAGGTCAGCATTTGGAGGGCCCTCCACATCTGGGCCAACGGGCACCACATAGTTCCTGTTATGTCTTTTGAGGAAGTTGTGCAATATGCAACAGGCAAGAACTATGTGGTTCAGTTTGTATTCCGCCAAGTTAATAGCCGTCAAGAACAGGCGGAAGCGGCAGGCCAGGATGCCAAAAGTGTTCTCCACAACTCTTCGGGCTCTGGACAGCCTGTAGTTGAAGACCCTCTGGTCTGGGGTGAGGGTCCTCATCGGGAACGGCCTCATCAGATGGGGAGTCAACGCAAACGCTTCATCTGCGACAAAGACGAAGGGGAGTCCCTCAGCATTCTCCTCTGGAGGTGGCAAGCACAGACTGCCACTTTGGAGACGCCAGTAGAACTCCGTGTGCGCAATGGCACCACCATCCGAGATCCGGCCGTTCATCCCCACGTCCACATACATAAACTCGTATGTCGCCGACACCACCGCCAACATCACTACACTATTAAACCCCTTATAATTATAATAGTAGGACCCCGAGTTGGGCGGTGGGACGATGCGGACGTGTTTCCTATCAATTGCCCCTCCGCAGTTAGGAAAGTCCCAATGGCTGGCAAAGTGGGAGGCCACAGTCTGCCATTCCTGTGGCGTGGAAGGGAACTGTGGAGTGAAACAAGAAAAAAAAATTAGTCACTTTGCACATAAACATTGCAAGCAGATTAGACAATCAACATCTTGGAACAAGAGCATTCTTAAAAATTTGAGGCTGGAAAGTATTTGCACAGAAAAGTAGAGGCTCCCCTTCACAGATTAATCACCCCCCATCAATCCCCCCACTTCTGATGGGCCATTGCCAATAACTAGGGTTTGGGGGGGGGGGGGGGGGGGGGGGGGGGTTGGACAGGTAATCCTCTGCACTTCATTGATTGCCAAATGGCTCAATAATGTGTGCTAGTTTGGCCAGACCCTCCTTACTTAACACTATTGGCAGCCCCCAGGAAAGCTAAAATAAGATTTCAACCCCCCCCCCCCCCCACCCCCCCCCACCCAAAAAAAAGGAAAGCACATTGTGACATTCTGAAATTACCAAGCAAGCTAATAGGAGGGAAAGAACACAAAAAAAGAGGAAATGGAAAGTATGGAGCCAGCCCCTTGCACTACATGCTTTGCTGAATTCATCCCTAAAGATGCCCACTATAAAGAGGTATGTATATAGTGTGTATTGACCTTGGGAAAGCCATCAGATAGAGGATTGGTACCATCTGACAGAGCAGTTGGGGGAGGGGGTTCCTAATGAGTTTGCCCCCCCCCCCCCACAAAAAACCCTAAAAAAAATGGGGCTCTACATGAAGTAAACCACACAGCAAACATTTGTGCATATTTTAGGGGGTGTTTGGGGCCAAACAATACTATGCAGCAGACAAAAGACATTGCTTAAGTGACTAGGCCATAGGTGTCTATTGGGGCAGAAGAGCATGCTGGTGAGGTAAGTGAAGGGAAAAATGCATGAAGGAGAAAAGGGGCACAGCATATTAGAACATATTGCAATCATGGTAATTAGGGAAGGAGGTCAAAAATACAAGACATTAGCAAACAGAGCATACATAGAATGGAATAGTAAAGTAGAAATGTTACCTTAATATAGTCCTCCTGCAGGACCTCGATGATGGCAGAACAGGTCTCTGGAATAATGATTCCCAGGGCCTGGGGAGAGATACCTGAAGAGAACTTCAAATCCTGAAGACTTCTCCCTGTCGCCAAGTACCTCAACGTAGCAACAAGCCTCTGCTCCGGAGTGATGGCTTGTCTCATGCAGGTATCCTGCCGGCTGATAAAAGGGGTCAGCAAAGCCAAAAGATGGTGAAAATCGGGGTCCGTCATCCGGAGAAAGTTCCTGAAATCATCAGGATTATTCTCCCGGATCTCACGAAGCAAAGGCATGTGCGAGAACTGATCACGCTGAAGCAACCAATTCTTGGTCCACATACTTCTCGTCACTCTGTTCATGGACGGGTCTTGGGTCAAAGCTAAAAGCCCGACACCAATTCCGCGTACAGCACGAACTCGGCGACGAGTACGCACGGAAACATCGCTCACAAGCTCACAAACGGTCGGCTGGTCAGAACGGACAAACAGAAAGCACCGATAAACAGCAAGGCCTGAAAGAACGAAATGAATACCAGAAACGAGCAGACAATAAGCAGTGAAAATCAAAGCGTCCTATATCAAGATATAGGCCGCAATGACCAACAAATGCGAACTGACTACACGCACTAATAAACAGATACGCACAACAAGCACAAACTGAAGAGCAGTAACGATCTGAGTCAGAAAACTGAGAAGCGCGAATCGTAAGTCCCCAAACTTCAACTAACTCGCGATAAACACGGGATCAGCAGAAGGAGCCCAACGGGTGCCTGACGTGGTGCTGAACTTCCCTTTTCTAGTCTCGTGGAAGACGACTTACGTCACGACGTTCTTGCAGACCGGATATTCCGACAACGTTGTCCGACCGTGTGTACGCAACACCAACATCGGACAAAGTACGACGGACAGGATCTGACCGACCTGGTCCTCGGATAATCCGCGCGTGTGTATGGGGCTTAAGAAAGAAGTTTTGACTCAAAATTTGGCCGTCTTTGTGCTAGTCCACGCGACTTTTGAAATGAACGGACTTGCCGACACATGGAGTAAAGTCGAAGAAGAAGCAGCAGGCGGCGGCGACAGTGACGCCGACGGCGACAGAAGACCGGGCCAACTCTAGTAAAAGAGCAGCAAGAAGAACAGAAGAGCGGGACAAGACCCCCGAAGTCGGAACAAGACCCCCAGATGGCGGCGGCGACGAAGGAGAAAGCCGGGCTTCTCCGCTAGTAAAACAGCTAGCAGAAGAGTCCGGCGAGAAGACCCCCAAGACGGAAGAAGACCCCCAGAACTGTGTAATAAAGTATTTTAAAAACTTGTGTTGTGTTTTTTATTTACACTTTTTTTCACCAGGTGAATGGGAAGGGGTACATCGTACCCCATACTTATTCACTTAGGATGGGGGGCCGGAATCTGGGGGCCTCCTTATTAAAGGGGGCTCCCCTATTCCGATAAGCCCCCCGCCTGCAGACTCCGACAACCAATGGCCAGGGTTGCTCGGAAGAGGCCCTTGTCCTCATCAACATGGGGACAAGGTGCTTTGGGGGTGGGGGGGCCAAATTCAGATGCGCAAAATTCCTACGCATGCTCAGAAGCATTGAACTTCGTTTTCTCGGCTCGTCGTAGTGTTGTACGTCACTGCGTTCTTGGTGGTCGAAAGTTCATAGTTCATCCAAGTTTTTTCGACGGAAAATCCGCTCGTGTGTATGGGGCATAACTCTGAATGGTCTAAGAGGTTATCAGTGGTGTACCCCAAGGTTCAGTGCTGGGACTCTTACTTTTTAATACATTTATGAAGGATATAGGGTCTGGGATTAAAGGCTAAGTTCAACTTTTCGGGCAGAATTTCACTTTTCATAATAAATAGAAGCGTTTTTCAATGCAATTTTTGGCCAAGCCCTCCCAATGTGCTTATGCTTAGCATGCACTGGCTTGCTGCATCACAGAAGAGGACATGATAGGGTGTGTTCACCATTCTAAACCACACCTCCCTCATTCCTATACCAGCTTTTGCTTTATTTTCACCCATATTCTGTAAAATGTAATCTAATCTAGATCTCCCATCAGCTATGCAGTATAAGGGCCTGTCTGATTTGATACAAAATGAATGGATTGTTCAGGGGTCGTCCTATTCCATAGTTCTGATACATCTAAAGAAAATTGTACAGATATTGTACAGATGGCCATATTTATACAAGTACATACGAGAAAGTGGATGGAGACTAGGGATGAGCCGAACACCCCCCCGTTCGGCTTGCACCAGAACCCGCGAACGGACCTAAAGTCCGTGCAAGCTTTCGAACCCTATTAGTTATAATGGATGCGAACGTTCGAAATCAAAAGTGCTAATTTTAAAGGCTAATATGCATGTTATTGTCATAAAAGTGTTTGGGGACCTGGGTCCTGCCCCAGGGGACATGTATCAATGCAAAAATTTTTTTTAAAATCTGCAGTTTTTTCAGGAGCAGTGATTTTAATAATGCTTAAATTGAAACAATAAAAGTGTAATATTCCTTTAAATTTTGTACCTGGGGGGTGTCTATAGTATGCATGTAAAGGGGCGCATGTTTCCTGTGCTTAGAACTGTCTCTGCAAAAAGTGTAATTTTTGCAAAAAAGAAAGCTATTTAAAATCACTTGCGGCTAATGTTAATTGTCGGCTCCCGTAATACAGAGAACAGTCATTCATTGAAAGTCATTCATAAAAAAAAAGTCATTGATAAAAAAAAAAAAAAAAGCCTGTGGGTCCCCCCAAATTCAATAACCAGGCCCTTCAGGTCTGGGATGGATATTAAGGGGGACCCCAGCCAAAAAAAAAAAATGGCATAGGGTCCCCCTCAAAATCCATACCAGACCCTTGAGGTCTGGGATGGACTTTAAGGGGAATCCCAGCCAAAAAAAATGGCGTGGGGTCCCAAAATCCATACCAGACCCTTATCCGAGCACGCAACCTGGCAGGCCGCAGGAAAAGAGGGGGGACGAGAGCGCCCCCCCCCCTCCAGCCTGAACCGTACCAGGCCACATGCCCTCAACATTGGGAGGATGCTTTGGGGGTCTAAGACCCCCAAAGCACCTTGTCCCCATGCTGATGAGGACAAGGGCCTCTTCCCCACAACCCTGGCCATTGGTTGTGGGGGTCTGCGGGAGGGGGGCTTATCAGAATCTGGAAGCCCCCTTTAACAAGGGGACCCCCAGATCCCGCCCCCCCCTATGTGAAATGGTAAGGGGGTACAAAAGTACCCCTACCATTTCACCAAAAAAGTGTCAAAAATTTTAAAAATGACAGGAGACGGTCTTTGACAATTCCTTTATTAAAATCTTCTTTCTTCATCCTTCGGTTTCTTCAACTTCTCCTTCCGTCATCTTCTTCCATCCTCTTCCATTTTCTTCTTCCTCCGATCCGCTTCTTCTTGCGCTGGTCTTCTCGTCCTTCTCGTCCAGCATCTTCTTCCATGGCGTCGGCATCTGTTCTTCTGTCGGGCCGCTCCTCGCAATGGGAGGCTCCCGCTGTGTGAGGCTTCGCTCCGTCTGACAGGTCTTTTATAACGGAGGGCACCTGGTGACCCCGCCCCCTCTGACGTCATGGGGAAAGCCGTAGGGAATTCCCCATGACGTCCCCGTGCGTCAGAGGGGGCGGGGCACCAGGTGCCCTCCATTATAAAAGACCTGTCAGAGGCAGCAAAGCCTCACATAGCGGGAGCCTCCCATTGTGAGGAGTGGCCCAAGAAGAGACGCCGACGCCATGGAAGAAGATGCCGGACGAGAAGGACGAGAAGGCCAGCGCAAGAAGAAGCGGATCGGAGGAAGAAGAAAATGGAAGAAGATGGAAGAAGATGACGGAAGGAGAAGATGAAGAAACCGAAGGATGAAGAAAGAAGAAAGAAGATTTTAATAAAGGAATTGTCAAAGACCGTCTCCTGTCATTTTTACAATTTTTGACACTTTTTTTTTGGTGAAATGGTAGGGGTACAAAATACCCCCTTACCATTTCACACAGGGGGGGCGGGATCTGGGGGTCCCCTTGTTAAAGGGGGCTTCCAGATTCCGATAAGCCCCCCGCCCGCAGACCCCCACAACCAATGGCCAGGGTTGTGGGGAAGAGGCCCTTGTCCTCATCAACATGGGGACAAGGTGCTTTGGGGGTCTTAGACCCCCAAAGCATCCTCCCAATGTTGAGGGCATGTTGCCTGGTACGGTTCAGGCGGGAGGGGGGGCCGCTCTTGCCCCCCCTCTTTTCCTGCAGCCTGCCAGGTTGCGTGCTCGGATAAGGGTCTGGTATGGATTTTGAGGGGGACCCCACGCCATTTTTTTGGGCTGGGATTCCCCTTAAAATCCATCCCAGACCTCAAGGGTCTGGTATGGATTTTGAGGGGGGACCCTACGCCATTTTTTTTTTGGCTGGGGCTTAATATCCATCCCAGACCTGAAGGGCCTGGTTATTGAATTTGGGGGGACCCCAACGCTTTTTTTTTGTTTTTTTATCAATGAATGACAGTTCTCTGTGTTACGGGAGCCATCAATTCATTAGCCGCGAGTGCTTATAAATAGCTTTTTTCCTGCAAAAATGACACTTTTTGCAGGGACAGTTCTAAGCACAGGAAACCTGCCCCCCTTCACAGGCAACCTATAGACACCCCCCAGATGTGATACTGCAATGCTGTACTAACAGCACGCACACACAAATCCCCAGAAATAGAGCACATATTGTCAGCAACACACTGACACGGAAACACAATATGCGAGGCCGCCGCCGCGGCCTCTTATACCCTGGGGCGTGTACTAAAGTTTTTTTTTTTGGGGGGGGGGGGGGGGGGGCGGGGGGCGTTTTGGAGCATTTTTGCTTGTCACTTGAATGGGCTGCCCTAGGCGTGACAAACTCCCCAAATAAGCTCCAGAACATTTTTTGGAGTGGACTATGGTGCATTTTAAGCTTTACTGCAGCACCAAACATCTAAAAAACATAAAAGAGCAGGATATGTATTACTATATTTACGGCTTATTTTGTCTTTTAATACATTCTGTGTTCGAAGTTTATAATTTTTAGCATACAAGGAGTTTTCTGTGTGTTATTATTACAGAACTAACATCTAAACCTGAGATCTCACCTATAAAGAGCTGGATTGATGGAGAGAAAGTAACACTGAGCTGCACATCTCCAGGAACATGTGTGCAGATTAACCCCCAAATCACTTGGGGAGGAAATATCAAGAACGTAAGAGTGGAAAATAGGTTTATAAATCATGAAAATCCTACAAAGACCCACTTCTCTACCATCACCTTCACTGCGAGGAAGGAACAGAACAACTCTCCATTGTCATGCACAGTACAGCTGAAAGGGGGATTGACCACTGTACAACAAATTACTATGAAAGTTGAATGTAAGTCTTCTTCTCATCCTGAAACTACCTGAAAGTGTCTTAGAAATGTATGATTTACCAGGATAAGATTCCCAACACAGAAGTTTTAGTTATAGAAAGGTACTACTTCCTCGTCTTTAGGGCTCTCTAGTAGTGAGACCTCTCTATTTAAAATCGTCACCAATTTCCTTCATCAAATCCATGGAGTATCATTGTATTTGCTGCAGCAGAAGGAGTCACCTTTTTTGATATGCTCAACTATTTCATCTCTCACATCTGTATACAAACATTTTTACATTTCTGCTATAGGTTTATTTGGCAATAACTTTGAAAATACCTACAATAGGATAACAAGGCATTACATATATAATTTTGCTTAAGCACAAACAAGGCCCTTTTCATGATATTGTCTTGCAAAAAATATTTTTTTAATACCATATTCATCGGCATATAACACGCACAGGCGTATAACATGCACCCTAAATTTTAAGAGGGTAGTTTCTGGAAAAAAACTTTCCACAGCCCCCTGCACATTACACAGCCCCCTGCGCATTACACAGACCCCCTGTGCATTACACAGACCCCCTGCACCTTACACAGCCCACTGCACACTACCTAGCCCCCTGCACATTACACAGCCCCCCTGCATATTACACAGCCCCCCTGCATATTACACAGCCCCCTGCACATTACACAGCCCCCTGCACATTGCACAGCCCCCTGCACACTACACAGCCCCCCCTGCACATTACACAGCCCCCTGCACAGTACACAGATCCCTGCACATTACACAGCCCCCCTGCACATTACACATCCCCCTGCACATTACACAGCCCCCCCTGCATATTACACAGCCCCCTGCATATTACACAGCCCCCCTGCATATTACACAGCCCCCTGCACATTGCACAGCCCCCTGCACACTACACACCCCCCCTGCACATTACACAGCCCTCTCCCCCTGCACAGTACACAGATCCCTGCACATTGCACAGCCTCCCTGCACATTACACAGCCCCTTGCATATTACACAGCCCCCCTGCATATTACACAGCCCCCTGCACATTGCACAGCCCCCCCCTGCACACTACACAGTCCCCCCTGCACATTACACAGCCCCCTCCCCCTGCACACTACACAGATCCCTGCACATTACACAGACCCCCTGCAACTTACACAGCCCCCTGCAACTTACACAGCCCCCTGCAAATTACACAGCCCCCCTCCCCCGGCACAGTACACAGATCCCTGCATATTATACAGCCCCCTACTCCTGCACAGTACACAGCCCCTTCACATTACACAGCCCCCTCCCCTGTACATTGCACAGCCCCTCTGCACTTACAGGAGACCCCCAGTCTCCTGGGACAACACTGCCAGCATACTCTAAAGTTTAGAAAAAATCACTGCCAGACACTTCTCATACACTGCTCCTCCTGTGTCACTCTCATTGTAAATTGAAGTCTCTAATTACCTCATTAGCTTCGTCCTTTCATGAACCCCGATCACATGACTGCTCTCCTCTGATGTTTCATGGGTGGTCACATAACCACTCTCCTCCTCCAATCTAAATCTACACTCAGAGGAGGAGGAGAGCGGCCAAAAGAAGGGAGCTTATGAGGTATTTAGAGACTTTGATTTACAATGAGAGTGACACAGTAAAGCCCCATACACACGGTCGGACAATCCGCGGACCAGGTCCGTCGGACCATGTCCGTCATACTTTGTCTGATGTTGGTTTTGCGTACACACGGTCAGACAAAGTTGTCGGAAAATCCGATCATTCTGAACGCGGTGACGATTGTTGCCTACGACGGGACTACGTAGAGGCTAGTAGCCAATAGCTTTGGTCTTGTAATGTGATCTGAGCATGCGTAGCACTTTGTCCGGTCGGACAACCGTACACACGATCGGATTTGGTGTGATCGGACCGTGTTGTCGGCAAATCTTTCCAGCAGGAGATAAGACTTTGTCCGTCGGACAAACCGACGTACACTGTCCGATGGTGCATACACACGGTCTGATTTTTCAACAACATTGTCCGATCGGACAGAATCCATGAAAAAGTCCGACCGTGTGTATGGGGCTTAAGAGCAGTGTAGGAGAAGGGTCTGGAAATGATTTTTTCTTCTTAAAGTGGATGTAAACCCTCACATATACCAAGTGAAGTAAACAGCCTCAGATGATACACAGTAATGAAACAAATCTCACTACATAAGTTTTACTTGTATATCTGCTGTATTCAGCTTTATATATTCTATAGACAGTTCAGATCGTGTTAGGAGATTTTCTCTTCCTGGTCAGCACTTCCTGGTCAGCACTGTAGTGAAGCCTGGGCATACAGCCAAGACAGCTGATTGGAGGAAAGGCACACACCACTTCTCCTCATAAGTAAAGACTCAGAACTGTTTGTTGAATAGGTCAGCACTCTGCTAATCTATTTATAGCATCCTCCCCAACATAAATTCCTGACTGCTTTTATCTCAGTTGATGGAGCACTTGCCAGAATTTATCAGGCTGATAACAGAAGAACAGAGCAGGAGACAGCTACGTGACACAGCGCTTTGAAGAGAGATAAGAAAACACTGCAGATATAAGTGCCCATCTCAAATTTCATGAATCGTGTTTACATCCACTTTAACCTTAGAGTATGCTGGCAGTGCTATCCCAGAGCCAGGAGAGGTGGGGCAGCCCGTCTGACACCCCCCCCCCCCCCAATGTGTGACACCTGGGGCAGACCGCCCGATCCTCACCCCCCCCATGGGTAAAAAAATGTATTGGCGTATAACATGCATGCACTGTTTGCCCTCTATTTTCAGGAGAAAAAAGTGTGTGTTTTACGCCGATAAATACGTTAATTATACAGTCTAAAAAAATGAATGCTACTATAAAAAAAAAATATATATATATTTTTGCTGGTTTTATCTAAGTTCAGAAACCTGATTTAATTATTTCCCATTAGTTACTGCACATTGTTATCATTGCTTTTAATACTGCTTTTATTGAAAAAAAAAATATATATATATATTTTTAGGAGATGAGACATAGAAAAATGTTTTGGCACATTCTGATCATTCTCCGGGTCAACCACATGATTTGTACTGGCTGGTTGTTGATTGTTTGGTAGGTTGGTTAGTTAGTTAATGGATTATTCTGGAAATACAAACAGTTCAGGGCAAGACAGTTTTTTTTTTTCTGGTGCATATGGATATACTACCCATTTTTCTTAAAAACAATGACTTTGTTTTACATAATAATAATAAAAACCTTTTGAAAAAGTTTGATTGTTTCTATCAATCTATATTTGCTATCTCTATACACTCCAGTTATTTATTACATGGGACCTGACTTAATTACAGTCAACAATTCACATCCAATGGCCATAAGAAGAGAGGAGAGGAAAAGATTCTCAGTTTTCAACGCATTTTGTGGAGAAATCTGCTTCTTCAGGAGAAGGGAACAAAGGAGGCCTTAATGTAATAAAGCTAAAAATCACAATACAAATGTTAGATTCATTGCATTAAGACCTCCTTTATAGCGATGGGCGAACGGTTTGGCCCGAGCATAAGTTCGGGCCGAACTTTGGTTGTTTGGCCGTTCGGCGAACAACGAACATTATGCAGTGTTTTCGGCAAATTCGTAAGACATTGAACACCGTTAAAGTCTATGGGACACTAACATGAAAAAACAAAAGTGCTCATTTTAAAGGCTTATATGCAAGTTATTATCATAAAAGTGTTTGGGGACCCGGGTCCTGCCCCAGGGGACATGTATCAATGCAAAAAAAGTGCAGTGATTTTATTAATGCTTAAAGTGAAATAAAAGTAAAATATTCCTTTAAATATCGTGCCTGGGGTGTCTATAGTATGCCTGTAAAGTGGTGCAGTTTTCCCATGTTTAGAACAGTACCACAGCAAAATTAAATTTCTAAAGGAAAAAAGTCATCTAAAACTGATCACGGCTGTAATGAATTGTCGGGATAAAAAAATGTAATTGTGTAGGGGTCCCCCCAAAATCCATACCAGGCCCTTCAGGTCTGGTATGGAAATTAAAGGGAACTCTGTGCCAAATTAAAAAGAAAATGATGTAGGGGTCCCCCAAAAATCCATACCAGACCCTTATCCGAGCACACAACCTGGCAGTCCACAGGAAAAGGGGGGACGGGAGAGCGCCCCCTCTCCTGAACTGTACCAGGCCATATGCCCTTTGTGTTTATGGGGACAAGGGCCTCATCCCCACAACCCTTGCCCGGTGATTGTGGAGGTCTGCGGGGAGGGGGCTTATCGGAATCTGGAAGCACCCTTTAACAAGGGGACCCCCAGATCCCCCTATGTGAATTGGTAATGGGGTACATTGTACCCCTACCATTTCACAAAAAAACGTGTCACAAATGGTAAAAAAGACAAGAGACAGCTTGGGACAAGTCCTTTATTAAAAAAATAAAAAACAAAAAAATAAAAACATCCAGCGATATAAATCCATGCTGCCCGACGGACCGATAAAGAAAAAAAAAAAGCCGCAACAGTTCCGCCTCCATGGGAGGCTCCCGCCGAGTGACGCTTCTTCTCGATGACAGCTGTTATATAGCTTCCCTATTTTCCAATTTCCTGTGGCCTGCCAGGTTGTGTGCTCGGATAAGGGTCTGGTATGGATTTTGGGGGGGGGGGCCCCTACACCATTTTTTTAAGATTTGGCATAGGGTTCTCTTTAATATCCATACCAGACCTGAAGGTCCTGGTGTGGATTTTGGGGGGACCCCCACGCAATTTTTTTTTTAAATTTTGGTTTGGGGTTCCACTTGATATTTATACCAGACCCAAAGGGCCTGATAATGGACTGGGGGGGGGGGGGCATGCAGTATTTTTCAATTATTTTTATTTATATTGACGAGACCCTAAAATTCATTACAGCCGCGATCAGTTTTAAATGGCAATGTTTCCTTTAGAAATGTCATTTTGCTGTGGTACTGTTCTAAACATGGGAAAAACTGTGCCACTTTACAGGCATACTATAGACACCCCCAGGGCACAATATTTAAAGGAATATTACATTTTTATTGTTTCACTTTAAGTATTAAAAAAATTACTGCTTCCGAAAAAGTGTCCGTTTTAAAAAACATATTTGCATTGAAACATGTCCCCTGGGGCAGGACCCGGGTCCCAAAAAACGTTTTATGGCAATAACTTTCATATAAGCCTTTAAAATTATCACTTTTGATTTTTCATGTTAGTGTCCCGTAGTCTTTAACGGTGCTTGTGTGTTCGCCTGAGTTTTTTGCCTGTTCGCAAGTTCTGGTGCAAACCAAACGGGGGTGTTCGGCTCATCTTTACTCCTTTATTCCCTCTCCCGAAGAAGCGGTTTTCTCTGAAAAATGTATCAAGAACTGAGAACCTTCTCCTCTCCTCTCTGCTTTGGTCATTGGATGTTGAATTGTGGACTGTAACTAAATTGGGTCCTTTACTTTTGTGTTATGTAACTGGAGTGTATGGATATAGGAGACATTTATATACAGAGGACAACTGTTTGACATGTAAATCAATCAAACTTTTTAAAACTGTTTTTATTATTACTTTGTAAAAAAAAGTTAAATTGTTTTTTTTTTTTTTTAAATGGGTAGTATATTCATATGCACCATAAAAACTGTGTCGTGCCCCAAACTGTTTGTTTGACCTTGGACTGTCGTGGATGAGGTGCACTTTTACCAATGTCCACCAACTATCTTCTTAAAGTGGAGGGCCGGGCAAAAAAAAAAAAATTAAAAGTCAGCAGCTACAAATACTGCAGCTGCTGACTTTTAATAATCGGACACTTACCTGTCCCGGGGTCCAGCGATGCGGGGGAACGAGACCCCCCCCCCCTCGTTCCCCGCTCCGCTCACGACCCCGGCATTCTTAATGTGGGAACCAGGCTGTGGCTTCACAGCCGGGCACCCACTGCGCATGCGCGAGCGGCGCCGTGCGCCGTGATTCGACGCTCACTCATCTGGGACACATGACATGTCCCAGATGACTGTGCGTTGCCTACAGGAAGTGACTTTTAGCCCGGGCAATGAAGGTGGCAGACTTCGAGGGACCCCCTAGCAACAGGCATTTAGAGGTGAGTAAAAAAATTTTTTTTTTCCAATTATTTTTTTTTAATTTTTTTTATGATTTTTAAGCCCCTTTTTGTTTTTTGGTTGCAACCCCACTTTAAGTGATATTATGAAAGTAGATTATGTAGTGCTAGATTTCAAGATTGGAGTTTATGAATGAATAAAATGTGGCAGCTATTGTAGTAAAAGAAGGATAGATCCAAGGCCTAGGGATCAGTCCACTTATTAATTTGTATTTGTCACAATAAAAGTGATTTCTCTAGAGTTGACAGTCAATAGGATTGGTTTACTAAATAAAGAGGCTGTGTGCTTTGCAAGTGCCCTTGCACTCTGCAGTAGCATTTTCTCCAGAGTTTAGTAAATGAAGGGAAGCTTTGCTGAGTTCCATCATCCAATCAGGTGCAAGCAAAATTCATTTATTTTATTTTATTTTTCTTGCATGTAATTGGGTATTCTTTGCAAAGTGAAGCTTCCCCTTATTTACTAAGCTCTAGAAAATACCCTTGCAGTGTTCAACTGGACCTGCAAAGTGCCCAGTCTATTTGCCCTTAGTAAATCAACCCCAATGTGTCTCCAAGGTCATGCACAGATCCCCCTTCACTGGGTTGTTATTGTGGGTATGGAATGCAGGCTGAAGATCACTTATGAGTTTTAATTCTTTGTGAACTGTTGTTAAAGTGGTTGTATACCCTAAAAAATAACTTGCACCTACAGGTAAGCCTAGATTAAGGCTTACCTGTAGGTACAAGAAATATCTCCTAAACCTGCACGGTTTAGGAGATATTTTAAAAGAACGTTTTACAACGTTGTCTACGGCGCATGCGCGCCATAGACAACGGTGCATTTACAGGGTTAATCCCCATCTTCAACTGCGGTGAGCCGCAGTTGAAGTGTCCCGCACGCATGCGCGGAGCGACGTCCTCGCCGCTCTGGCCAATCACAGCGCCGCAGCGGCGCTGTGATTGGCCGGAGCGGCGATACCCGGAAGGGTATCTGTGTAGCTATGGATGCGGCCGGAGGGGGAGAAGAACACGGCGTCGGGGGCCCCGATCTAAGGTAAGTGATGCATAATGAGCTAGTATGCTAGTCATACTAGCTCATTATGACTTTGTCTTGCAGGTAGATAACCCCAAATTTTTTTTTCAAATGGGTATACAACCACTTTAAGAGGTCACTCCAGTGGCGGCTGGTGCTCAAAATTTTTGGGGGGCGCAAACAAACAAAAAAATTCTGAAAAAAACCCCATCAATCGCAGCCACTGTGCCATCAAACGCACTCACTGTGCCCATCAAACGCAGTCACTGAGCCCATCAAACGCAGCCACTGTGCCATATCAAATGCTGCCACTGTGCCATCAAATGCTGCCACTGTGCCCATCTTATGCAGCTACTGTGCCCATCTTATGCAGCCACTGTGCCCATCAAATGCAGCGTCACTGTTTCCTAGGGGTGCAACGGATCAAAAAACTCACGGATCGGATCGATCCTCGCATCAGGAGTCACGGATCGGATCATTTTTCGGATCAGCAAATAATAATTGAATTTGCAAAAACCTGTGAAAATTCCGCCACCATATAGTCCCCACTGTAATATCCACGTCATCTTCCCCACTGTAATATCCACGTCATCTCCCCCACTGTAATATCCACATCCTCTTCCCACTGTAATATTGGCTGGGTATCGCAGAGTATTGGCTGGGTATCGCAGAGTATTGGCTGGGTATCGCAGAGTATCGCAGAGTATTGGCTGGGTAATGCAGAGTATCGCAGAGTATTGGCTGGGTAATGCAGAGTATCGCAGAGTATTGGCTGGGTAATGCAGCGTATATGCAGGGTAAGGCAGAGTATATGCAGGGTAATGCAGAGTAAATGCAGGGTAATGCAGAGTAAATGCAGGATATTGGCTGGGTAATGCAGGGTATGTTTACAAGTGATCGCTCCTTCATTTGACGGAGCGATCACATTGTAAACAGTGGCCGGGTGTACCAAGATGGCCGCCGCTGCGGAGCTAGGCCGAAGCCGCGGCCTTTCCTAAGGCCGCCGGGTGTACAAAGATGGCCGCCGCCGCTCCGGAGCTAGACCGAAGCCGCGGCCTTTCCTAAGACCGAGGACGCGGAGCGCTCCGCGGATCGCGGGGTGTGCCGATCCGAAGGGGGTGGCCAGTTCGGATCACGGATCGGCGACGATCTGTTGCACCCCTACTGTTTCCCATCAAATGCAGCCTCACTGTCCCATCAAATGCAGCCTCACTGTCCCATCAAATGCAGCCTCACTGTGCCATGAAACGCAGCCACTGTGCCCATCAAACGCAGCCACTGTGCCATATCAAACCCTCCCACTGTGCCATCAAATGCTGTCACTGTGCCCCATCAAATACAGCTACTGTGCCCATCTTATGCAGCAACCGTGCCCATCTTATGCAGCCACTGTGTCCATCTTATGCAGCCACTGTGCCCATCAAACGCAGCCACTGTGCCATATCAAACCCTCCCACTGTGCCATCAAATGCTGTCACTGTGCCCCATCAAATACAGCTACTGTGCCCATCTTATGCAGCCACTGTGCCCATCTTATGCAGCCACTGTATCCATCGTATGCAGCCACTGTGCCCATCAAATGCAGTCTCACTGTGTCCCATCAAATGCAGTCTCACTGTGCCCATCAAATGCAGCCTCACTGTGCCCATCAAATTCAGCCTCACTGTGTCCCATCAAATGCAGCCTCACTGTTCCCATCAAATGCAGCCTTACTGTGTCCCATCAAATGCAGCCTCACTGTGTCCCATCAAATGCAGCCTCACTGTGTCCCATCAAATGCAGCAACGGCGGTGGAGGAGTCCGCTCCTTATGCTTCCTCCGCTTGGGCGCACTGGGAGAGAGAAAACCGGAATTGACATCGTAACTCGGATGTCAATCAAGGCACCCAGCCGTAGTAATACATACTACGAGCACCGGGCAGAAGCTATTCAGCGCGATGGAATGCGCCGCAAGGGGGGGCAAAAGCCTGCAAATGAAGCTCCTCGTCTGCAATCTCATGATTGCATAGACGTGGCGCTTCCCATAGTGCACTGTGTCCGGCGCCCGAACACAGTGCACTTAAGGACCTTCTTTTCAAATTTTTTTACCTGCCTGGAGGGGGGGGGGGCGGGGGTGGTGGCCGGGCAGTGCTCCCTATGGATGGGCCACCACTGAGTAAGTTATATGGCAGCAAGGCAACTTCCTGAGTGAGCTCCTAACCACAGTTTTATTGTGACAAATACAAATTCATATCTGCACCTCTACAGTTTGGCACTCTCATAGTAACAGTCCATACAAGTTAATCGATTAGGCTGCTAGTGTTATCGCCATGATGATAATGTTGAGAAATTTCTATTACTGAGCGGAGAATCTCTTCAGAGAAGACAACAGAAAATTCATGTTCTTTTAAAAATGTTGTTATAGATCCCTTAAGAGCACCTGAGATCAAATGTTCCATTATTAACAGAGAGACAAAAATACCTTCTAGTAGTGGTTGCACCATGGATGCCAATAATACCATATACCCTCTAGAGGGGTCATGGCTTACCCTGACCTGCTCTGCTAACCGTTTACCAACATCCTCCTTGGTGTGGAAATCCTCCACTGGAACATTGACTTCCTTCCCTACGGATAAACTCACTTTCACTAATGTGTCACTCACCGATGAAGGAATTTATACTTGCCAAGCCACAAACACTCATGGAAGTAAGGAGACTTCAGTCACCATGAAGATTCTTTGTAAGTAAATTGACCTGTATTTCTTTCTTCTTCAATATTACATTATAGTTTATCATTCTTTTGATGATCTTTGAGAACCCTGTTGGACAACTTGATTTATAGCCCAACCCCTGATATTACTAAAGGGTTGGACATACTATTCAAAGTTGTCAGAGACTGCAGACATGGAACAAGAGATGGTCAGAGACTCCGGACAGAGGAAACAAAGAACAATAAAAGACAGGAGGAACAGCACAGCAAAATATTAATATTTTTTTCTAACTACTATAAGCCAGAATATTTTTACTTACCTGGGTTGAGTATTCACCTAGGTAAGGAAAACACAGACTACTACTGTGTTCATTCAGGGCTTTGAGAGTGACAAAATAAGTACCCAGTGGCTACATGCAGCTCCTGGCTTCAGGATGGGGACCAGATAGGTATGAACTTAAAGTTCTTCCAGACATTTACCTATTCATCAGGAGCCAAACATCATGCATACTATTACTGCTGCTATTATACAAGACAGATTCCAGCTTTCAATGGTTGCTAAGAATGCTGGCAGGGGCAGGCACCACTGTGTCCTTAACAACCAGTCACATCGCTATCCTCATTTACTTTAATGATTGGAAATCGTTGCCTAAGTAAGTAAAGGAACGGGGTGGTAGTGACATCACTGATGAAATATATACACTATATTACCAAAAGTATTGGGACACCTACCTCTACACACACATGAACTTTGATGGCATCCCAGTCGTAGTCCGTAGGGTTCAATATTGAGTTGGCCCACTCTTTGCAGCTATAACAGTTTAGGAGTGTGTCTATGGGAATGTTTGACCATTCTTCCAGAAGCGCATTTGTGAGGTCTGGCACTGATGTGGGTGAGAAGGTCTGGCTCACAGTCTAATTCATCCTAAAGATGTTCTATCTTACACTATTTAGTGTTATACTAAAATAAAAGCCTAAAATTATTTTTTAAATCACTAAATCACTAAACCACTAAGACCTAAGAGGCACATGGGCGTATAAAGTTTAGAGGCTGGTTTGCTTCCAGAAGTTGGCAGGAAAAATTCCTTTAAATGCCTCTAATCTTGCGTTTTTTTTTTTTTTTTTACTTGCCTTTAGGCACGTTTATGCATGTTGGCATTTAGAAGCGTTTGAGCGAAACCTCATTCTATTGGCTAGAATATTCATGTATTCTAGCCATTAGAATAAATTACATGCATGCATTTGTGCGTTTATGCCTGTTTGAGCATGAAAAACACAAAAATGCTTCTCTGGAGATGTGTGACTGAGCCATGTTTTTCTGACCCTCCACACTGCACATAAAAACACACTAAAACGCCTGAAAAAAGATAGGAACCACTTATGCGCTACCCGATGCTAACTGATAATTAAAGATAAAGCTGCCAACACTAGATGTGTCCCCACATATAAATTAATGAATTAATAACTAATATAAAGTGTGGCGCTAGATCCACCAATAATTGTGAGATATCATGAAGTTAATAACATCTGTACAAATCTGTGATAGTGTTAAACCCAATTAACCATACAGTAATTAATTAAAGAATATAAATAAATAGTGTCTTCAATTAATATATTCACTGCGAATCAAGGATATGTGTGTGAGCCGTTCGGGCTGAATGGGAATGAATTCTTGTTCCCACCGCTGGCCAGGAAGGGAGCTTATCTCCCTGCTCCGGGCAATGATAGAGAGTGACTAGGTGTCCTGGGAGCCACATATCAAGTCAAGATCTGCTGTATGATAGTGAATGGCAGTCTCAGCTTGGACCCCTGCCAAACCACACCCCCAATGCATACATTCAGCCCACCAGAGCTTACTCATGGGGATCCCATGAGTAAGCATCGGTGGGCAGAGTGAAACGCATTGGTAGTGTGGCCTGATGGGGGTCCAGACTGAGACTGCCATTCACTATCATACATACTATCATCTTGACTTGATGTGTGGCTCCCAGGACACCTAATCACTCTCTATCAATTAATGTATAATATAATAAATCTATTTGTTAGTAATCTTCAATTAAAGTGCTAATATATATGTATCTACCCTCTCCTTTACCAAAGATCTGCCCCCTCCTTAAGTAAAGATCTTCCCTCTCCTTCAGCAAAGATTATTATTATACACGATTTATATAGCGCCAACAGTTTACGCAGCGCTTTACAATGTATAGGGGGACAACACAATTACAGTACAGTTCAATACAAAAGGTACAGGAGGGCCCTGCTCATAGAGCTTACATTCTAAAGGGATGGGGTGGTGGTACAAAAGGTAATAGCTGCAGAGAATAATTTGATGGGGGTGACTCTGGGACAGTTGTTAGGTGGGTGTGGGATAGGCTTCCCTGAATAAATTCGTTTTCAGGGATCTCTTAAAGGTGGACAGGGTAGGGGCTGATCAGACATAATGGGGCAAGGAGTACAAGATGATGGGAGAGGTAACAAGGGAGCTAGAGATCAGGAGGTTCTGGGAGGAGCGGAGGGGACGATTTGAGCAATATCTGCAGATGAGGTTGGTGATGTAGATGGGGGCGATGTTGTGGATGGCTTTGTATGTTGTAGTTAGCATTTAGAATTTTACACGTGGGGTAGGGGAAGCCAGTGAAGGGATTGCCAGAGAGGGGCGGCAGTGGCGGATCGATTAGTGAGGTATATTAGTCTAGCAGCAGCATTCATAATAGACTGAAGGGGGATAGCCTGCTTAATGGTAGGCCATTAAGGAGAGAGTTGCCGTAATCAAGGCGGGAAATAATCAAGGAGTGAATGAGTTGCTTTTTGGTGTCATTAGTTAGGAAGGGTTGAATTCTGGAGATGTTGCGGAGGGGAAGGCAGCAGGATTTAGCCAGTGATTGGATGTGGGGGCAGAAGGAGAGGTCAGAGTCAAGGATTACACCCAGGACCCTGACATGTGTGGAGGGACCAATGGTTGTGTTGTTGATATTAATGGTGGAGTCACAGGGGGGCCGTGGTGAAGCCGTGAAGGAGGAAATATAACAAGCTCAGTTTTAGAAAGATTGAGTTTGAGGAAGTGGTGTGACATCCATAACGATATGTCATTCAGTAAGTTTGAGATCCGTGAGGAGATCGAGGGGGTGAGTTGAGGAGTGGAGAGATAGATCTGGGATATAGAGTGAGAAAAGGAGGGGCCCAAGGACGGAACCTTGGGGTACCCCAACAGAAAGAGGAAGGGGAGCGGAGGAGATGGAGTTGTAAGTGACACTGAAAGTGCGCTGAGATAGGCAGGAGGAGAACCAGGATAAAGCAGAATCACGGTGGCCAAGGGAGTGTAATTTGCTGAGGAGGAGCAGGTGGTCAACTGTGTCAAAGGCAGCAGAGAGGTCTAAAAGTATGAGTATGGAGTAGTGGCTGTTGATTTTAGCAGTTAGTAGGTCATTGGTGAGTTTTAGTAGGGCAGTTTCAGTAGAATGTTGTGGGCGGAAGCCAGACTGTAGGGGGTTGAGAAGGTTGTTGTCCATGAGGTAGCGACTCATTTGGTCATGGACAAGGCATTCGATGAGCTTGGAGGCAAACAGGAGCAGGGAGATGGGTCTTAAGTTATTCAAACAGGTGGGGTCAAGTGAGGGTTTTTTGAGTATGGGGGTAACCAGTGCATGTTTAAGCGGGGAAGGAAAGGTGCCGGAGGAGAAAGAGAGGTTGAAGATGCGGGTTAAGGAGTTAAGGATAGAGTGGGAAGGTGGTCGCAGTAATTGTGAGGGGACAGGGTCCACGGAACAGGTAGTGAGGTGGGCCATGGAGAGGAAACTGGGTAACTGGGCAAAAAGAGGAGAGTATTGAGTGTGGTGTTGGACCCAATGTGTTGGGTAGGGGTGGAATTTAAATGCTGGATATCTCCTTGTGAAAATATCCACCCTTCATCCAAAGATCCACCCTCTCCTTCAACAAAGATCTCCCCCATCTTCAAGCAAAGTTATTCACCCTGCTACATCAAAGATATTACCCCTTTCTCCAGCAAAAATGAACTCCCACCTTCTCGTCAAAACCTCACCAGACCTCAGATGCAGAGCCGTGCATGAAAGAGTGATGGAATGTCCTTTCAGGCTTTCCCGTAGGCTATACCATGTAAAATTTCAGAGCTGGGAAGAAGTCTGGAAGAGCCTGCATCAGTTTTGAACTGCTCTACATTTGGGATCCAAAAGGGCAGGGCTCCAACAAAGCCACCGGCAACAAAATCCAAGGCTTTACCGAAACTCCCACATAGCAGTCATTTACAAGGGTTTCAGTCATGGAGTACCTCATGCCTGGCTGTTTCTTGGGCAGACCCTCTGACTCATCTAGATATGCACTAAGCAGATCTGGCAATTAGTGGTAACTATGTCGCTAAATGATCAGTGGATCCCAAGAGAGAGGCAGCTGATATTGTCATTAAACTTTAATAAAAAATTTAAAATTCATAATTGACCCTGCCCCTTTTCCTCCCAAGCCTCTCTGCTGATCTCTAAATAGGATTGGTGGCCTCATTGCCAAACAAGGAAACTCAGCAGTGATAAGCTCATTGAGTCATATCCGATTGCACATTATTTGATAGCATTTTTTTTACAAATTTTTCCTTCTGTTACAGATAGTCCCAGAATTGTCGAAAGCAGATGTCATAAAGTTGAAAATCACCTTGAATGCACTTGTCTAATTCAATCCTTCCCTGAACCGACTCTAAAGTGGAAACATAATGGGGTGTCTTATAATAACTCAAACCACATGAATGACAAAATTAGTATTTTCACGGGGAAAAATTCGAATTCAGTTACCAACAGCACACTCACCCTTCAGATAAACACGGGAGAGAGTCAGAATATACAGTGTGTGGCTTCCAATATACATGGAGAGCTTGTTCTGGAGCTATTCAACGAAACAGGTAAGGATAAGGATCTCACAAACTCATTCTATGTGGTGGATTTATTGACGTAATAGAGGCTATTCACTTTGCAGTGAGGGAAGGACTCCACTGCTGCCATTTGATTTTAAAAGGGCTGATTTTACCTGTCAATTGTAAGTTTTCTAACTTCATTAAAATGTATTTATATTCAAAACGGAATAATGCTATTGGCCCTTTCTGTTCTCCCCTCTTTAACTACCCCTACTACATTTATGGACATCTGAACATCGTCCTTTTTGAAACACATCCATAAGGATATCTCCATCTGGAGGATAACCGGGTGTTCCTGTTGCAGTAATCCAAGGGTCCCAGTGTCCATTCTCATTGGTTGTACTCATAGGTTGAAATTCCGACCACAAAATCCGTCCGTTTTTTTCCGACGGATTTTGTCCGAAACTGGTTTTGCATACACACGGTCGGACAAAGTTGTCGGAAAAAACGATCGTTCCGAACGTGGTGACGTTCGTTGCGTACGACGGAACTACGTAGAGGTAGAGTAGTAGCCAATAGCTTTGGTCTCCTAATTTGATCTGAGCATGCGTGGCACTTTGTCCGTCAGAATTCTCTGCACACGATCGGAAAAAGTCCGATCGGATTTTGTTGTCGGAAAATTTGAGCTCCTGATCTCAATTTTTTTCCGTCGGAAATTCTGATGGAAAAAGTCCGCTAGAGCCCACACACGATCGGATTTTCCGACAACATAATCCGATCGGACTTTTTACCGTCGGAATTTCCGACCGTGTGTACGGGGCATTAGCTATACATCCCGGTTCACAGCTTGGACATTTACATGAAGTTTTGCATTATATTTTGCACAAGTGTCACACAGATTTTTTTGGACATTTATTATCAGTCACATTGTATATTATTTTTGCACATGTTTTTCTTTTTCATGTATTAGTTGAATTGGGCTCATTACCCGTTAGTTTTTTAGAGTGCTGAACTATTTGTTTCCTTTCCGCTATTCACTTTGCTATTCACTTTGCAGCATGAACGTTAGTAAATGAGGTGATCATGTGTCCATATTAAGTTCCCAGTCATGAGTGGGGACTATAAAAAAAAACAGGACATGATTGATTAGGTTGATTTACGTAAACATAGCTTTCCCATAATTGTTAGGCTCTGCTCCTTTAAAAAAATGTAATCCAATGTTCCTTGCATATTTGTTGTTCATTAATATTGACCATCAGATTAATTTCTAATGGTAATATTTTTTTTTCTTCTCAGCTCAGTTAACGTCTAAAGCATTTCCATCTGCTGCAATATTTGGTGGATGCTTTGCTGCTGTATTGATAGTGATTGGAGTTTTATTAATAATTTTCTACAGAAAGTAAGTTTTTTCTTTACAATTTCCACTGTCCAAGCAAGTTAAAAACACAGACACAAATCAAGATTCTTCTTATTTAGCCATGTATATATAACTGTACTGCTTTCAGTGGGGCTTCCCCACCTCCTCCCCCCCACACCTATTCACATGGATCCCTGCCAAGTCTCTGATGGGTAATTGCAAATGGCTCCATTCCCAAGTGAGAATGGGTGATTCAACTGGTCATACAATGTTAGAGTACTCTTGTGGATAAATCTCCTTTATCATAGACACAGCCTCGGCATCTGATTGGACACAGCTGCTGTTCAGCCAAAATTTCCCTCCTGATTACTTTAATTTTCAGATTGAAGGATGTTGGGTTGTTCTTCAAGTGTGCACACAGTGTCACACAGAAATGTTGTGTCCAAGTTGACCACGTTGGTCATGGAGGGTCTGATGTTGTGTCAGGACCACTCCTTTTTATTTTTTTTTACTGTATGTTTGTATGTCTCAAACTTTAATAAAAAATAATTTTACAAAAAAAAAAAAAAAAGGATGTTGGGTTGGACCACCAGGCCACCCATGGCTTGAACTTTTTCCTGTCCATCAGGATCCAGCATAAATGTTCTCAGTGTATGTCCAGTTTTATAGTAAATTTGTCCCACTATTTCTGTTTAGCATTGTCTTGCTGTGTGATATAATTGATAAATGCCTGATATTGTCTATTTAGTGGAGGTTCACACAAAAATTGAACCTCCGCTTTTTGGAAACTCACCCCCCCCTCCGGTGTCACATTTGGCACCTTTCAGGGGGGAGGGGGGTGCAGATATTATTATTTGCACCCACTTCTGGGCATAGACTCCCACGAGAGTCTACGCCACTTCCCATCCTCCCCCCACGCTGTCTGCTGGGACACACACGGGTCCCAGAGACAGCAGGGACCATTCGGATTGCGCAGTGCGACTCGCACATGCACAGTAGGGAACCGGGAAGTGAAGCCGCAAGGCTTCATTTCCTGATTCCCTCACTGAAGATGGCGACGGCAGCATCCGAGGACAGAGGGATGGTTCGGCCTCGGGTGCCGACATCGCTGGACCCTGGGACAGGTAAGTGTCCTTATTTTAAAAGTCAGCAGCTGCAGTATTTGTAGCTGCTGACTTTTAAAAAAAAATGTTTTGCGGGACTCCCGCTTTAACAAGCTATTGATAATAGAATTGCTACATAGATAAGAGTAATGGTAAAGTAGCCTTATACCCAGGCAAAGTATGGAGAACAACCATTAACAGCTTTACTGAAAAGAGTCAATTGGCATTGGCCAGTAATATTAATTACACTCAAAAGAAGAGATGAGCTCATAGATGCCCATGAATTAGGTATTAAGAGGCACTGTCTGTCAGGAATGTTGATGGTGTCTATGTGTCACCTAGGTTTCTCCCCTACACATGGTGAGGAGCTTAAAGTGTTACTAAACCCACAACAGTCAAATCAGTCTGTATATGCAGTGAATCATGCTTGTTATACTCACTGTGGTTCCTAAGTGGTTAGTCCTCTGCATTGTGTAAAAAGGCTGTTTGATCCTGTCATTTCTGATCCTCCCCTTCGTTTACTCTCCCCAATCCATCTCTTGATAGTACAGAGCCTTGGGGGGGGGGGGGGGGGGGGGGGGGGGGGCTCTGCACAAGCTTTAGCTTTAACCAGACACTGATAGAAGTCACAAGACTGTTATATACTGCCGATGTGAAACGGTAAACTAAAGTAACTAAAGGTTACTAAAATAATTGCATTTCCATGTTCTGTGTACTGTGGGTGACCTGATATAGTGAATGCAGGGTCCTGTGTTTAGTAACACTTTAAGGGTTTGTTACTGATGATAAAAGAACAAACTTTTTGTTTTCTCTGAATCTTACAAAGTTCTATTCTGGGTCCTGGAGCTCGGAGGCTTTGTACAGCTTTGGGTGGGATGAAGCCTCCGTTCCTAGGTCCACATCTTACTTGGTAGCCAGACATTGTTATTGTTGTCCAATGTTGGACTGTTCCTGGTTGAACCTATATTGTATTACCAAAAGAAATATGTTGTTATAGCTTCAAAGGGTGGGCCAACTCAATATTGAACCCTACGGATTAAGACTGGGATGCCATTAAATTTCATGTGCGTGTAAAGACAGGCATCCCAATACTTTTGACAATATAGTGTATCTCATGTATATAGTTTGCCACTTCCACTACCAGTTGAGAATGTCCTCCTTACACACATTTAATGAACAAAGTGCAATAACCTCCTTTAACCAATTAGTTCTGCCTTAAATAGTATATCTAAACCCATGAACAAACAAACGTTACAAATATTTTGCAGCTTACTAGTCCTTAGACATACCGTATATACTCGAGTATAAGCTGACCCGAATATAAGCCTAGGCACCTAATTTTACAACAAAAAAATGGGAAAATGTATAGACTCGAGTATAAGCCTAGGGTGAGAAATGCGCAGCTACTGTAAGTGGAAAAGAGGGTCAACAAAGCCCATTTGCAGCCTCACTGTGCCCATTTGCAGCCATAGGTCCCCCAAACTTCAAACTTGGTAGTTAAGGGTAGATGCCCCCTAGCTGCAGCCAAAATTTGGGGTCTCTGGACCCAAAGGGTCACGAAATGACATTGCTGCAGATGGACATAGTTGACCGATTTTGGGGCCCCGTATCTCAGGGCCACTTGGTGCTAGGAACCCAATTTTATGTGCAAACCCAGTGGAACTATCACTACAACATATCCAAAGATGTGGTTCTTATCTCCAAGTGGCCCCGAGATATGGGGCCCCAAAGTCAGTTCGGAAAATGTCAAGTACTTTTCTGCAGCAGAGAATGAAATTTTCCGAACCGAATGTGGGGCCCCGTATCTCGGGGCCACTTGCTGATAGGAACCTCATATTTGGATATGTTGTAGTGCTAGTTCCACTGGGTTTGCACACCATTTTGCAAACCATTTGGGGTTCCTAACACCAAGTGGCCCCGAGATACGGGGCCCCAAAGTCGGGTCGAAAAATGTAATTCTCTGCTTCAGAAAAGTGCTTGACTCGAGTATAAGCCGAGGGGGGGCATTTTCAGCACAAAAAAATGTGCCGAAAAATTCGGCTTATACTCGAGTATATACGGTAACTAACAACATATCTAGTACCCAGTTTCAACATGGTAGGATAGTGACAGGATACATCTATTCCTGTGGAACCTCTCATCCCTCTTTGCTTTTGGCTTTCTACCGTTGAGGAACATATGAGTAGAATCTGTAGTTTTTGTACTTTATTTATAGCATGAATCAACCCTTATCTGCACTTCCTTTTTTACATTTTTCAGAAGAAAGATGATGCAGAATGAAGAAGCTTTGAGGCAGACCCATGCTAGTGTGGTTGATAATATCTACGGAAATTTAGAAATGTTTTCTAATGTAAGTTATCCTAGAAAAAAAATTCTGTTATATTTCTGGGTTCTGTTTTACTTGGTCCAACTTCAAAAACTTTATTAACTACATTTATATGCTGAATTTAAAAAGAAACTCAAAAAGTAAATATTTGATACGTTTTAACCACTTTCTGCCCGTAGGAGGTCATATGGCGGCCTAGGGTTTCAGGGTACCGATGAGCGGAAGTTTCACTTTAGGGTGGAACTCCGCTTTAAAAAAAAATGAACTATGACCAGGGTCTCTTCTTTAAGAATTTATATAATGTTTTGGAGTGGTAACTAATCTTCAAGCTTGACATGTGTGTGAAAAAAAAAACACAAAAAAGCGTTAGAGGTTCTATAACCCCAAGGGCAATTTATAGCCTTCTGCACCCCTAAAAAAAATACTTTTATTTGCCTTTCAGATCGACTTAAATGCATTTCAACCAAAATGGCACAATGTGGCTGAAATCTCCTAACTTTCACAGAGATTTCAGGGAATTAAAAACAGTTTTTACTTAACAATTCTCTTTAGTTTTATAAGATTATTGCTGCTGACAAGTAACTTGTTTTCTACTACAGACTGTACAGGTATATGGAAGTCTTTGATCTATAAAGTTTAAATTATTTGATTCTCTTCTAGGGTCCCCATGTAGTTGGGGAAATTCCGCAACAGGACCGCCAACCACCTCCAGATGATGGATCAGTACACCTGAATGGCCAAAATGTACAATACATGCGTGTTAACTTTTCACAGCTGAAACCAAAAGTTACAGTTACAGAAACGGAGGCAGAGGAAATCGAGTATTCTGTGGTTAGACGTACAACCTAAGACTTTATTTTTCAATACAAACCAATTTCAAAGTATGCAAATGCCTATGGACATAGAACTCTGGAATTTATTTCCAATAAAAAAACTATTTAAAAGTATGCAAATGCCTATGGACATGAACTCTGGATTATTCTTTATGGAATACATATGAAAAGGTACACAGTATAAAATATTTAGCTTTAATTCCAGTCCGATTTTAAAGAACCATTGGAAAAAATGTGTGTGAAGAGCAAATAACTAACAGGCACAAGCGAATACTGGTTATAATGATGTAGCTGAGAATTACAGGTCCCTTGGAGGACTTAAAAAAAAAGCATGCGCGTGAAACGCGTCGTCACTGCAAGAGACAAGTTTGCCTTCCATGCTGGTTCTGAGAGGCGTCCATCCTTGGTCCTGAGCTTCCGCCTTCTGGCCTACAGTGTCGTCATCCAGATGCTCCAGCGAGTCCCGGCTTGGCTTCTCGAGCGGCCCGAGTCCATCTCCCAGGGAATGGGTATAGGTGCCCTCCCCATGCACCCTTAAATGGTGGAACAGAGGTTATTAGCCCATCAACGCTCACAAGCTTCCAGCGTGGTATAGTTTAATTTTAATCGTCCATTTTAATTGTTTTACTTCCTACAACCTGGACAATAAACTGTTAAATATGTATCCCTGGTGCACTTTGGGTACACTTTGGGTCCCATTCCGGCTCACTGTACTTATCATAATCCAGTCTAAGAGCGCTGTCCCCTTTGCTACCAATGGTCCATTGCGGCATCTTTCCCATGCATCTTGAGGGCTGCACTAGTTTCTGGTTCATTACACAGTATGCTGATTCACAGTTTCCAGAGCATGGGACATATTGTGTTTTAGGTCCCTTGGAAAGCCCATTGAGTCTTTTACAACCTTACATACATTCCATATGTGCTTGTTGCTTGGATTCTTTTTCTTCAGTGCCAATTAAAGTCCCCTGCCGTGCATAATAAACAAAAAAACAAAACAAAAAAAAAAAACACTTATTCAGTAGGGCTACGGTTTTGGTCTACAATGGGTTTGAGGTTGGATCTGTTTGTGGTCTTGTGGACTAATGTGGGTATAATGCCTTGTAACCATAATTGCACTGAAAGAGTCTATTGAGTTTAGGTCATCTGGCTTAGAATGACCAGTAATGGGGGATTTTCTTGTGCCAGCCTCACCCTATAAAAGGGTGGAGGTTTGATACAATTTTGAAGTTTTAGATTTTGTATAATTTATATGTCTGAAAATGTAAGTCTTATAATTTTGATATTATACACTTTATGTCCATTGGATTATAAGAAAATTATTTTGTGGCTGAACATAAGCAGTGGCAATGGAAGAGTCAAATATAAGGAACATGGCAACACAAAGGTTAGGCAAAACGTATTAAAAGGAACGTGGTGATGTTTCCTGTTTGAGCCCCTGACAAAGTCTCAAAGATGAAACGCGTTGGGAAGGACCAGTCAGTCATCATATCATGGCGCCCACCCCAGGAGGAGGTATGCAGTGAGTGTTGTGAGCCAGGAGATTTGTATGGACTGCCGTTACACAAAGTGCCATGCACACTGTACATTTGTGAGTTTTTACATCGCTTTTATTCATTGGTTTATTAATAAACTGAATTACACAATGAAATTGTTTCCCTTTGTTTCTGTGGATCACACTTGTGATTTTACCCAGGAAATTATATAATGTTTTGCCCCTTTGCTTTTCAGAAGGTGATGGAACACATTGGGGTTGATGAACTAAAACGGGAGAGTGCAAAATCTGGTGCAGCTGTGCATGGTAGCCAATCAGCTTCTAACGTCATCTTGTTCAATAAAGCTTTGACAATAAAATTTGGAAGTTGATTGGTTTCCTTGCAGAGCTGCACCAGATTTTGCACTCTCCAGTTTTAGTAAATCCACTCCATAGAGAGCTGAACCAAAGAACACGGTTTAATATTTATTTATTACAGGTAATTGTATAGCCCTGTCAATTTACGCAGCACTTTACACATACAGTATATATTGTACATTCACATCAGTCCCTGTCCTCACGGAGCTTACAATCTAAGGTCCTTAAAGTGGTTGTAAACCCTCCTGCATCACTCTTACCTATAGGTAAGCCTAGACTAATGCCGCGTACACACGAAGGGACAATCCCGCGGGATTATCCTCTGGACTCAAGTCCAGCGGACAATCCCCTCGTGTGTGGGCGCCGGCGGACTTTTTGGCGCCAAAGTCCGGCGGACCAAAGTTTTAAGTTTGGTTTTAAAATTATCCGCTGGACTTGGCAGTCCGGTGGACAATCCCGCCGTTAGTCGGCAAGTCCGTTCATTTAGCACGTGACTTCAGGTTACGTAGCTAGCGTAGGCAGTAAATGCCGGCGCGCTAGCTCCGTGACCTGGCATGGATTTAAAGGGAATCCCCACGCCGAAAAACGCCGTGGGGGTTCCCCCCAAATCCATCTCAGACCCTTATCCGAGCACGCAGCCTGGCCAGGCCAGGAAAGGGGTGGGGATGAACGAGCGCCCCCCCTCCTGAGCCGTACCAGGCCGCGTGCCCTCAACATGGGGGGTGCCCTGGGGAAAGGGGGGCCGTGCGGCCCCCCCACCCCCCAAAGCACCTTGTCCCCATGTTGATGAGGACAAGGGCCTCTTCCCGACAACCCTGGCCGTTGGTTGTCGGGGTCTGCGGGCGGGGGCTTATCGGAATCTGGGAGCCCCCTTCAATAAGGGGGCCCCCAGATCCCGGCCCCCCACCCTATGTGAATGAGTATGGGGTACGATGTACCCCTACCCATTCACCTAAGGTGTAAAATGTAAAGTACAAAAACACACACACTTTTGAAAAAATATTTTATTGCACTGCTCCGGGGGTCTTCTTCCGTCTTGGGGGTCTTCTCGCCGGACTCCTCCGCCATTTACCAAGCTCTTTTACCGAGTGGAGAAGTCCCTTCCTCGTCGTCGCCGCCGTCGCCTGGGGGTCTCGATCCGCCTTCGGGGGTCTTCCGGGGGTCTCTTCTGTTCTTGCGGCGGTCGTCGTTTTCCGCGCCGCCGGCGCCTTCTTCTTCTTGTTCTTCTTGTTCTTCTTCTTCCGATGTTGACCCGTCGCTGTCTCTGCCCGGAATGCCAGAGCCGCGCTGCGCTGGGACTTATATAGGGACATGGGGACAGGGTCACATGCTCATGTCACATGGTGACCCCGCCCCCTGTGATGTCACAGTCCCAGCATCCTCTGGGACTGTGACATCACAAGGGGGCGGGGTCACCATGTGACATGAGCATGTGACCCTGTCCCCATGTCCCTATATAAGTCCCAGCACAGCGCAGCTCTGGCATTCCGGCCAGAGAGAGCATCGGGTCAACATCGGAAGAAGAAGAAGAAGAAGAACAAGAAGAAGAAGGCGGCGCCGGCGGCGCGGAAAACGACGACCGCCGCAAGAACAGAAGAGACCCCCGGAAGACCCCCGAAGGCGGATCGAGACCCCCAGACGACGGCGGCGACGACGAAGAAGGTAGCCGGACTTCTCCGCTCGTGAAAGAGCTAGGTAAAAGAGCAGAAGAGAGCGGAGGAGTCCGGCGATAAGACCCCCAAGACGGAAGAAGACCCCCGGAGCAGTGCAATAAACTATTTTTTCAAAAGTGTGGGTGTTTTTTTTTACTTTACATTTTACACCTTAGGTGAATGGGTAGGGGTACATCGTACCCCATACTCATTCACATAGGGTGGGGGGCCGGGATCTGAGGGCCCCCTTATAAAAGGGGGCTCCCAGATTCCGATAAGCCCCCGCCCGCAGACCCCGACAACCAACGGCCAGGGTTGTCGGGAAGAGGCCCTTGTCCTCATCAACATGGGGACAAGGTGCTTGGGGTGGGAGGGGGCGCACCCCCCATGTTGAGGGCACGCGGCCTGGTACGGCTCAGGAGGGGGGGGGGGGCGCTCGTTCGTCCCCACCCCCTTCCTGGCCGGCCAGGCTGCGTGCTCGGATAAGGGTCTGACATGGATTTGGGGGGAACACCCACGCCGTTTTTCGGCGTGGGGATTCCCTTTAAATCCATGCCAGGTTATGGAGCTAGCGTGGCGGCATTTACTGCCTACGCTAGCTACGTAACCTGAAGTTACGTTCTAAATGAACGGACTGCTCCGTGTGTGGGCAAGTCCGTTCATTTTCAAAAGTCCCGCGGACTTTGGCCGGCGGATTGTCCGCCGGAGAAGTCCGCGCGTGTGTGGGCAAGTCCACGCGTGTGTGGGCAAGTCCACACGCCCGGAAAGTCCGGCGAAGCCAGCTGGAAAGTCCGGCGGATTGTCCGCTGGACTAGGTCCGCTGGGAAAAGTCTGCACGTGTGTACGCGGCATAAGGCTTACCTATGGGTAGTGGAAATATCTCCTAAACATGTGCCGTTAAGGAGATATCTACCTTGTAGTGCGCCGATGATGTAATCGGCCATCGGCGCATGCGCTATGAAGAAACGGACCTCCGTGCCATTTCTTTACTCGCAGGTGCCGCCACTGACAGCTCCCACCTGCATGCAGGGGAGTGACGTCCCCTGGTTCAGGCCAGTCACAGAGTCAGAGTCTGCGGCCCCGGAAGGAAGAGGGGTGAAGATGGATGCTTCCACCAGCTGGAACAGCACAGTCTTCGATTGCAGGTAAGTGCCACATAATGGGCTAGTATGTGATGCATACTAGCCCATTATGCTTTTACTTTGCAGGGAACAACAGAAGAAGTAAAACCCATCAGGGTTTACTTCCTCTTTAACTAACATTCATACATACTAGGGCCAATTTAGACAGGAGACAATTGACCTAGATAAAAGCAAGTGGCCACTGCCCCCACCTATAATGGGTCTTTGCAGCAAGAATCACATGGAACAGCGAGGCATGTCCAACAAAACAAAGAAAATTCCCAGCTCAACTTACCAGCCTGCAACCAACCCAATAATCCTATCTAACAATATATGATAAGAACAGGGGTTTAGTCTGTCCACATTTGCAAATACATGTGTAAGCTACAGGCCCCGTCAAGGCACCCCATTTTCTGTAGTTCTAACTCTAACTTCTTAGAGTCTCCACAATGAAAGCACATGCATTATAATGAATAGGCAGAGGGCAGGTGAGCCTGGAGGTAGCCCACCCCTCCTTAAAGGCACAGGAGCACACTGAACGCGCAGCACATAGCACTATGGTAGCAAAAGTGTCAGTGCATTGCCTGACCAATATATTTAAGATAAAAACAAGTGGCCACTTCCCCCACCTATAACTGGTCTTTGCAGCAAGGAGCACTGGAAGGGTGACGTATGTCAAACAAAACTAAAGGAAATTCCCAGCTCAACTTACCAACCAGCCAGCAACCATCCAAATTTACCTGTCTAACAATAATGGGTCTTTGCAGTAAGAATCACATGGAACGGCGAGGCATGTCCAACAAAACCAAATAAAATTTCCAGCTCAACTTACCAATAGGGATGAGCCCGATGTTCGAGTCGAACATAATTTCGACTTGAACATTGGGTGTTCACCTGTTCGCCGAACAGCGAACAATATGTGGTGTTCGCGGCAAATTCTAAAGCTGCCGAAACAACGTTAAAGTCTTTGGGACACTAACAGGAAAAATCAAAAGTGCTCATTTTAAAGGCTTATATGCAAGTTATTGTCATAAAAAGTGTTTGGGGACCCGGGTATCAGTGCAAATTTTTTTTTAAAAACAAACGTATTTTGGGAGCAGTGATTTTTTTTTAATGCTTAAAGTGAAACAATAAAAATGAAATATTCCTTTAAATATTGTGCACTTTTTATTTTTCATGTTAGTGTCCCATAGACTTTAACGGTGTTCCGGCAACTTTCAAATTTTGCCGCAAAGACTGCACATTGTTCGCTGTTCAGCGAACAGGCGAACACCCGATGTTCGAGTCGAACTTACATTGGACTCGAACATCGGGCTCATCCCTGGATGTGGCACATATGAGCACCGATGAGCACTGATGTGGCATTGATGTGGCATGGATGAGCACTGAGGTGGCATGGATGAGGCGCGGATAATCACTGATGTGGCATGTATGTGGCACAGATAAGCACTGATGTGACATGGATGAGGCATGGATGAGCACCAATGTGGCACAAATGAGCACTGATGTGGCATGGATGAGGCATTGATGGGCACGGATGAGGCATTGATGAGCACTGATGAGGTATGGATGAGCCATGGATGAGGCATGGATGAGGCACGGATGTGGCATGGATAAGCACTGATGTGGCATAAATGAGGCATGGTTGGGGACAGATGAGGCATGGATGAACACTGATGAGGCATGGATGAGCATGGATGTGGCATGGATGAGCACGGATGAGCACTGATGTGGCATGGATGAGCACCGATGAGCACTGATGTGGCATGGATGAGCACTGATGTGGCATGGATGAGCACTGATGTGGCATGGATGAACACAGATGAGCACTGATGTGGCATGGATGAGCACGGATGAGCACTGATGTGGCATGGATGAGCATGGATGAGCATGGATGTGGCATGGATGACCACAGATGAGCACTGATGAGCATGAATAAGCATGGATGTGGCATGGATGACCACAGATGAGCACTGATGAGCATGGATAAGCATGGATGTGGCATGGATGAACACAGATGAGCACTGATGTGGCATGGATGAGCACGGATGAGTATGGATATGGCATGGATGAGCACAGATGTGGCATGGATGAGCACGGATGAGGCAGGAGTGGACACAGATGAGCACTGATGAGGCACCAATAAGCACTGTGGGCATTCCATATTCAGCCCACTTACGCTGCTTCACTGGCTCCCTCCTCTCCTCACACACTGTAACGATCGGTGTGAGGAGAAGAGAGAGCTGTACCGGACATGAGCCGGTTTGTTGACAAGTTATTGCTCCATCATTAGACAAAGCGATCACGTGGTAAAGGGCTGAGGACCCGACGATCACTTCTGGGTGCACACTCCAGAGTTCGGGAGGACGTCAATGTATGCCCTCCCAGAACTAGTCGGCTGTGTTGTAGCCTTTATTTAGCTATGGCACGGTTGGCAAGTATTTAAATCAAAATGCGTTTCTCTTTAACGTGTGCTTAAAAAGCAGAAGTAGTTTACATGGCAATCACATATTGACCTTAATTCTGAGAAATATGGCAGATACTTATACATCATGCCATACCATCAGACTTCTGATTGGCTCCAGATTTATTCTGCAGCAACACAACGACCCCAAACATACAGCCAATATAATTAAGAACTATCTTCAGTGTAAAGAAGAACAAGGAGTCCTGAAAGTGATGGTTTGGCCCCCACAGAGCCCTGGTCTTAGACTTGTGCAAAAGGAAAAAATTAGTTTTGTTTAGTTTCGTTTTAATTTGTTAATTAATTAATTTTGTTTAGTTAGATTCGTTAAATTCGTTAAATTTGTTTTCGGATTTCGTTTTCGACCGATTTTCGAATTCGAAAATATTTCAACCGAATTCGAAAATATTTCTATCGGATTCTAAATTAGTTCAACATGATTCAAAATTATTTCAACCGCATTTGAAACTATTTCAACCGGATTCGAAAATATTTTGCGACCCAACTTTGGGTCCACGTATCTCAGGGTCACTTAGTTATAGAAACCCCAAATTTGGAGATGTTGCGGTGCTAGTTCTACTGTGTTTGCATACCAAATTTGGGGTTTCTATCACCAAGTAATCCCAAGATACGTGGACCCAAAGTCGGGTCGCAAACTATTTTCGAATCCGGTTGAAATAGTATCAAGATGATTCTAAATGATTTCAACTGCATTTGAAACTATTTCAACTGGATTCGAAAATATTTCTACCGGATTCGAAATGATTTCAACATGATTCGAAATGATTTCAACCGCATTTGAAACTATTTCAACCGGATTCGAAAATATTTTGCGACCCAACTTTTTGAATCCGGTTGAAATAGTTTAAAATGCGGTTGAAATAGTTTCAAATGCGGTTGAAATAATTTCGAATCATGTTGATACTATTTCAAGCGGATTCGAAAATATTTTGCGACCCGACTTTGAAAAAAAAATGAAATTGATTCTAACAGTCTGCAGGAGATCTGCAAAAAAAAAAAAAGAAGTGAAATTGCTGTTAATAGTGTTAATAGTCTACAGGAGATCTGCTAAAAAACGAAATAGATACTAATAGTCTGCAGGATATCTGCAAAATAATTAAATAGATGCTAATAGTCTGCAGGAGATCTTATGGGAACAAATAATAATCTGCATTCTGCAAATTTTTTTTAAAATGAAATAGATAGTATCTATATTCTATTCTGTTCTATTGTTTTTCTAGTCTATGCTCTATTTCTATTCTAATCTTTTCTGTTCAAATTCAAATTCATTCTATACGAAATTCGAATGTCGGAAAAAAAATATATATAACCCTCTTCCGAAATTCGAATTTAGTATATAATGATTTCGATGTTAATAGAAAAGTTTTAATAGAATATAAAAGAATAGACAAGAAAAACAATAGAACAGAATAGAATAAATAATAATATATTCTATTCTGTTTTATTGTTTTTCTAGTCTATTTTCTTTTTTATTATAATCTTTTCTATCCAAAGTTAAAATTAATTAATTAAAAAAATTTAATTTATACTATTTGGAATTCGAATTTATTCTATTCTAATTTCAGAAAATGGTTGTATATTCTTTCTATTTTATTCTATTAAATTATATTTTTTTTCTATTCTGTTCTAATGTTTTCTATTTGAATTATAAATTTTGGAAGATGGTTAGTTACTTATATACATCTGTCACATAAAAAAAAAAAGATGTGAAATGGCTGTCACGGATGTCGATCGCAAGGCAAGTACATATGCTGTATGTCATTGTCCGAGTGCCACGTAACCTGCCACGAGTGCCACGTGACCAAGTTGTGGATTGTCCACTTGCCACATCACCTGCCACAAGTTATGGGGTTCCTAGCACCAAGTGACCCCCAGATATGGGCGATATGTCAAGTAATTTTCTGCAGCAGAGAATGAAATTTTGCAACCCGACTTTGGGGCCACATATCTCGGGGCCACAACTTGGTCACGTGGCAGGTCACGTGGCACTCGTGGCCGGTCACGTGGCACTCGTGGCAGGTGTTGTGGCACTCGTGGCAGGTGTCGTGGCACTTATGGCAGGTGTTGTGGCAAGTGGACAATGACATACAGCATATGTACTTGCCTTGCGATCGACATCCGTGACAGCCATTTCACATCTTTTTTTTTATGTGACAGATGTATATAAGTAAATAACCATCTTCCAAAATGTATAATTCAAATAGAAAAGATTAGAACAGAATAGAAAAAATATATAATTTAATAGAATAAAATAGAAATAATATACAACCATCTTCTGAGATTAGAATTTCGAATAGAATAAATTCGAATTTCGAATAGAATAAATTCGAATTTCGAATAGTATGAATTCAAATTTTTTAATTAATTAATTTTAACTTTGGATAGAAAAGATTATAATAAAATAAAAAATAGACTAGAAAAACAATAGAACAGAATAGAATATATTATATTTTATTATATTCTGTTATATTCTATTAAAATCTTTTCTATTAAAATCGAAATCATTATATACTAAATTCGAATTTCGGAAGATGGTTATATATATATTTTTTTCCGACATTCGAATTTCGTATAGAATGAATTCGAATTTGAATAGAAAAGATTAGAATAGAAATAGAGCATAGACTAGAAAAACAATAGAACAGAATAGAGTATAGATACTATCTATTTAATTTTTTTTTTTGAAGATTACTATTTGTTTCTAGGGTTGAGCGAATCCGAACTGTAAAGTTCGGGTCCGTACCGGACTTTTGGGTGTATGTTCGGGTTCGGGTCCGGTGTTCGGCGATGTAGTGATGCTTTTTAAAATGTCTTTTAAAAGCACTCGTGGCTATATGAATTGTCGGCTCCCGTAACACAGAGAACAGTCATTCATTGAAAGCCATTCATAAAAAAAAAAGTCATTGATAAAAAATAAAAAAAACAAAAAAAAAAGCGTGGGGGTCCCCCCAAATTCAATAACCAGGCCCTTCAGGTCTGGGATGGATATTAAGGGGGACCCCAGCCAAAAAAAAAATGGCATAGGGTCCCCCTCAAAATCCATACCAGACCCTTGAGGTCTGGGATGGATTTTAAGGGGAAACCCAGCCAAAAAAAATGGCGTGGGGTCCCCCTCAAAATCCATACCAGACCCTTATCCAAGCACGCAACCTGGCAGGCCGCAGGAAAAGAGGGGGGATGAGAGTGGCCCCCCTCCCTCCTGAACCATACCAGGCCACATGCCCTCAACATTGGGAGGGTGCTTTGGGGTCCCCCCCAAAGCACCTTGTCCCCATGTTGATGAGGACAAGGGCCTCGTCCCCACAACCCTGGCCGGTGGTTGTGGGGTTCTCCTGGCGGGGGGCTTATCGGAATCTGGAAGCCCCCTTTAACAAGGGGACCCCCAGATCCCGCCCCCCCGTGTGAAATGGTAAGGGGGTACAAAAGTACCCCTACCATTTCACCAAAAAAGAGTCAAAAATGGTAAAAATGACAGGAGACGGTCTTTGACAATTCCTTTATTAAAATTTTCTTTCTTCTGGTCTTCCTTTCTTCATCCTTCGGTTTCTTCATCTTCTCCTTCCGGAATCTTCTTCTTCCATCTTCTTCTTCCTCCGATCCGCTTCTTCTTGGCCTTCTCGTCCAGCATTGGTGTCTCTTTTGGGCCGCTCCGCGCAATGGGAGGCTCCCGCTGTGTGAGGCTTCTCTCCGGTATCTTCTTCCACGGCGTCGGTCTCTGAGGCTTCTCTCCGGTATCTTCTTCCAGGACCCCAAAGCATCCTCCCAATGTTGAGGGCATGTGGCCTGGTACGGTTCAGGAGGGGGGGTGCTCTCGTTCCCCCCTCTTTTCCTGTGGCCTGCCAGGTAGCGTGCTTGGATAAGGGTCTGGTATGGATTTTGAGGGGGACCCCACACCATTTTTTTTTTGGCCGGGTTTCCCCTTAAAATCCATCCCAGACCTGAAGGGTCTGGTATGGATATTTAGGGGGACCCCTACGTCATTTTTTTTCAAATTTGAAGCGGGGTTCCCCTTAATATCCATAGCAGACCTGAAGGGCCTGGTAATTGAATTTAGGGGGAACCCCACACTTTATTTTTTTAATTTTTTTTAATTTTTTTTATCAATGACTTTTTTTTTTATCAATGACTTTCAATGAATGACTGTTCTCTGTATTACGGGAGCTGACAATTCATTAGCCGCAAGTGATTTTAAATAGCTTTTTTCCTCTTTTCCTGCGGCCTGCCAGGTTGTGTGCTCGGATAAGGGTCTGGTATGGATTTTGAGGGGGACCCCACGCCATTTTTTTTGGCTGGGTTTCCCCTTAAAATCCATCCCAGACCTCAAGGGTCTGGTATGGATTTTGAGGGGGACCCTACGCCATTTTTTTTTTTTGGCTGGGGTCTCCCTTAATATTCATCCCAGACCTGAAGGGCCTGGTTATTGAATTTGGGGGGACCCCAACGCTTTTTTTTTTGTTTTTTTTATTTTTTATCAATTACTTTTTTTTATGAATGGCTTTCAATGAATGACTGTTCTCTGTGTTCCGGGAGCCGACAATTCATATAGCCGCGAGTGATTTTAAATAGCTTTTTTTCCGGCAAAAATTACACTTTTTGCAGAGACAGTTCTAAGCACTGGAAACATGCGCCCCTTCACATGCATACTATAGACACCCCCCAGGTACGAAATTTAAAGGAATATTACACTTTTATTGTTTCACTTTAAGCATTATTAAAATCACTGCTCCCGAAAAAACGGCCGTTTTTAAAAGTTTTTTTTGCATTGATACATGTCCCCTGGGGCAGGACCCGGGTCCCCAAACACTTTTTATGACTAACTTTTTTAAAAATAAATGACTTCAATGACTGTTCTCTGTATTAAGGGGGACGGGAGCCAACACTTTATTATAGCCGTTCGGGTCCCCATTGACTTCAATGGGGTTCGGTGTTCGGGGTCAAGTTCGGGTCAAGTTCGGTCCAGAACCCGAACTTTTTTCTGAAGTTGTCCGCTCAACTCTATTTGTTTCCATAAGATCTCCTGCAGACTATTAGCATCTATTTCATTTTTTTTGCAGATCTCCTGCAGACTATTAGTATCTATTTTTTTTTCTCACCAGATCTCCTGCAGACTATTAGCATCTATTTCTTTTTTTAGCAGATCTCCTGTAGACTAACAGCCATTTCACTTCTTTTTTTTTTGTAGATCTCCTGCAGACTGTTAGAATCAATTTCATTTTTTTTTTGTCAAAGTCGGGTCGCAAAATATTTTCAAATCCGCTTGAAATAGTATCAACATGATTCAAAATTATTTCAACTGCATTTGAAACTATTTCAACCGCATTTGAAACTATTTCAACCGCATTTGAAACTATTTCAACCACATTTGAAACTATTTCAACCGGATTCAAAAATATTTTGCGACCCGACTTCAGGGTTACTTGGTGATAGAAACTTTTAGAAAGAAATTTGGAGAGGTTGTAGTGCTAGTTCTACTGTGTTTGCAACCCAAATTTGGGGTTTCTATCACTAAGTGACCCCGAGATACGTGGCCCCAAAGTCGGGTCGCAAAATGTCAAGCACTTTTCTACAGCAGAGAATTACATTTTTCGACCCGACTTTGGGGCCACATATCTCGGGGCCACTTGTAGCTAGAAACCCCAAATTTGGTATGCAAACACAGTAGAACTAGCACTACAACATATTTTCGAATCCGCTTGAAATAGTATCAACATGATTTGAAATTATTTCAACTGCATTTGAAACTATTTCAAACGCATTTGAAACTATTTCAAACGCATTTGAAACTATTTCAAACGGATTCGAAAATATTTTGCAACCCGACTTTGGGTCCACGTATTTTGGGGTTATTTGGTGATAGAAACTTTTAGAAAGAAATTTGGAGATGTTGTAGTGCTAGTTCTACTGTGTTTGCATACCAAATTTGGGGTTTCTATCACTAAGTGACCCTGAGATACGTGGCCCCAATGTCGGGTCGCAAAATGTCAAGCACTTTTCTGCAGCAGAGAATGACATTTTTCGACCCGACTTTGGGGCCACATATCTCGGGGCCACTTGTAGCTAGAAACCCCAAATTTGGTATGCAAACACAGTAGAACTAGCACTACAACATATTTTCGAATCCGCTTGAAATAGTATCAACATGATTCGAAATTATTTCAACTGCATTTGAAACTATTTCAAACACATTTGAAACTATTTCAAACGCATTTGAAACTATTTCAACCGGATTCAAAAATATTTTGCGACCCGACTTTGGGTCCACGTATTTTGAGGTTACTTGGTGATAGAAACTTTTAGAAAGAAATTTGGAGATGTTGTAGTGCTAGTTCTACTGTGTTTGCATACCAAATTTGGGGTTTCTATCACTAAGTGACCCTGAGATACGTGGCCCCAATGTCGGGTCGCAAAATGTCAAGCACTTTTCTGCAGCAGAGAATGACATTTTTCGACCCGACTTTGGGGCCACATATCTCGGGGCCACTTGTAGCTAGAAACCCCAAATTTGGTATGCAAACACAGTAGAACTAGCACTACAACATATTTTCGAATCCGCTTGAAATAGTATAAACATGATTCAAAATTATTTCAACTGCATTTGAAACTATTTCAAACACATTTGAAACTATTTCAAACGCATTTGAAACTATTTCAAACGCATTTGAAACTATTTCAACCGGATTCGAAAATATTTTGCGACCCGACTTTGGGTCCATGTATTTTGGGGTTACTTGGTGATAGAAACTTTTAGAAAAAAAATTGGAGATGTTGTAGTGCTAGTTCTACTGTGTTTGCATACCAAATTTGGGGTTTCTATCACTAAGTGACCCCAAGATACGTGGCCCCAATGTCGGGTCGCAAAATTTCAAGCACTTTTCTGCAGCAGAGAATTACATTTTTCGACCCGACTTTGGGGCCACATATCTCGGGGCCACTTGTAGCTAGAAACCCCAAATTTGGTATGCAAACACAGTAGAACTAGCACTACAACATATTTTCGAATCTGCTTGAAATAGTATCAACATGATTCGAAATTATTTCAACTGCATTTGAAACTATTTCAAACACATTTGAAACTATTTCAAACGCATTTGAAACTATTTCAAACGCATTTGAAACTATTTCAACCGGATTCGAAAATATTTTGCGACCCGACTTTGGGTCCACGTATTTTGGGGTTACTTGGTGATAGAAACTTTTAGAAAAAAAATTGGAGATGTTGTAGTGCTAGTTCTACTGTGTTTGCATACCAAATTTGGGGTTTCTATCACTAAGTGACCCCAAGATACGTGGCCCCAATGTCGGGTCGCAAAATTTCAAGCACTTTTCTGCAGCAGAGAATTACATTTTTCGACCCGACTTTGGGGCCACATATCTCGGGGCCACTTGTAGCTAGAAACCCCAAATTTGGTATGCAAACACAGTAGCACTAGCACTACAACATATTTTCGAATCTGCTTGAAATAGTATCAACATGATTCGAAATTATTTCAACTGCATTTGAAACTATTTCAAACACATTTGAAACTATTTCAAACGCATTTGAAACTATTTCAAACGCATTTGAAACTATTTCAACCGGATTCGAAAATATTTTGCGACCCGACTTTGGGTCCACGTATTTTGGGGTTACTTGGTGATAGAAACTTTTAGAAAGAAATTTGGAGATGTTGTAGTGCTAGTTCTACTGTGTTTGCATACCAAATTTGGGGTTTCTATCACTAAGTGACCCCGGGATACGTGGCCCCAAAGTCGGGTCGCAAAATGTCAAGCACTTTTCTACAGCAGAGAATGACATTTTTTGGGGTTTCTATCACTGAGTGACCCTGAGATATTTTGAATTTCGTCCGCGATTTTTCGATTCGAAAAAATTCGGATTCGGTTAAATTCGTTAGTATTGTAATTCGGATGCATCCGAATGTCCGAATAATGAAAAATTTGTCTGAATTTCGATTCGGAACATAACGAAATGCACATGTCTACCTGGTCTCAGCATCATGGAGTCTGTCTGGGATTACATGAAAAGACAGAAGGATTTGAGGCAGCCGACATCCACAAAAGACCTGTGGTTAGTTCTCCAAGATGTTTGGAACAACCTACCTGCCGTGTTCCTTCAAAAACTGTGTGTAAGTCTACCTAGAAGAATTGATGAATTGATGCTATTTTGAAGGTAAAGGGAGGTCACACCAAATATTGATTTGATTCAGATTTCTATTCTATTCATTTTCTTTCAATTTTGTTAATTGATAAAAAAAATAAACTATAAAGCATTCTTAATTTACAACATTTGTTCACATACTTGCTTAAAAACGTTTGAACAGTACTGTACATACATATATACATATAAATATATATATATATATATATATACACATATATATATATATATATATATATATATTTTTTTTTTTATGTATTTATTTATCTACAAAATAGTGATTATAATATCATTACAAGTAGATTTATGTCAGCGCAGCATAAACCACTGACATTTGCATCATTCACCGGAAATTAAGGAACTAGTCAATAAACTTTTTCTGCTTGTCTAACTTCTGCATTAAGTTTAATTTTCCAGATATGCCAGACATACAGAAGAAGAAGTAGAGACCGAGAAAAACAAAGCAAGAGGGAGTGAAAGTAAAATACAGTGGAATGATCATCAAAAGAAGAAAAGAGACAGACGACACGGATATCTATGCAAAGAATGGTGAACGAGACGTCTACATTGAACAGTAGCAGGTAATGTGACATATAGAACATGATGATTTATTAAGGAGCAGTATGGTGTCTCCTCTCTATGTCTTACCAATAAATAGGCATAACCCATCCACCTTCTTCCTTTACTCTTCTAGCACTTCTTCCAACTATCAGCTCCTTCACTGGCACATAATCAGATTACTGAAAGTTTCGACCTGAAAATTTTTATTTCGGTCTGGTTTTTCATCAGATGTTTTCACTAATATCTAGCACTCCTCCTAGATGTCGCTCTTTTTACTTTCTTTTTACAACCTTTGTGGATTAGTGATTAGCATTTATGCCTAGCAGCAATGGGGTCCTTGGTTTGAATCTTTGCCAGTACGTGGCGTTAGCATGTCCTTCCTGTGTTAGAATGGGTTTCCTCCTAAAGGGATGCTGGTAAGTGGTTTGGTTTTGGTGCAGGCACTAATAAGTGAGTTGGGAATCTTTGTTTGTATTTTATGTGTGTTGTTCCTCCATGTGTTCCTTGCTGTAAAGGCCAGTTATTGGTTGGGGTGGTTGCCATTTGTTTTACAGTTGCTGAATTGGTGCGGAGATGCACTGGATATCTTCAGTTACCATTGTACCCTTTCTGGGTGTCCTGTGCGTTCCTGTATGTTTAACATAAGTGTGCGCACATAGTGTGCCAGGTGTGCCTGGGCACACCCTAATCACCTAGTGCATATTAACATTATCGCTCTGTGTGTCAGCAGGGAGATGGGAAAAATCTCCCTCTTACCCCATTTACTTACGCACTTCTCTTTCACTGTGCCAGCAGAGAAATTATTGTACCGGGGCCATATACATGGGGTTTTTGGGGTACACACCCTAATGCAATAGGCTGCACACACCTATGATGTTTAAAGAGGCATGGCCTCCCTCCATGCAAACTTGCCCTTAATCTATCCACTGCTATATATGTGCTACAACTACTCTCAAAAATTATAGATTTAGGACCGCAGTACACTGGGGTGCCTTGACGTGGTGACTGCAGCTTACACGTATGTTCGACTAAAGTCCTTGTTTTTAACGTGAACTGTAAGCCTCCGTACACACGGTCGGAAATTACAACCACAAAATCTGTCAGATTTTTTCCGACGGATTTTGTCCGACACTGGTGTTGCATACACATGGTCGGACAAAGTTGTCGGAAAATCCGATCATTCTGAACGTGGTGACGTTCGTTGCGTACGACGGAACTATGTAGAGGCTAGTAGCCAATAGCTTTGGTTTCATAATTTGATCTGAGCATGCATGGCACTTTGTCCGTCGGAATTCTCTACACACGATCGGAAAAAGTCAGATCGGATTTTGTTGTCGGAAAAGTTGAGAGCAGGATCTCAAATTTCTTCCGTCGGAATTTTCAGACGGAGCCCACACACGGTCGGATTTTCTGACAACATGGTCCGATCAGACATTTTCCGTCTGAATTTCCGACCCTGTGTACGGGAGCTTAGACCTAAAAAAATATTGCCAAGATTTTTCTATAGAAAAGGCTTTCATGCATTTCAGACAGGGCACCTAAAGAGCTGGCCCATAGTATTGCTGAGTGTTGGATACGGTTGAATGGATATCACACATATTACCCTTCACATCTTCTCCAATTAGACATGTGCAATTCGTTTCGTTTTTTTTTAGTTTTTCGCTTTTTTTTCGTTATTTTCGTTATTTTTACGAATCGTTGGAATCGTTTGAATCCGAAAATAACAAAAATCCAAAAAAAAAACAAATTAGAAACAACAAATGTACGAATGAAGAAAATCCGAAAAACGAAAACAGGAACAACGAAAATGAAAATGAATGAAAAAATTCGTACATTCGTAACTTTTTTTTTGTTGAATTGGTAATTTTCCCTGTCCCTTACAATGGTGCTGCTTAACGTGCTTCGAATGGATTGAACGAAAAAATGTGTACATTCGTAACTTTTTTTTTTTTTTCGAATCGTAATTTTCCGTGTCTCTTACAATGGCGCTGCTTAACATGCTTCGAATGGATTGAACGAAAAAATTCGTACATTCGTAACTTTTTTTTTTTTTTTTTTTTCGAATCGTAATTTTCAGTGTCTCTTACAATGGCGTTGCTTAACGTGCTTTGAATGGATTGAACGAAAAAATTCGTACATTCTTAACTTTTTTTTCGATTCGTAATTTTCCGTGTCTCTTAAAATGTAATAATAGCATACACATTACATAACATTTGGAATTATGCTCTGATTACGAATCTACGAATGTTACGAATGTATGAATAAATACGAATGCGTTCGAATTTCGAATAAACGAAAATTAACTAACGGAAAAACGAATCAACGAAAAAATAACTCTTACGAATGTACGAATCGTTATGAATACGAACACCGACGACTTACGAATGTACGAATCGTTACGAATCAACGGAAACGAAAAAAACGAAACGAAAATAAATGAATTTTTTTGTTGTGCACATGTCTATCTCCAATGTAGCTTTTCTGAGGCTTTCTCAAAATTTCCCCCCTTTCTCACAAACATCCTTCCTCATGCCATTTAGCTATCTGCAACCTTTGAACCTGATCCACACATTTCCACAAAGGTACAGATGGAAAGAATAAGAAGTTTGATTTTCTTATTTCAGTTTGTGCCCATGTTGTAGACATGTCCCATCATCTCCTATATGATTTTCATGACAGAAAGTGAGCAGGATCTCTGCAATAGGCACAAAAACAACAAGAAAGGTTAATTTATGTAGCATTTGGAAGGTTGGAACTTCTGTAAGATTTTTACTGTCCACTGATGAGATCTATCTTAACGTCCAAAAAGGCTTTTTTTACTGCAAAAGTAATGAAGGGTATTTCCCAAGCGGGGACATAAAAACCCTATAGGGACTCCAAACCTTCCCCACTCTATTTTCATATGTTTCTTCTGAAATCCAACTTTCAAGCCTTTATGTATCTTTTGGTATTTGCCAAATATATTGGTTTTGTTTCTTGTATGTTTAAAAATCACACTATAGAACACTTTTTTTTATTGTTATTGTACAGTGTTACTACACAACCCTTGAAGTTCCACTTTAAGATCACTATCTTATGTTTGGGAGAACACTAATGCCCCGTACACACGAGCGGAATTTCCATTGGAAAAATCTTGGATGTTTTTTCCGACAGAATTCCGTTCAAGCTTGGCTTGCATACACACGGCCACACAAAAGTTCTCTGAACTTTCAACCGTCAAGAATGCTGTGACATACAACAATACGACGAGCCGAGAAAATGAAGCTCAATTGTTTCCGAGCATGAGTAGGAATTTTGCACGCCGGAATCGGTACAGGCGATCGGAATTTGAGACCGAAAAATTTGAGAATCTGCTCTCCGATTGAGCATACACACGGTCGCATTTTCTGACCAAAAGCTCTCATCGGACTTTTGCTGGCGGAATTTACGATCGTGTGTACGGGGCATTACAGTCTAATGCCCTGTACACACAATGGGATTTTCCGACAACAAAATCCATGGGATATGTTGGCTCAAACTTGTCTTGCATACACACGGTGACACAAAGTTGGTCGGAAAACTATTTAAAATCACATTGATTTATTCATTTTACCATTTATTATTTTATCTTATTATATTGTACTTATGAGGCATTTCTTGAATTAACCTTGAGTTGCAGCAGGCATCTTTTTTAGTTTTATTTATTTATTTATTTCTGACAGCGCTGAGTACTCTCCCTATATTTAACAAGGTCCTATCACACATTTTCCATCGGAAAATCCTATCGTGTGTACGGGGCATAACTGTGAGTTGGACCTTTTAGTATTTGTCATATATATTTTTTTGCCTTGTATGTAAAAAAAAATCTAACTTTAGAATTATTTTCTTATTGTTTTTCGACAGCAGTGCTTGCCAAACTTTCTAAACAAAGGGCCAGTATACTCGCCTTTAAACGTTAGGAGGGCCAGAGGGCGGCCAGTGGGAGTAAACGTAATCCCCATACACACTCTTAGATTTTCTGCAGATTTTTGTCTTCAGGTTTACCAGAACCATGTAGTGAAAGGGCCTGCCTGATGCATACAAATTGAAACTCTTAAGGTTTGACCTCATATTATATGGTATTGGTAAATCTGAAGTCAAAAATCTGCAGAGAATCGAATAGTGTGTATGGGGTCTTTGTCTTAGGCTTAGTGGCCAGTGGGAGTAAAAGAATTACAAAGTGCCTGTGGTCAGTAGAAGGAAGAGTGCTTCACCATTTGTATCAGTGGGAGGAATAGTGCCCCCTCATTGGTGCCAGTGGGAGGAATAGTGCCCCATCATTGGTGCCAGTGGGAGGAATAGTGCCCCATCATTGGTGCCAGTGGGAGGAATAGTGCCCCATCACTGCTGTCAGTGGGAGGAATAGTGCCCCATCATTGGTGCCAGTGGGAGGAATAGTGCCCCATCACTGCTGTCAGTGGGAGGAATAGTGCCCCATCATTGGTGCCAGTGGGAGGAATAGTGCCCCATCACTGCTGTCAGTGGGAGGAATAGTGCCCCATCATTGGTGCCAGTGGGAGGAATAGTGCCCCATCATTGGTGCCAGTGGGAGGAATAGTGCCCCATCACTGCTGTCAGTGGGAGGAATAGTTTCCTACTGTTTGTGTCTCTGGGGGAAATGGTAACTCATTGTTAGTGTCAGTGGGAAGAATATTGCCGCAAGGGTCGCACACAGGCAAGCAAAAGGCTGCATGGGCCACAGTTTGGAGACCACTGTTCTACAGTATGGACACTACGCAAGCCCTGTACAACCTTAACAACCAACAACTTTTTTTTGGCGATAGAATACCTTTAAATGCCCCAGGCCTTAACCTTCCTGATAAGTTTGCATTTGACAAATCATGTTCCTCGACACATCTTGGTTGACTGATTCTTTGGTCTAAAAGGCACTGTGCTATTGAGTATCATTATGAAGTGAAGGGGAAGACACAAAACCTATGAGGGTGTTAGGTTCTGCTCTTGAACAGTGTTACCTCTTTGAACTCATTGACACTGGTACTGTCAATTTTATTGTTTTCTAGGAACTGAGGACTGTCTAACACTTTCTAATATGAAAGTTAAAAGAAGTAGTTTTCACCTGAGCTATAACCACATCCTCATTTATATTATAACCCATCTGTGGAGCGGTGAGTATAACGTGTGTTAGTGTCTGGCTTTGTATCGCTAAAAAGTCTTTCAACTATACAGTATGTAGTAAGCGCTAAGTCCCAATGCAATTGTTTGTTTTTGTGCAACAGGTTCTGTATGTATTTACCTTCACCTGTTGCTATGTAAAAAATAAATAAAAAGAATGCAATGAAAGCTGGTCCCCTGCCCCTCACTGTGGTTCCTCCCACCATCTCCTGTACCCTGTAGTGATGTAGCAGCTGGCAGGAGGGACCACAGTGAGCACCAGGGTAACAAGCTGTATAATGCCCCTGGTGTGTTGGATAGCAGTGGTCCCCAGAGCTCTGCAAGAGATTGTTGTTTTTTATTGGTGCTGCAGGAGGTAATAAAATCAAAAAAGCCCTATTACCAATACTCACCTCCTCTCTAGCGATGTCTCCTGCAGTAATTCCTTTTGCCCATTAGATGTCCTCAGTTTGGATGTCATTCCTCCCAGAAGACTGAAGACACACTGTGAATGTAGGGTGTCATGGACCCATAACCTGAGGGTGTTACACCACAGCACCTTGCTCTCACAAGTGTAATAGTCAGTGGCGTGCAGAGGGTGGGGCCAAGGATTTGACGCCCCCCGGGGCATCCATCGGACGGAGGGCTTCCAGGGACAGGCAGACAGCTGGGTAAACCTCTTAGCCATTCTGTTGCATCTGCTCTCTTTGTCTCTAGCGACCAGCCGCTGGGCAATACACCATCTGACACAATGATATCAACAGACAAAGAATCTGAAGACCTGAAAAACCTGAGCCTTAGACGACATCTAGTGACGAAACGCGTAAGACTGGACTTGGTACACATCAACGTCATTTCCGGCTACTTCCGGCTCTCTGGTTACGGTCTGTGGAACGCACGCCGCCCAGACCTAGGAACTTGTCCGCAAGCTTTTTACTAAAGCGGGACAATTGGAGCCCTACATTTTTATGCTTATGGAAAGTCCTCTTTTATATTCTTTTATGCATGTCAAATAAATAATCTTTTTATCGGATTTACACAACGGATGTCCGTTTCTGATTTTTATGTGGATAACGCATTACATGCACCTTGTTCCAGATCACGAAAGTGTATTGGTTCCAGGGACATTAGGATTGGAGACCTTATTTACTACATGCTTTTTACCTCTGCAGGGGTGAGGGCTTCTGGTGAGTGCATCTACCTAAGGGGAGCACGAGAAGTCACCTTATCTGTTGCACAGAAGTCAAGATAAAGTTGTATCACTTGAAAACCAGCACAAGTCACTTTACTGGGAATATGGATATTTAATATTGAGAGACTCTCTCTTTTTTCATATATATTTTTTCACGCATGGACTGAGCATTCATCACCCTTGTTTATATATATTTAAGTTTTTCATTTGCTGTGCTCGCATACAAGCTTTTTATTTGCCACACAGTCTTTTCTCGTATGGACTGAATGTTCATTCACCATTACTATTTGTTTTATATACTGTATATACTCGAGTACAAGCCGAGTTTTTCAGCACATTTTTTGTGTGCTGAAAATGCCCCCCTCGGCTTATACTCGAGTCAAGAATTTTTCTGCTGCAGAAAATGCAATTTTCCGAATCGATTTTGGGGCCCGTATCTAGGGGCCACTTAGTTCTAGGAACCCCAAATTTAGTGTGCAAACCCAGTGGCTAGCACTAAAACATATCCAAAGCTGGGGTTCCTAGCACTAAGTGGCCCCGAGATACGGGGCCCCAAAGTCGGTTCGGAATGTGTCATTCTCTGCTGCAGAAAGTGCTTGACATTTTCCAAACCGACTTTGGGGCCCGACTCGTTGTAGTGCTAGTTCCACTGGGTTTGCACACCACATTTGGGGTTCCTAGCACTAAGTGGCCCTGAGAAACGGGGCCTAAAAGTCGGTCAACTGTGTCCATCTGCAGCAATGTAATTTCGGGACCCTTTGTGTCAAGAAACCCCAAATTTTGGCTGCAGCTAGGGGGCATCTAGGAACCCTTAACTACAGAGTCTGAAGTTCGGGGGACCTATCGCTGCAAATGGGCACAGTGAGGCTGCAAATGGGCATTCTTGACCGTCTTTTCACTTAGAGTAGCTGCGCATTTCTCACCCAAGGGCTAATACTCGAGTCAATAAGTTTTCCTCAGCTTATATTCGGGTCGGCTTATACTCGAGTATATATGGTAAATTTTTGTATTTGATTCATTTGTTTATCAGTGGTTCACTTTGTTATATATTAGACATGTGCACAATAGAAAAATTTGTTTATTTTCGTTTCGTTTCTTTAGTTTCCGTTGATTCGTAACGTTTTGTAAATTCGTAAGTCGTCAGTGTTCGTATTCGTAACGATTCGTATTTTCGTAAGAGTTATTTTTTCGTTGATTCGTTTTCCGTTTTTTAAATTCGGACGCATTCGTATTTATTCGTACTTTCATAACATTGTTTTCGTAGATTCGTAATCGAGCATAATTCATAATTTTATGTAATGTGTATGCTATTATTACATTTTAAGAGACACGGAAAATTACGAATCGAAAAAAAAAAGTTACGAATGTACGAATTTTTTCGTTCAATCCATTCGAAACACGTTAAGCAGCGCCATTGTAAGAGACACGGAAAATTACGAATCGAAAAAAAAAAAAAAAGTTACGAATGTACGAATTTTTTCGTTCAATCCATTCGAAGCACGTTAAGCAGCGCCATTGTAAGGGACACAGAAAATGACCAATTCAACAAAAAAAAATAAGTTACGAATGTACAAATTTTTTCGTTCATTTTTATTTTCGTTGTTCCTGTTTTCGTTTTTCGGATTTTCTTCTTTCGTAGTTTCGTTGTTTCTAATTTGGTTATTTTGGATTTTCGTTGTTTTTCGTATTCGTTCGATTCGAACATTCGTTATTCTTTAAAAATTTTAGCGAATCGTTTGTTCATTCGTACGATAACAAATGAACGAATATAACGAATTTTAACGAAAAAAAAAACGAAACGAATTGCACATGTCTATTGTATATATTTTTTCCAACATATCAATAGCACTTGCTATTAGCCATTAGTCAGATGGTGGACACTTGCACTTCTTTGACGTGAATAGAGTTTTTTATTTTCACTTATGTATTTTGGATACGATGTATTACACTACATAGGGACTCACCTTCACATATCTTTTATTGCCCCATATAGACCTGTATATACTGTTACACACCCATTTAAAATCATCACGGTTTGGCGATACACATGCCAATTTCACATTCTTTTTAACAGCGCTATTTTCCCCTTTTTGTGATTATTTGTTTTTTGGGCACCACTTTGTGGCGTCTTTGTTTGGGGAGGCTGCAGCTAAACTTATACCTAAGCGCGGAATTTTTTGTTTAATATTGGTGGTAACAGGCTTTATTGAAAAACTTTATTGATAGAAAAATCACACTTACTTTTTAAATCTGCAGGTATTGACAGTGAATTGTCTCCAGGATACAGTATAAATGCTCCTCGTTATGTAACGGTCCAGCGAGGACTGTGTGTGTACATTCCATGCAATTTTACTGTGGCTACTACCTTGAGTATAAATGCTTTGGGCAGCTGGAACAATAAGAATAAAAACAGTGTGGCTTCTAAAAGGAATACTGAGTCTAAGAATAATGGACGATTCTTTCTGATTGGAGATGCATGGAGAGGGGACTGCTCTCTCTACATTGAAAATCCATTATATGAAGATGAAGATAGTTACCATTTCAGAGTTGAAGAAGGTCATATGAAATTCAGCTACCGAGATATCCAGCCTTATGTAGCAGTAACAGGTAAGGAAAATTTTCTTTATTGGCATCCAATTTACAATCTTTAAATACAAAAATAAAACAGTCCCTGACCATGTGACTTTTATAGTATATACACAGCCTTGGAAAAAAGCCTTCCCCTTTAGTTTACTTAAAATATATATTGTAAACAGAAGGGGTCGCCATGTAAATCATTAGATGTTATGTTATTCAAACACCAACAAAAATTGTGATTTACGAAAAAACAAAAAGAAAAAAAAAACAAAAGCGCAAAACTCCATAGTGTAGTATATTAAAAAAGGGTCTGAAAATCTCGTCTTATATTCGAGTATATACGGTATATTAGGCAGAAAGCATTTATTAAATGGCCCAACATAGCCAATGTTCACATACACAGTAGGCTACAGAGAGGCATTTCCAAGCTTCAAGCTTCTTCTTTTTTTTTTTTAAATCTCTTAATTTTTTTAAAGAGGAAGTAAACTCTCCCACTCTGATGCTTCTTTTCATTTAGTCAATTATAATAAGTAATTATCAAACTATAGCCACTGTAATCCAGCCCAAATTGCATATTACTTACTGTTTAAAGAAACTTTAAAAAACTTGTTTCCAGGGGTTAGGCAGCGCCATCTTAAGTATTGTTTTCCAGTTGAGTCCACAGTGGAGTGTATTTCCGCCCTTACATTGAGCACTTCCTGTACTGTTAACCAAGCCTCCTTCTCAATCCAATGTTTCTATGGCAACCTGGGCATTCCGAGACGATGTTAGCCGGGACCCCATGAAGGCGGACAATTTCCCTAATAAAGGCCCGTGCCGTCTCTGGAGCTGAGGGGGTGCCCTTCATGGGGATGAAGTGAGCCATTTTGGATAACCGATCGACGATCACAAAGATCGTCGTGTGGCCTTCTGCTGGGGGTAACTCCACAATAAAATCTAGGGAGATCATCCTCCAGGGACGATCTGGGACAGACAGGGGTTTAAGGAGACCCCAGGCCCTGGTTTTGGGATTCTTGTTCCGGATGCAGGTGGGGCAAGTGTCCACAAATTTTTTACAGTCAGCCCGTAGTTGCGGCCACCAGAAGGTACGCTGTACCAAGTCGGTGGTCTTAGCGACACCGAAGTGACCAGCCAGGGCGTGGTCATGGCACAGCTCCATAGTTGTTACCCGGAGCTGTTCCGGGGTGTAGATCTTGTCCCCGTACCAGAATAGTCCATCCTTCTCCTGTAGCTGGGTTTCGGAAGTGGGCCTTTGCCCTGCTGAGGCACGTTTGAATTTGGACAGTAAGTCCTCTTGAAGAAGGAGAAAGTTTCCAGGGGCCAGAATAGTGTCAGGGGGATCTTCTTCCTGGTGCTTGTGGTACATCCTAGACAGAGCATCTGGTTTGACATTCTTGGATCCGGGCCGGTATGTCACATGGAAAGTGAATCGGGAAAAGAAAAGTGCCCATCTGGCTTGTCTGGGTTTCAGTCTCTTAGCTGACTTCAAATATTCCAGATTCTTATGGTCGGTGAGTATTAGAATGGGGTGAGAGGCCCCCTCCAGGAGGTATCGCCATTCTTCTAGGGCGGCCTTGATCGCCAGTAGTTCTCGGTCGCCCACATCATAGTTCCTCTCGGCCGAGGACAACTTGCGGGAGAAGAAGGCGACCGGGTGCAGCAGAGACTTGTCCCCCTGTCTCTGGGATAGGATGGCACCCACCGCGATCTCGGAGGCATCAACCTCCAAGGTGAAGGGTAGAGAGGAGTCCGGATGCCTGAGGATGGGTGCTGAGGTAAACAGAGTTTTAAGGGCATCAAAGGCCCCCTGGGCCTCGGGAGACCATCGGAACCGGGTCCCTTGTTTGGTCAGTTGGGTGATAGGCGCCACAATGGCGGAGAACCCCCTGATAAATTTACGGTAAAAATTGGCAAAGCCAATGAACCGTTGGATGCCCTTTTTGTCTGCCGGAGTGGGCCATTCCAAGATGGCAGAGATCTTCTGGGGGTCCATTTTGATGCCTGTACTTGAGATGATTAGCCCAAGGAAGGGGATACTCTCCTGTTCAAACTGGCATTTCTCTGCCTTGGCATACAGACCGTGGATACGGAGCCGTCCCAGGACCTCCTTGACGTGTCTGCGATGGGTCTCTAAAGAGGGGGAGAAAATCAAGATATCGTCCAGATATACCACGGCAAACAAGTCCAGGAAGTCCCGGAGTACGTCGTTAATGAAGTATTGAAAGGTTGCGGGGGCATTGCACAGGCCGAAGGGCATCACGAGATACTCGTAATGCCCATACCGTGTCCGAAAGGCCGTCTTCCACTCATCCCCATCCTTAATCCGGACCAAATTGTAAGCCCCCCGTAGGTCAAGCTTCGTGAAGATGGTGGCCGTGCCAAGCCTCTGGAAGAGTTCAGGGACCAACGGGAGAGGGTAACGGTTCTTGACCGTAATGCTGTTCAACTCCCTATAGTCCACACAAGGCCGAAGGGTGTGATCTTTTTTCTCCACGAAAAATATGCCTGCGCCCGCAGGAGAGGTAGATGGGCGGATGAAGCCTTTTCGGAGGTTCTCCTCAATGTACTCTTTCAACTTGCCTTGCTCCACTTCTGTCAGGGGGAAGACCCTTCCAAAGGGAATCTCTGCTCCAGGGAAAAGTTCAATTGGGCAATCATAGGCCCTGTGAGGAGGAAGCACCTCTGCTGCCTGTTTGCTGAAGACGTCTAGATAGTCGTGGTAGGCCTGGGGAATAGCCTGACGGAGGTCCATCTCAGAGTCCCCACTTGACAGAGTAGCCAGCTGGGAGGAATTAGAAGGTCTGCAAGACATCTGACAATACTGAGAGGAGAAGGAAACCATCCCAGTGGCCCAGTCGATGACTGGGTTGTGGGCCTTCAGCCACGGCATGCCCAAGATTATAGGGGATAATGGAGAGGAAATAATGTCCATGCAAAGAAGTTCCTGATGGTTGCCCGAGATGGTCATGAGCAGTGGGATGGTCTCTTGCGTAACCGGGCCTGAACGGATGGAGGAGCCATCCGCCAGGTAAACTGACAGTCCCTGGGATTTAGACTGGAGGGAGATCCGGTGTTGGGCAGCGAAGGAAGAGTCCATGAAGCAGCTGCATGCCCCGGAATCAATAATGGCGGGTACCTGAAGGATTCTTCCCGGAAGCTGTAATGAGACAGAAAGAGCAAGGTGAGAGGAGACCCGGGTTGAGGGGTCCATGGAGCAAGTAGGCATGAGAGGGCACTTACGAGCCTTGGCCGGACAGTTCCTTACGTAGTGCCCAGGCTCACCACAGTAAAGGCACAAGTTGTTGACCCGACGACGTTGCCGTTCCTCAGGAGTTAGGGAAGGCCTCAAGAGCCCTAACTGCATGGACTCGGAGGAATCAGGGAGGGTTACTGACCGCTGGGCCGAGCCAGTCTGCAGGTGACTTGGAGCCTTGGGGAGCATCCAGGTAGGATGAGTGACACCGGATGCACGTTCCGACCTGCGCTCCCTTAGTCGTCGGTCAATCTGGATGACCAGGTTGATCAGAGTGTCCAGGGTCTGGGGTACCCCAACTCTCGCCAGCTCATCTTTTAGTGCCTCAGAAAGTCCTAGGCGGAACTGGTGACGCAGGGCCGCGTCGTTCCACTGGGTATCCGCACCCCAGCGCCTAAAGTCCGCGACATAGTCTTCCACAGGCCTTCGCCCCTGCTGGAGGGCGCGCAGAGTGGTCTCCGCGGTGGCAGCGAGTTGGGGGTCTTCATAGAGTTGGGCCATGGTGTCAAAAAATGAATTAAGACCGGCCAGTGCAGGGTCTTTCTGCTCTAGGAGGCGGTGGGCCCAGGTTCGCGGGTCTCCGGAGAGTAGGGAGATCACGAAGCCCACCTTGGTGGCTTCCAGGGAAAAAGTACGTGGCTGCAGTGCAAAGAATAGTTCACAGGAGTTACGGAAGTCCCGAAAGAGGTTGCGGGCACCCGAGAATCTCTCAGGGATTGGTACCCGGGGCTCTGGAGGGAGCATTATCACTGATGGTCCTGGACTTCCCCCAGATGGGGCTGTTGGTGGTAAAGCCAGCACCCGTTCTTCCAACCGGGTGTATCCCTGCTGGAGATTTTTTACCGCCTCGGTCAATCCTGCCAGGTGTTGGCACAGTCCTTCCATAGGAGAGGCCCCCTGCTCAGACTCAGACATGGCTGTCTGCTACTGTCACGCTCCCTGGTGGTGATGAGTCTGATTGGCAGAGAAGGGCCTCCCTTGCGGCTCCCGCTCGCCGGTCCCCTGATGATGGGACAGTAGGACCAGGAGTCAGGAGGGGCACAGGTGCCTGGCAGGAATGGTCAGACCGGTACAAGAGCTTCCTGGATAAGCTCAGCGGATGAGGTAAGTAGGTAGCTGTAGGCAGACTGGAACAACAGGCAGACTTGGATCTGTATGCAGACTGGAACAACAGGTAAGCTGGATCTGTATGCAGACTGGAACAACAGGTAAGCTGGATCTGTATGCAGACTGGAACAACAGGTAAGCTGGAACTGTGTGCAGACTGGAACAACAGGTAAGCTGGATCTGTATGCAGACTGGAACAACAGGCAGACTTGGATCTGTATGCAGGCTGGTACAACAGGTAAGCTGGATCTGTATGCAGACTGGAACAACAGGCAGACTTGTATCTGTGTGCAGACTGGAACAACAGGCAGACTTGTATCTGTGTGCAGACCGGAACAACAGGCAGACTTGGATCTGTATGCAGGCTGGTACAACAGGTAAGCTGGATCTGTATGCAGACTGGAACAACAGGCAGACTTGGATCTGTATGCAGGCTGGAACAGCAGGTAAGCTGGCTCTGGAATGGTCAGACAGGCCGGGTCAGATATCAGGCTGGCAGCAAGGTACAGATGGAGCAAACAATAGGATGGTCAAAGACAAGCCAAGGTCGATACACAGGGACAGAGCGGATGGTCAAGGATAGCCGGGTCAAACACAGGTAAACAGTCTTCAGATCAGGTTTCAGACACAGAACGTTGTAGAGCAGACAGCGGGGACCGTCAGTCACAGGAGGGTTTAAATAGCCTCACTGGCGCCAATGGAGGCGCGCACCCGTCCGCGCACGCTCGCCCTCGTCTGCGGGCGCGCGCGTGCACGCGCGCGCTCGCGCATGCGCAATGGCAGCCGAGAACGGGAACCAGAGATACTGAGGCGCCGATTACTGGCAGGATCATCAGGTCGCTGGCCACGGATGGAGCCCTCATGACACCTGTATTCTTGGTTCCCAGTCCAGTGACTATACATAACTTTTATTGTTTGTCTATTGAGGTTATTAGATGTTCATCTATTCATATTTTCCTTATAGTTATGTAGCGGTCACACTTCAACAAGTGTGCGCTATCAGTGGAAATTTAGTTTTTCCTCAGAACGGTAATGGAGTTCTGAGGGTTAATTGTGCAGCAATTACTGGCATCAGTCTGGCTGGGCTGGACTAAGGTTCCGCCTGGTCATAGGTGCAATGAGGCACCCATGACAGGCCAAGAACCAGGCCTGGTTGGACGTCTTGGGTACCAATCTTTCCCAGAGCCAATCAGTGGGCGCGTCTGGTCCTGCTGCGTAGTCTGGGAAGGGGTACTTAAGGTGCTGAAGTCATGTGCTCGGGGTTCGGCCGCAGCTTTAGGTTCCTGGTTCTGGTCCAGGGGTAGCCCAGCAAGGGGTCCCGGGCCTAGGAGCGTTTGCCATCCCGCAAGCATGGTCAATCCGACCAGCCTCACATCAGATCAGGGGCTGGGATCCGTCTGTTCCCGAGTCTCGGAGCTGGCTAGCCCGATGCCCAGTAACTGAAGGAGGATTCAAGGCGTCCCGGTGTGCTATTGTAGGGACACGGCAGCTCGTACAAGTGACCAGGGGAGGACTCTTCGGAGGAGGGCCAACAAGCTGGCTACTCAGTAAGAGCCTGGAAGCTGAGTTGTATGGACACTAAAGAATCCACACTTCCACAGTACTGACAAGGAGAAAGTTCCAGGTACTGTGAGAGGTTCCTATTCATCTTCAGTTACAATTTAGTCTGTGGCAGAGACTTTTGCAAAGTTTGTGGATCACATGTTGGCTGCTAGATCTCTGGCTAGAGGTTTATCCAGCAGTGAAGCACCCAGCTGCGAGTGGCTACTCTCTGGGTTTGATTAGAGACATTCAGTGGATGTCATCAGTTCAAAGTGCCTGAGTTTATCTCCCGTGCCCTCTATTCCCATCAGAGACTGTTTTATGTTGGATGTTACCACTGCAAAAATAAAAACCTTGAAAAGGACTTTTATGTGTCAGCATCTAAGTCGTTGGGTATTAACCCTGGGAACCCCTACAGAATCACTGACAAGCCACGAGGAATTAACTGGTAAGCCCAAAAGTCAAGGCTGCCCCTCAAGGGGTTATGGCCGCTACAGTTCTAATCCTGGTAAGGGTCTTCAAAATCAGTAGGACGCCTGTCCTGTATAGAGTTAAAACTCTCAAGTTGTTTCTTTGCAGTGTTGCTCTTATCAATTAGGATGTGTGGAATGTGAAGTTCTCTTTTTTTTTTGCTGTTTCTCCTTTTCTTTATTTCCACAGCATTAAAAATAAGTGTCTTTGCATTTCCTGGTAATGTTACGACTTAAATCTTGACCTTGTAGCAGGGCTCTTCAAACTTTTGAATGAAGGGCCAGTTTACTATCCATCAGACCTTAGGGCAGGGGGCAGTGGAAGTAGAAAATTCCCCTTTGATGCTTTTAGTGGACTGAATAGTGCCTATTGCTGGAATCAGTGGTAATAATAGTGCCCTATTGTTGATAACAGTGGTAGGAATAGCACCCAATCATTGGTGTGAATGGGAGGATTAGTGTTCCATCATTAGTGGCAGGTGTGGATGGAGTTGTGCCCCAAGGGCCGGATAGAGGCAAGCAAAGGGACCCCTCTGGCACCCAGGGCCACAGTTTAGAGACCACTGCCTTGTAGGCTAATTTCTCTCCTCATATAAGGTTCCAATTAATAATTGATTTGTCTTTAATTCCATCTGATTTTATTTTATTTTGTTGAATGATTTAGGTGTTACCAAAATATAGAACTTTACTCAACAGTCAGTTCCCTCTTTATCCACTTTATACTGCAGTAAGTTTTTCTTTCCTTACAAAACATCTTTATGGTGCAGCACAAAATACCCTAAAAACGTAAAGTTGACCTCCAGACAATATAACATACAATACACATATGGGAGTTGTTTTACCTGCCAATGGATTTGTAGCTCTGCCCATACAGTTCTGAGATTTACACAGTTCTGCCACACAGTATAGTCCTGTATTGCAAAATAGGAGACCTGATCTGAAGCTGCTGCAGTTAAAAACAGGTCATATCCCTCCCCCAGCCTGTGACTGGACAGTGAAATGAGAAGCAGCAGATTGAGCCACTTGTATAATCATGACACCAATAGCAGAAACCAAATTAAAAAAATGGTGCTAAATAATAATATAAATTATTAAAGATAATAATACATGTACATAATAATACATGTGAATGTTATACCACACACAAATGCAAAAATCCAAGAATATGTCAATCCTTATATTAGTGAAAATGTGAACAAATGTGAAAAACTTGAAAAATACCTTTTAAAAAGTTCCAAAAATGATATATAAAAACTAATTATAATCCTTTCACTGTCCATATACTTCACAAGTTCCAACTTCCTGTGCATCTACCACTGAGTGACACGGCTTTAAGGAGCCTCATACCAGATGATATGGACCATTGGAAAATTGTTGAAATTGTGACCAGGCAGCGGGAAAAGCAAATAGAATTCTAGGATGCATCACTAAAGGGATCACCAGCAGGAGGAAGGAGGTCCTGATTCATCTATATAGATCTTTATATCACTAGAGGGATCACCAGCAGGAAAAAGGAGGTTCTGATTCCTCTATATAGATCTGTATATCTCTAGGGAGATCACCAGCAGATGGAAGGAGGTCCTGATTCCTCTATATAATTCTTTATATCACTAGAAGGATCACCAGCAGGAGGATGTGCATCTCCTGGATGTGCATCTTAGTGAACACAATATATTGTACATGGACATGGGAAATGAACACCCACACACCTACACAGGTTGAACTGGATGGACTAGTGTCTTGTTTAAACCTTAGCAACTATGTAACAACATGATCACCAGAATCACCCCAGTGAGGACAGAAAAAAAAACCCAGTCACTAGTCCCAGTCTAGTACTTGTATTTAATGCTTTATTTATTTTATACTCACTTCATAGATTATATTCAGGCTGGTCACTTGAAGGGCAGGGTGTTCTTCCTTTCCAGCTCATCTGCTGAAAGTAGGCGGTCTACAATGATACATATTACCCATGTAATGAGGTCAGCCTTGCTCTCTTCATCATTACACAGTGAGTGCAAGGTGCTGAGGTGACATACCCTCAGGACACTGGTCCATGATGCCCTACATGCACTGTATGTCTTTAATCTCCTGGGTTGAATGATGTCCAAACTGAGGACATCTAGTGACCAAAAGGAATTACTAAAATATTCAGCACCAGGGAGAAGATGACTATTGCAGCTTTTTTTTCCTTACTAGTTCTTGCAGCACCAATAAATGTATGTCTCCAGTCTTATGGGTTTAATGATGTCCAAATTGAGAACATTTATGCCATGTACACACGGCCAAACTTTTTGACAGCAAAGGTCCGACGGAACGAATCCGTCAGACAATTCGACCGTGTGTGAGCTTCATCGGACCCTTTCTGTCGAAAAATCAGACGGACTTTAGATTTAGAACATGTTTCAAATCTTTCTGATGGACTCGAGTTTGGTCAAAAAATCAGTTTGTCTGTATGCTAGTCCAACGGGCGAAAACCGACGCTAGGGCAGCTATTGGCTACTGGCTATGAACTTCCTTATTCTAGTCCCGTCGTACGTCATCACGGTTGAATCCGTTTGGTGTGATTGTGTGTAGACAAGTCCGATTCCACGGAAGTCAATTGACAGTCCGTCGAAAAGTCCAGTCGTGTGTACATGGCATAAGTGGCCAGATGGAATTACTACATGGGAAACTGTATGAGAGGAGTTGAGTATTGCAGCTTTTTTTCGCTTTTCTTATTTCCTGAGGCACCAATGAAAAAAAAAAACTCTAATGCCCCATACACACGATCGGATTTTCCGACAACAAATTTTGTATGTGAGTATGTTGGCAGAAAGTCCAACCGTGTATATGCTCCATCAAACATTTGTTGTTGGACTTTCCGCCAACAAATGTTGGCTAGCAGGTTCTCAAATTTTCCGCCAACAAATGTTTGTTGTCGGACTTTCCAATCATGTGTACACAAGTCTGTCGGAAAAAAGTCCACGCATTCTCGGAATCAAGTACGAGCCGGAAGTGCTCGGTCTTGTAAAACTAGCATTCGTAATGGAGATATCACGTACGTCTTGTACGTCCCTACGTTCGTAATTGTTGGCCAACATTTGTGTGTATGCAAGACAAGTTGGAGTCAACATCCTTCGAACAAAAATCCACGGTTTTGTTGTCGGAAAGTCTGATTGTGTGTACGGGGCATTAGAGTGGAGTCACAGGCACCACGGCCACATAACAGGGAGAGCAAACACAGTGAAGGGTGGGGAATGGCTTTCATTATATTTGTTTTTTACATAGGAACATGGTCACTTTAAGTTCTCTCTCTTTGTAGGTGAATACATACAGAACCATAGGGACACTGGTAACTGGCTGCATAAAATAATTGTACAAAGACTTGGATCTTGTGACATAATGTACAATTAAAATATTTTTTAGCAATACAAAGCCAGACACTAACACACATTATACTCACCACTTCACAAATGGGATATGATATAAATGAGGAGGTGGAAATAGCTCAAGTGATAACTACCTCTTTTTAATTTCGTATTAGAAAGTGTTAGGGCTCTTTCACACATGCGGACCGTATGTCTGTTTTTCATCTGGTCCGTGTTCATCCGATCCCCCATAGAGGAGAGCGGAGAACTGACAGGGCGGTCCCTGCACAGTGTGCAGGGACCGCCCTGTCATCAGCCGGCTCAGCGGGGAACAGCTGTGCGATCCCCGCTGAGCAGCGGATCTTCACGGGGCGGATCAATACGGATCCGCCCCGCGTGAAAGGGGCCTTAGACAGTCCACAGTTCCTAAAACACAATACAATTGTCAATGTCAGGTGATGACTTTAATGAGGTGCTAATGTACAAGAGCAGTACCTGACATCTTCGTAGGTTTTGTGTTGTCACCTTCACTAAATAAATATAATCAGCACAGTTCATTTTATATAAAAAGCCCAGGTCAGCTAAGATGTGTTGAGTAACACGTGCACCTGGAAGGTAAAAGCATGGGGGCATTCAAAGATACTTGCTAAGTATTCTGATTTTTTAATCTCCTGGAGGCCTTCTCAAAGTTCTCCAAAAGGAGTAATCGAAGGTCATTTCCAAGTTGTGTTCATTTGTGGGAGATCATGGTGCTATCTCGCAGTGCATTGATGGTCTCGCAGTGCATTTTGGGGCGTTTCCCGCGAACGCCCATAATGTTTTAAATTTGGCCAACGGGCGAATCACAAGAAGTTCGAGTCGAACTTACGTTTGACTCGAACATCGGGCTCATCCTTAATTATAATACTAAAATACTGAGGAGGCAAGACAGTGCAGACATCACATACAAACCCCACATGAGCAGTTAGGCTGCTGATATAGCGGCATGTGTGTGTGCATGGGGTGGGGGCACCAAAATGCACCTTCGTCTGTAGACAAAAATCCTTGCACCAGCCCTGAAGCACAAGCCCAAGAAGGGAGAGATTTTTCCTGGAAACACGTTGGCTGTATTTGATGCTCCAAACCATTAAACATTTAAAAAAGACCCATTCAAAGAGTGTTGGGTTTTTATGTTCCTGCTGGAAAAAATGTTTGCCTTAATTAGTTTCTCAGTAAAAACATGACTAGGGCAGCCAGATAACTTACTACCCCACTAAAAACATACGACAAACATACCTGGAATAACGAGGACACCTGGTGGGTAAAAATGGCCTTGCGGCCTTTTATTAACAAAATATAATAAACATATTATAAATATTTTCAACATAAAATATTCAACAATAAAATCTTCAAAAAATATACAACTGTAAAACCATAAACGGATACTAGTCCCTGACGACCCCATCTTAATTTTGTTGAGCCTGCAGTCCCTGTTATAAGCGTTACGCTAACTTGACCGCAGACCCCCAACTTCTTAACAGTTACTGACTGCCATTAGAGCCAAAAGGACTCCATCTCAGGGATGGGTCCCAACTTTAAGCCATTTTCTATATATCATTAGATATATAGCCATAAACTGTCGCCAAGGACCCACGCCTAACAACAAACATATGACAGCCACACCCCACTAAAAATAGGGAGGAAGGGCGGGAAATTCCCTATCTCCTGCTGACCTCTCCACGAACTGGTGACTCCACCCTGAACTGCACACCTTTATACTGCTCCACCCCTTTGCAACCCGTCCAATAAGGTAAGTGCAGAAAACAACTTTCCTTGTGAAAACCAATCCTTAACCCTTACCCTGCTAACGTTCCTAGCACCCTGTCATGGATGTACTGTGCCTACGCTGCGCTTCTGCTGTGTACATGTCTGCCTTCTTGGACGTCTGAATAGAACTCCTCATAGGGGCACAAACAGCAGTAGAAACCTTACAGAAATTCTAACCTTCCAAACTTTACTTTTCAGCTATTCTTTCACTATGAAAAATATAAAACAGTGTTTAAAAATAGCGTACATTCTAACACAGAACTTGAGTCCTCAGTTTTATCCAGACAGAGGCAATAAACAGCATCCAAGACCACGCTCTCTCACATAACCAGTTGTTAGTGAAGGCAGTCAGTTCAATCATACTAAATAAAGTAAAACAGAGTAATCCCATAGGTGCCCAAAACAAAGGGGGGGAGGGGGGATGGGAGGAAAGGGAATATGATGGCAAGTAAAATATTGGACATTCAAGGGAAAAATGGCAGAGTGATATCATGGGATGATCCGAGAGATAACCCCAATCTAAGGCTTATACTCTCCGGGATCCAAAAACAGTCTGTAAAATAAAACCTCTCACATTTGCATGCCATCCTATTCTGTACAACAAATTTAAGTGAGCAGCTAACACTACTAGAGGGAGCACAAAAGGAAAAAAATCCAACATAATGGAAAACTAGAGTTAAGCGGAGAAAAATAAAGAGAAAGAAAAGGGGAAATAGAAAGAAAAAAGTTAGGCAGAGGAGGAACAGAAAGGAGTAAAGGAATACGTGTGTGGGGGGGGGGGGGGTAGAAAGAGGAGGAAGACCACCATGTCACTACCCCTCCCGGAGGTCTATCAAGTATGCTCTAGATGTTGGAGTTTTCCACAAACTTGCTATGGTTTGCTTAGTAGCCATAAAGCTATGCATGATTAGTGTACGTTCCTGACGCACGATATTTAGGACTCTTCAGATTTTCTTGTTGATTTTGTGTTCCTTTTGGAAAGATTCTACTTACTTTCTGTTATGGAAATCATATAAGAGATGATGGGACATGTCTACAACATGGGCATAGATGTAAATAAGAAACATCACGTTTCTTATTATTTTCATCTGTGCCCTGATTGTTGAAATATGTGGATATTTTTTTTCATCCTAGAAAAAGGTTTGAGGCTGGGTTCGCTCTATTGCGAATTGGATGTGGGTTTTTCCCACATCCAATTCGCATGTCAGCAGATTGTGACCGGCTCTCTATGGAGTCGGTTCACACATCTCTGCAGCGGTTCAGGTGCGAATTGCACAGGAGTCCTGTGCGTCTTCTGGTCCGTTTCAGGTCCGAATTCAGTCCAAATTGCGGGCTGAAATCGTACCTGAAATGATGAATGGAGACGCACCGAACTCCTGCTGTGAGCCAGAGCATGCTGCAGTGTGAACCCAGCCTGAAGGTTTGAAGAGTTGTACTATAAATGGCATAAGGAAGGGAGTTCATGAGAAAAAGGAATACTTGTGAGAAGTTATTAAGACCAGAGTGTTCAGAGATGGCTACAGTGGAGAAGATGTGAAGGGTGTATGTGGGATATCAGATCAGTCATATATGACACTTGGCAATTTTATCGGACAGTTCTCTAAATACCATGTTTGACACATTTGAGAGATTTTTCTATTGAATTTTCTAATTGTCACCAGGTTTTTCCTCAACCCTCCCCGTTTCAACAGCATGTAGAATACAATAACACATGTTCATAGCCAATTTGTACACACACCTCTGTACAATTTAGGCAGGAGCTATTTAACCCACCAACATGTCTTTTGGATTGTGGGAGGAAACCAATGCAAGCACAGAGGGAGCATACAAACACTATGCAGATAATGTACTGGTTAAGATTCTAACCACTAAGCCACTGTGCTGCCTGAAGGTTGTATAAAAGAGGTAAAAAGACTTGCATTTAAAGAATAGCTAGAAATTAAATATAAATCATGGTTGACCAGACTAGAGGAAATTTTGCAGGTCAGAACTTAGCAAATTGATTATGTGCCAGTAAAGGAACAGGTAGAGCAGAACTGCTAGAAGAGTTCAAGCAGAAGTGGATGGGTTTTGCCTATTTATTGGAAAGACATGGAGGGAAAATACTAAACACAAGATGGTATACTGCTCTTTTGCAAAGCATCATGTGCTATATGTCACATTACCTGCTATTGTTCAACGTATCCTTCTCCTTCACAATTCTTGCTCATCGTCTTCTGCTTTATTTCTTCTTCTATTGATTATTCCATTTCATTTCACTCCTTGTTGAACATTTTTCTCTGACTCTACTTCTTCCGTATGTTTAATATAACAAAATCCTTTTTGGGATGATTAAATATACTAGATTAAAAAGAAAGCAGAAGTTAGAACGGAAGAAATAGTTTAGTGACTAATTTCCTATTTCATGTGGACAAGATGTTGTAACTTAGTGCTTGTCTACATTAGATACTTTTAGGTTGTTTTTTGTAATTTAACTTGAACACATGCACAGTGAAATCAATGGTCCCCAATCCCCCTAGTTCACATCACTGTGTTCAGCTTTACACACATAAAAGATGTGTGACTGCACTAGAATGGGGGGAAAAAAAAGGGGGAAGCCGCTTTAGGCCCCCCTTTACCTCATGGGATCGGCATTTAAGAAGCATTTAAAAGGGGTTTTAATGGGTTTTAAATCTGAATGGCTAGTTGGTGACTCAGAGGGTTATAGAAGGTTAATAGGTTGGTTAGAGATTGGTCAGTTAGGGTCAGGTGTCATGGAGGGTTCTGGAAGGTCAGCAGTTTAGGTAGGGATTTGTCAATTAAGGTCAGGTGTTTAGAGGGTTTTAGAAGGTTAATAGTCAGGCTGAGATTGGCCAGTTAAGGTCAGTTGACTTTTTAGAACATTCTAGAATGCCTTTTTTGGCCTATTTAAGGAGCCAAAAAAGTCAGGGTTTTCCATCAGGGTTTTTTCCAGTCGCCAGAGAAAATACAGTGCAAAGAGCTCCCCGCCCTAATCCCCCGTCGCGGCTGATTTATGTGGTAGCTCCCTTTGAAAAAAATCAAAGGGGAGATTTAAGAAAATGTTTAATGGTAAATGCTGAGTCAGCTCGAGTATCAGTGGCTGGGCTCAGTATGGTTTATTGCTAAATAACTTTTTGGTTGAGAAAAATTATTTTATGAAAATAAAAATTGATGTTATAATTAATTCATTTTGTTTAAACCAATAAATCAGGCCGGGACAATTTTATTCCAAAAAATGTTTGTTTTGTGTTTTATCATTATTCTATGCATGTTTGCTGGTTTTGAATGATGCCTGCGATCCCATGCACATAAACTCAAGTAATATCTAATTTGGTTCCTTTGGTGTTCCATACTCCCTAGTCCACTTCTTGGATTGATAAAAAAGGCTTCAAGTGGTTTACAGTTCAAGTGGTTTACAAGTGGTTTACAGAGCTAAGTAGTTTCCTGTGCATATCTGAGGGTGACTGAAAAAATCTAGATAGATGTGAGCAGGGATGAACTCAGGAGTCAGAAGAAATACTCTTGGGCACAAGTATGGTAGCCCGACACCCATAGAATAATGATCCAATTACATAGTTAGTCAGGTTGAAAACAAGTCCATCTAGTTCAACCAAAAAAAGTAAAATAAAAAAAAAATACAATCCCATATACACAATCCTATACCCACAGTTGAGCCAGAGGAAGGCGAAAAACCCCAGGAAAGCATGATCCAATTTGCTCCAGCAGGGGAAAAAATTCCTCCCTGATCCCCGAGAGGCAATGAGATTTTCCCTGGATCAACCTTACCTATAAATGTCAGTACCCAGGTATATTATCTACATTTAAGAAAGAATCCAGGCCTTGTTTAAAACAATCTACTGAGCTGGCCAAAACCACCTCTGGAGAGTTTATTCCACATTTTCACAGCTGTGAAGAAATCTTTCCGTATTTGTAGAGTAAATCTTTTTTCACTTCTCAGGAAATAATGTTTTTGGTTTGATGCCCTCTAGAACTAGGGGTGTCCTCACTGTCACTAGAAAGATAAAAAGAAAAGAAAAGAGGGCACACTAGCCTAGTGCATTATCCCACATGTGTTTACTTTTATAAAAATTATAAAAAACTACTCGCAAGCATGAAGATGGAGATACACTTAAAAAGGCCACTTGGCAGTGGCTACATAGTCCTGGAATCAGCTGTCTCTAGATCACACGGAGGGACCACACAGGAGCTCTTACTGGCTATTGTGTTTCGAAGATATAACCTCTTCTTCAGAGCTTAAAGAGGATGGCCACCTGCACAAAAAATATTAAAAGTCAGCAGCTACAAATACTTTTAATAAATGGGCACTTACCTGTTCCAGGTTCCAGCGATGTTGGCAGAAGATGACGAGCAATCGCTCGTCTCTCGGCTGCCCCGCCGCCATCCTCTGTCAGGGAATCAGGAAGTGAAGCGTTGCGGCTTCACTGCCTAGTTCCCTACTGCGCATGCGTGAGTCGCGCTGCGCGTCTTTACTGGTCCCCGTTGTGTTCTGGGAACTGTGTGTTTCCCAGGACACAACAGGGGGGGGGGGGGCATCTGCGGCTAGGGGCGGGGCATCTGCGGCTAGCTAGTCCCGGAAGTGGGTGCAGATACCTGGATTATACAGGTATCTGCACCCCCCCTTCCTCCCTGAAAGGTGCCAATTGTGGCACCGGAGGGGGGCAGGAATCCGATAAGCGGAAGTTCCACTTTAGGGTGGAGCTCCTTCAGCCTTCAGCTCAACATATACATGAACAAATGTCATTGAATACACATTCTGAGAACCTTAAGCACCTCCCCTTAATGGGAGTGGCTAATTAAAATATTGATGAAAACCAGCTGCATAAAGCACGTGCATATACTGTGTATATGTATATATGTATATATATATATATATATATATATATATATATATATATATATATATATACACATACATATAATACAAAAAAAAAATAATAATAATTAAAATGCTATAAATCTATCCCCTATTTTGTAGATGCTATAACTTTTGTGCAAACCAATCAATATACACTTTTTGCGATTTGTATTACCAAAAATATGTAGAAGAATACATATGGGCCTGAACTGAGGAAAAAATTTGCTTTTTTTCAAAAAGAAATTGGGGCTATTTATTACAGCAAAAGGTACAAAATATTGTGTTTTTTTTCTTTTAAATGTCGCTCTTGTTTTGTTTATAGCGCAAAAAATAAAAACCGCAGAGATGATCAAATACCCCCCAAAAGAAAGCTCTATTTGTTGGAAAAAAAGGACGTCAATTTTGTTTGTCAAATTGCAATTGTCAGTTAAATCGACGCAGTGCCGAATCGCGCAATGTCCTGGTCATTGAGCAGCCAAATCTTCTGAAGTGGTTAATACCGTGTTAAGTGAGGGCATCTTGTTCACCAGAACTTCATACTAAAAGGGAAACTCCACTTTAACATCTACCCCCCTTTCCTCTCCCACTTTTTTGTTTTGTTTTGGGGAGGGGGGGGGGGTGAGGTGAGGTGCTAAGTTTTAGCAGTTATCCACTTTTATACTTCCGCTCCAGCAACATAGGCATCGAAGAAGAAGTTCTCCAACCTCCCTAATCTGCCCGCAACCTTCTAGGACACGTCACATGTCCCAGAAGGCTCTAGGTCCATTTAGAGAGCTCAGCGTGACCCGGGCATGCACAGTGGAGAGCTAGCTGTGAAGCTGCAAGAAGTCACAGCTGGCTTCCCTTAGTCAACTACCGCTGCCGCTACCCAAAGACCAGCAAAGAACTGGCCCAGGTGAGGACCAGCCTGGATCCTTGAACAGGTAAGTGTCCCTTTTTGAAAAGTTGGCAGCTACAGTATTGTTAGCTGCTGACCTTTATTTTTTGTTAAGATTGAAGAACCGCTTAAATTAGTAATCTGTAACTTCTGCTTTTTTTTTAACCTAATTTCTTAGAATGGAAGTTCCCCAAAACGACTCAGATATACCAAACATTTGGAGGAAGTAGAGACAGAGGAAAAAAGCTCAAGGAAGAGTGAAATTAAATGAACAATAGAAGAAGAAAAGAGAAGACAGAGGAGACCTATGGCAAGAATTGTAAAGGAGAAGGCTACAATTAACATTAGCAGGTAATGTTACCAAGAGAATTTGATGCTTTATAAAGGAGCAGTATGCAAACTTTTCTATGGTGGCTTTCCCTCTCCTACCAATAATCAGGGACAATCCCTCTTCTCCTACGTTCTTCTACCACTTCTTCTCATCATCACCTTCTTCACTGGCACATAATCAAAGTTTCTTCCTCATTATATATTTTTCACTAATTCCAAGTTACTGTATCCCCTAATTGTAACTATTTTACCTTCTTTATACAACCTTCACATCTTCTGCATTGTAATTTATATATATGTAATAGTGCTGCGCAATACAATTAATAATCTACTATGGTCTGTGCCTTAGTGTATAGACTTAAACAAATAATAGTGCGTCAGTGCATCTACTGTTTAGTGCAGGGGTGCCCAACCAGTGGCACTCCAATGTGGCCCGCGACCTCCTATTCTGGGATGGCAAGCACAGATCGCAGGTTTGCCATGCTCAGTGTTGTGAATGAAGCCGGCGGTAAAGGAAGCAAGTGGCTGCGGAGAAGAGCTGCATAAGCCAATGTTGCCTGTATAGAGCCGGCTCCTGTCACAGATGGAGTGATACCAAATGCGCTCTGCCTGGGACAGTGACAGCCTGCGTTACCTGAATGGAAGACTGTTATTAAAGGTAGGTTTATTACTAAAATCACAGTGTATATTTGGGCATATCTGTTCTGCAGTGGTTACCGGGCTACTTTCAAACTGATCCCCAGGTGCACCTGCGGGTTACCTGCACTGAGCCACAGACTTCTGTTATTACCTGCGGGTTTGGTGCGCTTTCAGAAAGTGCAATACATCTTCAAGATATAATATAAGTCTATGGTAAAGTGCAGCTAACTCGCAGGAAAGCCACAGATGTACTGCACCTGTGTCTGCTCTGCATGGGCCTGTCATCCGCCCGCTCCATTCATTGTGGCCCGCGACTGGTTAACAAGACGCTTAAGTGGCCCGCATCCGGGTACCAAGTCGCTTAAGTGGCCCGCATCCGGGTACCAAGTCGCTTAAGTGGCCCTCGCTCTTCAAAAGTTTGGGCACCCCTGGTTTAGTGCATACTCAAATAAATACAAAGGAACACAATTTATATACCGTATATACAAATAAGGTGCTACTTGTGTGCCATTGAACCTTCCAAAAAATAGGAATACTTCAATACATTTGCCCACTATTCAATATACACTCAGCAGCCACTTTATTAGGTACACTTGTTCAATTGCCTGGTAACACAAATTGCTAAACAGCCAATCACAGGACAGCCGCTCAATGCATTTAGGCATCTAGACGTGGAGAAGACAACTTGCTGAAGTACAAAACGAGCTTCAGAATGGGGAAGAAAGGGGATTTAAAGCGGGATTCCACCCTAAAGTGGAACTTCCGCTTTTCGGAACCCTCCCCCCCTCCGGTGTCACATTTGGCACCTTTCAGGGGGGAGGGGGTGCAGATACCTGTCTAAGACAGGTATCTGCACCCACTTCCGGGCATAAACTCCCACAGGAGTTTACGCCACTTCCTGTCCCGGAGTGCTGTCTGCCGGGACACACACGTGTCCCGGCAGACAGCGCTGACGATTCTCATTGCGCTTCGCGACTCGCGCATGCGCAGTAGTTGGAGAACCGGGAAATGAAGCCGCAAAGGCGACACTTCCTGATTCCCTCATCGAGAATGGCGCCGGCAGCAGCAGAGAGCCGAGTGATTGATCGGCCTCTGCTGCCGACATCGCTGGAACCTGTGACAGGTCAGTGTCCATTTATTAAGTCAGCAGCTACAGTATTTGTAGCTGCTGGCTTTAAAAAAAAAAAAAATTCAGGTACAGTCCCGCTTTAAGTGACTTTGAACGTGGCATGGTTGTTGGTGCCAGACGGGCTGGTCTGAGTATTTCAAAAACGGCTGATCTACTGGGATTTACATACACAGCCATCTCTGGGGTTTACAGAGAATGGTCCAAAAAAGAGAAATTGTCCAGTGAGCGACAGTTGTGTGGACCAAAATGCCTTGTTGTTGACAAAGGTCAGAGGAGAATGGGCGGCTGGTTCCAGATGATAGAAAGGCAACAGTAACTCAAATAACCACTCGTTACAACCAAGGTATGCAAAATACCATATCTGAACATACAACACATCGAACCTTGAAGCTACAGCAGCAGAAGACCACACAGGGTGCCACTCCTGTCAGCTACTGAGGCTACAATTCACACAGGATTACCAAAATTGGACAATAGAAGATTGGAAAAACGTTGCCTGTTCTGATGAGTCTCGATTTCAGCTGCGATAATCAGATGGTCGGGTCAGAATTTGACGTAAACAACATGAAAGCATGGATCCATCCTGCCTTGTATCAGTGGTTCAGGCTGATGGTGGGGGTGTAATGGTGTGGGGGATATTTCCTTGGCACACTTTGGGCCCCTTAGTACTAATTGAGCATCATTTAAACACCACAGCCTACCTGAGTATTGTTGCTGACCATGTCCATCCCTTTATGACTTCAGTGTCCCCATCTTCTGAGGTCACTGTACTCCAATGGCCTTCACAATCACCAGATCTCAATCCAATAGAGCACCTTTGGTATGTGGTAGAACGGAAGATTCACATCATGGATGACAAATCTGCAGCAACTGCATGATGCTATCATGTCTCTATGGACCAAAATCTCTGAGGAATGTTTCCAACACCTTGTTGAATCTATGCCAGGAAGAATTAAACCAGTTCTAAAGGCAAAAGGGGGTCCAACCCGATACTAGCAAGGTGTACTTAATAAAGTGGCCGGTGAGTGTATGTGCTCTTACTATGGAGACTCTCAAATTATAGAGTTAGGACTGCAGTACACGCTGGTCTCATGATTTGGCCGCTGCAGCTTACGCATGTATTTGCAAATGTGTACAAACTAAATCCCTGTGTTTTAAATGTGAACTGTTGGACAAGGTCTGTTCAATTTGGTGCAGGCTGGCTGGTAAGTGAGCTGGGAATTTGTAATACTTTGATCCATTCTGTAAAGGCCAGTTAATGTATAGGTTGGGGTGGTTTCCATTTGTTTGCATAGACACTTAGGCAGCAAAACACATTTTAGTAGACTTTGGAAGAGTTAGAACTTCTTTAACTGGTTGCCACCTGCCCACCGTCAAATGAGCCGATCAGCGACATCTCCACGCAGGGGGACATTTAGGAATGTAATCAGGGTACTCATCATCAGTGCCCTGATTACATTAGTGAAAAACAGTCATAAATCAGTGCCCACCAATGCCAGCGATCAGTGCCCACCAGTGGCAGCAATCAGTGCCCACCACTGTCCACAAGTGCCATCAATTAGTGCCCATTAGCGATGCCAGTCAGTGCTGGCAATCAGTGCTGCCTACCAGTGCTGCCCATCAATGCCCTACACTGCTGTCAATCAATGCCCATCAGTGTCGCCCATCAGTGCCACCCATCAATGCCCATCAGTACTGCTAATCCGTGCTGCCTATTAGTGCCCACTAGTGCCGCCTATTAGTGCCCACCAGTACTGCCTAACAGTGCCCATCAGTACTGCCTAACAGTGCCCATCAGTGGCGCCTAACAGTGCTCATCAGTGCCACCTATCAGTGCCCATAAGTGCAGCAGCATATTAGTGCCTCCTTATCAGTGCTAACCTAATCAGTGCCCATAAGTGCCGCCTCATCAGTGCCCATAAATGCCACCTCATCAATGCCCACCAGTTCAGCTGAAAGCTGAAAAATGGCCTGGGCAGGAAGAGGGTGTAAGTGCCCGGTAGGCAAGTGGTTAAAGACTTACTGTTGTTTGAGTCCTCACTGGGGAGACTCCCCTTTTTTGTGGTTGCTTAAAAAGGAAATGAGAAGAAACATTTACTAGCAGTAACAAGGACAGCAATAATTCAATAGGGATTTGATACTTCCTCACAATATCCAAAAAAGTGCAAAGAAAATGTTTTGTTGGTTGCTCCACTTCAAGATCACTGTCTTATATTTTCTGATGAACTATATTTTTAGGTTGGTAGAGAGGTTCAGGTAAATGTAGTTCTTTAGCTCCTCTGTAATCTTTAGAGCAGTGTGTGATTATTTATGGCAGTTCTGTGTTTTACTGGCTTCAAGTGGAAGTCCATGCCAAATCTAAAATCCCTGCATCTATAGCCACCAGGAATCCAACACTAAATTCTCTATCCCTGTAAAGAAAAGATGAGTACACATACCTTTTTGGAAGCCGATCTGACCTGCTCCAACTCGATCTTCAGCACCGGAGGCTCTGCAGAAGACAACGGCTGTGAAATGACAGGAAAGTGACTTCACCCTTATGCCGCGTACACACGTGCGGACTTTTGCCGGCGGACTTAGTCCAGCGGACAATCCCGCCGGACTTTCCGGCTGGGTCCGCTGGACTTTCCGAGCGTGTGGACTTGCCCACACACGCACGGACTTCTCCGGCGGATAATCCGCCGGCCAAAAGTCCGCGGGACTTTTGAAAATGAACGGACTTTCCCACACACGGAGCAGTCCGTTCATTTCGAACGTAACTTCAGGTTACGTAGCTAGCGTAGGCAGTAAATGCCGCCGCGCTAGCTCCGTAAGCTGGCATGGATTTAAAGGGACTCCCCACGCCGAAAAAACGGCGTGGGGGTTCCCCCCAAATCCAAGTCAGACCCTCATCCGAGCACGCAGCCTGGCAGGCCAGGAAAGGGGTGGGGACGAACGAGCGCCCCCCCTCCTGAGCCGTACCAGGCCGCGTGCCCTCAACATGGGGGGTGCCCTGGGGAAAGGGGGGCCGTGCGGCCCCCCCACCCCAAAGCACCTTGTCCCCATGTTGATGAGGACAAGGGCCTCTTCCCGACAACCCTGGCCGTTGGTTGTCGGGGTCTGCGGGCGGGGGCTTATCGGAATCTGGGAGCCCCCTTTAATAAGGGGGCCCCCAGATACCGGCCCCCCACCCTATGTGAATGAGTATGGGGTACGATGTACCCCTATCCATTCACCTAAGGTGTAAAATGTAAAGTACAAAAAACACACACACTTTTGAAAAAATAGTTTATTGCACTGCTCCGGGGGTCTTCTTCCGTCTTGGGGGTCTTCTCGCCGGACTCCTCCGCTCTCTTCTGCTCTTTTACCTAGCTCTTTCACGAGCGGAGGAGTCCGGCTACCTTCTTCGTCGTCGCCGCCGTCGTCTGGGGGTCTCGATCCGCCTTCGGGGGTCTTCCGGGGGTCTCTCTGTTCTTGCGGCGGTCGTCGTCTTCCGCGCCGCCGGCGCCTTCTTCTTCTTCTTGTCCTTCTTCTTGTTCTTCTTCCGATGTTGACCCGATGCTCTCTCTGCCCGGAATGCCTGTGCCGCGCTGCGCTGGGACTTATATAGGGGCATGGGGACAGGGTCACATGCTCATGTCACATGGTGACCCCGCCCCCTTGCGATGTCACAGTCCCAGCATCCACCGGGACTGTGACAACACAAGGGGGCGGGGTCACCATGTGACATGAGCATGTGACCCTGTCCCCCATGTCCCTATATAAGTCCCAGCGCAGAGCGGCACAGGCATTCCGGGCAGAGACAGCGACGGGTCAACATCGGAAGAAGAAGAAGAACAAGAAGGACAAGAAGAAGAAGGCGGCACCGGCGGTGCGGAAGACGACGACCGCCGCAAGAACAGAAGAGACCCCCGGAAGACCCCCGAAGACCCCCGAAGGCTGATCGAGACCCCCAGACGACGGCGGCGACGACGAAGAAGGTAGCCGGACTTCCCCCGCTCGGTAAAAGAGCTTGGTAAATGGCGGGGGAGTCCGGCGAGAAGACCCCCAAGACGGAAGAAGACCCCCGGAGCAGTGCAATAAAATATTTTTTCAAAAGTGTGTGTGTTTTTGTACTTTACATTTTACACCTTAGGTGAATGGGTAGGGGTACATCGTACCCCAAACTTATTCACATAGGGTGGGGGGCCGGTATCTGGGGGCCCCCTTATTAAAGGGGGCTCCCAGATTCCGATAAGCCCCCGCCCGCAGACCCCGACAACCAACGGCCAGGGTTGTCGGGAAGATGCCCTTGTCCTCATCAACATGGGGACAAGGTGCTTTGGGGTGGGGGGGCCGCACGGCCCCCCTTTCCCCAGGGCACCCCCCATGTTGAGGGCACGCGGCCTGGTACGGCTCAGGAGGGGGGGCGCTCGTTCGTCCCCTTTCCTGGCCTGCCAGGCTGCGTGCTCGGATGAGGGTCTGACATGGATTTGGGGGGAACCCCCACGCCGTTTTTCGGCGTGGGGAGTCCTTTTAAATCCATGCCAGCTTACGGTACTAGCGCGGCGGCATTTACTGCCTACGCTAGCTACGTAACCTTGAGTCACGTGCTAAATGAACGGACTTGCCGATGAGCGGCAAGTCCGTTCATTTCAAAAGTCCCGCGGACTTGCCTACTAACGGCGGGATTGTCCGCCGGACTGCCAAGTCCAGCGGATAATTTTAAAACAAAACTTAAAACTTTGGCGCCAAAAAGTCCGCCGGCGCCCACACACGAGGGGATTATCCGCTGGACTTCGGTCCAGCGGATAATCCCGCGGGATAGTCCCTTCGTGTGTACGCGGCATTAGACTTACTATGGGGCTTCCGTTGTTCTCCGTCTCCTCTGCACCCACCTACACAGTGATACCGCGGCTGACAGCTCAAAACGAATATACAAACCTTTTTGGAGGCCGATCTGACCCGCTCCGACCCGATCCTATGCTGAGCTGTCAGACGCGGTATCACTGTGTAGGCGGGTGCAGAGGAGACAGAGGACAACGGAAGCCCCATAGTAAGTCTATGGGTGACGTCACTTCCCTGTCATTTCGCAGCCGTTGTCCTCCTTGTATTCTGCAGAGCCTCCGGCGCTGGAGATCGGGTCGGAGCGGGTCAGATCGGCTTCCAAAAAGGTATGTATACTCATCTTTTTTTTACAGGGATAGAAAATTTAGTGTTGGATTCTTGGTGGCTATAGATGCAGGGATTTTAGATTTGGCATGGACTTCCACTTGAAGCCAGTAAAACACAGAACTGCCAAAAATTATCACACACCGCTCTAAAGATTACAGAGGAGCTAAAGAACTCCATTTACCTGAACCTCTCTACCAACCTAAATATAAGACAGTGATCTTGAAGTGGAGCAACCAACAAAACATTTTCTTTGCACTTTGGAGATCGGGTTGGAGCGGGTCAGATCGGCTTCCAAAAAGGTATGTATACTCATCTTTTCTTTACAGGGATAGAGAGGTTAGTGTTAGATCCCTGGTGGCTATAGATGCAGGGATTTTAGATTTTGCATGGAATTCCACTTTAGAGCTCAACTGCTTCCCCCTGGATTCTATAATGTAGTGGGTTGGAAGAGGCAGAGGGTTTGGCTATGAGGAATATGGTCCACCCCTCAAAACGTGTACGTCAGCTAGGACCCCAAGGGTGTCCTGCCCTGTTTTGGATATGCTGGGTGCATTTAGCAACCTGAAGCTGACCACTTTGATATGCTATATTCATCATATGGTTTGTGAGTTTGTTTTATTTGGATTACTAATAAAAGGTACATGGGATAATGCACTATGCCGACCATGGGCTTAAAAATGAATGTGGTTTCAGCCAATCACTGGGGAGAAGATGCCCAGTAGGTGGCTGGGGAATGCATAAATAATCTGGGGCCTGAGTTCTTGTCCAGGAAGATCCCAGCCTGAAGGACTGCTGCCCTTCTTGGCAGAATACCTGAAGCGTGCAGAAGTTCATCAAGGTCCAATCTCAGGGGGAGCTTGAGGGGGTGGCCTACTTTCTGAAAGGAGCTAGAGCCAATTCAAAGGGGGGTTCACTGAGGATCTAGTCTGGAGATTCACAGGAGAAGTACCTGGCTGGTATTGGACAGAGGCATTCAAGTACATGGGGAAATTGTAAGTATATGGAATGTGAGGTCCTAGTGACTGTTGCCGATTAAACCCTTTGAGCATATGCTCCAGTGTTGCTGATTTGGGACCGTTTCTTTGCTCAGAGTTCCAGGGTTACTCAGAGTCCTTAGTGTTATTCCATGGTCTGCCAATAGGATAATTGTTCTGAAGAGTGAAGACAAAGCAGAGAGTGTCCCCTACTATGTGCACTAATTCTGGAGTACCCCGCAAGGCAATTCCTGGCACTCATGTAATGGTCTTCATGATGTAATAGAAGGGCGAGCACATGACTTGTAATGGTGTTAGGTACTGTGTTTGCACATTTATATCTCTCTGAGCTGATCACTCAACACTGACAAGTTTATTGTATTCTAGGGACTGTAGGCTGTTCATCACTTTCTAATATGAAATTAAAAAGAAGAAGTTGTCATCTGAGCTATTACCATATGCTCATTTATATTATATCCCATCTGTGGAGCGGTGAGTATAATGTGTGTTGTTGTCTGGCTTTGTATTGTAAAAAAAAATCATTAAAGTGGATGTAAACCCTTACATATACCCAGTGAAGTGATGCACAGAGATGAAACAAATCCTCCTACATAAGTTGCACCTATTTATCTGCAGTCTTCTCCTCTTTACATTCATTTAAATTCGGGCATTTATACAGCTTTCAGAAAGCAGAAGTTACAAAATGCAGAGCTCAATGGGGACAGGTCTGAGAGCTGATTGCAGGGAAGGGATACCCCCCTTCACACAGCACACAGGAACAAAGCTGAGGCTGTCAATGACAGAATGTGTGCTGGAACCAGTGGCATCGCTAGGGGGTGGCTTTTGGGGCTATAGCCCTGAATCTGGGGCCCATAGCCCTGAGTCACTGCAGGGGTCCCCAAGGGGAGGGGAGCCTCTCTGGGGACCCTGATGTAAGTGGGGGGGCTCTCTTAGGACCCTGATGCAAGAGGGAGGCTCTCTGGGGACCCTGATGCAAGGGGAAGGCTCTCTGGGGACCCTGATGCAAGGGGAGGCTCTCGGGGAGCCTAATGCAAGGGGGAGGCTCTCTGGGGACCCTGATGCAAGAGGGAGGCTCTCTGGGGACCCTGATGCAAGGGGAGGCTCTCTGGGGACCCTGATGCAAGGGGAGGCTCTCTGGGGACCCTGATGCAAGGGAGAGGCTCTCTGGGGACCCTGATGTAAGGGGGGCTCTCTGGGGACCCTGATGTAAGGGAGCTTGTTGTCAGAAATTCCGACCGTGTGTAGGCTCCATCGGACAGTTTCTATGGGAATTTCCGTCGCACAAAATTTGAGATCTGGTTCTCAAATTTTCCGACAACAAAATCCGCTGTCGTAAATTACGATCGTGTGTAGATAATTCCGATGCACAAAGTGCTCCGAATTAAGCAGAAGAGCCGCACTGGCTATTGAACTTAATTTTTCCTCGGCTCATTGTACATGTTGTACGTCACTGTGTTCTTGACGTTTGGAATTTCCGACCAACTTTTTGCAACCATGTGTATGCAAGACAAGTTTGAGCCAACATCCTTCGAAAAAAAACATGGGATTTTGTTGTCGGAAAGTCCGATCGTGTGTACGTGGCATAAGACCTCCACATCCAGCATCTTCACCTCCAAGATCGTCTGTTGCAGCAGCTGTCCTGGTGGCTGGTATTAATCGGTTTGCATAACCAAAGAATTTCTGCACAAACTGTCAGAAACGTCTCAGGGAAGCTCATCTGCATGCTCATCGTCCTCATCAGGGTCTCAACCTGATAGGAGTTTCTTTGTCGTAACCAACTTAAGTGGGCAAATGCACACATTCGATGGCGTCTGGCACTTTGGAGAGGTGTTCTCTTTATGGATGAATCCCGGTTTTCACTGTACAGGGTACCATGTGATGGCTTTCATAGCGATCACATGATACCCGGTTAACGATTATTGGTAACAGTGATCCGCTGTAGTTTTTCAGGAACAGTATCCCATTTTGGCCACTAGATGGAGCGGCAGATCATAGAAAATCACTGTATTAACCAGTTAACGACTGCCCTATTGGTTTTTCTTTTTCTTTTTCCCTGTTGCTCTCTGGGGACCCTAATGTAAGGGGGGTGCTCTCTGGGGACCCTAATGTAAGAGGGGTGCTCTCTGGGGACGCTAATGTAAGTGGGGTGCTCGCTGGGGATGCTAATGTAAGGGGGGTGCTCTCTGGGGACCCTAATGTAAGGGGGGTGCTCTCTGGGGACCCTAATGTAAGTGAGGGATCCACACTCAGATATGTAAAGATATATATATATATTATATACATGTCTGTTCTATATTGTTGTACTTATTCCTTTGACTGGTTTGTTTAAAGGAGGGGAGCACTGAAGTGTCAGGTGTGACTGTGTGTCAATGGCAAATGGTTTCCATAGCTCACGGCATCACGGGTCAGGTAGAGGGCCCCTTAGCAGAATTTTGCTTAGGGCCCCAGGAGGTCAGGATCGGCACTGTATATATATACATAAATCTGAACTTCTGCATAGGGCATCACAGGGGCGCTGCTTCTGCTGCAATTAGTCACAGCAGAAGCCGATCAGCAGGTGCCCGTCAATGGATGTCCGCTGCCACCCGCTGATCGGCAAGGAGACACACGGGATGGAGCTCTGCATATGTAAAATATACAGAGCTCTGTCCTGTCAGCAGGGATGTGGTGGATTTTGTTTCCATGCAAAGCACATCCCTTAGTAAAAGCACCTCACAGTACACATAAACACTGGTAAGGCACACATGTAACCCTTTGATCGCCCCTGATGTTTTATACCAGAAAGGAAAACATTTTTCTTTTGCAACATTGTCGGTCTTTTATTGTTTATAGCGCAAAAAAAAAAAAAAAAACCCAGTGGTGAATAAATACGACCCAAAAAAAGCTCTATTTGTGGGGGAAAAATTACATACATTTCATTTGTTTACAGCATTGCCTATACTATTTTCAGTTATATATCAGTATATAATGCAGTGTTGTATAGCAAAAAATGGCCTGGTCATGAAGGGGGGTAAATCTTCAGGAGGTCAAGTGGCAAAATGTGGTTAGAATTTATCAAGAATGGGAAAATGTTGTCCCATTCATCCAATGATTTTTTAGAAATAGACCTCTATTTTTTTTTTTTTGTATTTGTACAGGTTTTTATTGTGGTTGAAGCCTTGTTTGGGAGGTTTTCCCTGACCATGTCACCGGAACAGGGAATGATGGAAAATCTCCAATGAGGATTAACTGCTTGCTGACCAGCCACGATCCTGCAAACCGTCATAGCTATACGTCAGTTCATGGGATCGGGATAGCAGGCGCGCACAGCGGGGGTACCGATGCTCGTGGCCAATGGTCGCGATGACCGCCGGCCACGAGCGATCACGAGGGACAGAACACGGAAGTGTGTGTGTAAAAACACAAATCCCTGTTCTGTTCTGAGAGGAATGACAGATCATGTGTTCCTATTAGCTAGGAACCACGATCCATCACTTCCTCAAGTCAGTCCCCTCCCCCTTCAGTTAGAATCACCTCCTAGGGAACACAGTTAACCCCTCGATCGGCCCCTAGTGTTAACCCCTTCACTGTCAATGAATTTTTTACAGTAATCAGTGCATTTTTATAGAACTGATCGCTGTATAAATGCCAATGGTCCCAAAAATGTGTCAAAATTGTCCGATGTGTCCGCCATAATGTCGCAGTCCCGATAAAAAGATCGCCGCCATTACTAGTAAAAGAAAAATAATTATAATAAAAATGCTATAAATCTATCCCTATTTTGTAGACGCTATAACGTTTGCGCAAACAAATAAATATACGCTTATTGCGATTTTTTTTTTTTACCAAAAATATGTAGAAGAATACATATTGGACTAAACTGAGAAAAGAATTGCTTTTTTTTTTTTTTAAATGGGGATATTTATTATAGCACAAGTACAAAATATTGGGGGTTATTTACTAAAGACAAATCCACTTTACACTACAAGTGCAAAGTGCACTTGAAATTGCACTGAAAGTGCACTTGGAAGTGCAGTCGTTGTAGATCCGAGGTGGACATGCAAGGAAAATAAAAAACAGCATTTTAGCTTGCACATGATTGGATATTAACATTAGCAGAGTTTCCCCTCATTTCAGATCTACCCCTCAGATTTACAGCGACTGCACTTCCAAGTGCACTTTCACTAAAATTTCAAGTGCACTTTGCACTTGTAGTTTGCACTTGTAGTGCAAAGTGCATTTGCCTTTCGTAAATAACCCCCATTGTGTTTTTTTTTTTTTTCAAAACTGTCGCTCTTTTTTTGTTTATAGCGCAAAAAAAAATAAAAACCACAGAGGCGATCAAATACCACCAAAAGAAAGCTCTATTTGTGGGAAAAAAAGGACATCAATATCGTTTGGGGACAGTGTCGCGCGACCGTGCAAATGTCAGTTAAAGCGACGCAGTCCCGAATCGCAAAAAATGGCCTGGTCATTCAGCAGCCAAATCTTCTGGGGCTGAAGTGGTTAATGATAAAAAAAATGGAGGATTTTCTTTCTAACAGGCTGTCAAGCATTGCAATGATAAGAGTGGGTACTGCTGAAAATGGAAGAATGCAGCAAAATCCATGACCATGCAAGTGCTGTGAAGAAAGCCTAAAAATGAAAGAGAAATACATTACTTATTTTATTTTTATTTTTTTAAATCTGCAGGTATTGAAAGTAAACCACATCGCGGATACAGTATAAAAGTGTCTAAGAATGTATTAGTGCAGCAAGGATTATGTGTGCACATTCCATGCAACTTTACTGTGCCTAAGAAGGATGCCTTATCTGAAAATGCTAATGGAATTTGGTATAACAATAAGTATGATAAACCTGTGGCTTCTAAAAGGAATACTGAGTCTGACCAAAATGACCGATTCCTTCTGACGGGAAATATACAGAGCGGGGACTGCTCTCTCTACATTAAATATATATTACCTAGCGATGAAGGCTCTTATTATTTCAGAGTGGAAGATGAAACACAATTTAGCTACATAGCTATCCAGCCTTATGTAAAAGTAACAGGTAAGGAAAATAATAATGTGTCCTACGAGCTTACAATCTACAACCATCAAATACAAAAATAAAGACTTCCCACTTGCCGACCCATTCACTGTGGTAAAGTGGCTCTCCTGTGCTGGATCACGTACCTAGTACATGATCCGGCACTTCAAGGTAGGGGTCAAATGCATGCTGCCGGCACACCCACTGTGCTGTGATTTAACACAGCACAAGCCAATGAGCGGGTGCCAGCCAATGGATGACCGCCAGCACTCGCTGATCAGCGAGGAGGAAGTGTAAACAATGCAGAGCTCCGTCTTGTTAGTGGGGAATGGGGATGTGCTGGTTTTTGTTTCCCTGCAAAGTAAAAGGAGCACACAGTGCTGAGACAAGGCCATTTGGTGCCCAGGGCGAAGATTATCTGAGCATGCAGCCTGCCAGGCCAGGAAAAGGGGGGTGGAGACGAGTGAGCCCCCCCCCTGAACCATACCAGGCCACATGCTCTCAACATGGGGGGGTGGGTGCTTCAGGGAAGGGGGGCTCTGCCCTTCCACTCCAAAGCATCTTGTCCCCATGTTTTTGGGGACAAGGGCCTCATCCCCACAACCCTGGGCTGTGGTGGGGTCTGCGGGCAGAGGGCTTATCGGAATCTGGAAGCCCCCTTTAAGAAGGGAGCCCCTAAATCCCAGTGGGTATTGAGAGGATAGATTAGTTAGATTTTGGTTTTGGAGGGTCCATGTTCAGTTATTTAATCAGGACAACACTGGAGCTGTTTGAGTGGGCACCATCTACCTCCATTCTATGTCCGTGTTTTTGCTTGTCATCATACAGAGTCTTTTACATCAGGGTTCTAATTTTAAACATATATAGAGTCTTTTTTCTGTTCATTATCTTTGCAGAGCTAACAGATAAGCCCGAGATCTCACCCATAAAGAGCTGGCTTGTTGGGGAGGAGTTGAAAATGGAATGCACATTTACTGATAACTGTAAGAGAACAAGCCCACAGATGAAATGGGAAGGAAATTATCAGAATGAAAGTGTTACTAGTACCCATACTACAAGTGATATAAATGGCCTAAATACCTACCACTCCATTATCATCTTCATTGTGGACAAGGAACAGAACAACTCTCCATTGTCATGCATGCTATGGCTAACAGAGAGGGTGACTGCTATAAACCACATTACTTTAAATGTTGAGTGTAAGTGTTTTTGTCATTCTGGAATTAAATATAATGTATGTTAGATTATTATTATTATACAGAATTTATATAATGCCAACAGTTTACACAGCACTTTACAATTTAAAAGGGAGACAATACAGTTATAATACAATAAAATACAAGAGGTTTAAGAGAGACACAGACAATGGCGGAGTAGAGAGACACACTGACTGAGCATGGACCTCACCCACCATCGTCCCAGCTAAAAATTCCTGAAATTCCTGAAAACCAGCAGAAAACCAGCAGAAACTAGCAAAACTTGCAAATCAATGAACCAGCAGCTCCAGCGGACAACCAGCAGACAACCAGACAACTAGCAGAACTAGCAGACAAAACACCCAGCAGATAAAATCCCCATATACTTACTCTTGTGTGCCGGGATTGCCGTTGCAGCTTCCGCTGCTGTGCCGGAGGTGGCGCGGTGGATTGTGGGGACGGAGGACGCGCTGACTGCACGTACTACACGGGCTGGGGTGTTCGCTGTGTCTGCGGTCTGCGGTGGAGAGACGGACACGCTCACTGGAGCCCCCCCACCAGTCCTTTAACTTGCCCTCCATCGGAGAGCTCTCCAGGGTTTTTGAACGCCGAGTTGAAGAGAAACTGTGAGAAGGAGGGCAGTAGAGCAGAACGGAAAGGAGAGAGAGGAGCGGTGAAGCACGAAGCCAGACACAAAGCCTGTACGGCACTGTGGCCATGGACCCTGAGTGAAGCGACTTGCTAACAGGCAACAAGGTGAGCTGGAAGGAAGCCTGAAGGAGGGGAGGGAGAGAGCGGTGAGCAGACCAACACAGACCAGCACAGAGGCAAGGTGTATGGTGACAATTGGGACAGGATAGGATAGAGACTGTACGGACTGAAAAAAAAAAAAAAACACAACAAAGAACGATAACAGCAATACGCGGCATATTATAATCGTGTTCCCTGAGAGAGACGCACTAAACTGCACATACTGTTTAAACTGTGCACACTGTCCAGATTGCACATACTGTCTAAACCACAGATACTGTCTGAAGCTGCGCATACTGCCAACGCATACTGCCTACTGCTGCGTTTGGCGCCTAGTATAATAAGCTGCAAGGCACTGTCTGAAATTTAAGGACGGGGCAGTCCAACATAGATGTATGGTGTATGGTGACCGTGGAGTTTGCACAGACTGTAAAAAAAAAAAAAAAAAAGAGAAAAAGAAATAACTATAAATAAAAACAGCAACAGTTAATGCGTTGTGCATTATAACCCTGTCTCCTGGAGGGAGCTGCATCAAACAAAATTGTTTACCGCTGCGCCTGTCGCCTGTTGTAATCACCAAGGTCCGTTAGAGAGGCTTTAGGCTTTTAACAGCCGCAGGCATAGTTGTAGGCATAGAGCTGAGTGGGGTGATCTGTGGGACTTTGACTTTGGGGGAGTCTTTGATTCCTGGGAGATTCTGACCCCTCAGGGGGATGCACAGTACGAGGAGGAAAGGGGAAGAGAAGCCTTTTCACAGAGACCCTCTGCAGCAGGAGATCAAAGGTTACTTTCGTCTCACCCGGGCAGCAGTGCGGGCATCCACACTTGAGACAAGGGAGATTACAGGCACTGAGATACCAATGGCAGCACCCCGAATGAGTCTCCCCCTGGAACCAGCCTTAAAGCAAGTTCAAGCACATGAGTTGAGTGAGGTGAAAAAGGGGGAACAAGTGACTGACATTACAGGTGATCTGAGGGCCATGTTACAAGCACTTCCCACCAGGCAGGAGTTGGAGGCTCATTGGAAGCTAATGGAAGCATTGGTTTCCCGTCTTGAAGAGGGCCACACACGGGAAATGCAGGCCGTTCACACGGAGGTCCAAACCTTAACAAATAGAGTAAATGAAGAGGGGTCCGCTATAGAAAGACTTGAGGCACGGGTATTAAAATTAGAAAAGGAGCAGACAGTTCAAGACTCCAATTTTCAAATAAAATTGGAAGAGGTCGAGGACCGAAGCAGGAGAAACAACTTAAGATTTCGAGGCATTCCGGAGATTATTGGAGAGGAACAACTATATCAAACCATTGTTAAGATTTGTCAGGACTTGGGGGTAAATACCACCCCCAAGGAGATTGAATTTGATAGACTGCATAGAGCCCCGGGACCCCGATCGACAGATTTGACTAGGCCCCGGGATGTAATTGGACGTTTACATAGATATTCCCACAGAGAGTTGATCAGTAGGAAAGCATGGGAGAAAGGTCCGGTGATATATGAAGGGGACAGGATAAATATACTCCCAGATTTATCCCGAGCAACACTTCAAAGGAGAGCACAATTGCGTCCACTATTAGACAAGATAAAATCTGCCGGGGGGACTTATCGCTGGGGGTACCCGATATCTTTGACAATCAGGATGGAAAAGGGGACTTTTCTATTACAAACACCAGCAGAGCTTCCGGCGCTATTCCTGTTCTTAGGAGTTGAAAGCTGTGAGGTCCCAAACTGGCTCTTGCCAATCAGGAAAAGATCACCCAGAGGGGGGGTTCCAAGGCCTGTCGTATCAATACCCCTGAATCGAGTAGATGCGCAGCAAACACAGCAAGTACTGGAGGAGAAGACCTCTTAAGCTGGTCAGGAGTTAAAAGGATAATGTTACCCTCCTGGATATGAGATTTAAATTTTTTTTTTCTCTCCCTTTTTTTTTTTTTTTTTTTTTTTTTTTTTTTTTCTCCCTTTTCTCCCCCTAATTTTTTGAGATGGACTTTTTTCTCTTGTTGAGTATCTCCTCACTTTTTTTTTTTTTTTTTTTTTTTTTTACCTCCTCAGGTTGGACTTTTGTTTTTGTCTTTTTTTTTTTTCATAATAATGTTTGGTTAAGGGATCCCGTCCCCCCCCCCCATGTAAAAACTGCCCTCCTCTCCCTTTCTTTCTCCCCCCCTTTTTTTTTTTTTTTTTTTTCCTTATAAGGATTTATACTTAATTGAAATGGTTTAGAAAGGGGGCGTCCCTTATTACATATAGATTAAGGGGATAGGGGGATAGGCTGCATGGCCAGTTGGTTTTGGGGGCAGGGTCCTGGAGACGCAGACAAAGGGGGAGAGGGTTGGGGGGTAGGATAGATAAGAGGTTGGGGGGGAGGGAAGACACTGTAACACAGAAATAGAGGGTGACACTAGTGTACACAATGTATTGAAAGAGGAAGGGATTGAGTAGGGGGGGGGGGGTTAGAGGGTTAGAACTGAATAGAAAATATAAATAGTTCACAATAAAATGGGATATTAAGAAGGGCAGTACGGGAGGGAAAATGGGGGGAGGCGGGAAGAATGTGGGAATAAATAGGATTTAAATAAATTAGTAAATATAGAAATAATTCTAAACATTGAGATTTAAGAAATAAACAATGAGCACTAGGTGAAGGGGGAATTACATGGAAAATATATACACAAGGGTGTGAGGTAAGAACTGTTTCTCCGGACACTGCCCCTAACACTAACACTAACAATAATAATAATAATAAAATCTGGGTGGAGGAGGGCGGGGACTGAACAGAAGGGATTTATATAGATGATAAAGTAAAGAATATACGTAATAATGTAACTTAGTAAGTCGAAGGGTGGTTACTGCCATCCATCCCCAGGCTAAGATGGTCAAAAAATTATTATATTTTATTTTTTTTTTTTTTTTTTTTTTTTTTTTTTTTTTTTTTTTTTTTTGTGTGTTTTTTTTTTTTTTTTTATTTTATCTTATATATTTTTTTTTATATATTTTTTCTCTCCCCTCCCCCTTACCTCCCTGTTATATGCCCAAAAAGTACCCTCTATATTTTTTTGTGGAATTTAATTAATATGTATGTAAAAAGAGGCTTGAAATGGTTTGAGGAAAGGAAGGGGAGGTGGACTAGGGAGGAGGGGATGGGACGTGGACGAGAGGAATGTGAAATAAAGTGAAAAAGTAGAGAGAAGGAGGGAAAGGGAGAGAGGAGAGAGGGATGAGAAGGGAGAAAGGTTGAGGAAGCCAGCCAGGAGGGCTTAAATTGTACTGGGAAGGGATGGAGGGATAGAGGTCTATGCCTGGCCCACTCAGGCATTTGCTAGTCCCCCCCATATCCATCACCTACGGGAAACTAAAGTACCCATAGGTAGGTGCTGGGAAGCTTAGTTTAGGGAGGGTCTTTTTTTTTTTTTTTTTTTTTTTTTTTTTTTTTTTTTTTTTTTTTTTTTTTTTTTTTTCCCCTCTCTCTCTCTCTCTCTCTCCCTCCTCTGGACACCCATAGGCCCAGAGGAAAATGGACGGGATAGGTATTACCTCACTGAATGCTAAAGGACTAAACACTCCCGAAAAACGAAAAATGTTACTGAATGAGTTTAAGCGTCTAAAAACAGATGTGGGGATGGTACAAGAAACGCACCTGAAAGCAGGGGCCTTTATGTACCTTCAAAATAGACTTTTCCCCAACGTATACTATGCCTGTAACCAGGAAGCTAAAACAAAAGGAGTAGCAATTCTGATATCTAATAGAATTGCCTGGTCATTAGTGGAGAAATGTCAGGATGAAGGAGGAAGATATATCTTTCTTAAAGGATATATAGGAACAGTAAAGGTGACTTTAGCTACCATATACGCCCCGAACTTACATCAAGATAGCTTTCTGAAGAAGGCCTTATCTAAATTAATGGAATTTAAGGATGGAATTCTGATAATAGGGGGGGATTTTAATATCCCTCTTGACCCTAAATTAGATACATCTAAGGGAACTTCCTCAACATCGATTGGATTAAGAAAAAATATAATTAGAAAGTTAGTAGAATTCCAATTAGTAGACGTTTGGAGGGCCTTTCATGCAGAAGAGAAGGACTTTACTTTTTTTTCCAACCCACATCAGATTTACTCGCGAATTGACCTTTTTTTAATACCACAACAGATACTCTCGAAGGTTCGGGACACTCAGATTGGAAATATTACCTGGTCAGATCATGCACCAATTACAATGAGGATAAATCTGATAGGAGCAACTCAAAAAATGGAATGGAGATGGAGATTAAATGAAAGCCTGTTACAGTGTCCCGAAATTCGAGATGATCTTACTACAGAAATCAATTCATATTTTCAAATAAATGATGTTGGGGAGATGGATATGGGAATAGTCTGGGAAGCCCATAAGGTGGTAATTAGAGGTATCTTGATTAAGCATGGCACTCGAGTGAAGAGAGCCAGGGAGGAGAAGATGATGGGATTACTGGAAAGGATACAGGAAATTGAGAAAAAACATAAAAAGACTTTGGAAAAGGAAACAGGAATTGAGTTAGCTGATTTGAGAAGACAATTATCAGACCTTCTCAGGTATAAAGCTAGGGCAACTTTGCAACAAGGGAAGAGATTAATATATGAATCAGGAGATAAGTGCGGTAGAGTCCTAGCTAAAAAATTAAAAGAACAACAGAAGAGGTCTTACATTCCTTGTATTAAAACAGAGGGCGGTCAAAAAACTTATATGCCTAAAGACATCGTAAGGGAATTCAGAGAATTTTATAGGGCATTATATAATTTACCAATCCCTCCCGTACCCTCCCAGTTGATGGAAGAATATTTGACCTCCTCACAATTAACCAGACTGTCACCTTCAGCTCGCTCAGAGATGGAGTTGCCAATCACAACAGAGGAAGTGATATTGGCAATAAAGACGATGAAGAATGGGAAGGCACCTGGCCCGGATGGGTTCTCTTCACAATACTTCAAAAGCTTTTTTCCAATATTAAGCCCATATCTATCTAAGACCTTTAATACATGGGGTCAAATATCTACCCCACCAGTAGAGGCGTTGAAGGCACATATTGTAGTAATACCCAAAGAAGGGAAAGACCAGTCAGTGTGCAGTAGCTTCCGTCCAATATCCCTATTAAATGTGGACATGAAAATATTCACGAAGATACTTGCATCCCGTATACAACCGTACTTGATACAATTAGTACATCTGGATCAAGTGGGGTTCGTCCCCACACGAGAAGCTAGAGACAGTACTATTAAAGTGTTAAATCTGCTCCAATATGTAAATCAGAAAGAGATGTCATGTGTCTTCGTGAATACAGATGCCGAAAAGGCCTTTGATAGGGTTAATTGGACTTTTATGAGGGGAGTGTTAAAACATATGGATTTTGGAGATAAAATGTTACATTGGATTGAAGGGATATATTCTACACCACAAGCCTTGGTAAAGGCTAATGGAGTTTACTCAGAGTATTTCCCTATATCAAATGGGACGCGCCAGGGATGCCCCCTATCGCCTCTATTATTTGTTTTGACTTTGGAGCCTTTATTAAATAAAATTCGTCAGAATCCGGATATCAGTGGTATCAGGGTTGGAAAATACGAGTATAAAGTCTCTGCTTACGCGGACGACCTACTCTTTTCAATTATAAACCCACAGATATCACTTCCAAACCTTATAAAGGAGGTGGAAGACTACGGTGCCCAGTCGAATTTTAAAATAAACTACAGTAAATCGGAGGCGATGGGGATGTCTCTGGAGCGCCCCCTAAGTAAGAACTTAGTAAATAGTTTCAAGTTTAGATGGACATCAAGTGCATTAAAATATTTAGGAATTCATATCCCACCGAAGCTAACAGATATTTATACTTTAAATTATCCACCTTTAATTAAAGAAGTAACAGTATTACTGGAAAAATGGAGTAAAGCTCGCCATTCCTGGTTTGGGAGAAGTAATATCTTAAAAATGAGCATTGTACCGAAATTCCTGTATCTTTTTCAGGCTTTACCTGTGTTTGTCCCCTTGGCCTTCTTTAACCGAGTGAGAGGCGTTTTTACAAAATTTATTTGGGCAAGTAGGCGCCCTAGGATAAATAGAAAACTGTTGACCCTATCGAAAACTGCGGGAGGAATAGCAGCGCCAGATCTATATAAATATTACCAAGCATCCCATTTGGGTAGAATAATAGACTGGGGTCGACATGAAGGGAGTAAATTATGGATTAATATTGAGCAACATGCCAGTACGATCCCACTTAACAGAGCAATATGGTGCTACGCTGCTATCCCTACTGCAGTAAAAACACACCCTTTGATAGGGCCCACACTTCGGATAGGAGCAAAGGTCATCCAGAATCCTAAATTCTCTTCAATGAAATCTCCACTGTTTCCTATCTTAGGGAACCCCGATTTTCCCCCGGGCCTTGAGCCAGGGGAGTTCAAAAAATTGAAAGATAGAGGCATCTTCCAAGCCTCGCATTTCTTTAATCTTAATAACTGGTCAACAATAGATCTACTAACAAATATGGGAGGTCAGTTTAAATTACCTTTTTGGCAAGCACGACAGATTGGACACTATCTGGAATCTCTAGGGTCCCAGGAAAGCTATAATCGCCCAAGAACAAACTTCGAGAGATACTGTGAGGAGAAAGGGCCCTTCTCCCACAGTGTTTCTAAGATATACGCTTTGTTGACTGCCCCTCCAGAGCACTTTAAGATGTTAAGTCTGGGAAAGTGGGAGAGAGACTTGGAACAAAGTTTTACAACAGACCAACAACAGAAGATAATACATTTAACCTTAAACTCTTCCAGATGTACCAAGATTCAGGAATTGAATTATAAAATTCTAACGCGATGGTACTATACACCCTCATTAATGAATAAATTCTCTCAAACGGCTTCGGACAGGTGCTGGAGGGGTTGCCAAGAAAGAGGCACTATAGCACATATCTTCTGGACATGTCCAATAATTAAAAACTTTTGGCAGGAAGTCCAGAGAATTACTCAACTATTTACAGAATATCAGATTCCCTGGGACCCGGCATTTTTTCTCTTACAATCCTCACAAATTCCCATGGAGAAATACAAAAACTCACTGCTGAGTCACATGGTGAATGCTGCTAAAAGTTCTATAACTGCATGCTGGAAGAGCTCAAGTGCACCTCGGATCTCCATGTGGCTCAGCAAAGTGAGAAATATAGGGATTATGGAAAATATGATACCTACATCTATGAGTAAAAAAGAACAAATATCCCAAATATGGGCTCCATGGGAGCTTTTTTTGCAAACTGAGGAAGGTAAGAGACAGATTGGAGAGGAAGGTTGTGATTAGTCTAAATAGAACTCAGGAGGTATACCTAGAGTGGACTGGACGGGCTGGGAGAGGGGGGGGGGGTGAAGGGGGAAATTTATTTCTATTTTTATTTGTTGGGGTTTTTTTTTTTTTTTTTTTTTTTTTTTTTTTTTTTTTTTTTTTTGGGGGGGGGGGGGGGAAGGGGGGGTGTAGGTTTAAGCATAGCAGATAAAATAGGGGGTAATTAAGAGGGAAATGTAAAGAAAATACAGGTCTACAGATTTAGAATATAGAAAGGCAGAAGCAAATAGGTAACATGAAGATAATGTGAAACAATACGAAAATGCTATGCCATACTTTTCTTTTACGCTTAAGTTGTATACTTCTGTTTCCCTGTAAAGAAATAAAGAATTTAAAAAAAAAAAAGGGCCCTGCTCAGAAGAGCTTACAATTTAAAGTGTATCTAAAGCCAAAGCTCTTTTTTGATGGAGTAGTTAGAAATTAGAACTTCTGTCAGTTTTAATTGCTGTCTATGTCCCCATTGGAGAGAATTTCCCCTCTCCCTTAATCCTGGTGACCACTGTCATCAAGGACTGACAGTACAGGGGAAATTCTACATCTTATTATTGTTGCCAGGTCAGCAATAGAGGGAACATCTTCCACTGTGGCTACTTGTTCTGGTGATGACTGTCTAAGCCCCCGTACACACGGTCAGAAAATCCAACCACAAAGTTATCGGACAAAGTTATCGGAAAATCTGATTATTCCAAGCATGATGACGTTCGTTCGTTACGACGGGACTACATTCACGTTAGTGGCCAATAGCTTTGGTCTCGTAACTTGATCTGAGCATGCGTGGCACTTTGTCCGTCGGAATTCTCGACACACGATCGGAAAAAGTCTGATCGGATTTTGTTGTCGGAAAATTTGAGATCCTGCTCTCAAATTTTTTCCGACGGATTTGTCTGATAGAGCCCATACATGGTCGGATTTTCCGACAAAATAATCTGATCGGACTTTTCCATTCGGATTTTCCGACCGTGTGTGCGGGGCATAACAGAACATTAGAGAGATTGTTGAACAGGTTTTAGGGCTTTAATGGTTCCATATTCTATCCAAAATGAGAAAGAAAAACAAGTTTGGAATTTATACTATACCTGGTTCTGAAGCTTGTTTATAGGAGCACACCTGTCTTTCTATAATTCAAGATTTTTTGGCATGTAACTAAATAAGTCAGAGGATTTTATGGAAGAAAAAGAATACAGATTTTAATAAACTACATCAGCCTTTTAAGATTTTCTTGTTAAAAGACAAATTTATTTATACATAGATAAGAATTATTGATTATTTATAAAATACCCAGAAAAAATAAATCATCATCGGTTATGATTGTAGATATGTTGGATATTGCAAAAATATACCACCTTCTATCATTCAAGTCATCCCACTTAACATTGTCCAGCTAAAAAATGTTGTGTAAATATCCAAGCTATCACTAGGTTCACATTATGCAAACAGTCCCAATTCTGGTCCTGTGGCGAAGTGGAGGTGACTTCAATCAACGCATTTCGTAATGTATTACTGCTTTATCAGGAGTATTATTGAAGGTAGGATCACAGTGGTAATGCAATAACCGCAATCAACACCACCAATGCAGATAGATTTCCCCCAATAAGCAGGCACAGAATCGCTCACAAGGACTGGAGAGAACCCCTACAAAAGCACCAGGGCTAGGGAGCCTCCATATAGCACCCTGAATTGATTATTTATATGTAAAATAAAAATGTTGTGTAAATAGTTACAACAATAAATACAATATCAGTTTAGAAACTTATATACGCTAAAGCTTTGTGCCAGGCAAAAACTATTTCTTTTTGCCACCCCTCTTCTCACCTTTCTATAATCCTCTAGCTACTTGTGAAACCTGATATGCTCGCCTTAGTCCTCTGTCCTAGGTCCCTCGCTGACAGTTCTGGGTGAGGTTGGACCACTGATCTAGTGCTGTCATGCCCCCCTGAGATCTCCTCTACCCTTATGTCCCTGACCCTTCCCGTGATTACACCATCCTCTTCTGGACCCCACCACTGGATATCCATTAGAAAAAGTCCACGTCATTCAGGGACATTTTTTCAATTTAATAATAATTTTAAAAAAAAGTAATACATAGCTGTATTAATTAGTGTATTTTATATCAGCCTGAGGGTGAGCTTTAACTGTTTTGTTTTGCAGATCCTCCTTCGGTGGATATTACTATAGATGGTACGTTCTCAGTTGACATGTTTTGTTTAGTTTATGGCATAAGTATGTATAACCTGATCCAGCAGACTTCAGTCATCTGATCCCACTCGACAGTCCTTGCTGACAGATCTCATTGGAAAAAGTAGTGGGCCACGATGGGAAATTTCAGTCAAATGGTATTGTTTTCCTGTGGTGTAAGCTGCCACCAGAGGTGCCTATAACAAAAAAGGAAAATTGAAGCACCACAGCACTGCTAAGAGGTCCAGATACAACTTTATTCCAATAAAAGTCAGGGAGACAATCCAAAAAGTAGCCAACGTGTTTCAGGGGTCCAAGCATACCCTCTAATTCAAGACTTGATTGAACACATTGTGAATAGACTAGAAGGGAACTGGACTTTTAATGTTATTTCTTCCAGTGATGATTGCAAGCACAGGCCTTGTCAGCAGTTGGTTTGTCAAGGCTTCTCAATTCTTATCTGTGAGTTCAAGAGAAAACTGCACAAAAGCCTCTTAGTGGACCGATTGGTAGAGGCGCTCGTTGTATTACTGTATGTATAAGGATTTTGGAGTCATATGGTTTATCGGATATCCTATTTCTTTATTTCACCAAAAAAAAAATGTTTTGTGGTTTTAAATTGCCACTTCCTCAGTTCAGGGTGATAACAATGGTATCTGTGGGTACACGTTTCATAGTTTCATAGCATAGTAATGTTATTATAACCCTGAGCTGAGGAAGTGGCAATTTAAAAACATGAAATTTTTTCTGATTTTTTCTGATTGCTGAACCATATTTAAGCAGATTGTCCTTTTTGCGCCAACTAACTACACTTTAATGCCCCGTACACATGGTCGGAATTTCCGACGGAAAATGTCCTATTGGACCATGTTGTCGGAAAATCCGACCGTGTGTGGGCTTCATCTGACTTTTTCCGTCGGAAAATATTTGAGATCCTGCTCTCAAATTTTCCGACAACAAAGTCCGATCGGACTTTCTCCGATCGCGTGTAGCGAATTCCGACGGACAAAGTGCCACGCATGCTCAGATCACATTACAAGACCAAAGCTATTGGCTACTAGCCTCTACGTAGTTCCGTCGTATGCAACGAACGTCACCACGTTCAGAATGATCGGATTTTCCGACAACTTTGTCCGACCGTGTGTATGCAACACCAGTGTCGGACAAAATCCGTCGGAAAAAATCAGACGGATTTTGTGGTCGGAATTTCCAACCGTGTGTACGGGGCATAAGATCTCTCAGGCCCCCCTCTTTTCTTTTCCACTGGGCACCCGAGCTGTACCAGGGACCACTGGCCAGCCCTTCAGGACTGAACCCCAGAGACATAAGTTGGCCACCACACACTAGATGACTTCTAGTCTATTTAATTTAATACAATCTTGATGAAAGAGGGGGCACTTGGACCCCCAAGACACATTGAATACTTTTTTGAGTTGTTCTCCTGACTAAAGTTGTATCTGGACCTCTTAGCAGTGGTGATTTCCAAGAGACCATGGAAATCCTCTACTTTTCCACTTTCTTCAAACAGATCTGTCCAATTGGAAATTGACACTGTTGTTAAAGTCCAGCTCTGGGCTTCAGATGTCCTCCATTTGCTGCCCCCTTTACCCATTGGAGGAGGTTTTCATTATAGGCACACTTTAAAACACTCGATAAGTGTAGAAATCTGCAAAAGTGGGTATATGCATTGCAAAAAATGTACATTTATAAAAGTCCCCAAATGTTGGTACAAAAGTTATTTTCTGGAGTCACCCAAAGTGTAAATCAAACAGACTAGAGTGAATAATAAAATCCTCCACCGAACATCAACACACCGGGCCTCTTACTCCAAATAGTGGACCACTAGATTATAGGTGGTCAAACAGGCATAGTGTATATCCACAGGCTGGTCACGTCTCCACTAAGACATCAAGCAACTGGATCTTATGTAACCCTCACAGATGGTTAGATCCACAGGTTCATGTATAGAAATAAGAGAAAATGACTCCTCATGGTGCAGTATATCAAATGAGTGTATAATTTATTCCAAAAAGAATTCCAGAGTACTCACATTTAAAACGATAAAAACGAGCATGTCGTAAGGTATAAAATAAAGAGGTGTTTCCAACCCACAAGAGCGCGTATAGCGTTGTGACATTAGATCCCAGGCTCCAACCTACTCGTTTCGTCCAATGAGGAACGTCGTCAGGGGCATGGCTACTTCAGTCTGAGGAAAAGTAAAGTCCCATACACACTATCAGATTTTCTGCTGATTTTTTCCTTCAGATTTACCAAAACCATATAATATGAGGTCAAACCTTAGGAGTTTCAATTTGTATGCAATCAGGCAGGCCCTTGCACTACATGGTTTTGGTAAATCTGAAGACAAAAATCAGCAGAAAATCTGATAGTGTGTATGGGGCTTTAGTGTAGAAATCTAGCAGCAGAACTGGGTGTGCTGGATATAGGGACTTCTTAGAAGCTCAAAAATATTTAGATTAGGTCAATGCAGCCATTTTCTTTTTTTGCTCCATTGGTTGTAGAATGATATATTTTTTCTGACCTTGGAATATTAAACAAACAAAAACTCAAATCCACACTACAAAATCACATAATACACACTACAAACTTCAAATCCACCACATGGCTTATGGCAAAAGGGGGTCTGCATGTAAGGGTGAATCACTTTGATGTGCGTGGTGAAGCATGAATGCAAATTACATTACACCCTTATATCTACATTACTACATATAAAAGGTATCCTACTTAATTAAGAAGGGGGCGAGTACAATGGAAAAATGTATCTCTTGATATTGCATTATCAAATTCATATGTAATACATATGTTAAGTCAAGTGCAATATTTTTTATACCAATAACTTTTACTTTGGTCTGTAAGGTTCTTCCACAGATAAGAACTTTATTGTGATAGAAGGACAAACTAAGAGCTTGGAATGTAATGTGGACAGTAACCCCGTGGCTGAAATTACCTGGTTTCATGAAGACAGACAGCTACCAGTGATTAACCAATCGTTAACCTACATATTAAAGAATATCAGCCCTAATCATACAGGAAGATACAGTTGCAAAGCACGTAATCAATATGGGACTGCAAACAAAACCATTTATATCTCGGTAGACTGTAAGTATATTTATAATATTATTTTCTTCCTATGAAAGATATGGTTCCTTAGCCAAGTTACACTTCAAAAAATGTCCGAAATTACTAAATGTAAAGTGTTTAATTACTTTAGGTGTACTAGAATTATGGTAAACCTGGAAACCTAATGGTGCCTTTCCGATACTGTACCTTGCATACTGCCCTAAAAACGAGAGGCAGACTGGAGCTCAACTCTAGACAGGAAACCTCCACTCCACTCTTGTTTGCTTTTTTTTTGCATCAAACTTAATGTAAAAAACAACCAATAGACAAAGTAATTCTGAAAACTAAACATTTTGCATGCTTTCTTGTTCTTAACCCCTTAGTGATGCAGCTTCAGATAAAAATTTAAGTAGCTTAAGGACAAAAAAATGTTATGACATTTTTGTTATGTCTGTGTTAAACCATATTTTCCATACAGCTTTTGAAATGACAAAAAGGGCTTTAATTTGACATATATACACATATAACTTCTTATTTATATTAAAAAAAAAAAAAATACAAGGTTTCAAAAAATGCAAAAAATAAATAAAAATCCTTATTTTTTTACAGTTCAGGCAGTAATGACGTGTATATAATTACTGAAAGGTAATTAAAAAAAGTTCCTTTATTTGTCCTGGTTTACAGGGCAGGTTGTATGTCTGGGTCAAGATTACAGTAACAGTGAAATAAGGAAAATCTCAATAACTACCATGAACCCTGAATGGCGAAAAATACTATAATAACAATAACAAAATGTATTTCAAAAAATACCTCTTTAGGGTTAAAAAAATTACAGGTTGACCCTTGAATAAATAAGAAAAAAAAAAAACTCACCTTAAACCATTTACACTCAAATTAACTCTTTCCCTGCTGTTTGATCACTGCAAGCAGTGATCAGACAGCAGTGAGGGTTTTAATTGTGTGAAAAATGTAAGGGGGTGCTAAAGGGACTTTTTTTTTTACAGTAATTCAGTTGCTAATGTAATGAATCATTTTATTTAACCTTGTGTAGCGGGGTTCTACCCCTTTTAGGCTTAGAGACTACATCTCCCATAGTTCCCCAGGCCCCAGGGCTGCTGACTTCCGCCCGGGAGGCTGCTGGGGGAGATTATAAAAGGGAAGAGCGGAGACCGCCTCTTCCTCTTGGGACACTTCCTCTTCTGAGGCCTGACAGGACTGGCCTGCCTCTGCTGACAGAGCGTGTGACGCGGAGACTGCAGCCAGCAGAGACACCTGTGCGGACCGGAGCTGAAGGCCTGAAGCCTGGGCCTTGCAGCCGATGGAGTGAGACTCTCACCCCTCAGAGTCCACAGCAGCGGAGCGGAGACTTCCCCTTACTGTCGGTCGGACGGAGCTGATGACCGGAGTTCAGGGCTGTGACTGAGGAGACCGGACGCCGCCATTGAAGAGACCAGAGCCACCATTAGAGGGACCGGATCGGAGGACGGTACCCCAAGGATTGGTGAGAGAGCCGGAAGGCTCATCCTGCATTGACACACATGTTTTATGCCTACTGAACTGCCTAGGCGCAATTTACCTCAGAGCAGCAATGTTACTTTTTGTGGATTACAAATGACACCATTTAAAGCTACATGTGCACCACCTCTACAGATTTATTGCCGGTGAAGAACACTGTACTAGTACAAGGACTGAGCTCTATTGCTAGGGATCAGGCCTGGTCCATTAGGTAGGCGCAGATAGATTTATTGCACCTCAGGGGTGTATAGCAGACGGTCGCCACACTTGGCGCTCCGTTTCCCCATTGTTAGATTGATATACCTGTGTACATGTTATAGTGCATATTGCAGGGACCTGCTAAAGTATTGTAAGATATATGTTTAAATGCATGTTGCTATTCTTTTTCCTTACTGACAAAAGTAAAGCCAGTTATTCTTATCTCAGCAGTCTGCTTGTGAGTTCATACCAATTACACTTAGAGTATAAGCTAAGTTTTATGTGCATAGGGACGTACCCCTTTACTAACTGTGCCAGAGCGGGTAGAGCCAAATTGCCGGGGGTTGGTGGAGCTGTACTCAGGGACCCAAAACAAACCAGCGGCTCTCTTAACTGGGGGTAGCGCTACACTTACATAATAAAAACACGCATAAATCACTGTGAATGAACATTAAGAACAAGAAAGCATGCAAAATGTTTAGTTTTCAGAATTATTGTGCCTATTGGTTGTTCGTTACATTGTCCAGAGTGGAGCTTGGGTAAGTGGAGGTTACGTGTTTCCGGTAACAAGTTTTCCAGTCTGTGGGCAAGTGGAAGTCTCATGTTTCCTGTCTATGGATGAGTGGAGGTCGCATGTTTCCTGTCTATGGATGAGTGGAGGTCAAATGTTTCCTGTCTATAGATGAGCGGAGGTCGCATTTTTCCTGTCTATGGATGAGTGGAGGTCGCATGTTTCCTGTCTATAGATGAGTGGAGGTCGCATGTTTCCTGTCTATGGATGAGTGGAGGTCGCATGTTTCCTGTCTATGGATGAGTGGAGGTCGCTTGTTTCCTGTCTATGGATGAGTGGAGGTCGCATGTTTCCTGTCTATGGATGAGTGGAGGTCGCATGTTTCCCGTCTATGGATGAGTGGAGGTCGCATGTTTCCTGTCTATGGATGAGTGGAGGTCGCATGTTTCCTGTCTATGGATGAGTGGAGGTCGCATGTTTCCTGTCTATGGATGAGTGGAGGTCACATGTTTCCTGTCTGTGGATGAGTGGAGGTCTCATGTTTCCTGTGAAACCCAAAACCAAAGACATTCTAAGCTCAACTTATCGACCAGCCTGCAACCAATCAAATTATCCTGTCTAACAATATGCATTAAAAACAGGTTTAGTTTGCACAAATCTTGTGTAAGCTGCATAGCCCTGTCAAGGGACCCCAGTATCTTTAGTCCTAACTCAAAATTTTGAGAGCTTCCACAGTGGAAGCACTGGCATTATAATAGATAGGCAGAGGGCAGGTGAGCCTGAAAGGAGCCCACCCCTCCTTAAAGGCACAGGGGCACACAAGGTGTTGAGTGCATCCCCTCACCAATATTCCAACAGTACAAACAAATGGCCACTGCCCCCACCTAGAACTGGCCATTGCAGCAAGGAGAACATGGAAGGGGGTGCATGCAAAACAAAACCAAAGAAATTCCAAGCTCAACAATTTTTTCACGTTTCCGGTCTATGGACGAATGGAGGCTACATATTTCCTGTCTAGTCAGTTCCGGACTGCCGCACGCCGATATACATCCTGACTTTAAAGGACGTCATCGTTGTTATGACAATAGCTAGCTATCATAACCCCGGTATCCTCTTGTTTGCCTGGCGGTCCACTTCAAGATAAAAGTGGTCTCTGTGGCTGATTCGCCGCAAGATTACTTTTATTGGCGGCAGGAGAGGGCCCCCCTCCTGCTGTGCTCCGGTGCCCTCTGCCGCTTACAGTAGCCGTCGGCAGCAGTGGAGGCGATCGGATCCTTTTACATGCTTGGCATGGAGACGAGTGATGGGAAGAAGGCCCCCACCCGTCTCCATGGCATTGCAGAGCAGAAGCGACGTCAAAAAAAACATTTTAGTGTAAATATGAGATCTGAGGTCTTTTTGACCCCAGATATCATGTTTAAGAGGTCCTGTCATGCTTTTTTTCTATTACAAGGGATGTTTACAAAAAATTTTAAATTTTAAATACGCCCCCCATCCCACAAAGCTTGCCTGCAGAAGTGAACACATACGCGAGGGATTGCCGCGATCGGTAGAGCTAGAGTAATAATTCTAGCCCTAGACCTCCTCTATAACTCAAAACATGCAACCTGTAGAATTTTTTAAATGTCGCCTATGGAGATTTTTAAGGGTAAAAGTTTGTCGCCATTCCACGAGTGGGGGCAATTTTGAAGCATGACATGTTGGCTATCAATTTACTCAGCATAACATTATCTTATAAAAAGTGTATTTTTTCCAAAAAAAGTGCACTTGTAAGACTGCTGTGCAAATTCAGTGTGTCAGAAAGTATTGCAACGACCGCCATTTTATTCTCTAGGGTGTTAGAAAAAAAATGTATAATGTTTTTGGGTTCTAAGTAATTCTAGCAAAAAACTTGTAAAAACTTGTTAACTTATAAACAACACATCTAAAAAAGAGGCTCGGTCCTTAAGTGGCTAGAGTGGAGCTCCAGTCTGCAGCCAGATACCCTTGCTAAAAACTGGGACACTGCATTACAAAAGAATGGATATTTCATATATATAAATATTTTATACATAGTTACATATTACGATGTATACAGTTTACAATATTTGTGGGATACCTTTAGAAGTTGGAAATCACTGCTTTAGACACCGTTACTCCAGTGACCTCCATTAGCTTCCAAGTCCCATGCAGTAGGGCAGCCTCTTGGTACACAACCCAGAAACTAGTGGAGATCACTGGAGAAGCAGTGTATAAATAATGATTTCCACATACTTACATTGGTTCAAACAGTGTAAAAAAATGGCACACCTGAAATTTAATTTTCAAGTACAGTTACCCACATGAAACAACCACAATGTATTAGACATAAAGATTTTCCTCCTCACAGCCACTTCAGACCTGGTGCCCGTTATTATTATTATATCTGTCTCTGCTCACAAACAGGCTTTAAAAAGAAGCCACTGCAGGCTAGAGGGATCACTGGGGTCTAGGACCGCCCCTCTCATGCCTTTCACCCATAAGACACAAAGCTGAATGGAGCTTCCATTTAGAGATGCATACACAGCAGCGGCCCTTTCCCGGCAGCTTCACCTCAATGTGTGTGTGTGAAGATTTTGCGGATTTGTATATGAGATTTCAATGCTCTCTTGGCTGAAGGCTTTGTGAGTAGGTAAGTTGGTTGAATAAAACCCACCATTTGGCACGAAATCATACTATCGTAGTGTTCATTTTTCTTTCAAACTAAATATCTTGTGAAGAGAAGAATCTTGGGCTCAACCCTTGAGAACCTTTAAACTTTAAGATCATCCTAGCGAGGAGAGTTTAATGGAGCTGTGCTTGCCGCTCTGCTACCAGAGAGGCATACTGCTTTGGTGAGTAGACATGTGCACTGCCAAATTTTTTTTTGTTTTTGTCTTCGTTTCATTCCTTTTTTGTTTTTTTCCCCGTTTTCCGGGTCATTCGTTATGATAGAAATTTGTAAATAACTAACTAATAAATTTGTAAATTCGTAAATAACTAACTAATAAATTTGTAAATAACTAACTAATAAATTTGTAAATTTGTAATTGGTAAATAACTAATTAATAAATTCGAAGAATTCATAAATTTGAAAAATTCGTAAAAAAGAAAGAAAATCCGAAAATTCTAAAGAATGAAAATCCAAAATTTTAAAAATAATAACTAACTAATAATAACTAACTATGAAATTATAGGTATTGGAATTTCCTTTTAAATACGAATGTATTTGATGTTACCAATTATCCGAAATAAATGCCACAGCTAAACAAATGTAATGGAATGGATTAATAATAAATAATAATATAATAATAATAAAAATAATAATAATAATAATAAAAATATTTATATTTATTTATATTATTATTATTGTTATTTAATATTATTAATTCGTTATGATCCATTCGTTTAGATACGGCATTCGTTATTCTGGATAATTCGTAACTTTGGATAAATTCGTATTTGTTACGTTCACTAACAACCAAATTTGAAAGGCAATTCCAATACCTATAATTTAATAGTAATAGTTAAGTTATTATTAGTTAGTTATTATTACAGATCTTCGAATTTTTGGGTTTTCGAATTTTCAGATTTTCTTTCTTATTTTCAGATTTTCGTTCTTTTGAATTTTTCGTTCTTATTTTCAGATTTTTGAATTTCCGAATTTTCAAATTTCAGATTTCTTTTTGAATTTACGAATATTTGAATTTACGAATATTTGAATATTTACGAATATTTGGAGAAAAAACTATAAACGGGTTTTCGTTCATTTAGATATTTGTCTAAATTAATTAAAAAACTAATTTGGAACTAAACTAATTGCACATGTCTATGGTGAGTGAGTTTCTGTTGGAAGAGGGAACACTGAGCTCCATTTGGAGCACCTGTATTGTGTCTTTCGATGCACCGGAGAATGAGTTATATAATATGAACTTTACACAATACACAAAGTTTTAATATATTTATTTATATATCATATTTCAACACTTTATTGTAGACCATTGGTAAACATTTGTTATATTATTTGTTTGATTATTTGATTGATAACTGATATGTTTTTACATACTGTACATAGTGCTGACCCCTGCAGTCGATACACTATGTGGTACTTTACATTATCCTGACCCTTGAACTGTAAATGCTATGCTATGGTACATTGCTTAGTCCTAACCTATACGTTCCTTATTCTGTGTTGTACATTGCATAGTCCTGAACCTTGCACGCTATCCATTATGTTATATATTACATAGTCCTAACTCCTGCGCTGTATACGCTACAATGCCATAGTGATGATTATATGACTATTTTGCTCTTGAGTTGAGAATCTTTTCAGAGAAAACTTTAGCACATGCTCTTTCAAAATATTGTTGTAGATCCCCCAAGAACACCAGAGATCACCTGTTTTATGCCCAGCAAAGACCTAAATGACAATGATTGCACCATGAATGATGACAACACCATATACGTTTCCGAGGGGTCACTGCTCGCCATGACCTGCTCTGCCAATAGTGAACCAGTATCTGACTTAAAATGGACAACCTCCAATGAATCAGAGAAGGCATTCCCTACGGATACACTCAATCTCACCAATTTGTCACTCACTGATGAAGGACCATATAAGTGCCAAGCCACAAATGTTTATGGAACGTCAAGAACTTTAGTAAATGTCAAGATCATGTGTAAGTAAATTTCCATATTTGTTTGCATTCCTAATGTCATGTGATACTATATCATTCTATGATTGATCTAGAAGAAGTAGTAGTGTACAGTTGCAGTTCCACTTTATATAAATTTGAACTCCAGTCACATGTCTTCCAACACATCTAGCAGTGTGTTGGATGTGAGAGGCCAATGTTCTGCATCTGCAAGGAGGCAAATATCAGAAGAATGAATATTGAGCATTAAGTACCTATAACTTATTCAAATTACCCTCATTTCATTCCCTGCACAGTAACACCCAGGCTGCAAAAAAATGTCAGAACTCTGAGCCTATTGAGATTGCATTGCTTTTAGGAAACATGTTTACGGGAGGGCAGAACAAATAGTTGACCTTATCAGTGTGTTTCTGCTCTTTCATTGTCCATATTGTCCTCTTTCATTGTGTAAGTCCTGGACCAGGCTCCATTGCTTTAAGAGGAGCTCCAGTCTGTAAAAAAAAAAATGTCAGCAGCTATAAATACTGTAGCTGTTGACTTTTAATATAAGAACACTTACCTGTCCAGGGATCCTGGGATGTTGGCACCCCAAGTCGATTCATCTGTTGGCTTCGGTGCAGGCCCTGGCATTGTAAGTAGGGGAAACCAGAAGTGAAACCTTCAGGTTTCACAGCTGGTTTCCTACTCCGACTCGTGTTGCGCATTCTGAATGGTCCCGCTGTCTTATGGGACCTGTGTGTGTCCCAGAAGCCAGCAGAGGGAGGAGGGGCTGGAAAGATCGCCGATATTACCTGGAAGTGGGAATGGGTACCTGTCAACCAGGTACTCGCTCCTCCCCAAAAAAGTGCCAAATGTGGCAGTGGAGGGTGGGGGGGTGCGAATAAGGTGGATCTCCCCTTTAATCTGGTTGTAAACCCTTTCATATACCCAGTGAAGTGACTATCCTCAGCCGATACACAGAGATTAAACAAATCCTCCTACATAAGTTTTATCTGTTTATCTGCAGCCCGCTCTTCTCTACAGCTGTTTAAAGTCCATTTATACAGCTTGTCTGAGTGTTCAGAAAGCAGGGGGTGGGGAGGTGAAGTTATGCTCTACAGTGCTCTGTGTGGAGAGTTGAGATCTGATTGGAGGGAAGGGACACACCCCCCTTCACACAGCCCAATGAGGCTGTCAATCACAGGCTGTGTGCTGGAGCTCCCTCCCCTGCCACCTTTTTGTCTCTTGGTGTCAAGAAAACTTGTCAGAAGGGATTCATGCTGATAGCAGAGGAATGGGGCAGCAAACAGAAATTACACTTAGTGCTTTGGATTAAGACAACTACACGCTATAGAGGGATATGCTTTGTTCCTATTTCATGTCTGAGGTTTACAACCAATTTTATTGCTGTGTTGTCTGCACAAAGATCTAGGCGCTGGCTGTGTTGTCTGGCAAGTATACCTAGATCACATGTCTGATTAAACAGACTCATAAACTGTATATTGATCTTTTTTCAAATTTCACCATTTTATAGATAGTCCTAAAATTGTCAAGGGAAGAAATTCCAGTTGTTGGAAAGTTGCTGGAAATCACCTTGCATGTACGTGTTTAATTCAGTCAGTTCCTGAACCAACTCTGACGTGGAAAATCAATGGGAGGTCCATTAATGTATCTAAACACACGAATGGCAAAGTTAGTATTTTCACTGAGAGATCAAATTCAGTTACCAACAGCACACTGACCCTTCCAGTCAACACGGAAGAGAGTCAGAATATACAGTGTGTGGCTTCCAACATTCATGGAGAGCTTGTTCTGGAGCTATTCAATGAAACAGGTAAGGATCTGACGAACTTAGAAAAAAGGGTTATTTAACTAAAAGAATATTGTTCAGTTTGAATACCCAACCACAAGGAAGGGAAATAAAAATATCAAGACAGGACTGTTTGAATAGAACACAACTCACCTTGTAAACTGGACTCAACAATCATTCTCTTAACCTCCAACACAGTGACAAAGGGCTAACAGGAGAGCAACCTTTTATAGTGTGTGGGCTGGGACTTTGGCCAAAAAAGACCTCAGTTGCAAGACTTGTCCAACGATGTTCTTATTTGCAATGCATCGTTGGACATTCATTAGGGCAATTCTTGTCGAACATCAAAAAAGTTTGGAATAAATCTGAACTTCCAAACAGGCAGAATTTGGTCTGTGTAAAAATATGAGTTATTACTGTATTAATAACTATATTTCATAATTCATATCGATGAGGGAAATTTCAAGAAAATTCGTAAAAATGTCCAAAATGTATTTAATAATAAAAATAGCGAAATATTACAAAAACAGAATGAAGAATATAAAGGTAGCATTGATAAGCTTCTTATTCTTGAAATAAAAATTGTATGAATGTATCTTTGTGTGTGTGCGTGTGTGTGTAAAATATATCAGTCTCCCTTCTCGTGTCAGCAGCCGGAGCGTCCCTCTTTCCAAAAACTGTAGTACAAGCTTTTTCCTAAAAGCCCATGAAAACAGCCCCACCTTCCTAAAAAGGCTGGCTTAAGGTTCATCTGAGCTATATGGTACTACAGAAAGACCGGGAACTTTGAATGCACAATTCCCCTCCCACCTTTCTTAGGCTGCTCTGTCCAACAGGATGTTGAAATACAAAACCACCTCTAATCAAAACATTCCATTGCTGGCAAAACTGCCTTGTTTTAAACATTTTAACTTTATACAATACAATTTTCCTAACTTCTAAATGTAAGATATAAAAATATTAGTAGATAGATTATATACGTTTAAAATGTACTTGTAATGTACTTATTCAAGAAATATTGTAATATAAAGAAATAACTTTTGTCTTTAAGATAACATATTGAAGCTCTGTGTCTTTAAATGAGCATGTAACCTTATCTCTTACAATGGGGGATGGTGTATGTTCAATTCACTCCACATTACAACCATATGTGGGAAGTTTTTAAAAGTTTCAGACCAATTTCTACATATATATGTAGAAATCCTATATATATACTAATTTCACTTTATCCATATCTAGAATATATGATTATGTATATAAGCAAGTCAATTATTTTCTAACAGTCTGAACCCAAGGTTCATCCCTAGTAAGCAGGACTATTTCTTCATCATTCAGTACACGAATACATGGCAGGTTTCCACACAGTTTTTTTCGAACCAATTTCCCATTTTCAGAGGAACATTAACTGCTTTACAAAGATTAACTTTACGGTTACGAGTGCCTTATATATCAGTATTTCCACCCAAATTTTAAAAAGCATTGGGAGGACGGCTGAGCACACCCGGGCTGACACTTGTAGATCTGGTGTTGCAGCATAGAATATTGATATGGAATATATGATATTGTTAACATCTATGAAGTGCCCCCACTGATTAGTGGACATATTGCTTGTTGAGCTCTCAGTAGGTCAAAAAGATGTAACATTCTAACCCAGTGAAATACTGTATATTGAGTTTTTTATGTGCCTGTCTTTGGAAGCATTGTGTATCTGATTGCTGGCTCTTATGCCCTGTACACACGATCGGACTTTCCGACAATAAAACCGTGGATTTGGATGTTGGCTCCAACTTGTCTTGCATACGCACGGTCACACAAATGTTGGCCAACAATTACGAACGTAGTGACGTACAAGACGTACGTGATATACGTTTTACAAGACCGACCATTTCCAGCTCGTACTTGATTCTAAGCATGCGTGGACTTTTGTGCAACGGACTTGTGTACACCCGATCGGACAGTCGGACAACAAAGTTTTGTTGGCGGAAAATTTGAGAACCTGCTAGCTAACATTTGTTGGCGGAAAGTCCGACAACAAATGTTCGATGGAGCATACACACGGTCTGACTTTCCGCCAACAAGCTGACATCCAACATTTGTTTCGGAAAATCCGATTGTGTGTAAGGGGCATAAGATTGATGCCAAAATGTGACATCTACCAACATAAACTGTATGTACTCTAGAAAGTTTTGTTCTGATGTTTCTCAGTTAATATTCTTATTGATTAAAAAAAAAAAACGGTGGTATAACAAGAAGTGACCAATTTGGGGGTCAGTGCTTGTACACTAAAATCCGAGCTGGGAGCTTTTATAGTTACTAAACTACATACTGTTTTTTTTGTAATAAAAAAACAGGTTATGGTGAAAAAGTATGTCAACTAAAAGTCTAAAAGTCCCATTTCCATTTCTCAAAGTATCTTTGTCTTTGGGCTGAAAGCAGGTCAATACCTAATATCAGTGGCGTCGCTAGGGGGTGGCTTTTGGGGCTAGAGCCCCGAATCTGGGGCCCATAGCCCCGAGTCTTTGCAGGGGTCCCCAAGGGGAGGGGAGGCTCTCTGGGGACCCTGATGTAAGTGGGGGGCTCTCTGGGGACCCTGATGTTAGTGGGGGGCTCTCTGGGGATATATACATACACACCCATGTATAAAGCCCCATACACACGGTAGGATTTTCCGATGGATTCTGTCCTATCCTACAATGTTGTCGGAAAATCAGACCGTGTGTAGGCACCATCGGACAGTTTCCATCAGATTGTCTGACGGACAAAGTCCTATCTCCTGCTGGATAGATTTTTTGACAACAAAGTCCGATCACACCAAATCCGATCGCGTATAGCGAATTCCGACCGGACAAAGTGCTACGCATGCTCAGATCACATTACAAGACCAAAGCTATTGGCTACTAGCCTCTACGTAGTCCCATCGTAGGCAACAAACGTCACCACGTTCAGAATGATCGGATTTTCCGACAACTTTGTCCGACCGTGTGTACGCAAAACCAACATCAGACAAAGTATGACGGACATGGTCTGACGGACCTGGTCCTCGGATAATCCGCGCGTGTGTATGGGGCTTTACTGTATATACATGTGTATGCCCACCCAAGCGTATGACTTTCTTTACTATGCTGCTATGGGCTCTAGCCCCAGATCTTTTGTAGACCTAGCAATGCCCCTGCCTAATATAATCAATATTTACTTGACAGCCTGGTTTTACTCTGGTCTTTTTTTTGTCTACTAATATTGACCATTTGAGTGAAAGTGGAACCACAGTCAAAACTTTTTTTTTGAATAGAGTAATGGGGGGGGGGGGGGGTCTTAACATCTGTTAGTTTTTTTCCTTTTGTGTCCTATTGGGGGAGATTTCACTTTACTTCCAGTCCCATAGCCAAAACAGGAAGTGAGAGGAAATCTCTCCAAAGTGCAGGAATCCGAAATCGTCACCAGATTTCCCCTTTATTACTGTTCTAGTGACAACCCAAAATTAGTTTTTGTTTTTTTCACTTTCTTTCTTGGTGATAATGGTAAACAGGACAAATAGAGAGGGTGAATCTCCCCCAACGGGGGGCACAGACAGCAATAAAACCTAACAGGTGTTCTAATTCTTCTCCACTCCAAAACGAAAAAAAAAGTTTTGCCTTTAGTTATACTTTAAATTATTTTATGATTGTAATTACCTTTTTTCTTTCTCAGCTCAGTCAGCATCTAAAGCATTTCCAGCTGCTGCAATATATGGAGGATGTGTGATTGCTGCATTGATAGTGATTGGAATTTTATTAATATTTTTCTACAGAAAGTAAGTTTCTTTTTTTTTTTTTTTTCCATACATTTTTATTAAATATAATAAAACATACAAGAAACATATCTCATATTATGACATAAATACAGCATGAATTAACAGGTAGTTCATTGAAACACGTGAACTTTAGGAGGTTTACAAATATCCTATAATAAAGAATATACATTTTTCATACTTCAGCGGGTACCTGAGATGTTTTCAGATCAAAAATAAACCATAGAAGAGATTCAGCTAGTCTGTACCTTATTTAGGTCTGTGTCAATTTATAAGAGATATTGTTGGCTGCATAAAATAATGTGGTAATGCCGCGTACACACAGTCGGAATTTCCGATGGAAACAGTCCGATGGGAGCTTTTCATCGGATTTTCCGACCGTGTGTATGCCCATCGGTCTTTTTGTGTCGGAATTTCCGACGGACTTTGGATTGAGAACCTGTTCTTAATTTTTCCGACGGAAAACCTTTCTATCGGGTTTTTTCCGATCGTGTGTATGCAATTCGGACGCGCAGAATTTCGACGCATGCTCGGAAACAATTCAACGCATGCTCAGAAGCATTAAACTTCCCTTTTATAGTGCAGTCAAACGTGTTTTATGCTGTGGTGTTATTGACCATCGGAATTTGGTGTGATCGTGTGTAGGCAAGACAGTTTAAGCGGAATTCCGTCGGAATTCCGACGGGAAAACCATCAGAGCTTTTTCCGACGAGAATTCAGACCATGTGTACGCGGCATTAGTCTTTTCTTAAGTGCACATGTATGCTGACACAATTAAATATATTTTCCCGCAATGTTTCACCATTTTTTGTCTATTTAATACCCCACTCGAGTCTAAATAAAAATAATGTATTTTCCTGCAGGAGTTAAAAAAAATATAACAGCTCAGTACTCACCATATCTCCAGTGCTGCTCCCAGCAGACTCACTGTGCTTCCACCTAGAGGCAAGCTGTCTACATGTGAGCCTAGAGTACTATGGACATGCCCCTTAGGGGTGCGTAATCATGTCTTCCCAGTCTTACAGGAGATTTAATGAGAGAACAGCACTTATGTCACTACATGGTGCCATTCTCTGCAGTATTCAGGACCTCCCAATGCTGGGATAAGAGGGTTCATTAAAGTGGTTGTAAACCCTTACAGACCACTTTGACCTACAGGTAAGCATGTATTGGGGGGGCTGTGCCCCTTATGGACAGGCCGCCACTGCCACCTAGCATTTCTAGCCAAAGCCATCGTGAGTAAGGGCAGATGGTTAATGTAGCATTTATTTCCTTAAATTCATCGGCCCTTAACTCAGGCATGCAGACAGTAGGGTGTGCTTAGCTGAGAAAGCCTCTCCTTCCCTCCTCCCATGAAGACTCCTGAGATGTAAGACATAATTTTATAATTTCCCATGATGCTCAACTACTCTGCAGTGTGCATGAGCATCATGGGAAATTAAGTTCCAAAACATCTGGGGTGCCAAGGTTCACCATCACTGGCCTAGGCCATAAAACCAAGAAGCAACTGAAGAAATGTAAAAATAAATAAATAAACAAAACAAACAAGTAAATGTAACATATCTTCCTATCTATTTACTAGTGCTAGCAGCATAATGATTACAGTTACTAATGACAGAGAGTTTAGTTCTAAACAGTGCAAGGTAAATTCCTATTGCTTGCTATGGGTTCAGTGTTGCAGACCTACTTCTTTTTTCTCTTCACAATTTTTTTGAAAACGCACATTTTGAGGACTTATTCAATATGCGCATTGAAAAATTATAATGCGTGGAACAATACCCAAGGAATTCAGAAAATTAAAAGGTTATGTGTTATTGTATCCCTTGGGCTAGTGAACTTTTAAAATTTGACTTCCACCTGTTGTCTTTGTATATTAATCAGCCAATGTCGATCCAATGTCGATCCTTCTTTTTTTTTACATTTTCAGAAGGAAGATGACAAAGAATAAAGAGAATTTAAGGCAGACTAATGTCAGTGTTACTGACAATATCTATGAAAATTCAGAAATGTTTTCTAATGTAAGTTATCCACGCAAATGTTTTCTGTTAGATTTCTGGGTGCTGTTTTACTTATAAATAAAATGTGAAATGCAGGTAATTAATAAAATATTTTAATTAAATGAATATCGTAGTTAGTTCCTTGAATCACTACATTGTTCTTGGATAAATTATTGGCAGAAAATATAAAAGCTTTTAGCAGATTAACAAAAATGCATATCCAAAATGCATGATACACAAGTTTGTATGTCCAGACAGCAATGCTAGCCATTGCTAGACATGTGCAATTTGTTTCTTTCCGAATTAGTTTTTTAATGAATTTTAGACCAATTTGTTAACCACCTCAATACCGGGCACTTTTACCACCTTCCTGCCCAGGCCAATTTTCAGCTTTCAGCGCTGTTGCACTTTGAATGACAATTGTGCGACCATGCAACACTGTAACCATGTGACATTTTTATAATTTTCTTCATACAAATAGAACTTTCTTTTGTTGGTATTTAATCACTGCTGTTTTTTTTATTTAAAAATAAATAAATAAAAAAGACCAAAAATTTAAAAAGTTTCTTTATAGCGCAAAAAAAACCCCATCAAATACCAGCAAAAGAAACCTCTGTTTGTGGGGAAAAACGGATGCAAATTTAGTTTGGGTACAGCATCAAACGACCACGCAATTGTCAGTTAAAGCGACGCAGTGCCAAATTGTAAAAAGTGCTCTGGTCAGGAAGGGGGTAAAATTTTCCGGGGCTGAAGTGGTTAAATTATAGGTATTGGAATTTCCTTTCAAATTTGTCTGTAAACGTAAGGAATACGAATTTATCCAAAGTTGCGAATTATCGTAAATAACGAATGGAACATAACAAATTAATAATAATAAATAACAATAATAATAATAGAAACTTTTTATTATTATTTATTATTAATTTGTTCCATTTCATTTGTTTAGATTCGTTATTTTCGATAATCGTAACTTTGGATAAATTCGTATTCGTTACATTTAGAAATTCGAAAGGAAATTCCAATACCTATAATTTAATAGTTAGTTATTATTAGTTTGTTGGTTAGTTATCATTTTGAACTCTCGGATTTTCGTTCTTATTTTCAGATTTTCTAGTTTTCAAATCTTCTAATTTACGAATTTTCGAATTGAGATCAAAACGAATTACCCCGAAAAATGAAAAACAAAAAATAACAAAAATGAATCAACGAAAACAAACACATTTTTCAGCAGTGCACATGTCTTGCCATTGCAGGCCTTGATCTAAGCCAAGGGTAGACCCACGTGTATGTAAAAGACAAGTAAAGAGAAACAGTGCCACCGACTAAGTGTAGTAGTTTATTAGCTCTCATAAAAACAAACATAATATGCACTCCCTCTGAGTGATCCAAAAAGCAACAGGTAATACAGTTCCACTAGATGACAGCCTTTCCGCAGCCCAGGCCCTTCCTCATGCAGATAGCCTCTTGCAGATAGTCTCTTGGAGAAAAACAAAAGTGTTGTTGTGGACAGCATGGGAATCGTCATGGTAGAAGTAGGACATCAGCATGGTGTGATGACGTCAGAGAGGGTGTGGCAACATGTTTCGGGGGCATTCCTACCCTTTTCTCAAGCTTGAGAAAGGGGCAGGATTGCCCCGAAACATGTTGGAGTTGCATTACATGATGATTTTTGGATCACACACTGAGTGCATGGGGAGTTGTGCGTTTGCATGTACATACATGTTTATGAGCCAAAAGTAGACCCACCCAAATTTCTTAAAGTACTGTATATGTCTGGGTCCAAAAAACAAACTCTCAATACATCTTTGCAGTACATTTCCGATATTGTATCCTTTTAAAAATGATGCAAGTACACAAAACTACCTGTTGATCTGTCAGAGGTCCAGTAAGCCCCTAACTTCCTATTGATAACTGACAATGGTACTTCTGCTACCCTGCCTGAACCCCCCCCCCAACCCCCACCCCCCAAGATGACTGAACTCCTTCTCTTCCCTCCTTTATGTCTCTATCCATGGGCATACATTGATTTCTTTCCAAGTTAATCAGTGCTGTTGTCATGTCTCCCAAGAACCTGGCCACATACATGTGTAGGATAAATGGATTGTGGGAGATGTAGTTCTGGAGGTGTTCCGTGTCACTAAGTTCCCTGTAGCCACTCCTACAAGAATTTTGCTAACCTGGTAATAATCCACAGGTAATAAAAGCTGTTTCCCGCTTCAGAAACCATGTGGAATATGATCTACAGGGGGAAAGGAAGGAATTTGGCTTATGACTAGACAATTCATGCATTAATTATAATGTAGCTCCATTGTAGAAAATGGGTATAATAAATTTTAATAAAATTCAGTGCATTGACTTCCAATTCTCACATTAAAAAAAAGAAAAGTATATATTTTCCTCTAAACCTTTACTTTGAGAAAAGTTCTTGCATATTGAAGTCCATGATCTATACAATATGACATATAACAATTTTCTTCAAGGGGTCCCGTCAATCAGAGCAAAGTCCTCAAATAGATCATCAACTACTTCCAGAAACTGGATCAGTAAATCTGAATTACCAAGATTTGCAGTACATGAGTGTTGACTTTTCGAAGCTGAACCCAAAAGTTGCCATAGAAGAAGAGGAGGAAGTCGAGTATTCTGTGGTTAAACATACAAACTGAGAATTTATTTTTGTAATCATTAAAACTAAAAAGAAAGAGTACAGTAGCCACATGGTGGACTACAGAAATATGACATTTCCCCTTTTATAACCAGCTTACTTTCACTCTACAAAGATACTGATGTTATACTACACCCTTCTCCTCTGGCCAGCAGTGGGAGAGCTATAGCCAACCAAGCCCATAGACTTCTATGCATAATGCTGAGGATGGGGAGTATAGTCTGAAACATCAATCACAGAATGAGATTTATGGGCCTTTACAATACAGCTCCCATAGGACATTGCAGAGGAAGGGGGGTGGTGGAATACCTTTTAACAGACTGCTCTGAGAACTTCTTTCTCTTGGAGCCAAGAGAACAGATGAAATCACATCTTCTGCATACTGAGCCAGACTGCTGAGAGGATAGACAAGCAGAGACACCTGAGGAAGAGCAGCACAGACAGCAGTGACCGCATCAGCAGCGCTGCTGCAGGGAAACCAAAGTATCCTCTCACCCTCTACTTCCCACTGCTGAATCTCTGGAAACATTCTGTGGAGAGACTGAGGGCACCTTTCTACAGCAAGAGTTCACAGCTGCACCACAGGGACTGGTGAGAGGGCACTTCCAATTGTTCGCACTGCTAGCAGGGACTGAGTTACTGGAGACAGGACATTAAGTATTCTGCACTGATATTGCACCTGTACGGTACCTTTACTACACCTTTATTGCATGATGGTTTACTAAAACTGTCATTAAGTGCACCAATGCGTATTATACGGCCCCAACGATAGCCGGCAGAAGAACAAAATAAAGGACTGCCCCTCCTGTAAAACCATTCTTCAAGTCCCCTTTGTTTGCTTCTCCCATTTCCTTCATTTCTATGGACAGTGCATATCCAGTCAGTCTAGGCCTAAGCATAGTCACCATCACCATACTGCATTTTGGCAGTATAGCGCCTGTGTTCGGTAAATCAAGCTTTAATACTGTTCACTCCTGCACTTTATGTGACATTACTGTTAAATGTTTATGCTGATCTGAACCGCAGGGGGGGTTATTTACTAAAGGCAAATCCACTGTGCACTTCTAAGTGCACTGCATTTTTGCTTGCACATGATTGGATGATAAAATCAGAAGAGATTCCCCTAATTTCAGATCTTCCCCTCAGATCTACAGCGACTGCACTTCCAAGTGCACTTGTAGTGCAGAGTGGATTTGCCTTTAGTAAATCAACCCCCCAAGTGTCATCTTAGTGCCTCTTAATATTTATCACAAATATGCTGAATTGTGTTATTATCATTGTTAATATATTTCTATGCTTACTTTGTTACCAATAATATCAGGGGACAAAATATTAAGTTTGCCTTAAATGCCTGAGTGCCTATTTTCTTATAAATGGACTACTATTGGGTACTAAGTATTACTTTCAGTGATTTTATGTGGTTTTCTGTGATATTTTATGCTTTGTACACTCAACCCAGTGTGTGAGAGGGGTGTAAGTTCTTAAAGAGGCTGAGGCAAAGAACAGAGAGTCCATCCTAACCAGCAAGCTTCTATCGGGGTAGTGCTACAGTACAAATGGCTGGCCATACATGGTCAAATTTCAAAATAATTTTCTTTTGAAAATCAGAAAATTTGCGCGTTTTGTTATCAGATGGTGCCACCATTTATTTTGAAATTCAACCAACCAAGCCTTCAATTTCACCTCAGAAAATGATTTTCGTGGCTGCGAGTCTTCTTTTCTTTCCGGGAATTTTCTTTTCTCACACATGCACATTTCTTTTTCGATATCATTTCTGGCACGATTCTCCCATCATTGATTAGAAAATTCTTCGTTTTTCAAAAAGTTTCCAACACTTCCGATTACTCAAATTCGATGGCCGCATGAAAATCGTCTGTTTCTGCGGCCCACTACTGGTGCGAAACATGATTGAAAATTCTTAGATAAGATTCTCGAAAGAAAATTCTTTTGAAATTTTTCCGATACAGAACACTGGGCAGCCTTGTCTGAAAATACATATGGAAAAGTACACTGTATGGAAAAGAGGACTTTTTGCATCTAAACTCAAAACCAACAATGTAATATATTGTAACTTACTAGTGCTTGATGTGTTTTTTTACCAAGTATCTTTGGCTTTATTTTTAGCTGGTAATCCTGCAATTACCATACGCCTGCCCCTGGTTGGCTACATCATGCCTCCACTGTATGTATGGAGGAAGCTATAGTTTTCACCCTAGCCCAGTGATGGCGAACCTTGGCACCCCAGATGTTTTGGAGCTACATTTCTTATGATGCTCAACTACACTGCAGTGTGCATGAGCATCATGGGAAATGTAGTTCCAAAACATCTGGGGTGCCATCGTTCGTCATCACTGCCCTAGGCTTTCCTGATCTGATTTATAATAAATGGTGCAGCTCTCCTGGAAGTGCCTATACAAATCATATTACTATATCTTACTTTACCAATCCTTAAATGTAGTGGTTGCATTTGTTTTGTTTTTTAGAGATGATTTTCAGCTTCAAATGTGTCTATTGTCCAATGACATTGGCCAAATACGGGCCTGTGTTCATATAAAGGCACTGATGTCACTAGAATTGCGCCCTTTTGTTTATGTGTGCTGCGGGCGGGGAATAATAGTTGAATGCTTACTACAGGTAAAACAACATTTTTAAAAATGATATTTATTGTTATTTTTTAAAAATATTGTTTTCTTCAGGTCACAATTACATCTATTTTTTTATATAAGCAAAAGAAATACAGAGACATAATGCAACATTCATAAAATTACAAAAAAGAACACCGAAAAAATAAACTTGATCTTCAACCCAAAAAATCTAACAAATATGTTTAGAATAACCATTTTTAAAGCCAGTTTGTCATAGATGTGATCATATAATGCAACATTCATAAAGATTAGAACAGATAACGTTGCAAAAAAATTTACAGCAGGTACATTACAGCATACAGTGCCTTGCGAAAGTATTCGGCCCCCTTGAACTTTTCAACCTTTTGCCACATTTCAGGCTTCAAACATAAAGATATAAAATTTAAATTTTTTGTGAAGAATCACTAACAAGTGGGACACAATTGTGAAGTGGAACGAAATCTATTGGATTGTTGAAACTTTTTTAGCAAATAAAAAACTGAAAAGTGGTGCGTGCAAAATTATTCGGCCCCTTTACTTTCAGTGCAGCAAACTCACTCCAGAAGTTCAGCGAGGATCTCTGAATGATCCAATGTTGTCCTAAATGACTGATGGTGATAAATAGAATCCACCTGTGTGTAATCAAGTCTCTGTATAAATGCACCTGCTCTGTGATAGTCTCAGGGTTCTGTTGAAAGCGCAGAGAGCATCATGAAGACCAAGGAACACACCAGGCAGGTCCGTAATACTGTTGTGGAGAAGTTTAAAGCCGGATTTGGATACAAAAAGATTTCCCAAGCTTTAAACATCCCAAGGAGCACTGTGCAAGCGATCATTTTGAAATGGAAGGAGTATCAGACCACTGCAAATCTACCAAGACCTGGCTGTCCCTCTAAACTTTCAGCTCAGACAAGGAGAAGACTGATCAAAGATATCCATAAAAAGTCTCGTCTAAAGTTTGCCACAAGCAACCTGGGAGACACACCAAACATGTGGAAGAAGGTGCTCTGGTCCGATGAAACCAAAATCGAACTTTTTGGCCACAATGCAAAACGATATGTTTGGCGTAAAGCAACACAGCTCATCACCCTCAACACACCATCCCCACTGTCAAACATGGTGGTGGCAGCATCATGGTTTGGGCCTGCTTTTCTTCAGCAGGGACAGGGAAGATGGTTAAAATTGAGGGGAAGATGGATGCAGCCAAATACAGGACCATTCTGGATGAAAACCTGTTGGAGTCTGCAAAAGACCTGAAAGTGGGAAGGAGATTTATCTTCCAACAAGACAATGATCCCAAACATACAGCAAAATCTACAAAGGAATGGTTCACAAATAAACGTATCCAGGTGCTAGAATGGCCAAGTCAAAGTCCAGACCTAAATCCAATCGAGAATCTGTGGAAAGAGCTGAAACCTGCTGTTCACAAATGCTCTCCATCCAACCTCACTGCGCTCAAGCTGTTCTGCAAGGAAGAATGGGCAAGAATTGGGCAGTCTCTCGATGTGCAAAATTGATAGAGACATACCCCAAGCAACTTGCAGCTGTAATCGCAGCAAAAGGTGGCTCTACAAAGTATTAACGCAAGGGGGCCGAATAATTTTGCACGCCCCACTTTTCATTTTTTTATTAGTTAAAAAAAGTTTCAACAATCCAATAGATTTCGTTCCACTTCACAATGTTGGTGATTCTTCACAAAAAATTTAAATTTTATATCTTTATGTTTGAAGCCTGAAATGTGGCAAAAGGTTGAAAAGTTCAAGGGGGCCGAATACTTTCGCAAGGCACTGTATATATATATATATATAAATAGTTACTCCCATAGAAGCCACTGGAATTTTGCCCAGGTTCTTCCCCAGTGGATTGCCCCATGGCCAAGCACACAAACACAGTCACACTTTTCCTCAATAACCAGTCTAGGGGTGTTCTTTTTGTTTTTATTTTTGGAGACCTTGGATAGGGTTCAGGGAATTGAGCGGGATACTACAAAAACAGAAACTATGTATAAGTTGAAGGACCATGAACACTCTGAACTCACACTTTGAGTGTTCGTGGTCCTTCAAAGTCACGTTTTTTTGAGGAAACTTTCTTGTTGTACAAGGGATGTGGACCTGAACTTCTAATTTCTCATCCAATTAGTCTCAGCCAAGTTGAGGGCAGCAAACTCCTTTCTGAAAAGCTGAAGCAGAAGTCCTTGGTTGTACTTACCCCGATCACAACGGATGAAACCAAAAATGTCATCAAGAGCCTCCGAGACAGCACCTCGCCAAACGACATCATCCCCACAAAACTCTTGAAAGAATGCTCCGACATTCTGGCCCCCGCTATCACACACCTAGTAAATCAGTCGTTCAAAGAAGGATTGGTTCTGAATTCCCTCAAGCAAGGCATCATCAAACCATTACTAAAGAAACCCAACCTCGACCCCAAGGATCCGAACAATCGCAGACCGGTAACAAGCCTGAACACCATTTCCAAGATCATGGAGAAAGCAGTAGTACAACAGCTTCAACTTCATCTGGACACACACAAGCTCCTAGACCCACTACAATCGGGCTTCCGCCCAGGCCATGGCACAGAAACGGCACTTCTGAAAATATGGGATGACGCCCTAGAAGCAGCGGATGAGGGAGAATCGTGTCTTCTGGTATTGCTGGATCTCAGTGCGGCGTTCGACACAGTGGACCACAACATGCTTCTCAGCCGCCTCAAGGAAGTGGCAGGAGTTACAGATGGAGATCTGCCATGGTTCGCTTCCTTCTTAGGAAACCGGTCACAAACAGTGAAACTAGGAGCCTTCACTTCGGAAACTCGGGCAATCACTTATGGAGTCCCTCAAGGATCACCATTGTCACCAGTACTGTTCAACATTTACATCCGACCACTCTTCAAAATTATTAGCAAATTGGATCTGTGCTTCCACTCATACGCGGACGACACTCAACTGTACTTCCGGATCACCGGACAAAAAGACCAATACCAGGAACTAGGAAAATGTCTCACATTGATAGATGACTGGATGACCACTAGCTCCCTCAAACTAAATGGATCAAAAACAGAATTACTGCTCCTCGACGCAAACTCAAGGAAAAAGACGAAGACCCCTTGGACACCACCAACCATCTTGGGACAGACCATCCTTCCAAGCAACAAAGCCAAAAGCCTCGGAGTAATCTTTGATTCAGAGATGACAATGGAGGCACAAATAGGATCCGTAATCAGCGGATCCCACCATCTCCTTCGCATGCTACGCAGACTCATCCCCTTCATCCCGGAAAAGGAAAAAGCGGTAGTAGTAGGAACGATCATCAATTCACGGCTCGACTACGCAAACTCACTCTACATAGGATTACCGGATTACCAGATTGCGCGCCTTCAAATTGTCCAAAACACAGCAGCAAGAATAGTCACCGGAAAGAAACCCTGGGAATCCATCTCCCCATCCCTAAGGATGCTCCATTGGCTCAAGGTAAAAGACAGGATCACATTCAAGACCCTCTGCCTCACCCACAAATGTACACAAGGAAATGCGCCTCAATACCTTTGTGAGAAAATAGAAAAATACATACCGAATCGCAGACTTCGATCAACAAACCAAAATCGCCTTCTCATCCCCAAAGCCCGCTACAAATCGAAGGGAGAACGAAGATTCGCAGTACAGGGACCCCGGCTATGGAATGCTCTACCAAACAACATCCGCATGGAAGAAAACCATCAGGCCTTCAGGAAAAAACTCAAGACCCACCTCTTCTAATACATGGCATCCCAACATGAGCAGTCAAGCGCCTCGAGGCGATTCAGTTCGCAGTTGCAGCGCTATACAAATCATTCATTCATTCATTCATTCATTCATGTAGCAAACAGTGGACTTGGCTTTGGAATATAAGCAGTTAACAGCACACAAGCTTTTTTCTTTACAGCAACAAGAGCATTAGTCCCTTCACAGAGAACCAGACATACTAAGCTATTTAAGACACCAGTCGATGTCCCCTTTAGCAAATACACAGCTGACGCTCTAGCACCAGAGGGGTGGCAGCAGCCAAATGTCTCCAAGATCTCTCACAACTACAGTGGTGTGAAAAAAGTGTTTGCCCCCTTCCTCATTTCCTGTTCCTTTGCATGTTTGTCACACTTAAGTGTTTCGGAACATCAAACCAATTTAAACAATAGTCAAGGACAACACAAGTAAACACAAAATGCAATTTGTAAATGAAGGTGTTTATTATTAAAGGTGAAAAAAAATCCAAACCATCATGGCCCTGTGTGAAAAAGTGATTGCCCCCCTTGTTAAAACATACTATAACTGTGGTTGTCCACACCTGAGTTCAATTTCTCTAGCCACACCCAGGCCTGATTATTGCCACACCTGTTCACAATCAAGGCATCACTTAAATAGGAGCTGCTTGACACAGTAAGGTCCACCAGAAGATCCTTAAAAGCTACACATCATGCCGAGACCCAAAGAAGTTCAGGAACAATTGGGAAAGAAAGTAATTGAGATCTATCAGTCTGGAAAGGGTTATAAAGCCATTTCCAAAGCTTTGGGAATCCAGCGAACCACAGTGAGAGCCATTATCCACAAATGGCGAAGACATGGAACAGTGGTGAACCTTCCCAGGAGTGGCCGGCCGCCCAAAATTACCCCAAGAGCGCAGCGACGACTCATCCAAGAGGTCACAAAAGACCCCACAACAACGTCCAAGGAACTGCAGGCCTCACTTGCCTTAGTTAAGGTCAGCGTTCATGCCTCCACCATCAGGAAAAGACTGGGCAAAAATGGCCTGCATGGCAGAGTTCCAAGGAGAAAACCACTGCTGAGCAAAAAAGAACATCAAAGCTCGTCTCAATTTCTCCACAACACATCTTGATGATCCCCAAGACTTTTGGGACAACATTCTGTGGACCGATGAGACAAAAGTGGAACTCTTTGGAAGGTGTGTGTCCAAGTATATCTGGCATAGAAGGAACACTGCATTTCAGAAAAAGAACATTATACCAACAGTAAAATATGGTGGTGGTAGTGCGATGGTCTGGGGCTGTTTTGCTGCTTCAGGACCTGGAAGACTTGCCGTGATAAAAGGAACTATGAATTCTGCTGTCTACCAAGAGATCCTGAAGGAGAATGTCCGACCATCTGTTCGTGTACTCAAGCTGAAACGAACTTAGGTTCTGCAGCAGGACAATGATCCTAAACACACCAGCAAGTCCACCACCGAATGGCTGAAGAAAAACAAAATGAAGACTTTGGAGTGGCCTAGCCAATGTCCTGACCTGAATCCTATTGAGATGTTGTGGTATGACCTTAAAAAGGCCGTTCATGCTCGAAAACCCTCTAATGTAACTGAATTAGGACAATTCTGCAAAGATGAGTGGGCCAAAATTCCTCCAGGACGCTGTAAAGCCTCATTGCACGTTATCGCAAACGCTTGGTTGCAGTTGTTGCTGCTAAGGGTGGCCCAACCAGTTATTAGGTTTAGGGGGCAATCACTTTTTCACACAGGGCCATGATGGTTTGGATTTTTTTTCACCTTTAATAATAAACACCTTCATTTACAAATTGCATTTTGTGTTTACTTGTGCTGTCCTTGACTATTGTTTAAATTGGTTTGATGTTCCGAAACACTTAAGTGTGACAAACATGCAAAGGAACAGGAAATGAGGAAGGGGGCAAACACTTTTTCACACCACTGTATGTGTACTCACAAAAAGGTCATGGGGAAGTTGGTTGCCTCCTTTCATCTTGCCAATGTGACCTTTCTTCAGTGATACCAGACTAGATCTTCAGCAGACAACCCCTCAGCCAGCTCTCTTTAGCTTCAACATCCAGGCCCTCAGGTCACCCACCTGAGGCCTCATGAACAGCAGGTAGCTGCCAGCACTGCCGTGGAGGGCAGCAAGCACTCCAGGCTAAAGGAAAAGGCTGAAGCCCAGTGTGCTCAGAGAATATACAGTCTTCCAGCATGCCTTCAGGGACAAGCTCCCCGGAATTGACCAGAGCTGTATAAATATTCATGCTGCCATCTGCATAGCTCCACACCTATGTTCCAGAATGTTCTCACAGCTTTTCTGAAAAGCTGGGGGAGTAAATAGACTAGCAGCAACTGAGAACACTGAGCAGACCTAACTAGTCAAAGGCACTGATTACAGTGAGCAACTAAATCTACCTAACACAACACTTGCAGCCACACTGAATGACGTCTGACAAGCTAAATTTACCTATCAAAAACAGAGCTCCACAAAACACAATGAGCCAGCGCTAAATATATCTAATTCTAGCACCTATCTAGATCTAGGAGGACACTACACTAATATACTAATTACTAATATACTGTAGATACAGCATGTGTATTACAAAAGTTAAAAGCAGATACAGATTAATACAAAATCTACTGTAGATAAAACAAAGCGTTGCTTTATCTATCTATAAATAAACATGAATACATTATGGTTAACACACGCTAGTGTCTTGGGGAAAGTATCTTTAAGTAATTTCCCCATTCGCATAATTATTAAATGGTGCTTGCTTTCATTATGTTAGTGACTATGTTGGTGAAGAAGTGTCTGATGTTTTTGTATAGCTGGAGTTTCATTTTAAACAAATTGTCGAATGTCTGGAACCCTTTCTGGGTGAGGATGGCAGAACAAGGGAGGTGCTTTTAGCTTCCACTCGTCTCCATAGAAGGGTAAAGAATTAACTTTTCCTGCACTCCTGTCTTTAAAAAACTCCTTCAACCACCAGTGGGACTCATTCGTGCCCCAAAGAGGTAAAAACAGCATTGCTCTGAGTATTGCTGTCTATCAGTAAGGCCATTAAGCGTCAACAGAGCTTGTGACGTCATCCCGCAAACCCGGAAGTAGACAAGCAATTTATTGTTGTATTTATACACTGTTGGTAGGTAGCACCATATGGACATTAACTTAAGAGTGTGGATTATGAATGGGCATGTAATGTGTTTAATAGAGGAGTTTTTGTTTTTTTAATGGTTGTTGGCTTTATGGAATAGTTTATATATATATGTATATATGTATATATATATATATATATATATATATATATATATATATATATATACGTACATGTGGTTCATGGATTATATGTAAAAAAGGACATAAGAGTTTTTTTTTTTTTGTTGTCGCTCCACTTTACAGCGTATTCAATGCCATTTATAATAACCCTAAGTAAGTGTTGTTAGGGGAATTGTTTGTTGGTCAATGGTACAACCAGTACTAGGCCCATCTGCTTGTAATTAACATTATAAAGCAAAAAAAAAAGTACACATTTAAAAGGTAAAATAGAAAACAGGAGGGTTGTGGATAATTGCTTGTCTTAAAGAGGAACTGCAGCCTGCTAACATAATTTGTAATAAAAACATCTTTGCCATTCTGAAACTTCCCTCCAACCACTTTACATATTATTTTATATATACTGTGATTCTGAACTTGCCAAATATGCTGCAGAAATCTCCCTCCACTGAGTCTGGCTGCATCCATTTTAACTGTGGGCAGCTGAAGCTTCTGGCTGTTCACTTTCTGGATTTACACAGCCACACAGAGGCACACCTCCAGCTCTGCAGCTCTCATTGGCCCTCTTATGAATCCTCCCCCCTCCCTTCCTGGCAAACTCTCACGAGAGTAAGAGAGAGAGCTGTGCATGATGTCATAAGCCTAGGCTTTTTACAGACAAGAAACAGGAAGTTGGTTGTATAAGGTATTTTACTATCCAAAGTTAAAACAACAACAAGGGCAGAAGATTTAATTGGATGGAAAGATGAAAAAAAAATGACTGAAATTCCACTTTAAGGGGAAAATAATAGTGATGTGCTTAAAAATATTCAATCTAGCCAATCCATTTATCACCGTGACAGGCTTGGTCATGAGTTATATGGAACTCCCACAGACAGGCAAATGTCCCTGGCGGTTACAAATATTCTATAATGGTGATAGATACCTTTAATCTTCAATTGATCTCCTGGTTCCCATGAAGCCCATTGGATCTTAGGCCCAGGTTGTACATTGAGTCTCAGCTTCTGCCATAGATAGCGTTAAAGTGTATGCCTAGGCACTACTCAGATTTATCCCCTCAAACTTCCCTCTCCCTGTCTAGATCATGTCCCAGCATTCATTTTTCATTACCTTATATCGAGAGCTATCTTCTATACTTCCCTGTGACATCATCATAAGTCATGCAAAAGTCTTGCAGGGATAATTGCTAGGAGGTCAGGTCCTACTGACATAGGCATAACCCCAGAACTACATTTGCCATTCTCCTACATGGCAGAAAAAGGTGGGTTGGGGTTATCTATCGTAGCTTGTAAGGCCCCTTTTACACAGGACGGGCTTCATGTAGACTAGCAGGGGATCTGTCTGCTGATCCCATTCTGTTCAAAGCAGAGTGAGTGGATTACAGGTCCATGTCCGCTCAGTTTATACAGAGCGGACACGGACAGAGCCCGCTGTTGGACGGGTGTAAAGGGACTCCGCTGTCCAGTTACACCTTACTTCTGATCCACTTATTCGAAAGATGGCAGATACCCACCGTTTTTTTAGGCGAGAATGGAAGCTCCAATCAGGTCTGCCTGAAAAACTAACAGGCGGACCTGATCGGACCCTTTACGTGAAAGGGTCCTAAAAGTTATAGGATGATTAAAGCTACCCAGATCACTTCTGCAAGAAAGCCAACAGTTGGCTGAAGAAATGCAAACAAACTTGCATCAACCATAGCCGCTGGGAGTCTGTTTACAGGGCTCTACTGCCAGTGAAGGGGTTAAATGTATATATATATAGGTCAACTTTTTTTTTTTAGCTTTGGATAGAGTAGGTGAGGACTAAACCCCTATCAGTTTATGTTTTTTGCTGTAGAGATTTCAATTCACTTTCTGACTTGGAGATACAACCAAAAAGGAGAAGAAATCTCCCCAAAGTGAGGGGCATTCCCATCACAGATAGCTGTCGCCACAACATTTGTTCCCCTTGACCTTATGACGACTCTAAAGTATAGGATTTTCCCTAACTTTATGTCTTGATGACTGTGGTCATCAAGACAAAGAGATGGTAAATTTCACCAGGAAGGACTCTATCCAAAACATAAAAATGTAAAATATTTGTCTTTGCATACACTTTGGACATTTGGCAACCCCATGAACTCTGAGGATATGCAAGAAAAATCTTTGCAAGTTACACAATAAGTGAGCCATAATTCTATTTTGCAATCGCCCATCGCAGTGGACAACTTCTTCTTTCTCCGAAGTGTGAATAGACACTACATATTAAAACCATTAGCATATAGTACTGGGAAAACATTTATATCAGGGACAGATAGAGGGACACAGCTGGTGAAAACATACTTCAGCTTTGAAATAGAACCTTATATACTGCTGAAGAATCAAAAATTGGGACAAATACAGCGATTGGCCGCTAGAGGACACGAAGAACTCAGGTAAGAAAAATATATTTATATACTTTTGTCTTTTACAGTTTTTATATGCAATGATAAATTCACAGAGGTAGAAAAAAAAGTACCAATAGAATATGGAACCAAGACGTACTTTACAGTTTTTGGAAACTGCAGTTTTTTTTTGGCTATTATTGTCACAATTGAGGAGATTCCCCCCTCACTTCTTGTTCTGGAGTCACAAAAGGAACTGAGAGAAAGTCGCTGGAACAGTTCTTCCTCTTGGGAGATTTTCTGATAAAGAAGCATTTAATCAGGGCCATCTTTAACCAATTCAGCCCCGGACCATTTGGCTGGCAAAAGACCGGAGCACTTTTTGCGATTCGCACTGTTTTTTCCCTAAAAATAGAGCTTTTTTTTGGTGGTATTTGATCACCTCTGTGGTTTTTATTTTTTGCGCTATAAAACAAAAAAATTTTTTTTTACAATTTTGAAAAAAAATCATTATTTTTTTACTTTTTGCTATGATAAATATCCCCAAAAAATATATAAAACACGTTTTATTCCCTTAGTTTAGACCGATACGTATTCTTCTACATATTTTTGGTAAAAAAAATCTCAATAAGTGTTCATTGATTGGTTTTCGCAAAAGTTATAGCGTCTACAAAATAGGGGATAGTTTTATGGCATTTTTATTAATAATTATTTTTCTTTACTAGTAATGGTGGCGATCAGCGATTTTTATCATGACTGCGACATTATGGCAGACAGATTGGACACTTTTGGCGCTATTTTGGGAGCATTCACATTTATACAGCGATCAGTGCGATTAAAAATGCACTGATTACTGTGTAAATGTGACTGGCAGTGAAGGGGTTAACCACTAGGGGTGTACTCCTTCATTAAGAAAAGTAATAAGTATTCATTATATAGATGTAAAAAAATAAAATAATAAACAGTTAATAAGGGAGTCAGAAAATAAAGAGTGAGGTTAGGGATGAGGAAGAAGTCAGAATAAATTATGAGTCGCAATAGAATGTGGATATGATGGAGCCAAGGATTCCATGTTTTTTCATATATTCCAATTTTATCATTTAGAATAGCAGAGGTTTTTTCGTTAATCACTGTCATTTTAGCTTTTACCATATCAAATGGGATAGTTGGAGATTTCCAAGATCTGGCTATTGTAATTTTAACTGCTATAAATAAAAAATAAATTTGTTTTCTTGTATATCTTGGTATTCCTTTAATTGGTTGGTTTAGTAATGCTTGCAAGTGGAATTTTTTAGTTTACTTTGGTTGAAGAAAAGTATAAGATAATATATATGGGTCTAGAATTGATCCACTTTTGGGTATTTCCACCAAATATGAAAAGTTGTACCTTCTTGGCTAAAAATACTTTTTCAAGGTAGTTTTAGAAGCAACTTATACGCCTGGTCATAAGCCTGGTCAGCAAAACTTTCCTGCCACTGGCCAATTTGTAGAAAACCCTTCTCAACAGAGAGACCACACATACGGCAGTGTAATATTGGTAACAGCAGTAGAGTTTTAGTGACTAGCAAAACTAGGCCAAAATGTACTAGAGATTTGGGGAGATGGAAAGAAAAAAGTGTCCAAGCCGAGGGGGGGGGGGGTGACAATAAGCAAACAAGAGAAAAATAAGGAAAATCCAAAGGCAGACCAGATAGATGCTAATTGATAACAAAGGTCAATTAGAGGTTAGAGAATTGTATACCTAAGTGGTTGTTCATGCACGTCCTTACACAAACTAAAAGGCGCAAATGCACCCACATCTTCAAATAGATGCACGGCCGACAACATTTTTATGCCCATGCCATTGCAATTAGCTTGCTGGATTTTCCAAATATCTAAGAAACTCCTGAAGTTGGATCCCTCCACTGTAGTTTATTCTTATCCTACAAGTCCATAACAAGGTGCAAAACTTTTAAAGTTGGGTTGCCCGCTGTTTGTTTTTATTTAAGTCTGGGAATGGTGACACCTGCAAATTTGCTTTGCGATTGTCTAAAATAATATCTGCAATGTTTGTAATATGTGTGAAAGTCAGTTTCTTTTGCCTTTAGCAGAAGGAATGTAATGTTCCCTAACATTTGATCCTAAGAGAAAAAAAACTTAAAGCGGAAGTTCACACAAAAATTGAACCTCTGCTTTTTTGGAACCCTCCCTCCCTCCGGTGTCAAATTTGGCACCTTTCAGGGGGTGCAGATACCTGTCTAAGACAGGTATTTGCACCCACTTAAAGGGCATTGTACAGGTATTTTTGGAATTTGTTTAGTATCTTAGGCTTTCGTTTAGAATATTTGTTGGTACATTATTTTTTATAGATCTCCATGGTTTTGTTATAAAAAGGCAGCAGCAGTCATAGATGCAAGGGGAATTATGGTGAGGGCTTTGATGTCCCCGAAAGATAAGAAGCCATGTGAGTAATCTTTCCTTCTACGTAACCAAACAAAAATTGTTTTAGGTGGACTTGAGCACCAAATAGGTCTCACCATGATAGTTATATTAAAAAAAAAAGTAGACAACTAAATCTGAACTTTTATTTCCCTTTTCTTTCTCTGCAGACAGCAACTCACAGTTTGGACCCAAAATACCAGGATTTACAATAAATGCCCCAACAAGGGTCACAGTGCAGCGTAACTTGTGTGTGCACATTCCTTGCACTTTTGAAATCCCTTCAATTGTTACATTATCAAGGAATGCTCAAGGAGCATGGCTGAAAGGCGATCACTCGCAAAACAATGTTGTGGCTAGGAAGGATGGCCTAGATGATCCCCAAGACAAATATCCACGATTTTTTCTCACTGGAGAAGTGTGGAAAGGAGATTGCTCTCTAAGAATTTCAGACGCAAAATCAGAGGATGACAGTTTGTACACATTCAGACTGGAAGACAGAGGAATTCCATTTTCTTTTGCCGAAGTCAGCCCCAAAGTGACGGTGACGGGTGTGTAAAGTTTAACAGTTGCTTAAAATATATGTTAAGCCAATCAATAAAATCTCATAAGATCTTAAACATGTTTAAGACTCATGCACACAGGACGTTTTCTTAACTCTCTAGAAGCCTTTTCTCCCGGCAGAAGCGTTTTGGCAAAAAAACCTTCCCCGTTGAAAAAGTGTGTAACTATTTTAGGCATGTTTGGCTGCATCAAGTGTTTGGGCGCTAATTCATTTAATTGTCCAGAATAAATCATTATTTCTGGCCATTGAAATGAAGTAACGCTCAAGTGCTAAACTCTCCTAGTGTTAAGACGCATTTAGACGCGTTTATGCGCATCAAGTGTTTTTTCTGCCATAACTCTGCTGCTCTTGGACTAGCTGGCAGTGTTTTTTTTCTCTGTCTCTAAACTCTCCTGCCACTAAACGCCTCTAAAAGTTTATTTGTTCATGGAGTCATAATCTTACATGCAGGGGAGTTTAGAGGCAGGAAAAAAAATGCCAGACGTCCCTAGGACCAGCTGTAAAAACATCCAGTGTGTATGAGGTCTAAGTGGTGCTTCAGGTGATACAGAGATGAAGCAAATCCTTCTACATAAGTTGTACCTGCTTATCTGCAGTCTTCTCTTCCCTATATCCATTCAGAGTACAAAATTTATAAACCTTGTCCGGGCTTTCAGAAAGCAGGGGGCAGAGAGCTAAAGTTACACACTGCAGAACTCAGTGAGATGAGCTGATTGGAGGGAAGGGGCACACCCCCTTCACACAGCACACAGAAACAGAGCTGAGGCTGTTAATCACAGGTTGTGTGCTGGAGAGCCCCCTCCCCCCATCGCCTTTTTTCTTTTGGTGTCAGTCAAAACGGACTAATGCTGATAGCTGAGGAACAAAGCAGCAGACAGAAATTATACTTGGTGCTCTTAATTGAGACAAGCACACACTATAGAGGGATATGCTTTGTTCATATTTCATGTCTGAGGTTTACAACCACTATAGGTAATTTCAAAAGTCGATTTTTTTATATTTTTAAATTGTTCCTTTGGGTATAATAATATCAAGTGATCCTGCCATGAAGGTCCTTGTTTAGGCCTTTATGTTATAGATTGAAGCTAATATAAAGAAGTGAATAACTATGAAACATTACATGAATAAGATAATGAATAAAAGGATGAATGAATGATTTTAAAAATAATACATGTAAATAAATAAATGGAAATAAAACATCATATGTTCAAACCTGAGCAGCACTCAGTCCCGAAAATGTCTACAAAAAAAAAAAAACATTTGCCCATTAGACTTTAAAGAGGAAGTCAACTCTCCCACTCTGATGCTTCTTTTTATTTAGTCCATTATAATAAGTAATTATCAAAGTATAGCCACTGTAATCCAGCCCAAATCGCATATTACTTACTGTTTAAATAAACTTTAAAAAAACTTGTTTCCAGGGTTTTTTTGAGTCCACAGTGGAGAGTATTTCCGCCCCTTACATTGAGCACTTCCTGTACTTTTAACCAAGCCTCCTTCTCAATCCAAAGTTTCTATGGCAACCCTGCTTCCCTGTTCATAGTTGACTTGTTTTATTTCATAGTATTTACTTGTGCCGATTATCTAGTGTTTGCCTGTTTCAGTCTTATCAGCTTCAGCTGATAAGACTGAAGTAATGATGTCCGATGGCCAGGTTTACACTGCATGTGATGTCACATGGTGACATGGGGTGTAGGAGGAAGCTCTGAGTGATTATGAAGTCTCCTGGGATTTCAGTGGTGTGCTGTAGAAAGTCCTGATAATAGATAGACAAATACACAGAGTGTGCCGTAAATCAGGGGAGATCTGGGCATGCTCAGTGACGTCATTCTAAAGAACAAAAAGGATTACAACAATACTAAGCAAGTAAGGAGATATCTACAAGCAGTGTTAATTAGGTGTTGTTATGCTGATTTACATGGGACAAAGTTGTGGGGGAGAGTTTACAACCACTTTAACAGAGTGATGCTAATTCACAAATACAACAGGGTTATATAAAAAGTACACATTTTATTGAAGTTAACAAAAAAAAGAAAAAACATACATGACATTTACACTTCCACATAAGTATGGAACAAAATAAGATAAAATTTTTCACCAATGTACATTCTGAATACCAACATAATTAGTAGATCATTGTTGAATTACTGAAGCTATAATCTCTGCATTTCGCGGGACAACTCCCACTCCCATCAGGAGACAGCCAAAGTTGGTTTAAGTGTACATATAGTGGTGAAATCAAAGATAAAATCTGCAAAAGCTTTAGTAATTCAACAATGATCTGCTAATTGTGTTGGTATTCAGAATGAAAATTGGTGAACATTTTTATTTTATTTTGTTCCATATGTATGTGGAAATATAAATGTCATGCATGTTTTTTCTTTTTTGTTAACTTCAATAAAATGTGTACCGTATATACTCGAGTATAGGCCGTCCCGAGTATAAGCCCCTAAATCACCACAAAAAAATGGGGAAACGTATTGACCCGTGTATAAGCCGAGGGGCAACAATGCAGCAGCTACTGTAAGTGGAAAAAGGGTCAGCAATGCCCATCTGCATGTCCCCTGTACAGACCCCCGTGTCCCCATTGCAGCCCGTGTCCCCATTGCAGCCTACCTGTGCCAATCCGCCGATCCGCCGATCTGTGGGTGTGTGGGTCCGTGGGTCCGGGGTCCTGTGTCCGGGGTCCGGGGTCCTGGGTCCGGAGTCCGTGCAGCCGATGAGGTCCCGCTCTGTCCCCCCCACAGCGTGTACGGCGCCATTACAAATTTAAAAGCCGCGCCTCCTCCTCCTCCTCGTCCGTGATAGGAGGAACACTTTTTTCCCAGCAGTCAGTGTGCAGTGTTCCGCCTATCACGCACATTCTCTCATCCTCGTCCATGAGATGAGAATGACAGGCCATCCGTGATAGGCGGAACACTGTACTGCTGGGAAAATTGGTGTCCGCCTATCACGGACAGGCGGGAGGAGGCGGCGCGGCTTTTGAACACTGCCGTCTGTCAGCATCACAAGCTGTTCATGTAGGCAGATGGCGGTGACTCGAATATAAGCCGAGGGGGGGACTTTCAGACCTAAAAAAGGGTCTGAAAATCTCGGCTTATATTCGAGTATATACGGTACTTTTTATATAACCCTGTTGTATTTGTGAATGAGCACAACTCTGTTAAGGTCCCACATTTGGCAAATTGATTATTATTATATTTTTTTGTGTATAACTAAATAAATAAAATATTTACAAAAATATGAGGGGTGTACTCACCTTTGTTAGATACTGTATATATATATATATATATATATATATATATATATATATATATATATATATATATATATATATTTTTTTTTTTTTTTTTATTGCATGTCATTTAAATTTTTTTAAAGTTTTTTTAAATTAACTTTATTGCTATCACATAAGGGTAATATCCCCCTATTGATAGCATAGTAGAACATACTAAAAATTACAGGCCTTCTTTACGAAGACACCAGTGGTCTATTAGACCCCTAACAATACCTCTCGATCCCCCTGGACAGATTGTGCTTGATCAGCTTCTTCCGTGGCCACAGCAGCTAGGGAATAACAGTTCAGTGACTAAACAATAGTTGTTAGCAGCTGCCATATTATATATTTATTTATTTTGGTAATGCATAAGTTAATTCTTACTATATTAATAACAGTTGTGAACCTGGAAAATGAAAAAGAAAATTCTTATCGCTCCTGGGGCTATTGACTGAAGGGCTCACATAAATGCACTCAGGCATCCAAGTGATAGAGGATAGGTAGACATTATATTTTCATGAATGGATGAATGAACAATGATACAAAACAAGGACCAGTACATTTTGCAAAAAGAGATACCCATTCATTTATTTCTCTCTTATATTATGCAGATTTAACAGACACTCCAGAAATCTCCACTATTGGGACTTTGGTGGCTGGTGAGCTGGTGACTCTAACCTGTACAAGTCCTGGAAGATGTGCTGGTGAAGCTCCTAAAATAACCTGGGAAGGAGCGACTGTTAGAAAAGCCATGGTACACCAATACACTATATATAATGGAGATGGGACCAGAACCTACCACTCCAACCTCACATTTAGCCCATCCATTAAAGACAACCTGGAGAAACTACTCTGTAGAGTGACTTTTACAGATAATCTGACTTCAAAAAGTGAAATCATCGAACTGGAGGTAGAAGGTAACTGGAACTATCATAATGTGTACAGTAAATGGATAAATGGGTCAAGTAAAAAAAAATGTTTGTTGTATGGTTCCTTTGAAAAGACCCTATCAACATAAGGCCACTTTAAATGTAAAAGCATACCTGTACTAAAAGAGCTTCTATGGTTACCTTTCTGGTGGCCCCATTATTGAAACCTTGCCTCTAGGCTGTTGCTCGTCCATTGGAAGTGTTCCGCACTTCACGGTGTGGGGAGTATCTGCTTCCCCTCTGCATGATGTGGTTTCTCCTGTTGTTATTTCTCACTTTAGGATGTACAAATTGACAGCAGGAACCACTAATGCCCCGTACACACGAGCGGATTTTCCGTCAGAAAAATCTTGGATGGTTTTTCTGACGTAATTCCACTCAAGCTTGGCTTGCATACACACGGTCACGTAACAGTTCACTGAACTTTTGACCGTCAAGAACGCTGTGACGTACAACACTACGACGAGCCGAGAAAATGAAGCTCAATGCTTCCGAGCATGCGTCAAATTGTTTCCAAGCATGCGTGGGAATTTTGCGCGTCAGAATTGCTACAGACGAAGGGAATTTCCGATCGGAACTTTTTCGGACAGAAAAATTGAGAACCGGCTCTCAATCTTTTGCTGGCTTGAATTCAGCCAGCGAAAGTCCGAGGGAGCCTACACACGGTCACATTTTCCGACCAATATCTCTCATCGGTCTTTTGCTGGCCGAATTTCCGATCGTGTGTACGCGGCATTAGTGTGGTGGGGGAAGCAGGTATTCGACATGAAGACTCTGGAATGTCTGACATAATTTTGGCCTAGGCCTGAAACCAGGAAGCAACTGAAGATATGTTTAAAAGAAAGGTTTAAAACAAGTAAATCTAATATACCTTCCTATCTTTTTACTGAGCCTAGCAGCATACAGAATTAAAAATAGGTAACAATGATTGAGATAGTTTAGTTTCAACCTAATGATTTATTCCCCCCCCCCCCCCTTAGCTTTTCTAGCCATGAGTGCTTCATGTAGCATTTACTTCCTGGAATCCATCTGTCCTTGGCTTCATTTATTTTCTCATGGTGATCCTGCCAGTAACACACTGCCTGTCCTGGGGTGACAACGCTCACTCACCCTACTGTATCTATGCTAGAGCGCCATGGTCATTCTAGGCTACTTTAGACAAACACCTTCTTCTCACGTCATCTCCCAATACATAGAGGAAGGGTTGTTTTTTTAGGAGTGCCTCTGGTCGTTAGACAGTTTAACCACTTGACCTCCGGAAGATTTACCCCCCTTCCCGACCAGGCCATTTTTTGCAATACGGCACTGCGTTCGTTTAACTGCCAATTGCAACGCTGTACCCAAATAAAATGTATGTCTTTTTTTCTCACAAATAGAGCTTTCTTTTGATGGTATTGCATTTGATCATCTCTGTGCTTTTTACTTTTTGCGCTATAAACAAAAATTGACTGACAATTTTGAAAACAAAAACAATATTGTATAAAAACATATCCATTGAAAATTTGTAAAAAAAATCGAAATTCTTCATAAATGTAGGCCAATATGTGTTCTGCTACATATTCCTGGTGAAAAAAAAAAAATCCCAATAAACCTAATATTGATTGGCTTGTGCAAAAGTTATAGTGTCTACAAACTGGGATTTTTTTTTTACTAGTAATGGTGGCGATCAGTGACTTATCGCGGGAATGCGATATCGTGCTGGACATTTAGACACTAACTGACACTTTTGACACTTTTTGGGACCAGTGATACTAATACGGTGAAAAGGAAAGGCCGCGGCTTCGGCCTAGCTCTGGAGCGGCGGCCATCTTGGTACACCCGGCGGCCGTTTACAATGTGATCGCTCCGTCAAATGGTGGAGCGATCACTTGTAAACAAACTCTGCATTACCCTGCCAATACTCTGCGATACCCAGCCAATACTCTGCGATTACCCAGCCAATACTCTGCGATACCCAGTCATACTCGGCCATACCCAGCCATACTCAGACAATATTACAGTGGGGGAGATGACGTGGATATTACAGTGGGGACAATATGGTGGTGGAATTTTCACAGGTTTTTGCAAATTCAATTATGATTTGCTGATCCGAAAAATGATCCGATCTGTGACTCTGATCCAAGGAACGATCCGATCTGTGAGTTTTTTGATCCGTTGCACCCCTAGTTAACATCAGGGACGATCAAAGGGTTAATTAAGTATCTAGCCAGTATTTTTCTACAGTGGGGGAGGTGCTTTTACTAGAGTAAGGCATGGATCCTTGTCGCTGTTTTGCAGGAACACAGGATCCATGACTTCCCTACTGACAGAACGGCGATCTGCCTTGTTTACATGGGTGCCAGCGGAAATTGAATACCCGCCGTTTGGGTCCCACTGTGTGTGATCATAGTGGGAGAAAACCGCCGGTGCAGAGTTGCCGCCCTGTAGCAATAAAACTGCTATAGGGTGGCCCTTAAGTGGTTAAATCAAAACCTCACTCTCTCAATTAACACTGACTTTTTTTAATCCTTATGCTGCTAGAATTAGTAAATATATAGGAAAGTATATCATATATATCACTTTAATTTTTTTACATTTCTGCAGTTACTTCCTGGTTTCTATGCTTAAGCAAATAATGTCATACATCCCAGTCTTCAGTAGGGGAGGTGGGGAGGAGGGGTTTTCTCAGCTAAGCACGCCCTCCCCTCTTGCATGCCTGAGCGAAGAGCAGATGGATTTCAGCAAGTAAATGCTGCATGAATTATCTGCCCTTACTCAAGATGGCCACGGCCAGCAAAGCTAGGGGGTGTTTTTCAAAATGATTTCTCAACAAAATAGAGCATGGAGACATGAATGGGTGGGTTTGCGTTAAATATAAAAAATGAATTAAATGGCACGTTTGGTTTGTGGTGCTCAGATGAAGAGTAGCTCCATGTTCGTTTTTTTTTTTTTTACCTTCCTTCAATATTTTGTGTATTTGTTTCTTGTTTTTGGGGCTGTGGATATATCTTTTTCAACATAGCTGTATATTAATAAGTAAAAAAAATGGTTTCTTAATAAACTTTCTGGTTTTCCCACAGATGCCCCACCCAGTACTACAGGTATGTACAGTATGTAAAGGATTCTACTGCCACTACCGATTGGTGCTTAGTAGGTGCAAAATCCAGGACTGACATTGTCAAGATTGCATTCAGGGCCGAAACAGGGGGTGGGCAGGAGGGACGTCTGCCCTGGGCGCAGTGGGGACTTTGTGGGTTTGTGCTAGAATGGGTGATTGAAGGGATTTGTGCTGGAAGGGGAAATTTAGGGGAAGGATTAGTGCTGGCAGAGGGGATTTGCGGTGGAATTTGTGCTAGGAGGGGGGGAGTTGGGGAGGGAGAGGATTTGAGCTGGGAGGGGGATATGTACTGGAAGAAGGGGAAGTATTTTGGGGGAATAATTTTGGCTTGCAAAGGGAATTTATGCTTAGGGGTAAGTGTGATTTTTTTTTGGGGGGGGGGGGGGGGATATTTGCTGACACATAATGCTCTTACAGTTTGGGCACTACATGACCTTGTCCAGTGGTGGCTGGTGCTCAATATTTTGGGGGGGTGACAAACAAACCTGTCCCCTTCTGTGGGAACCGGACGGAGGCGATAAGTGCTCCCCCCTGCGGGAGATGGATGGAGGCAATCAGTGCCCCCCTGCGGGAGGCGGATGGGCGGTGAATAGTGCTCCCCCTGTGGGAGACAGATGGAGGCGATCAGTGCCCCCCACAGGAGACGGATGGCAGCGATCAGTGGCCTTATCTTAGGAGGCAAATGATGCTCCTCGCTCCAGCTTGCCGAGGGAAGAGCCGGGGCCATTGCTTCTCCTCCCAGCCGAACAGGAAGTGGGTCCTGAGACCCGATTGGCCGGGAGTCCTAAGATTTGGGAGTCAGGTCGCAGGACTCACTTCCTTATTGGCCAGGAGGAGAAGCAGGAAGTCATTAGCGAATATTAATTCACTAATGTCACACAGCTGGGTAGGCTTGGGTGCAGTGCTCTGCGCCCGAGCCCACCCTTTTTTGTAGCCAATTAGAGCCTCAGGCTCTAATCATGTGTTTCAGAAAAAAAAAAACATTGAAATCCATGCGTCCGGCACCCTGCATGTAGATTAAGGACCGTGTGCATGGATTAGGGGGGGGGGCGGCGCCCCTGCAACCCTAATGGACGGGTCACCACTACCACTCTGCTAGTTCACTTTAATTTTTCATCTATCATTTGTTTTTTTCTGAAGATAATAAAGGTACAGTCAATTTTCAATATTTATGTTTTTCATTTATAATGAAATTGAACGATAATTTGTTCCTATCTGAATTGCAGACTCACAATTGTTAAAGGGTTATAACATGTTTCATTCATATTTTTTGAATATGAAACTCTTTCATATGGGGTCTCATTTAGCCTCTTTATATAGTAGTTTTGGATGAACTGTTTGACAGAAAACCCAATGATCCAAATCAGATGGTCTCCTACTATCTACCAGATCACTTTCTTTCGGTTGTTAGCACATCCACATCTCTTGCATAGAGCCCAACTCTCCTTCATTTGGAACCAAATTCCTCTGTCCCTCTTAACCGTCCAAATATTTAACACCATAGGTCAGTGATGATGAACCTTGGCACTCCAGATGTTTTGGAACTACATTTCCCATGATGCTCAACTACACTGCAGAGTGCATGAGCATCATGGGAAATGTAGTTCCAAAACATCTGGGGTGCCAAGGTTTGCCATCACTGCCATAGGGTTTCCCCCAAAAATCCCACAGTCCCTTCTAATCTGGTATGAATTTTAAGAGGGAACCCCATGCAAAAAATCAAGGAAAAAAAATATCAGGCTCACCCTAAAAATTCACACTAGATCCTTATCTGAACATGTAGTCTGGTAGGCCAGGAAAGGAGGATAAGGATTTCCCCCTCCTGAAGCATACAAGGCCACATGCCCTTGACATGAGTGGAGGGTACCCTACCAGGGGGGATCCCAATGGCAAAGCATCTTGTTCTCATGTTCATGAGGATAAGGGCCTCTTCTTTACAACCCCGGCCTGGTGGTTGTGGGGGTCTGCAGGAGAAGGGTGTCAGAAACCATGAAATCAGACGAGACAGAAGTACAGTTAAATCACACTTGTTTAACGATAAAATTACATAGAACAAACGTAGTCAAAATCAAGCCAGATTTCAGGAACCGGAACGGATAGTCAGACAAGCCAAACATCAGGGAGCCGGAGATGGGCGCAGTAAAATAGCAAGCAGGATCTGGAGCCAGAAGGGATGTCAGCCAAGTACGTCTTTTAACAGGAAAGCAGGAGAGCGTCTCTGTGATGTTGCCTAAGGCGAAGGCAGAGATCCTCTGGGCTGGACGGCTTAAGTAGGCAGGACTGACGAACAGGATATCATCAACAGCTGAGTGACTGTGGAGAGAAAGGAGCTGGCAATTAGCCGATAGCTGAGCGGCCAGCTCAGAGAAGGAAGGGCTGAGCCCAGCCCTGACAGAGGGCTTATTAAGATCTGGAAGCCCCCTTTAACAATAAGGGTGCAACCAGATACTGAATCCCTCCTGGTGAATGAGTAAGGGGTCACTAGTCACTGCAAGGTCACCAGCTGAACTGTGCTGTCTGCTAGGGATGTGTAAATAACTAATGAACATAAATACTGTATATATAAGTTTTTTTTTTTTTCTTTTTTCTTTTAGTTTGCTTTTCTATGGATTCTAAACTTATTGCTGGGATTATAGTAGGGAACATCATTATCCTGCTCCTAGCTGGTTTCGGCCTTCTTTTTTTTATAAAGCGACACATGAAGAATGCAGGTAAATGCAATTTAATTTATTGTTCTCAAGACCAAATTTTTTCCATCCACATTAGTTCTTTCTACGCTTCTTACCTATTACATTATGACTATCCTTGATATATCCGGTACTAAATCTTGATCTGAGTAACTATCCCTAATGTTGCTGTTGCTTAATGCTCATTTAAACTCATTTAGGTTGAAAACAAAAAATTTGAATTGTTAGATGATTTTTTTAACAATGACTAATAAGTTGATGTGATGTGTGGTATACTTTTCAGGAAACAGACCTCATGAAAGCAAACCACAAGGAAATGAACCTGCTTATCAGGTATGCTTATTGCAATTTAGCGCACGCTCTACTGAATTCTTTTTTTTCTTTAACTATATGTATAAATTAGGTTATTTTTAGCCAACTGTGTATAAGGTGGAGCGTACTAAGTCTCTTATTCTGAAAAGTACACAATAGTCATGAGCAGTGCCGGGTCAAGGTCATCCAGCGTCCTGGGCAAAGATGCCAATCTGTGCCCCTACCCCTTTCATGATGTGCAAGCTTAGGGGAATCCTACGCCAAGCAGTCACTCACTTGTCAAAATCACTGCCACTATCACTACTCCTGTCAGCCTTGTAACAGAAGGAAGATGCCCCCATCCCTACACTGAACCATTGCGCCCAGGGCAGCTTCCCCTCTCGCCCACCCCTAGTCCCTGGTCATGAGAAAGTAAAAGTTGCTTTTCTTATACGTCTCTTAACTTTTTAGAATTATGTTCTCCCTTTTCCCCTAGGACTTTTCTTATATGTCTTTGAACTTTTTAGAAGTATGTTCTCCTTTTCCCCTAGGACTTTTATACGGCTCCTTATGTTCATAGTATTTTTAGCGCTTGAGAACATATTTGTTTTCCCAAATTATATAATTTGTTGTATTCATACATTTACTGTATATACTCGAGTATAAGCGACCCGAATATAAGCCGAGGACCTAATTTTACCACAAAAAACTGGGAAAACTTATTGACTCGAGTATAAGCCTAGGGTGAGAAATGCGCAGCTACTGTAAGTGGAAAAGAGGGTCAACAATGCCCATTTGAGCCTCACTGTGCCCATTTGCAGCCATAGGTCCCCCAAATGTCAAACTTGGTAGTTAAGGGTTCCTAGATGCTCCCTAGCTGCAGCCAAAAATTGGGGTCTCTGGACCCAAAGGGTCCCGAAATGACATTTCTGCAGATGGACACAGTTGACCGACTTTGGGGCCCCGTATCTCGGGGTCACTTAGTGCTAGGAACCCCAAATTTGGCATGCAAACCCAGTTGAACTATCCTTACAACACTATGGTGTTCCTATCACCAAGTGGCCCCGAGATATACGGGGCCCCAAAGTTTGGTCAGTTTTGTCATTCTCTGTGCTTGACGAGTATAAGCCGAGGGGGGCATTTTCAGCACAAAAATATGTGCTGAAAAATGTTTAATGTTTAAATGTTTAATTTATCAAATAAAAGAGTCAGGATAAATGCATATATATTATAGCCAATACTCAACAGAATATTTACATTTTTAATTCTAAATAATTTCAAAATAATATTTTTTTACATAAAATTTTAAATTTTTACTAATTAAAAGAGTCAGGTTAAAGAGAGAGCATACCGAACAGAATATTTACATTTTTAAAATGTCAGGTAAATATAAAATATTTTTATCATGTATAATTTACAGCCTGCAAGTTCTGTGGCAGTTATAAACTCTTTGAAGACACTATCTTACTAGTAAATTGGCAGTTAAAGGAGGAATACACTTCCCTCTTTCTTTCCTAGCAGAGACTGGAATGTCCTAATAATAAGCTTTATGCGACAGCTTGCAGGTAGTGCTTGGATTTGTTAGAAAGCCCAGTATCATTTATAAAAAGGTACAGATAAACCTTGTAGTATATATATATAAATAACATCTGTACATAAATAATAAAAAAAAAAAAAGTTTTAACTATATACCGTATTTATCGGCGTATAACACGCACCCCAGTTTAGGAGGGAATTTTAAGGAAAAAAAGTTTTAGGAGAGAAGTTTAGGGAAAAAAAAAACTTACATTTAAGGGTCATTTGCAGCTTGCCCAGCGTCATTTGCAGCTTGCCCAGCGTCATTTGCAGCCTGCCCAGCGTCATTTGTAGCTTGCCCAGTGTCATTTGCAGTTTGCCAGCGTCATTTGCAGCCTTGCTGACGTTTAAATTTCCCGCCGCTGAGACAGACCGCGCATGCGCCGCCGAAAAAGGCCGAACCGCCGCCGAAAAAGGCCGAAGCGCGACCGAAAAAGACCAAGCCGACTGTTCGGCTCCGCTCGGAGTCCCGCCTCCCTGCTGTTTCGGGAGCGAGTGCAGGGAGGCGGGACTACGAGCGGAGCTGAACAGTCGGCTCGGTCTTTTTCGGCCGCGCTTCGGCCTTTTTTGGCGCCGCTACCAATTTTTGTCATTTTTTTGGGGGGGGTATCGGTGTATAACACGCACCCACGACTTTCCCCCAATTTTAAGGGGGGAAAAGTGCGTGTTTTACGCCGATAAATACGGTAAATATAGAGTATCTCTAATGCCGTGTACACACGAGAGGACTTTTTGACGGACTAGGTCCGGCGGACCGGAATCCGTCTGAGAATTCAATCATGTGTGGGCTCCAGCTGACTTTTTTTTCCCAAACTCCGACGGACCTAGAAATAAACGACCCGAGCCCGGTCGAAAAATCCGCTCGTCCGTGTGCTAGTCCGACGGACAAAAACCGACGATAGGGCAGCTATTGGCTACTGGCTATGAACTTCCTTAATCTAGTCCAGTCGTACATCATCACGTTCGAATCTGTCGGACTTTTGTGTGCTTGTGTGTGGCAAAGTCCGTTCATTCTAAAAGTCTGTCGGACTCCATTGAATGTCTGTCGGATAGTCCGCCGGACCAAGTCTGCCGGAAAATCCGCACAACTTTTTTTTTGCATTTTAGATAATGTAGGGAATGGAAAAAAAAAACACCTTTTTTTTGCCATCTGTGTCCCATTGAGGAGGGTGTACCTACATTTCCTGTTCTGTAGAAAAATGAGGAAATCTCTCTAAAGTGAGGGAAACCCCCTCTTATGCTGGCCATACACTATACAAAAAATTGGCCGCAATTCAATCATTTAGACAGTTCGTTCATTTTTCGGTCAGTTAATGGGCACAAAATCCATAATTGTTGGAACGTTTCTGAGCCGAAAAAACGAAGGACAAGTTTGGAATTTTCTGCCGAACGAATGATAAATTGAAAGGTTAATGTGTTCCGCGTCCGAATTGTCTGAGCCAAGTTTTTTTTTTAAATTACAAAAAATGCATTCGTTTATGTCCACTGAGCGATTTATCGGTCATTACATGATGGCACTATTGTTTTTGCTCACGGCTGAATGTTCGTTTTTTGAAAATGGGTTTGGCCCATTTTTCGTATAATGTATGTATACGGCATAAGCCCACGTTCACATCGGGCAGATTTGGAATGCGATTTGACGACTTTTGACAACTTTGCGGTGCCGCACCAATTCCCAAAAGTAGTTCCTGCACTACTTTTAGCGACTTCGGGGGTGATTTCAATAGACGACCGGCACATATGTCTCTGAAATCGCTCCTGAAGTCGGACTGACATAAAATCGTATGAAATCAGTTCAGTTGAATTTGCACGATTTATAACCCGCAGTCAGTGTGAACCTGGGCTTAGACAGTCGTCACTGGAACAGGCGTCCCCATTGGGAGATTTTCCTTATATTCCTGTTTTGGGATTTTCTCTCACTTTTGTGCCCATTGGAAAATAAAGAGAGTGGATTTTCTAGTGGGGTAGACAGCAATTTTCTTTCGGTTGTTAGGACATCTTCTAGTGGGGTATAGACAGCAAATAAAAACTGACAAGGGCTCTAACTCGTCAGCACTATGTCCAACATGGTTTTGTTCCAACATCCAAAGTTCAGGGAGTACTATAGATTTGTATTTGGGTAAAAATGTTGTACTTTGACGTACCTCCCTACATTCTCTTTCCCCCAGTCTTGCATTCACCCAAATCAAAAATTTAAATTTGTTACATAGTTGGTAAGGTTGAATAAATAGAACAGCCCATCCAGTGTAACACACAACTCACACATGTGTTGTATTTTATAATTATTGTGTATTTATACATTTTTTTTCTTTTTGCAGGACCTTCATGGACAGAGTATTCACACCTACGAAAAAATTACAATGAAATAATTAAACATTATTGATGTATATTAAACATGATTTTTTTTTTTTTAGAACCAGTGCATTTTATGTTCTGAAAACCCAACTAGAGTCTGAAGCCTCGTATGCACGATTTGGATTTTCAAATGTGTGATGACAGACTGTTTGCGGAAAATCTGACCGTGTGTATGCTCCATGTTGTTGTTAGATTTTCCGCGGATAAATGTTGGCTAGCAGGTTTTCACATTTTTCCGCTGACAAATGTTGGCTAGCAGGTTTTCAATTTTTTCCGCTGACAAATGTTGGCTAGCAGGTTTTCAATTTTTTCCGCTGACAAATGTTGGCTAGCAGGTTTTCAAATTTTTCCGCGAACAAATTTCTGTTGTCGAATTTTTCAAGCGTGTGTACACAAGTCCGTCGGACAAAAGTCCAAAGTACAAACACGTATGCTCGGAAGCAAGGACGAGCCAGAAGCGGTCGGTCTCATAAACTAGCGTTCGTAATGGAGAATTAACAATCGTGCTGTGGAAAATTATGAAATCTCCGAATGCAGCGCACAATTCTCTTCTTCTTTAATCGGATAATAATGAAGCTGCTTTGCTGGTGATACTGATGGAGTTATTGCAAACACATTTTCAAAGGCTTTTTTTTTCTAGTGTTATCAAGAATAATATTATTATGCTTTTTTATTTAGGCAAGTTAGCACAACACCATTATCCTGTAGTTTTTTAAGATCAAAGATACAACTATTTTGGTGTCCCTTGTTATTTTACATTGTATTTTTTAAATGTAACTGATTACTCCCAAACTGTCATTTGAAGTAAAACACACAGCCAAGTATTATTCTCCACAATTTTTTTATTGTGCATTAACCACTTCAGCCCCGGACCATTTGGCAGCCAAAGGACCAGAGGTCTTTTTTCAATTTTGCACTGCACTGCTTTAACTGGTAATTGCGCGGTCATGCAATGTTGTAACCAAACAAAATTTGCGTCCTTTTCTTCCCACAAATAGAGCTTTCTTTTGATGGTATTTGATTGCCTCTGTGATTTTTATTTTTTGCGCTATAAACGGAAAAAGACCGCAAATTTTGAAAAAAAAAGATATTTTCTACTTTTTGTTATAAGAAAAATCCAATAAACTCAATTTTAGTCAAACATTTGGGCCAAAATGTATTCAGCCACATGTCTTTAGTAAAAAAAATGCCAATAAGCGTATATTTATTGGTTTGCGCAAAAGTTATAGCGTCTACAAACTAGAGTACATTTTCTGGCATTTACACCGCTTTTAATTTATGACTGCCTATCTCATTTCTTGAGGTGCTAAAATGGCAGGGAAGTACAAAACCCCCCCAAATGACCCCATTTTGGAAAGTAGACACCCCAAGCTATTTGCTGAGAGGCATGTTGAGCCCATTGAATATTTTTTTTTTTAGTCCCAAGTGATTGAATAAAGACAAAAAAAAAAAAAAAAAATTTTTGATTTCACTCCTCACTACCTATCACAGTTTCGAAGGCCATAAAATGCCAAAATAGCACAAAACCCCCCCAAATGACCCCATTTTGGAAAGTAGACACCCCAAGCTATTTGCTGAGAGGCATGTTGAGTACATGGAATATTTTATATTTTGCCACAAGTTGCGGGAATATTACAAACTTTTTTTTTTTTGCCCAATGTTGTCACTAAATGATATATTGCCCACACATGCCATGGGCATATGTGGAATTACACCCCAAAATACATTCTGCTGCTTCTCCTGAGTATGGGGATACCACATGTGTGGGACTTTTTGGGAGCCTATCCGCATACGGTACCCGAAAACCAAGCACCGCCTTCAGGATTTCTAAGGGCATACATTTTTGATTTCACTCCTCACTACCTATCACTACCTATCACAGTTTTGAAGGCCATAAAATGCCAAGATGGCACAAAACCCCCCCAAATGACCCCATTTTGGAAAGTAGACACCCCAAGCTATTTGCTGAGAGGCATGTTGAGCCCATTGAATATTTTTTTTTTTAGTCCCAAGTGATTGAATAAAGACAAAAAAAAAAAAAAAAAAATGTATTCAAAAAGTTGTCACTAAATGATATATTGCTCACACATGCCATGGTTATATGTGGAATTGCACCCCAAAATACATTTTGCTGCTTCTCCTGAGTATGGGGATACCACATGTGTGGGACTTTTTGGGAGCCTAGCCGCGTACGGGGCCCCGAAACCCAAGCACCGCCTTCAGCATTTCTAAGGGTGCAAATTTTTGATTTCACTCCTCACTACCTATCACAGTTTCGAAGGCCATAAAATGCCAAAATAGCACAAAAACCCCCCAAATGACCCCATTTTGGAAAGTAGACACCCCAAGCTTTTTGCTGAGAGGCATGTTGAGTACATGGAATATTTTATATTTTGCCACAAGTTGCGGGAATATTACAAACTTTTTTTTTTTTCCCCAAAGTTGTCACTAAATGATATATTGCCCACACATGCCATGGGCATATGTGGAATTACACCCCAAAATACATTCTGCTGCTTCTCCTGAGTACGGGGATACCACATGTGTGGGACTTTTTGGGAGCCTATCCGCATACGGGACCCCGAAAACCAAGCACCGCTTTCAGGATTTCTAAGGGCATAAATTTTTGATTTCACTCCTCACTACCTATCACTACCTATCACAGTTTTGAAGACCATAAAATGCCAAGATGGCACAAAACCCCCCCAAATTACCCCATTTTGGAAAGTAGACACCCCAAGCTATTTGCTGAGAGGCATGTTGAGCCCATTGAATATTTTTTTTTTTAGTCCCAAGTGATTGAATAAAGACAAAAAAAATAAATAAAAAAAAATTATTCAAAAAGTTGTCACTAAATGATATATTGCTCACACATGCCATGGTTATATGTGGAATTGCACCCCAAAATACATTTTGCTGCTTCTCCTGAGTATGGGGATACCACATGTGTGGGACTTTTTGGGAGCCTAGCCGCGTATGGGGCCCCCAAAACCCAAGCACCGCCTTCAGCATTTCTAAGGGTGCAAATTTTTGATTTCACTCCTCACTACCTATCACAGTTTCGAAGGCCATAAAATGCCAAAATAGCACAAAACCCCCCCAAATGACCCCATTTTGGAAAGTAGACACCCCAAGCTATTTGTTGAGAGGCATGGTGAGTATTTTACAGCTCTCATGTGTTTTTGAAAATGAAGAAAGTAAAGAAAAAAAAACATTTTTTTTTTCTTTTTTCAATTTTCAAAACTTTGTGACAAAAAGCGAGATCTGCAAAATACTCACCATACCTCTCAGCAAATAGCTTGGGGTGTCTACTTTCCAAAATGGGGTCATTTGGGGGTGGTTTGTGCCATCTGGGCATTCCATGGCCTCCGAAACTGTGATTGGCAGTGAGGAGTGAAATAAAAAAATTACACCCTTAGAAAGCCTGAAGGCGGTGCTTGGATTTTGGGGTCCCGTACGCGGCTAGGCTCCCAAAAAGTCCCACACATGTGGTATCTCCGTACTCAGGAGAAGCAACAGAATGTATTTTGGGGTGTATTTCCACATATGTTTGAGCAATATATCATTTAGTGACAACTTTTTGTAAAAAAAAAATATTATTTTTTTTTTTTTTCATTATTCAATCTCTTGGGACCAAAAAAAAAAATATTTAATGGGCTCAACATTGCTCTCAGCAAATAGCTTGGGGGTGTCTACTTTCCAAAATGGGGTCATTTGGGGGGGGGTTTGAACTGTCCTGGCATTTTATGCACAACATTTAGAAGCCTATGTCACACGTCACCCACTCTTCTAACCACTTGAAGATAAAGCCCTTTCTGACACTTTTTGTTTACATGAAAACATTTTTTTTTTTTTTGCAAGAAAATTACGTTGAACCCCCAAACACTATATATATTGTTAAAGCAAAGGCCCTACAGATTAAAATGGTGGGTGTTGCATTTTTTTTTTTTCCACACAGTATTTGCGCAGCGATTTTTCAAACGCATTTTTTGTGGAAAAAATACACTTTTTTTTATTTTAATGCACTAAAACACACTATATTGCTCAAATTTTTGATGAAATAAAAAATATGATCTTAGGCCGAGTGCATGGATACCAAACATGACATGCTTTAAAATTGCGCACAAACACGCAGTGGCGACAAACTACATACATTTTTAAAAGCCTTTAAAAGCCTTTACAGGTTACCACATTAGATTCACGGAGGAGGTCTACTGCTAAAATTACTGCCCTCGATCTGACCTTCGCGGTGATACCTCACATGCATGGTGCAATTGCTGTTTACATATGACGCCAGACCAACGCTTGTGTTCGCCTTTGCGCAAGAGAAGGGGGGGCAGGGGTGCTTTTTTTATTTTTTTTTTAGTTTTTCTTTTTATTTAGCTTTTTTATTTTATTTTTAAACTGTTCCTTCCATTTTTTTTTTTTCTTAGTTATCATTTTTATTGTTATCGCAGGGAATGTAAATATCCCCTATGATAGCAATAGGCAGTGACAGGTACTCTTTTTTTGAAAAAAAGGGTCTATTAGACCCTAGATCTTTCCTCTGCCCTCAAAGCATCTGACCACACCAAGATCGGTGTGATAAAATGCTTTCCCAATGGTGCGGTGGGTATGCCCACCATTAGAATACCTCCCTTCATCCACCCACTTCTAATGATGGGCATACATGCACCATTTATATATGCCGAAGCATGGGGGCATCCTCCCGCAAAAAAGTTATGCCACGTACACATGGTCGGACTTTTTTCGACCATATGTACGTGGCATTAGGAGCAAAATCGCTCCTCCGCCCTCTGCTGCCCCCATGCTTCGGCATATATGCTCTTTTTTTTAACTGTGGTGGTGAAATCACCTCCTACAGCGTTGGAGTCGCGGCTTTATGTATCGTGGGAGCAAACGCTGTTGCTGTCAAGATAAATAAATCCACGCTGCAACTGAATGGCGTACCTGCTAAGCAAATAATGGTTAACATTAAAACAAAGTAACATTACAGTATAACAGTAAGACCTTACCATACCATACCTGCAAAGCAAATACCAAAAAAAAAAAACATAGTAAAAAATAAAACATTTTGTTAACGCAAACGGTGCCTAAAATATATATATGCCGAAGCATGGGGGCATCCTCCCGCAAAAAAGTTATGCCACGTACACATGGTCGGACTTTTTTCGACCATATGTACGTGGCATTAGGAGCAAAATCGCTCCTCCGCCCTCTGCTGCCCCCATGCTTCGGCATATATGCTCTTTTTTTTAACTGTGGTGGTGAAATCACCTCCTACAGCGTTGGAGTCGCGGCTTTATGTATCGTGGGAGCAAACGCTGTTGCTGTCAAGATAAATAAATCCACGCTGCAACTGAATGGCGTACCTGCTAAGCAAATAATGGTTAACATTAAAACAAAGTAACATAACAGTATAACAGTAAGACCTTACCATACCATACCTGCAAAGCAAATACCAAAAAAAAAAAACATAGTAAAAAAAAAAACATTTTGTTAACGCAACCGGTGCCTAAAATATATATATGCCGAAGCATGGGGGCATCCTCCCGCACAAAAGTTATGCCACGTACACATGGTCGGACTTTTTTCGACCGTATGTACGTGGCATTAGGAGCAAAATCGCTCCTCCGCCCTCTGCTGCCCCCATGCTTCGGCATATATGCTCTTTTTTTTTAACTGTGGTGGTGAAATCACCTCCTACAGCGTTGGAGTCGTGGCTTTATGTATCGTGGGAGCAAACGCTGTTGCTGTCAAGATAAATAAATCCGCGCTGCAACTGAATGGCGCACCTGAAAACAAAAAAATGGTTAACAATAAAACACAGTAAACAAAATTACATACCTGAAAAGCAAGCATGATAAAACATAATAAAACATTGCAGAATAGAATAGAGTAAAAAAGAGCAACAATAGAGAGAGAGAGAGAGAGAGAGAGAGAGAACAATAAAACGACAACTATTTTTGGTTTTTTTATTTTATATTTTTTTGGGGGTTTTTTTTTTTTTTGTACTTTTTTTTTATTTTTTACACTTTTTTTTTTTAAACTATAACTATAATTTTAACTGTAACGGTCGGGTCTCAAAATGCGATGGCATTCTTGAGACCCTGTAACTATAATTTTAACTAACGGTCGGGTCTCAAAATGCGATGGCATTCTTGAGACCCTGTGAAAGTGTATCCTAGCCTGTGAAATGCTGTACCCTACGCTAAAACCTCACTAGTGAGTGGTAGCGTTCAAAACATTCACCAATGCAGAGACCAGGATTGTCAGGACAGCGTGGACAATAATAACGGGTGTCACGCCTACATCCGCGCTTGGTACAGACACGACATCTTTTTTGGGGGGCTCGTTGGGTAGGGGTACTCGGGAGGACATAAGGGTAATGCCTCTCATACAGCCGGCTAACTGCATTTGGTTCGGAATGGTGAGGTGCAGAACCGTCTGGAAACAGAAGGTCTGTGAGAACCTCTTCCAGGAATTCAAGGAAGGGTAACCTCCCGCCTGAAGCTCCGTATAGCACATGAGCATTCAGAAAAGCCAATTGGAACAAATAAATAGACACTTTTTTTGTACCAGCGTCTAGCCTTACGGACAACTAGGTACGGCGCCAACAACTGGTCGTTGAGGTCCACCCCCCCCATATTAAGGTTGTATTCGTGGACACAGAGGGGTTTCGTCACAACACCAGCCGCCGTACGAATTTGGACTGTCGTGTCTGCATGAAGGGAGGTAAGAACGAAAACATTCCTATTATCCCTCCACTTCATAGCGAGCAAGTTATTACACTTCAAGCAGGCTCTCTCCCCCAGCCTAAGAGGGGAATCTACAAGCCGCTGGGGAAAGCCCGGCGATTAGGTCGCACGGTGCCACATGCTCCAATCTGATGATCAAACAAGTGACTAAACAGTGGCACGCTCGTGTAATAATTGTCCACGTACAAGTGGTACCCCTTTCCGAATAAGGGTGACACCAAGTTCCACACTATCTTGCCAGCGCTCCCTATGTAATCTGGACAGTTCTCCGGCTCTACGTGACTATCTTTTCCCTCATAAACCGAAAAGCTCCACGTATAGCCTGTTGCCCTGTCACAGAGCTTGTAGAGCTTGACCCCGTATCTGGCACGCTTGCTGGGAAGGAACTGTTTGAAAGACAAGCGGCCAGAAAACTTAATCAGGGACTCGTCAACGCAGACAACTTGATTGGGATTAAACAAGGCTGCAAAACGTTGGTTGAAGTGGTTTATGAGGGGCCGAATTTTGTAGAGCCGATCAAATTCAGGGTCTCCACGAGGACGACAGAGTTCATTGTCACTGAAGTGCATGAACCGCAAGATCTGTTCGTATCGTGCCCTGGACATGGAGCGAGAGAACACGGGCATATGGTGGAGCGCGAGAGTGGACCAATAAGACCTCAGCGTCGGGAATTTATGCATGCCCATGTTGATGGAAAGGCCCAGAAAGGACTTAAATTCGGAAACCGTAATTGGTTTCCAATCTCTGGCAAGGGAAGGCACTTGGGGATTAGCGGCGATGTGTTGACCAGCGTATATATTACTTTGGTCCACAATAGATCTATAGAGATCTTCCGTGAAAAACAGCGATAAAAAATCGGATGGCTTAAAATCAGCTGTTTCCACCTGAATACCGGGTTGGCCAGTGAATGGGGGAAGTACGGGTCCTGCAGAAGTGGTGGGCACCCAATCAGGATTGGCGAATTCTGCAGGAAGGACACTATGTGATCGACGGGCCTGCCTTTGTCTTCTTCTTGGTGGCAGCGGGACACTACTTGTGCTTGCCACCTCGCCAGCTTGAACTGCACTTATGGGACTCGCCACGTCACCAAGTGTTACTGCAGTGCTGGTTTGACTACGTCCAGGGTGTACTAGGCCGCTGGTGCTTGCCAGTTCACCAGAAGGAATAGCGGCGCTAGTACTTCTCTGCTCCATACGAGAGACCTGCGGTTCCTGCACCTCAACAACATCAGAAGATCGGGATCGGGTACGCCTGACCTTAGCAGGGACCTCACCTCCGTCGCCAGAGCTATCTGTCATGGAGCCGCTGTCGTCTACTGGGTCGTATTCTGAGCCTGATTCTGACAGATGAGTGACCTCCTCTTCACTATCTGACATACTCAGAAACAAGTAGGCCTGTTCACTAGTGTACTTGCGATTTGCCATTTTGGGCTCTAAATTTAGTAGTACACTAGTGAGATTCACAGGAAAAAAAAAGCTCCTAGGCTGCTGGCGACTGAATCAAAACGCTACCAAAAAAAACTGTTAGCGATCGCAGGGATCAGGCCTGACTCTGCGAACGCTGCAGTTATGTGTGCTTAGTGTTTTGGAAGTGACAGTGATCGATCGATACTGCACTTGGGTGGGCTGGGCTGGGCTGGGCGGAGGGGGGGGGGAAAACGCAGGTGCTAGCAGGTATCTGGGCTGATCCCGCTAACAATGCGTTTTTTGGAACCCTAAACTGCTGGGACGCTAGTATAGATCTGATCAGATCAGATATTGATCTGTTCAGATACTATACCACTAAGGGAGGTGTATGCTTTGCGCGTGGGTGTTTGCGGTGCTGGCACTAACCTGGGGCGACGCAGACCTTATTTGTCCCTAAAACCTAATTGATATCACCCGCCGGGCGATCAGGGGGTTAAACCGTTATTGGGTAATAAATGGCGGGTGCCCTGACAGTATAAAAAACAAACTATCTAACCAGCGTCACCCGTAACAGTAATACGGTGATCACTGGTGAAAGGGTTAACTAGGGGCAATCAGGGGGTTAAAACCTTTATTAGGCAATATATAGGGGTACCTGACGCTATATAAAAACCTGACGGGGAACCTAAATAACTAAATAACTAACTGGCTAACCAGCGTCACCAGTGACACTTATACTGTGATCACTGGTGAAAGAGTTAACTCTAGGGGCAATCAAGGGGTTAAAACCTTTATTTAGGTTGTAATATGGGGGTACCTGACCTATAAACCTATTTATAATCCTATATAAACCTGGCGGTTACCTAAAAAAAAAACTGGCTACCTAGCGGCACCAGTGACACTAATAGAGCGATCAGAAAAACGATCGCTTAGTGACACTGGCAAAAGGGGGTGAAAGGGTTACCTAGGGGGCAATCAAGGGGTTAAACCTTTATCGGGGGGGGGGGGGGGGGGCGGGGGCTACCTTAGACCTAAAGGGGCCTAAAACTAACTGCCCTGACAGTTATTACAATCACACTGACACTAAATGCAGTGATCAGTAAATAAATGATCACTGCAATCAGTGACACTGTGACAGGGGGGGCAGGGGGTGATCTGGGGGGTGATCTGGGGGTGACAGGGGGGTGGATTTTGTGCCTAAGTGTCCTGGTGTCAGTGTACTGTTGTGCACTTACTTGCTGTGTCTTCACCGCTCGGCGTCCCGGTCAGAAAGACCGACACGAGGAGCGTGACGTCACTTCCCCTTGCCTGTGTTTACAATTACACAGGCAAGGGAGAATGTGATTCGCCAGGAGCGATCGGGAGGGGGTGGCCAGAAACCACTGGCCGTCCCCTCTTCCCGCATCGCTCCTGACACGATCCCGACCGTCCCCGCCGGCGGAGGGGGGTCCGATCGGACCCCCCAACCGCCTGAAGAATGGCACGTACAGGTACGTCCTTTTGCCTGTACGTGCCATTCTGTTGACGTATATGTACATGGGGCGGTCGGGAAGTGGTTAAAAAAGAAAACAAATAAAATTAGACATGCTATCTGCCAATAGAACTTAACCAAAAAGTGCATTCTATGCATCCAAAAATATAGAAAATATACCAAATCAAATCATTATTATTCAACCAAAAAATAATGTCAAAGCAATAACTCCAAGGCCAATAATAAATAACATGTTATCTCCTCCGATTCCGCAACATGTCTGGTTGACAAACGGCCATTCAGAAACGAACTGAAAAGCACGAAATGAGAAAAACGTGAAGTGAAAAGCGCTAAATGAAAAGCGTGAAAAGAAAAGTGCAAATCAACACTCACCAAACTTCTACTAACACGAAATTAGCAGCAGGAGCCCAAAGGGTGCCGCTAAAGAGCTGAAAAACAATGTAGTACGTCACTACATTCGTAATTGTTGGCCAACAATTGTGTGGCCGTGTGTATGCAAAAAAACGCCCTTCGGACAAAATTCCACGGTTTTGATGGCCAACAATCCGATCGTGTGTATGAGGCTTTACACCTTACAATTCCGGAGGGGCCGCTGAGAATGTACCCAGATCTCCAACAATAGTACAGAGGTCACCAGTCACAAAAGCACATTCCCACTCACACTGACAATTCAAGCTCAATTCAGGAGATGCCCTCTTAGTATCCACTGCCATAGAACTCTAACAGGAGAGGGGTTTAGGGTCTCAGGACCCTCCAAACCAATCAATAGAAAAAAGGGTGGACAAACTTCTCACTAATCTTCTAATAGCAGCTCCTCTTGGTGGTAACAGGGAATGGCAACTTTTGGCACTTAATTGCCTTCTGGTACTTGGAAAACGAATAGTTCTCAGCAAGGTCTTTTCTCACAGTGTCCTAGGAACCTTTTGGCAACCAGGATCCAAAGATAGATCCTCAGAGAAAAAAAAAGACCCTTCTCCAGACCAGGACTTTCAGACAGTGCCCTGCAGCAAATGTAATCCTTTGGTAATCTTCTATAGGCCCTCAGCCCATCAACTACTTGGGCCCTGACTGCAATCTTCTGTCTCAGTATACTGTAGCTGCCTCCAAGGGCAACAGCCCCAAGACAGCCGGAACCCTCCCTGGAGAGAAAAGAACACTCTGGCAAGGCTTCCTATACATTTATCACCTCCATGGCCACCTTCTAGATGCTTCCTTTCATGAATTGGCTGGGGCATGATAAATATTGACATTGATTATTTGAATCTCCCTGCCCTATGCTCTGGAAACTTCTTTCAGAGGCAGGTGTAACTCTACCTATCCTCACCCATCTCTGTCCCACTCTATGTGCATACACTTTACAGGATGTCTTCAGTGTTGCCAACCTACCAGATTGAAATTTACTGACACAACACTCAAAATTTCCTGGCACAGCCAAGTTTTTACTGGCATTTCCAAAAATGACAAAATTACAATTTTAAGTGCAAATTTAGGCTACGAACAAGTACAATATGCAATTAGCAATGTGATTTAACCATCTCAATACAGTATATTTTCACCCCCTTCCTGCCCAAGCCATTTTTCAGCTTTCAGCACTGTCACACTTTGAATGACAATTGCTCGGTCATACAACACTGTACCCAGATGACATTTTTATCACTTTGTCCCCACAAATAGAGCTTTCTTTTGGTGGTATTTTATCACCTCTGCAGTTTTTTTTTTTTGTGCTATAAACAAAAGAACAGTGACAAGTTTAAAAAAAACAATATTTTTTACTTTTTGCTATACTAAATATCCCCAAAAAATATATAAAAGAACAATTTTTTTCCTCAGTTTAGGCCGATACGTAATCTTCTACATATTTTTGGTAAAAAAATTGCAATAAGCGTATATTGATTGGTTTGCACAAAAGTTATAGCGCCTACAAAATAGAGGATAGATTTATAGCATTTTTATTATAATTTTTTTTTAACTAGTAGTGGAAGCGATCTGAGATTTTTATCGTGACTGCGATATTGCAGCGGTCATATCGCACACTTTTGACACATTTTTGGGACCATTCACATTTATACAGCGATCCATGCTATAAAAATGCATTGATTACTGTATAAATGTGACTGGCTGGGAAGGGGTTAACCACTAGGGGGCACTGAAGGGGTTAATATGTTCCCTGGGAGTGATTCTAACTGTAGGGGGAGGGGACTCACAAGGGGAGGAAACTGATCAGTGTTTTTCTGTACTGAGAACACGCCATCGGTCTCCTCTCCTCTGACAGGACCGTGGATCTGTGTGTTTACATACACAGATCCACGGTTATGCTGTGTTACCAGGCAATCGCGGGTGCCCGGCGGACATCGGGCCACCTAGCACGCGCATCAGGTGCCCAGTGACACGATGCGGGTGCGCGCATGCTCCCTGGAGGGCCGGGAAGGTGGAGGGCTTCATATGACGCCCTCCCACCCTGAGTGCTGCGCCGCCTGGCCGTCAATTGACAGCCGGCGGTCGCAAAGCAGTTAAGGTAGATATTAGGGCAAAAAAACATATTATTTTATTTTCAATATAGTAAGTAAGCTGATATGGTGATATTTTAAATGAGTCCCGACATTCCCTGAAAGAGGATGCTGTCTCTTTAAATATCACAGCGGCGCTAAAAGAACTTCAGGAGCCAAGTTCATCAATAATCCATAAAATCATGAATAGAGTCTGTACGTAGTGCAGTTTAACCAATTCTTTCGGTAATCCAGTGATGAGACTTCCACCCAGCAGTAATCGTTAACACCACGTGCTGATAAAAAACTCGCCCCTTTTGGGGATACACTCACCAGACAACAGAAATAAGTAGGCACATCAACCAAAAGACCAGTGGATACTGCAACCTCTAAACTCTGTTCGCCTTTCCTCCGCCTGCATGCATCAGAATGGTGCTTCTCCCATACTCTCCATCATAGAATAAACAGAATACAGCGGATAGCGTAGTACAGTTTGGAACAAAAAACGGTTTTTATTCAATGTCCCATATCCCCCCAAGTAAAATGTGCGTACCACAATGTAAATCATAAATGACTTTGTGTATAATAAAAGTTGCACTCTGCCTGTGCAGTTTCCGTCCGCCGGAAACTGTGCCTGGAGACCGCCGTGTAGAAGATCAACATACACTTCCTGTCTCGGCCGGCTGGAGCGCACTCCAGCCGGCCGAGACAGGAAGTGTATGTTGATCTTCTACACGGCGGTCTCCAGGCACAGTTTCCGGCGGACGGAAACTGCACAGGCAGAGTGCAACTTTTATTATACACAAAGTCATTTATGATTTACATTGTGGTACGCACATTTTACTTGGGGGGATATGGGACATTGAATAAAAACCGTTTTTTGTTCCAAACTGTACTACGCTATCCGCTGTATTCTGTTTATTCTATGATGGAGAGTATGGGAGAAGCACCATTCTGATGCATGCAGGCGGAGGAAAGGCGAACAGAGTTTAGAGGTTGCAGTATCCACTGGTCTTTTGGTTGATGTGCCTACTTATTTCTGTTGTCTGGTGAGTGTATCCCCAAAAGGGGCGAGTTTTTTATCAGCACGTGGTGTTAACGATTACTGCTGGGTGGAAGTCTCATCACTGGATTACCGAAAGAATTGGTTAAACTGCACTACGTACAGACTCTATTCATGATTTTATGGATTATTGATGAACTTGGCTCCTGAAGTTCTTTTAGCGCCGCTGTGATATTTAAAGAGACAGCATCCTCTTTCAGGGAATGTCGGGACTCATTTAAAATATCACCATATCAGCATACTTGTTTTTACTATATAGTGGCTGCTTTTACTTTGTATGTGAATACATTTTAATCCATCCATATTCTATCTCATTTAATTATATATTATATTTTATACATTTATATTTATATATTTATTGAGTATCAAACTTTTTAATGCTCCGATCCGTGAGCGCAGAGAGATAGACCATAGGGGGCGGCTTTTTCTCTGGTTCTATCCACATAGAATATAGTAAGTAAGTAGCTCACTGACAGAACTTTTTTTTTTACCAAAAATATGTAGAAGAATATGTATCGGCCGAAACTGAGGAACAATTTTTTTTTATATATTTTTGGGGACAACTGAGCCCACCCAGTTGTGTGACAATAGTGAATTAATATTCGCTATTGTCTTCCTGATTATCCTCTCAGCCAATCAGGAAGTGGGTTCTGAGACCCGATTGGGAGGAGAAGGAGAGGAGAATTGATCGTATTGGCAGCTGAGGAGGAAGAGATGCTGAGAAAGCTGCTGTGAAGCCGATGAGGAGGAAGCGCTGCCTGTGACCTAAGTACAGGGCTTGTGTGGGCTGGCGATCGAGCGACGGGGGATGCACGACTGGTCGACCGATCAACCTACTGACCGGGGGAGCATTTGGTTTTGCTGCCCCCCTCAAGAATGGAGCACCAGCCGCCACTGCTTTGTAGAGCAATCAGTTGTGACTGTCTGGGATTGCTAAAGACATAGATGGTCACTCGGTTGGGCCACTAGCTGTCACAGGGTGGGACACTCAGGTTTATGGCTAACCTTTGGCACAGGTTTAGCTGCTTAGATCAAAATTTTAATATGCATTACAGCTAAGCAGTGGTATCCCCCAAGTTGTGAAACCCAGGGCCGGCCGCCGGATTGCCTCAGCCACTCACTAACACAGGAGAGTGGAGCAGGCAGCAGGAGGCAGAATGGGAGAGAGAAACAGCAGTGCTGAATAGACATCGGGAGCTGCTGGAGTTAACTTTCCAAGTTAACCAGCAGATGATTGGTTGCTAGGACCACCATTCTGCCTCCTGCTCTGCTTTGCTGTATCTTCCGCTCTGCATGACTAAATAAGGTAGGAAAGGGCAGACCTGCGGGGGTAGGGGCTGTTTAATTTTATTTGATCCAGAGGTGCGGGGGCTGTGTAATGTAAAGGGGTCCAGAGGTTTGGGGGCTGTGTAATGTAAAGGGGTCCAGAGGTGCGGGGACTGTGTAATGTAAAGGGGTCCAGAGCCATTGGGAATGTCTAATGTAAAGGGTTCCAGAGGTGCGGGGGCTGTGTAATGTAAAGGGGTCCAGAGGTGTGGGGGCTGTGTAATGTAAAGGGGTCCAGAGCCATTGGGGCTGTCTAATGTAAAGGGTTCCAGAGGTACAGGGGCTGTGTAATGTAAAGGGGGTCTTCCTACATTTTACCTGCAGTTATAGCTGCACTCCTATAGATTTCTATTAGGTAGCATTTCCTGAAAGCGCACCAAAAGTCCTGCATACTGCAGCTTTGGTGCACTTTCAGAAAACGGGAAAATCATTTTTGGGGGGGGGGGGGGGTTGACACCAGCCCTAGTTACGCCACTGCAGCTAAGTATGGTGAAATTGCTCTTTAGGAGGTATGATGCAATACATTATTAAAACATTACATACTGGAAAGGATGTTACAAAGTAATAATTAAGAAATAAAAGTATGGAGTAATGTTGACAGTTACAGTGCCGGACATAAAAAAACTGAATTTGGATAATCTATTAAACATTACCAGCTCAGGATTACAACTGGATAGCCATACCATACAGGATAGCAAGATTTTTTTTTTTCAACTACAACCTCCAGGTACAAAATACTGAATTCTCAGTTGTATTTATACTTTTTCAAAGTAGTTTTGCCAGAACTGAGCCAATGCTTGTCAGTTGTAAGACTTACGTGTACTAGAAGGCAATATTCTGCATGGATTTTCTGGGTGTGAGCACACATACCGTATATATACCTGAGTTTTTCAGCACATTTTTTTGTGCTGAAAATGCCCCCCTCGGCTTATACTCGAGTCAAGCACTTTTCTGCAGCAGAAAATGAAATTTTCTGAACCGACTTTGGGGCCCCGTATCTTGGGCTACTTGGTGCTAGGAACCCAACATTTTGGATATATTTATAGTGTAGGTTCCACTGGGTTTGCATACCAAATTGTGGGTTCCTAGCATCAAGTGGCCCCGAGATACGGGGCCCCAAGGTCAGTCAATTGTGTCCATCTGCTGGAATGTCATTTCGGAACCCTTTGGCTGCAGCTAGGGGGCATCTAGGAACCCTTAACCACAGAGTTTGAAGTTCGGGGGACCTATGGCTGCAAATGGGCACAGTGAGGCATGCAAATGGGCACAGTGAGGCTGCAAATGGGCATCGTTGACCATCTTTTCCACTTACAGTAGCTGTGCATTTCTCACCCTGGGCTTATTGACTCGAGTATAAGTTTTCCCAGTTTTTTTTTGGTAAAATTAGGTGCCTCGGCTTATATTCGGGTCGGCTTATACTCAAGTATATATGGTAGTTAAAACAGGTATTGTGGTGCAATTGGTTAAAAAAAAAAAGGTGATGGTGTAGGTCTTGCTTTAGTCACTTTAAGGTGTGTTGGCAGGCCATCCAAAACACTGTATCTTAACATAAGTATGTTGAGTTGATATGGTTTTAAATTAAGGGATGGTGGCGCTGTTCAGGGTAAGTATGGGGAGAGCAGTATAAAAATATAAATATATAAATATATGACAGGTACGTATAAATGGTAAAGGTGAATATGCGTATGACTGATAAAGGAATATATATAAAAGACAATAAGGCAACTTCACTTAAAAACCAGTAAGAATATATAAAGTGCGATAGCTCATGGACATAATGTGTAACTGAGTACGTAAATATGTGTAAACAATTTCATATGGCAAGCAAAAGTATAAAATTCCATAAAAATAAAGATAAAAGTAAAAAGTAACTCTGTGCTATGATGATGATAAAAAGATATATATGTATATGTGTAAAAATAAAAAATATATAAATGAATCCACTGAGGATCGAATAAGTGTATCCTCCAAAAAAATATTGTTAAAGTGCACAATTTCCCAGTGTAATAATAAAAATAGATGGGTAAAAAATTCTTGACAATTGTCCCAAGTAAAAAATAAAAAATAGTGATCAGTGATCAAAGTGGTGAAGTCCTGTGCTGTCCTTTAAATCTCAGCAATCTTGTGACCTCATGTGACATATAGGCAAACAGATGACTTGTACACGGTGACTGTTCAAGTGCTCCCCTCCATCCGTTGAGTGACCCCTAATGTGGAAACACTCACCAGAGTGCCTAACCCCTGCAGGGGTGATAGGAGTATAATCTCCTGGGTATACTGTAGGGATCCTCCTCTGTGGGGACGGTTTACTCAGAAAAGCCTCCTCTGTGGGGATGTCCAGCCTCTGCCACTCTCCAATGATGGGGGGTAAAAACACCGATGGGGTCCGTGTGTGTAAAAAAATATATAACACTGATAGTGTGATATTGCTAACTCAGTGATTATTTTATTTTTCAGGTAAAAAATAAGGAACAAAAATGACAATGTAGCCAGTAGGCTGATAAGGACATCAAATCATGCAATAGTATTAAAGAAATAATTTAAAAAGCAGAGCGCGCAGCTGGAGGGCAGAGCGATGACGGCACCGCAAAGCCCCGGTTACAGTGTGCGTTCCACTGGCGGCAATTCCGAAACCGGAAGCCGCAAAAAGCCTTTAGATGAAACATACACTTTTTTTTTTATCCTGGTTTACATTTTCTACCGAATATGTTGATATTTCACAGGTATCATGATTTCCATTCTGTATGTGCTCAGAGTCAAGATGAAGCTGCATAAAAGCTATAGAGTGGTGATGCTTCTCATGTTATTCCCATTACTCCTGCCTTGGAAGGGTAAGTCTGATTTCCATCAGCCAAGGCAAATGATTTATATAAAAAAGGTTGTTTTTATGTTTAACCATTTGCACAGCTGTAGCAAATAATCTTTATTATGTGACTAATATGTTTATTTCCTATAATCATCAGCACCATCTAGAGACCACAATGTGGTATTTTCCTGCAATACCTCACTCGTGAAAGTACTACATTATGGCCACTAGATGGCGCTGATGATCATAGGAAATAAACATAATAAACACAATACAGAGATTATTTGCGATCGCTTTGCCAATGCTTTGACATTTACATTAACAATTGTATTCTTATAAATTACATAGTTACATAGTAGGTGAGGTCGAAAAAAGACACAAGTCCATCAAGTCCAACCTATGTGTAAGTAGACCCCAAAAACTCAATAAGCACTAGACATGTGCATGACAAAAAAATGTGTTTTGTTTTGTTTAGATTCGTTAATCTAGTTATTTAATTTCGTTAAATGCGGTTGATTCGTTTAATTGGTATTCGGAATTCGTAATAGGAATTCTAATTCAGAATTCATATTCTGAATTTTCTTAATTTTCTTCGAATTTACCGATTTCTTTTGATTCGAAACGTTCGAACCGATAAATTTTGAATTGGTCGAATGAAAAAACTTTAGATTTTTTTCGATTCGAATGTGGGAAAGTGAACTAACAAAAGAAAAATCTTCATCAAATGTTTACAAGGACTCTTTAAATCACCTTTGGCTTAACCAAAACAGCATTATTTCGAAATGGTACTCTAATAACACACATGGTCTTTTATTTCAGCAATATGTGTACAGTTAGAATTCGACTGGAGTTCGATGTAAAATTGGATTCGAGTTTCAGTCCGAATTTCCGAAACTCGGATACATTTTATTTCGTTATTCAGAGCATTCACTAAAATGTGTTTATATTGTAATTCGGGTATTCGGATATATCCGATTCTCAGAATAACGAAAAATTTGTCCAAATATTAATTCGGAACGAAACTAACTGCCCATGTTGTCAGAAATCATGAAATCAGGCCGAGACAGAAGTACAGTTAAATCACACTTGTTTAATAATAAAAGTAAAAAGAACAAACTTAGTCAAAACATAGCCAAAGTTCAGTAACCGGAACGGATAGTCAGACATGCCTAACATCAGGGATCAATGTAGTGGAACAGCAAGCAGGATCTGGAGCCAGAAGGGATGTCAGCAAAGCAAGTCTTGAACAGGATCGCAGGAGATAATTTCTGTGATGTGACCAAGGCGAAGGCAGAGATCCTCTGGACTGGACGGCTTAAGTAGGCAGGAATGATGAGCAGGATATCATCAACAGCTAAGTAACTGTGGAGAGATAGGAGCTGGCAATAAGCGGCAAGCTCAGAGAAGGAAGGGCTGAGCCCAGCCCTAACACATGTCTAATAAGTACACTGTGATCACTAAGCAGTTAAAAGGGTTGATGTGTAAGTAAAACCTCCAATGGCAGTGGAATGACTTAACTGTACAGCAAACTGATCGTACAATATTGAGTGAGTACTTGGTGAACCTTGGCACACCAGAAGTTTTGGAATTGCATTTCTCATGATGCTCAACTACACTGCAGAGTGCATGAGCATCATGGGAAATGTAGTTCCAAAACATTGGGGATGCCAAGGTTCACCATCACTACTTTACCGCCATGGAAGCTGCCATATTAGCCTCTGTTTGACGTGCAGTGGCCATGATGCAGTTCAGTTATTATACCAACCATTTGTTGTTGGCTTGATAGTTTGGTGGAGAACCCAAGGCGTTATCATTCATGGATTGCCTTAAATGTAACTGTTTTGGAAAACAGTTAAATCAATGGGTTTAGTTCCACATTTAAGAACTTAAAGAGGAGTGCCCACAAAATTTTTTTTAAAAGTCAGCAGCTACAAATACTGCAGCTGCTGACTTTGAAAAATCGGACACTTACCTGTCCCAGGGTCCAGCGATGCTCGCGGCGCCGGCATTCTTAATGTGGGAACCCGGCTGTGGCTTCACAGCCGGGCACCCACTGGGCATGCGCGAGCGGCGCCGTGTGCCGTGATTTGACGCTCAGTCATCTGGGACACGTGACAGGTCCCAGATGACTGTGCGGCACCGAGGGGAAGTGACGTTTAGCCCGGGCACTGAAGGTGGCAGATTACGAGGGACCTCCTAGCAACAGGCATTTAGAGGTGAGTAAAAAAAAAAAAATTTCCAATTATTTATTTTTTATTTTTTTTATGATTTTTAAGCTAATTTTATTTTTTTTGGGGCAACACCACTTTAAAGTCAAATTGAGCTTTTAGTATAAATCTGCTAATCATATTCAAGGAGCATTAAAACAAAAGTTGTGCAAAGTCTTATGCCCCATACACACAATCAGATATTGATCGGACATTCTGACAACAAAATCCATGGATTTTTGTTCGAAGGTTGTTGGCTCCAAATTGTCTTGCATACACACAGTCACACAAATGTTGGCCAACAATTACGAACGTGGGAATGCGGTGATGTACAAGATGTATGACGAACCAAGAAAAGGGAAGTTTAATAGCCAGTGTGGCTCCTTCTGCTTGATTCCAAGCATGCATGAACTTTTGTGTGTCGGACTTGTGTACACACGATCGGAAATTCCGACAACAAAGTTTTGTTGGCGGAAAATTTGAGAACATACTAGCAAACATTTGTTGGTCCGACAGCAAATGTTCGATGGCGCATACACACGCTCACATCCAACATTTCCCGTCGAAAAATCCGACCGTGTGTACGGGGCATTACAGTTTGTGTTCTTTAACCCCTTTACACCTAAGGGTAAAACAAATCTAAATGCCTAAGCACAATTTTGCAATTTTGACATGTGTTAGTAAAATCATACATATCATCACAACTACTTTGTGCATCCAGGAGGATTAGACCGCAATTTTTTCAGGACAAATTGGGCTTTCATTTGGTATTAAAGAGTTGTGGTTATCTCGTGATTTTTTTTTATTATCAAAGAAAAACTGGCCCAAAATAGTAAGAAAAAAAAAATCATCTTTTTTAAATGTAGCTGTATATTTCTTGTTACTACCATAACGTATTACCAAAGAACAACCCAATAAATTCTCCTGCTCCTGATGATGACAGCGATACCACATATGTGTATGTTAGTTGTTGTTTGTACCTGTAGTACAGGCCAGAAACAATAGTGAGCATTTTGCTTCTTTTTTTTTGTCCTACCTAAAAACACACTGACACTAACTGACACTGATGCTAATTTACCACTTGACGCCCGCCATATAGCAATATGACATCGGCAAAGTGGTTGCGATATCCTGACCGGACATCATATGACGTTGCCAGGATATCAAGCCGCTGTGCGCCCCTGGGGGAGCGCATCACGGTGATCGTTGTTGTGGTGTGTCACTCTGACACACCGCAACTCAGATCTGGCTAAAGTGTCTCAGATGGAGACTCTTTACCACATGATCAGCCGTGTCCAATCACGGCTGATCACGATGAAAACAGGAAGAGCCATTGATCAACTTTTCCTCACTCGCGTGGCCAGGGATGCCACCAGGACCACCAGGGATGTCACCACTAGTCACCACCAGGTATGCCACCGTAGACCACCAGGGATGTCAATCAGTGCCCACAATGGATACCAATCAGTGCCCACAATGGGCATCACTGATTGGCAGGCATTATTGTTTGGCACTGATTGGCATTCATCAGTACCATCCATTAGTGTACATCAGTGCCACCTATCAGTGCCCATTCATGCCCATCCCTGCCACCTATCAGTGCCCATCCCTGCCACCTATCAGTGCCCATCTGTGCCGCCTATCAGTGCTCATCCTTGCTGCCTTTCAGTGCCCATCAGGGCCTCATCAGTGCCGCCTATCAGTGCCCCATCAGTGCCAAATATTAGTGCCCATCATCAGTGCCCATCAGTGCCGCCTTATCAGTGCTTGTCAGTTCAGCCCCATCAGTGCCCATCAGTGAAGGAGAAAACGTACTTATTTACAAAGTTTTGTAACGGAAAAAAAAAAAAAGTTTTTTTTTCAACATTTTCGGTCTATTTTTAAATTTGTTTAGCAGAAAATAAAAATCCCAGAGGTGATCAAATACCACCAAAAGAAAGCTCTATTTGTGGGTACAAAATGATAAAAAATTTGTTCGGGTACAGTGTAGCATGACCGCGCAATTGTCATTCAAGATGCGACAGCGCTGAAAGCTGAAAATTGGTCTGGGCAGGAAGGCAGGAAGGTGTATAAGTGCCCGGTATTGAAGTGGTTAAAATGATTTTTTTTTTCATTTTTATTATTTATTTACCACATTTTTTACAAACACTTTTTTTTCCTTTCTGCAAGGAAGGAGAAAGATACATTGTATCATTCTTCTCCAGTCACAGGAAGAGAAAAAAAAAACAGCGGCGGGCTCCACAGTGATCCGCAACGATCAGGTGACCCAGAATTGGGAGATCTGGGTCCTGATCATTAGTACGGGGCCCAGGGCTCTTGGTGAGACCCTGGTCTCTGTAATGGGAGCACACGGTGCAGCGTGCTCCCATCACAAAGGGAGAAACACATACGTATATGCGGCCCCATGTAAGATAGCCCAGTACACAGAGGCTGCATATATGTATTACGTTGGTTGGACTTGATGGACTTGTAACTTTTTTCGACCTCACCTACTATGTCACTATGTCGGTGTGAAGGGGTTGAAAAGAAGCCCCAGCGTGAGTAGAAAAGGCTGCCCCTGCATGCATGTTGTAAAGAAGGACCTTTGCTTTCTTTTTAAAAGTAGTGTTATGGCCCTACTGAATTAGAACAAGAGCTTTCCAATCATCAATGTTTATCCCTCTGATCTGGCTTCCCACTGAATTAACAAAAAGATAATTTTTTCCTGGAGAACCTCTAAAAAAAAAAAAAAAAAAAAAAAAAAAAACATTCTTTTTACTGCCTTTGAGTGATAGATTTAGTATTTGTAGTACAAAACACAATATTTCTGTCCATTACTCGATAAGGATCTATGAGACCTATTTTTTGGAGAGTTGGGACATTTTAACAATCTTGGAAGTAGATGTGGTTTGAATAGGTGGCTTTCTTAAAAACAAAAATGATTTTGTTACATGGGCCAACATGTTGGTCGATAAACATTCATGCAATGGTTATCTTTACAGGAATGAAGTGTCAGTCTTCCGATAAAAATACTATACGAGTACGTCAATCTGCTACAGTCCAGGAGGGTTTATGTATCACCATAACTTGTGGTTTTACCGCTAACTATAAGAGTACGTTCAGAAATGCCACAGGACTTTGGATCACAAATAAAAATGTTACTGTGGCCTCTAGCAATCCATCCTATACCGGAAGAAAACCAAACTTTTTAATAACGGGAAACCCAAATAATGGAGACTGCTCTCTGACCATAACTGGTGCCAAGAAAGAAGATTCTGGTAGTTATTTTTTCAGATTTAAAGAGCCTCCAGCAAGCCAAGTGGACTATAACTCCTCTGTATCTGTACAGGTGACAGGTATGTTTTGCTTAATTATTACTCATATCTGTTAAGAATGTTACAGCATAAGGACAATTGTTGGGTAGTTTTTTTGTCCTATATTGCTGCACTCTTTGTGGATTTTTTTGTTAAATGTAAAGAAAAATATGACATACCTTGGATTACGAGCATAATTCGTTCAAGAAGAATGCTTGTAATCCAAAGCACTTGTACAGTATATAAAAGCGAGTTTCCCCATAGGAAATAATGGAAACTCTGATAATCTGTTCCACAGCCACTGCTTGTCTATACAGTACCGCATGTGGCCAGTGGTGTGGGGTCACCAGAGAAGACACTAGGAAACACTCAGAGACCACTCGGAGACGCTCAGAGACACAAATATCTCTGAGCATCTCCAAGTGTCTCAGAGCGTCACTGGAGCCACAGCACCTCTGACCAAATTCTGGACTGCACACCCCAGCGGCTTGAATCCTACTCGTCTTGTGAGACAACACTCGCAAAGCGAGTCAGGATTTGAAAAAAAAAAATAGCTTGTATTGCCAAGTGTTCGTAAACCGTGTTACTCCCAATCCGAGGTTCCACTGTAACAATAAAACACATAAACAAGGAGAAGGCACACATCTTTTTTTCTTTGTGTTCTGTCTTTTTGAAAAAAATGAAAGGTGCTATTTTTCAGCTCTTTCTATTTTCTTAATGTGCAAGAAAAGGAGCCAAACAGCTTTGCTCCAGAGAGTGAAGCTCCTCGCTGGGTCCTCTTCATTCTCTGCAAGCAAACAGTAGCTGAAAGGAAGGGCATGCCAATAGACAAGGTGGCTCCTCTGGACGAACGTCTGTGCACAGCCCAATACATGTTGCCTTTCGTGCTCACAAAAATCTGCCACTTGCTAATGCTAATGTGCATACTCGTGTGCGCACCTGTGCGAGCTTGCATACCCCCGCACGCCGGCTCTTATGTGTACTCCTGAAAGATGTTGGCACCAAACGGCCTATTTAAACTGGCCCAGTGCTCAGGATCAGTGCTGCTTTGTCTTCAGCCTCCTGTGCATCCTGTGTTCCTGTGATTCTGTATCCTGATTCCAGTTGCTGACCCGGGTTGTCCTGACCATTTTCAGAACTCTGCCTGCACTGACCTCGGCTTGTCCCCTGACCTCCACTTCTGTCTGCTCCATTAGCTCCTGCTTCTCTGATTGATTCCAGACTCGGCTTGTTTCCTGACCACGCTCCTGCCTGTGCAGAGAGAACCTGGTGAGGGTATTTTAGGTAGAAAGGCTCTCTGGCTCTGGGCACAGCTGTACAGTGAAGTTTGCTGAACAGAGGGCCAGAGGGGACAGTGCATGTATCTTAAATTCTCCTGATTCCATCATTCCTAAACACAAATGTGGGGAGAACATAAAAACAGACCACTGGAGGGAACTAATCCCAGTACCAAAGCCCTGCAAAGACCAATAGGCTAGTCCTTGTGTCTCTATTTGTTCCACTTTAAAAATGCAGTTGATGTCACATTTTACCTTCTGTTTCCAACTACTCTGACAGATCTCAAAGAGAAGCCTAAGATCTGGATGCCGGATGAATTGATTGCAGGGAAGGATGTGAAGTTGGGGTGTGTACCGCCTGGAAATTGCCCTGGGAAACCTCGTGTACAGTGGAAAAAGAGTAATGTTGTTGGGACATGGATGAAGATAGCTGGTTTCTCATTTACTCCAACTCAGAATGACCATCAGAAGTCTGTTACCTGTGAAGCGACCACCTTAACTGGGAAGATAATTACCTCACGGCACATCCTCAGTATTAGCTGTATATATCTCTACTTCCGAATCCTTAATATGTACATTTTAATCTTTATACTGTTTGACGTTTGTAGTATACACTACAAAAGTCACCGTTCCCTTTCAGTATTTAGAGCTTTGATTTAAATCCCTTTATGGACATTTATATATATACATATATATATATATATATATATATATATATATATATATATATATATATATATATATATATATACACACACACACACACACAGTATATATTATAGATTATAGACTATATTATATATACTGTATATTATTTATTATTATATTTTAAAAAGCACTGGGCTATATTGTACGTGTAACTCTCCTACTGTATTATTTTTTTTAGATCCCCCTGAAAACATGGAGATCAGCATTTCTTCATCTACTGGTACGATATATGTACAGGTGGTGCCCTAGTTACAAACATCCGACTTACAAACGACTCCTACTTACAAACAGATGGAGACAACAGGAAGTGAGAGGAAATCTACCCCTAGGAAGGGAGATTCACTCCTGTAAAAGCAATTATGGGAAAAGGGTACCTCCACTGATGCTTTATCACCAAGGCTTGTTTCCACAACAACCCAAAATTTTAAAAAATCCAAATGTCATTGGGACAGAAAGTGAGGTGAAATCTTCTGAACAGGGGCACAGACAGAAAAACAAATATTACAGGGGTGATAAGCCTTCCCTATGCTATCCAAAAAGCCTAAAAAAATTTTTTTTGGGCTGGAGCTACACTTAAAAAACGTACCTGTTCCGACTTACAAACAGATTCAACTTAAGAACAAACCTACAAACCCGAACTTGTTTGTAACCCGGGGACCGCCTGTATTTGTTATGCGTAGTTATTAAAAAAAACTACAAAACATGCAATGTATCTTTCCTAAATGATATAAATATTGCATATTGATCTATAGTAAATGAGCATTTTAATTGCATGTTTGAATACTTTTCCCAATACAGCATTTTTAGTGGGTTGGTACTTTATTCTCGCTCAGCTCAACCCACAATGTTGCTACATTGCCTTTTTATTACACACTTTTTTTTTTTTTGTCTTTTAGGAAGAAACGTTGACCTCAATGACACTATAGTTATTAGTGAGAAGGAGTTTTTGATTCTTAACTGCTCAGTGGAGGCCAATCCACCAGCTAGCGTTGTCTGGAGGAAGAACAACCATATAAAGCAAGATAACACAATCGCTGAAGGGATGATTTGGTCTGCTATCAACATAACTGAGCCTGACATTTACAGTTGTTTTGCTTCAAACAAATATGGGATCAATGAAACCTTTATGGATATCAAATCTGAAAAAGGTACTGGTTATAAAGTCCTTTTTAAAACGCTACTTGACTGGTACATACTTTTGAGTGCCAGACCTGGAACAAGCTATAAATGAGTACCAACCCCTTGATGATTCCCTACAATTAAGGCCTTCTTTTGGTAAAAAGGTATCAGAGAAGGTCTTAGGTGGGCATTGTATTTTTCGTCTGGAACAATAAAGCTTGCTTTTGGTAAAAAGGCATCAGAGGAGGAGGTTTTAGGTGGGCATCCTGTTGTTCGCTCAGAATAATAAAGCTTTTATAGCATAGGATTTCTTATGCCACGTACACACGGCCGGACTTTCCGGGAGAAAAAGTCCTATGGGAGCTTTTCATCGGACATTCCGACCGTGTGTATGCCCCATCAGACTTTTTCTGACGGCATTTCCGACGGACTTAGATATAGAACATGTTCTAAATCTTTCTGTCGGAAATGCCGACGGAGTTTAGTCCGTCGGCAAGTCCGGCCATGTGTACAAGGCATCAGAGTGCAGCTGGTTTTCTTCTGGTTTTTATGCTATAAAACCTTATCATTATAACAGTTCCAGGTCAACAGCTTAGACAGCTTGCATTCTTAAAATTAGTGTTTAGCAATGGGAGCCACCAAATTCTCTTATGAAAGATTCCCTTTAAGATTTTAGTCTAAATACTAACTTTAAAATAATATAGTGCCCAGGGCTGTCTTCAGCATTGATTGGACCTTGGGCAAACCTTTTCTTGGGCCTCCCCCATGCAATTTTGCTCTCACATCTACATCTACACAGAACCCCCTCCCTCATGTTACCCCCATCATTACACAGAACACCCCTCCCCCATACTACCATCATCATTACACTGGACACCCCTTCCATCATATTACCCCCCTCAGTACATCAGATCCCCTCCCCTATACTAACCCCATCATTACACAGGACCCTCTCCTCTATACTACCCTCATCATTACACAGGACCCCCCTCCTGTGCTACCTCCATTATTACACAGGACCACTTCTCTCCCTCAACAGAGCCCTACATTGCTCCCCCACCCTGAGGTCTCACCTTGATAATGTCCAGAGGATGTCTGCCGAATACCAGGTACACCCTGCCGAACATGGTAAGGGAGACGGGTCGGAGTGACTGTGCCCAGGACTGACAGCCGCTCTCTCCAGACAAGATTTACCTTACCGTGCTGGCCAATCACTGCAAAGGTTGCAGACATAACACCCAACCAATAACCAGTGCCCCAACATTCATTTCCACCTTCATCTCCTGAGTAATAGCCAAATCCACTTATCAACTATCTGTCTGCAGTGCAGGGTCAAGGGGAAACTCAGATGCTTTGGGCCCCAAAACAATCACTTGGCCCAGGACAGCTGCCCCTTTTGCCCTGCATTAAAGACGGCCCTGATATCCTCAGTAAGTTTGGTAAACAATTGGAACTCTGTTTAAATTATCGTAAAACATGTCAGAATTATATTTTTAAGCCAGCCACAATATACATATGTACTTTTATTATTTCTTTTTTATATTTTTACTTTATACTAGATCGTCAGCAGAGACCAGAAGTCACAATTGCCACATTAAACGGTATTTTGTGTAATTTCAATTAAAAAACTTTATTTTTTTGGATTATATTTTAATCACATAAAATAAAACACAGTGATCTTGATTTACTAGGAGTAGAGCATGTTCACTCTTTGAAAATTCATGTTGAAAGTGAATATGCTCTAATCCTTGTTATAGTCTTAATATCTAAATTTGAATTCGGTCCTATAAGTATATAACTGAGGTTATGAAATCTCCTGTAATTATGTGTACAAGGAAGGTCTTTTGAGCTAATGACTTACAGATGTTGACATTTGAACTGAGTTCTCAGTTTCAAAAGGCTGTCAAGATATATTCACTGATGATTTTTAGTTTTATGTTTTTAAAGGTATTCCTATGTCACTGATATCTTGTTTGAGAAATTGGGTGTTTATAAAATTACTCTGAGCTAAGCTGTCTCGCAAACTCACTTCCTGCTCTGTCTTTAATTAGTAATGCTGGCCAAATGGAATTCTTACTCCTAGCCCCCACCCTTGTGGGGAGTGGAGGGGAGGTTATAATGAAAGTGACCAGGCCACCAGAATTCCCCAGGCCCCCATTGGAAGATTTCCATCTATTACTTTTCTGGGGAAAACCCAAATTTTGGGAGGTTATTGCACATGGCTGGTAAGTGAAAACTCCCATTGGTGTATTATAAGGCTGGCAGCTGGATAATCAGCGGGCCCACAGCCTCTGTCATGTTAGATATAAAGAGATGGCTGCGTGCCTCCAAAGGGCATGCAACTATTAATATATAGTAACAGAGTATAAGAATCTACCTGTTATTCCTGTGCCTCAAGTGCTTGAGTACACAGAGCTCCTCTTCCCTGCTTGGTGCTTACTATTTGGCTGCACCAGGTGGGATATAAATACACAGATACGATGATCAGTCATCCAATCGCCTGTCTGATGATTGGAAACAGCTGTCAGTATGATGGACTTGTAAGTATATATACGGCACCAAGAAAATATCCATCATGGGTCCCTCGGCACCATGGTGAGCGGCGTGAGCCCGCCCAGAATGGGCAGAGTTTCGCCCAGCATAATTGCGCCACCGACGCGCGTTTGGCCATTCAAACTGAAGCGCAAACAGGAAGGAAAGTCACGGAACTTCCCGCATATGCCCAGGCCAGAAAAGAGTCCAGAGCTGCCCCAAATGGGGAGAGCAGGTGCAAAGTGGAGTGGAAATGAGAGGATGGAAGGCACATGATCTAACGCATGAATCAAAGTGATATAGTTTATTCACAAACAAAATAGATTTACAAAGAGTAACTAGAGTACAAAGAAATTACTACGAATTCATACAAACTAGGTTACAAGATATTCATTAAAAATTAGTTATGTCCATACAAGGGATGATCAAGGCAGTGTAATGCGTTTCGAGGTGTTCCCTCTTCATCAGAGCCTTGGAAAGTAAAAGTCTGTAGGATGTGGTAGATATACATGTAGAGGTGTGGCTGATTAGATGTATACCATAGTGGGTGATGCATTCTCCTTTACTCCAGAGGTATCCACATCACATCGCTCTAGATGAGATAAATACCAAATGTTTGTGTGTATAATTAGAGTTCTAGTAGAAGGAACCACGCGTGCCGGGCTGTGTCATCAGGGTTCCACCCCCCCAAAAAATGAAAGAATAGGGCAACTATGCAAGCCCGAACCGGGGACATCAGACCAAACAGTACCAAGCCACTTATGGGGGAGTTAGGCAGTTGGTCGCTGATGATGTTCATCAGTCCTGCCCATTAGCCTACCTGGAAATTAAAAAAATATGCCAAATTATACCGCAGAGGAGCGGGTGGTTTCAAGGATAAAAACTCCCTTTTGGGATTGAAGGCCTGCTTTAAATTATGTTTCTAGGTACTTTCAGATGCAGACATATGCCATAATTTTCCCAAATACTGTAAATATGTATTATGGTAGGGTTGCACTGATACTGATATTGGTGCCGATACCCAGTATTTGCTCATGAAAATGCTCCGATACCTGAATCCTTTGCGATACAATTTGAGCCCATACAATAGTGACTTCAGCCAGGGTTCACAAAGGAGCGGAGCGGGAAACCACATGTGATTCAGAAAGGAATCATACCGCAGGAGCCCGGAGACATTTCCAAACACAACAACAAGGTGGACACCTGGCGGGTCTCCCTCTTCCATTTTTGCCCTTCCTTTGACTTTGGGCCCAATTACTATCAAGCTTTGTAGATACAGGTTTAACCTGTTGTACAGGACGCCGTGGCTGGGTCCTGGAAGGACGCTATGTTCCCCTCTGTTTGGACTGTGGTCCCTTTAAGGGAACAAAAAGGGTTAACTCACCTGTCAGAGGAGGGGGGTTTAAAAACAAGACAGGAAGTTGCAGATGGGTGTGGAGGAGTGCAGAGGAGATAGTGGTTTGATTTGCAGCAACCAAAGTCGACAGCAGCGTTCGGCCTGGAAGCCTCCTAGCAGTTGAAGTCACCTGCGACAGCACCCCAGGACTGTGTTTGATTGCGATAGCAATTCTGGACTGTGATAGTCGGTGAGACTAAAACCTTTTCCTTTTGTTTTGCTGCTGTGAAGCTGTTTAAGTTTAATAAACTTCCTTTTTGAACTAAAGCCTGTGTCCTGCGGTCTGGCTGGTCCCCCGAACTTTACACTGTATACCGAGGTGTTATCTGACCTTCCCTTTTGTCTATTTGATAAGATATAAAAATAGAGATATTGGGCAGGTCTACACCAATTGCCCCTCCGGGCTCCCAGTCAATACTACAACTTTAATATTAAGGATATCCTAATGTGATACATGATCCTTATGAAATCTTGATCTCTATATTATACCGAGCTCCATATTCTCCTCCCTACGAGTTATCCATCATCTCATGGGGATTTGCTGTGTGTTTTTTAAGTTGGGCTAGCACCCTATGACACTCTTCAGAGATTATCTGGTATTGGACCCGATATAAGAGGTTCAATATTTGAATGAAACCATTTCTTGAATTTTAACTCTTTGTGATCATGTCAACTTTCCTGATGAAGCCTTTACAGGCGAAACATGTAGAAGTCCACTGAACACATGACCACATACCAATGAACATTGCACTATCTACGGTTATTCTAGGAATAGGTGTATATGTCCTGTACTGTAGATATTTGCTCGTCTGTTCATTTTTTACTACTTTTGTTGTGAAATAAAAATTATGTCTTTAAATATCAATCTATGTATTTGAGTCTTTAACTTAAGCTAAAAAAATGTATTACTAAGTACCTATAAAATCCCATATCTTCACCTTTTCTTACATTTACTATGTAAGGGATGATGGTACGACAATTTAAAATATAACAAGGACTAATTGATCTCCAACCATGCTTCCATTTACATACCACATTTCTGTTTAAATCGCATATAATTCTTTGCAGTGCGATTTGAGCCGATTAATTTTGTATGGGCTCAAATCACACCGCAAAGGTATCGGTACTCGTTATCGGCAAGTACTTGGCCCAAAGCATCAATACTCGTACTTGCTGGTAAAAAGAACGGTATTGGTGCAACCCTATATTATGGCAAAGGAAGTCATTTGTATTCTTTCTTTGTATATTTTTGTTTTCCTTTTGTTCTCCAGGAAGTTCACTGGATGATTCCTTAATTCTAAACAGAGGGGAATCGGTGACTTTAAATTGTATTGTAAATAGCTACATCCCTTCCACCGCCATCTGGTTAAGAGAAGATGCTGTTTTGGAATATTCGCATACCAAAAGTCTATTTCTAAATGTGACCAGTCCAGGCACATACAGGTGCTTAGTGTGGAACCAGTTTGGAGCAATATCAAGAAGTATTAGGATATATCCAGCAGGTAAAGATTTTTGACTTGTGTATGAAATTTAGTACGACATGGAAATAACAGCTGTGAAGGTCAACCAGATTCTAAATGACCATCGTAATTTGTAACCAACCCTGTAATTTTTTCATACATAAGATATACTGTTTCCACTTGACCTCCGGAAGATTTACCCCCCTTCATGGCCAGGCCATTTTTTTGTGCTATGGCATTGCATTATGGTGGTATTTGATCAGCTCTGTTTTTTTTATTTTTTGCGCTATAAACAAAATAAGACTGACAATTAAAAAAAAAAAAAAAACACACACATTTTCTTTTACTTTCTGTTATAAAACATATCCAATTTTTTTTTATCGAATTCTCTCCCCTGATTGGCTGACTGACTTTAATTGACAGCCGTGGGAGCCAATGGCGCCACTGCTGTGTTTCAGCCAATCAGAAGGAGTGTCCCAGACGGCTTGGACATTCGTGGATCGCTGGAGAGAGATGGGGCTCAGGTAAGTATTTAGGGGGGCTGCTACACACACAAAGTTTTTTTATCGTAATGCATAGAATGCATTACGATAAAAAAAACTTCTGCCTTTACAACTATGGTACTTTAAATAAATAAAATAACAATAATAATAGCAAGAATATAGGTTTTAGAATACTGAATTACTGTTATGGATATTTATAGTCACCAATTTTTTATCACATAATAAAAATAAAAAGTTAAAACAATAATGTAAGTTTTAGAACACTTCTATACTGTTATGGATATTTATGGTGACCAGTTTTAATGAAATAATAATAATAATAATATTAATAATGCATTATTTTTATGTTTTACACTTGATATTCATATTTATTATAATTTTTTGTCTAGTGATTATTGCTTGTTGAAGAAAATTAAAAATATATATTTGGTTAACTTGCAAATCAGTTGGTTACTCGTGATATATTGTATACAAAGCTACAATACATTGTATTGACATTTTGCTTTTATACCTATGCCTACAGGTTATTCATTTGGTGAAATCGACAATTCAGGTAAAAACATTAACACACTATAAATATACGGGTTTATTTACTAAAAACAAATCCACTTTGCACTACAAGTGCACTGCCACTGCACTTGGAAGTGCAGTCGCTGTAGATCTGAAGGGGGCATGCAGGGAAAAAAAAAAACAGCATTTTTGCTTGTACATGATTGGAAGATAAAATCAGCAGAGCTTCCCCTCATTTCAGATCTACCCCTCAGATCTAAAGCGTGAACTTCCAGTGCACTGATAGTGCAAAGTAGATTTGCCTTTAGTAAATCAACCCCATAGTGATGATGTCACTGGGAATAAAATAAGGTATGTAATGAATAGAGGAAATGGTAAAGGATTCCACACTTAGGCCCCTTTCACACTGAAGCGTTTTTCAGGCACTACAGCGCTAAAAATAGAGCCTGTATAGCGCCTGAAATAAGCGGGTCCTTTCACTCCAGTGTGAAAGCCGGAGGACGGCAAAAAAGTCCTGCTAGCACCATCTTTGGAGCGGTGTATTCCACTCCTACCCATTGAATATACCGCTCCTACCCATTGAAATCAATGGGGCAGCGCGGCAATACCGCCGGCAGAGCGCAACTGCAGAAGAAAAAGATGCAAAACCTGTAATCATTTATTCAGTCTAAAATATGAGGTAGCGATGCCGCTCCAAGCGTTTTGGTGTCTCTAATAGCCGCCCTCCCCACTCACAACTTCAGGTGCAGGCTCTGCAATCGTGTAGAAAATTTAAGAAAACAACTGAACGGCCACACTCCGAATAACACCTTTTATTCGTGGCAAAACAGTGTAGAAGATCCAAAATCTCTTACATCATGGTGATGAAAGGTACGGACAGGTTTACGCGTTTCACATAAATATAGATGCTTATTTATAGCTCATGATTAAGCACCTATATTGATGTGAAACGCGTTAGCCTGTCTGTACTTTTCATTAGACATATGCAATTTGTTTAGTTTTTTTTTAGTTTTTCGTTTTTTTCCGTTATATTCGTTCATTCGTCATCGTACGAATGAATGAACGATTCGCTAAAAATTTTAACGAATAACGAATCGTTCGAATCGAACGAACCGAAAAACAACGAAAATCTGAAAAAAAAAACAAAGAAACAACGAATCTACGAAAGAAGAAAATCCGAAAAACGAAAACAGGAACAACGAAAATCAAAATGAACGAAAAAATTCGAACATTCGTAACTTTTTTTTTTTTTGTTGAATTGGTAATTTTCCGTGTCCCTTACAATGGCGCTGCTTAACGTGCTTCCAATGGATTGAACGAAAAAATTCGTACATTCGTAACTTATTTTTTTTTTTTATCGATTTGTAATTTTCCGTGTCTCTTACCATGGCGCTGCTTAACGTGCTTCGAATGGATTGAACGAAAAAATTTGTACATTCGTAACTTTTTTTTTCGATTCACAATTTTCCGTGTCTCTTACAATGGCGCTGCTTAACGTGCTTCGAATGGATTGAACGAAAAAATTTGTATATTCGTAACTTTTTTTTTTTTTTTTTTTGCAATTCGTAATTTTCCGTGTCTCTTACAATGGTGCTGCTTAACGTGCTTCGAATGGATTGAACGAAAAAATTCGTACATTCGTAACTTTTTTTTTTCGATTCGTAATTTTCCGTGTCTCTTAAAATGTAATAATAGCATACACATTACATAAATTATGAATTATGCTCCGATTACGAATCTACGAATGTTACGAATGTACGAATAAATCCGAATGCGTCCGAATTTCGAATAAACGAATAAACGAAAATTAAACGGAAAAACGAATCAACGAAAAAATAACTCTTACGAAAATACGAATCGTTACGAATACGAACACCGACGACGTACGAATTTACGAATCGTTACGAATCAACGGAAACGAAAGAAACGAAACGAATAAATAAACAAATTTTTCTGTTGTGCATTTTGGATCTTCTACACTGTCTTGTCACAAATAAAAGGTGTTATTCAGAGTGCAGCCGTTCAGCTGTTTTCTTCAATTTTTCTAATCATTTATTCCGATTTTTTCAACCAGGGTGCCCAAGCACCCTGGGGTGCCTTGGCACAATATAAAAAAAGTGCCCAAAAATTGTATACAAGCTAGTAGGTGGACCAGGCCTGCCTTTTAGTTTCACAAAGCCACGGGTTTTCATTGTGCACCAGTACAACCTCCCAGCCACCGGTGTGTTAACAACCAATGACGACATCAGTTGATAAGGGGAGATGTCAGACGCCATTGTTCAAGGTGTATTTGCTTTGAAAGAATACATTATCTGTAACATTGGGGGTATCCCGTGCGTGGCTGTTGCTGTGTTATATAAAACTTTTGGTTTAGCTTTTTACATTTTCGTTTGGGGTACTTGGAGATTTTGTATAATTTTATAGGGTGCCTTGACTGAAAAAAGGTTGAGAAACACTGCACTAATTCATGTATTCATAAGCATTTGTGTGTCTATTTATTTATTTATCTATCTTTTTTTTTAACTATTTTCTATAGTTTCCACATCTACGAGTTATATTTTGATTGCTTGGATAGTGTCTGGCATTGTTATTTTTGTGCTCCTGGTTGCTTTGGGACTCTACTGCTTTATTAAGAGACAAAAGGAGAAGAAACCAACAAGTATGAACAATTTAAATTTACTGTATCTTCAGCTGAAAAAAATTATCGGCGTATAACACGCACTTTTTCCCCCTAAAAATCGGGGGAAAGTCGTGGGTGCGTGTTATACGCCGATACCCCAAAAAAAAAAAAAATCAAAAATGTCAAAAAATGGCAAGCGCCGCCGAAAAATAGCGAGCGTTGCCGAAAAAGACCGAATTGCGGCCGAAAAAAACCCGAAGCCGCGCCGGAATAGACCGAGCAGACTGTTCGGCTCTGCTCAGAGTCCCGCCTCCCTGCGCTCGCTCCGGAAACAGCAGGGAGGCGGGACCGCGATCGGAGCTGAACAGTCGGCTCGGCCTTTTCCGGGGCCGATTCGTTCTTTTTCGGCCGCGCCTCGGTCTTTTTCGGCGGCGCGCGTGACAGAGTCTCGGCGGCGGCAAATTTAAACCCGGACCGGACTTCAAATGTCGCTGGGCATGGCTGCAATGACGCTGGCAAGGTACAATGTCGCTGGGCAAGGCTGAAATGATGCTGGGCAAGGCTGCAATGACCTGGGCAAGGCTGCAATGATGCTGGGCATGGCTGCAATGACCCTGGGCAAGGCTGCAATGATGCTGGGCATGGCTGCAATGACCCTGGGCAAGGCTGCAATGACGCTGGGCATGGCTGCAATGACGCTGGGCATGGCTGCAATGACGCTGGGCAAGCTGCAATGACGCTGGGCAAGGCTGCAATGACGCTGGGCAAGGCTGCAATGACGCTGGGCAAGCTGCAAATGACGCTTAAATGTAAGTTTTTTTTTTTTTTTTCCCTAAACTTCCCTCCTAAAACTTTTTTTCCTTAAAATGCCCTCCTAAACTTGGGGTGCGTGTTATACGCCGGTGCGTGTTATACGCCGATAAATACGGTATGTTAATAAATTATTTACCGTATATACTCGAGTATAAGCTGAGTTTTTCAGCAAATTTTTTTGTGCTGAAAATGCCCCCCTCGGCTTATACCGGTGTCAAGCACTTTTCTGCAGCAGAGAATGACATTTTCCGACCCAACTTTGGGGCCCCAAATCTGGGGGGCCACTTGGTGCTAGAATCCCCAAATTTGGTGTGCAAACCCAGTGAAATTAGCACTACAATATATCATGTCATTCTCTGCTGCAGAAAAGTTCTTGACATTTTCCGAACTGACTTTGGGACCGAGTATCTCAGGGCCACTTGGTGCTAGGAACCCCATCTTTGAATATGTTGTAGTGCTAGTTCCACTGGGTTTGCACACCAAATTGGGGTTCCTAGCACCAAGTGGTCCCGAGATACGGGGCCCCAAAATCGGTCAACTGGGTCCATCTGCAGCAATGTCATTTTGGGACATGAGCAGGTGAATGTTTTACATAATTTTGTTATATATTTCTAGGAAGTGGAAGCCATGTTTATGAACTTGATGATCAGAAGAAAGCTGAATCTGTATATCAGGTATGATCACATGGGCATTGCTATGAATTTCTTAATCACGTGTTAAAACTAGTTGTGTTTTTCCTAAAACAAACAGATTAACTTTAATGATGGCCATCCGCTGCATGCTTCCCCTTCCTTTGGCCCCTTGATGTTCAATTTGAATGCCAGGACTTAAGCTGGTCATTCACGGAGCAAATTTCTTCTGGTTCCTGATAAAACAAGCAAAAATTTGACCCATGGGTGACCCTGTTGCCAGTTTAGCCTGACATCCTTGAATCTGAAAATTGAAGTAGACCAGCTTAAACTTGTTGACTGAACAGGGGCTGCAGCCAATCAGATGCAGCCACTGCTTGGGTATTTTGACAGACGTAGGTGCTGGCTATAATAATACAATAGACGGTAGGGGAGATTTCACTGTCAGCACTGTTTAGCATGGATAAAGAACTTGATTGATTTTGCTTGCTCTAAACTAGAGGAAACTTACAATGTATGGCCAGTTTTAGCTCTGTATAAGCTACAAGGAGTGGCTCTTTATCTACCCACATGTGGCAAAGCTTGGTTCCTGAGTAGCAAATATCTAAGCACCAGCTCATCCACAGGTAAGAAGGGGAATGAGATATATGCATCTACACGAAATTGTCAACATTTTTGAGATGCCTGCCTTTACACGCACATGAACTTTAATGACATCCCAGTCTTAGTCCGTAGGGTTAAATACTGAGTTGGCCCACTCTTGGCAGCTTTAACAGCTTCAACTCTTCTGAAGGCTGTACACAAAGTTTAGGAGTGTGTCTATGGAAATGTTTGACCATTCTTCCAGAAGCGCAGTTGTGAGGTCAGGCACTGATGTTGGGCGAGAAGGCCTGACCTTCATCCCAAAGGTGTTCTATCAGGTTGAGGTCAGGCCAGTCAAGTTCCTCCATCCCAAACTCGCTCATCTATGTCTTTATGGACCTTGCTTTGTGCACTTGTCCAAATCATTTGGTGGAGGGGGGGATTATGGTGTGGGGTTGTTTTTCAGGGATTGGCCCCTTAGTTCCAGTGAAGGGAACTCTTTAGGTGTCAGCATATCAAGACATTTCAGACAATTTCATGCTCCCAACTTTGTGGGAACAGTTTGGGGATGACCCCTTCCTGTTCCAACATGACTGCACACCAGTGCACAGAGCAAGGTCCATAAAGACACGGATGAGTGAGTTTGGGGTGGAGGAACTTGACTGGTCTGCACAAAGTCCTGATCTCAACCCAAAAGAACACCTTTGGGATGAATTAGAGTGGAGATTGCAAGCCAGGCATTATTCGTCTAACAACAGTGCCTGACCTCACAAAGGCGCTTTTGGAAGAATGATCATACATCCCCATAGACACATTACTAAACCTTATCGGCAGCCTTTCCAGAAGAGTTGAAGCTGTTATAGCTGCAAAGGGTGGGCTAACTTAATATTATACCCTATACTAAGACTAAGACTGGGGTGCCATTAAAGTTTATATGTGTGTAAAGGTAAGCATCCCAAGCATCCCAAACAATATAGTGTATATATCCAAATGTACCTGGTATTTTTCTATAATCAGCAAACTCAACTCACTCCCAGAGGCCATATATTGGAAAATTTTGGAAATCTCTTCAATGTGACACACAGAAGAAAAATATATTTTTAGTTCACTGGACAATGTTGCTGTCTGTGCCCTCCTATCCCAGCCAAAATTGTTCTCAATTATTATTATTTTTTGTACTGGAGTAACATGGACAGAAAATGAAGGAAAACCCCCCTAATGGAGTCAGACAGATATAAGAACCGGAAAGTAATATTAACCCTTCCCACACTCTATTCAAATTTAAAAATAACATTTTTAAAATTAGACTATACCACTACTTTTCTTTTTTAGATAATGAACATTTGATTTAACTCTGCTTTTATCTTTTAGGATCTCAGTGGACAGAGAAATTCCATCTATCACACTATCAAGTGACCATAATAAAATGTAAATGAAAAATGACAACGATTTCTTGATTTTCAATAAACCACATTTGAAAGAATTTCAATACATATTCAATACAACATAATAGAATAGATTACCGTGCTCTTGTATTTTCATTTCTATTTTTCATTTTTTTTACTGTTCTTATAGGGTAGTATTAGTAGTAGTAGTATAGGGTATTCTAGTTATTAGGAAGCATTAAAATAAAAACAAATTTATACAAAAAGATTGTGGGTTTTGTCTGGAGTACAACTGTGAACATGTGTGTGAACATGTGTATGAAAAAAAAAATGCATCATTTTAAATTGTCTTTATTTAATATGCTGAAACTCCTAATAAAGCAACCTCATTTTCTTTTTAGTTAATGTTTTTTTTTTAAGATAATTACGCTGGAGTTTTTATTTTAAATATAATTAACTAACTGTAGTTGCTAAAACTGATAAATAAGCATACAAATTGGTGAATATTCTAAATACTTATTTGATTTCATATGTTAATAAAACTATTACACCAATAATAGAAACATCCTTTGAAAATTACTAAAATAAAACTTATTTAAACAAAACATCATAATAGTTTGTGTGTGTTTTCATTGGAGTGCAACTGTGAACATGTGTATGAAAGGACATAGACTGCATAGAGGAAATGGAAGAAAATGAAATATTGTTTAATGGTTGTTTCTATAATGCAACTTGTACAATTTGTCTTTTATGGCAACAGAGCGAATTGTATTATAATTATGTTCATGCTTTTATTTACGGCTGTACTATGTGTTATATAAAACTTTTGAATAAGAAAAAGTAATATTGTAAATTGTAATTGATTAATATGTTGACATTCTTAATTCAGCAATCTCAGTTTCTTTTTTTTTTTAGTTTACTTAAAGCGCAGTTCCAGTGAAAAAATTGTATTTATTTTTTTTGGATCCTAGTATTATTGCTACTGTAATTAAAATAATAATATACAATGATCTAGATATAGTTTTCAAATATATAAATTCCTTACTGTAATATATCATTCCTTCGTTTGTTTCCATCATTAATGTGGGCATGTGAAGCCCAATCGAGATCGCTTCCTGGAATATGCATGGAGAGGTGCATGCTGGGTAACCAGCATGCACCTCTCGATCTCGCGCATGCGTGATTAACTGGTGGCTGTACAGTACTGACCACAGACTCCTGGGAAATGATGTGTCATCATTTCCAAGGAGCAAAGGCGAGGGAGGAAGTCTCGAGGAGTTCCGCGGACCAGGAAGTGGCAGATTACGAGGACTACATAGCAATAGGACGTTTAGGGTAAGTATAAAAAAAAAAAATTCCTCCAAATGTTTGTTTATAGGTTTAAAGGAGTAATTTAAAGGAAAAAAAATTAGGGTGGAACTCCGGCATCTTCCTCCACGACGTCTCTTCTTCCTCGCTTCGTTCTTGGGCCACTCCGCATCAATGGGAGGCTCCCGCTGTGTGACGCTTCTCTTCATCTGACACTTCTTATATAATGGAGGATGGGGCCACCCGGTGACCCCGCCCCCCTCTGATGCACGGTTCCGTTATAGAAGTGTCAGAAGAAGAGAAGCGTCACACAGCGGGAGTCTCCCATGGATGCGGAGCGGCCCCGAGAACGAAGCTGGGAAGAAGAGACGCCGTGGAGGAAGATGCCGGACGAGAACACCGGAGCGAGAAGCAGAGGATCAGAGGAAGAAGCAGAGGAAGAAGAAGATGGAGGAAGAAACTGAAGGTTGAAGGAAGGAAGAAGGAAGAAGACCCGAAGAAGACTTTAATAAAGGAATTGTCAAAAACTGTCTCTTGTCATTTTAAAAAATGTTTACACTTTTTTTGTGAAATGGTAGGGGTAATTTTGTACCCCCTTACCAATTCACACAGGGGGGGCGGGAACTGGGGGTCCCCTTGTTAAAGGGGGCTTCCAGATTCTGATACCCCCCGCCCGCAGACCCCCACAACCACCGGGAAAGGGTTGTGGGGATGAGGCCCTGCCAGGTTGTGTGCTCGGATAAGGGTCTGGTATGGATTTTGAGGGGGACCCCACGCCATTTTTTTTTTTTGGCGCAGGGTTTCCCCTTAATATCCATACCAGATCTGAAGGGCCTGGTATGGAATTTTGGGGGACCCCCACGCATTTTTTTTTCTCAATGCTAACATGACCTGTGTGCAAATATCCTTAAAAAAAAACATAAAAGTGAACCAGCGTAAGAAAAAAAAATAGTCAAGTTGAGAGGTGCGCCGTTCAACTTATGCAAATGTATTTACATTGCTTGACATTTACTAAGATTTTGCCGGCGCAGTGAATCAAAGCATTTGAACGCGTGCAAATGTCGCTTGCGCATGCGCAGTGCATAAATTGACCTCACGCAGTTCTAAGTGTACTTGCAGGCGCAGCAGGCTTGTTCAGAGAAAGTTACTTTCTCATTCTATTTTGGGCATATTTGTTACTTGGACAGTTATAACTATACTTCCTCACATCACCCCCATAATATTGGCACCTCCAGCTTCTTTAAATTCTAAGTTGAAGATGCCGTGTGCCATGTCTATAGTGGCGCACCGATCGCCGCCTCCCGTGAGCCGAGAATATAATAGTAAATGGGAAATTGCGCTGTGTTACAGGCGCAAATGTTTTGTAAATACGAAAACTGTTGTTGCGCATCGCCGTGCGCCGCAACTAATGGCGCAAAACGGTTGGTAAATCAGCCCCACAGTGCCTTGAAAAAGTATTCATACTCCTTGAAATTTTTCACATTTTGTCATGTTACAACCAAAAATGTAAATGTATTTTATTGGGATTTTATGTGATAGACCAACACAAAGTGGCAAATAATTGTGAAGTGGAAGGAAAATGATAAATGGTTTTCCATTTTTTTTACAAATAAATATGTGAAAAGTGTGGTGTGCATTTGTATTCAGCCCCCTTTACTCTGATACCCCTAACTAAAATCTAGTGAAACCAATTGCCTTCAGAAGTCACCTAATTAAAAAAAAAAAAAGTCCACCTGTGTGTAATTTAATCTCAGTATAAAGTAGTAGTAGTTGTTTTGTGAAGCCCTCAGAGGTTTGTTAGAAAACCTAAGTGAACAAACAGCATCATGAAGGCCAAGGAACACACCAGACAGGTCAGGGATAAAGGGATAAAGTTGAGGAGTTTAAGTTTAAAGCAGGCTTAGGTTATAAAAAAAATATCCACAACGCAAATCTCTGAATTGGGACTTTCTTAAAAGGCAAATAAAAAAATATCCAAGCTTCGAACATCTCACGGAGCTCTGTTCAATCATTTTCCTAAAATGGAAAGAGTATGGCACAACTGAAAACCTACCAAGACATGACTGTCCACCTAAACTGACAGGCCGGATAAGGAGAGCATTATTCAGAGAAGCAGCCAAGAGGTCCATGGTAACTCTGAAGGAGCTGCAGAGATCCACAGCTCAGGTGGGAGAATCTGTCCACAGGACAACTATTAGTCATGTTCTCCACAAATCTGACCTTTATGGAAGAGTGCCAAGAAGAAAGACATCGTTGAAAGAAAGCCATAAGAAGTCCCGTTTTCAATTTGTGAGAAGCCATGTGGGGGACACAGCAAACATCTGGAAGAAGGTGATCTGGTCAGATGAGACCAAAATTTTAGCAAAACGCTATGTGTGGCGGAAAACTAACACTGCACATCACCTTGAACACACCATCCCCACTGTAAAACATGGTGGTGGCAGCATCATATTTGTGGGGATGCTTTTCTTCAGTAAGGACAGGGAAGCTGGTCAGAGTTGATGGGAAGATGGATGGAGCTAAATACAGGACAATCTTAGAAGAGTCTGCAAAAGACTTGAGCCTGGGGTGGAGGTTCACCTTCCAGCAGGACAATGACCTAAACATACAGCCAGAGCTACAAATGAATGGTTTAGATTAAAGCATATTCATGTGTTAGAATGGCCCAGTCAAAGTCTAGACCTAAATCCAATTGAGAATCTGTGGCAAGACTTGAAAATTGCTGTTCACAGATGCTCTCCATCCAATCTGACAGAGCTTGAGCTATTTTGAAAAGAAGAATGGGCAAAAATGTCACTCTTTAGATATCCAAAGCTGGTAGAGACATCCCCAAAAAGACTTGCAGCCATTAATTTCTAAACCGCTGGCAACAAAAGTGAGTACACCCCTAAGTGAAAATGTCCAAATTCTCAATATTTTATGTGCCCATTATTTTCCAACACTGCCTTAACCCTCTTGGGCATTGAGGTCACTAGAGCTTCACAGGTTGCCACTGGAGTCCTCTTCCACTCCTTCATGATGATATCACCACGGAGCTGGTAGATGTTAGAGACCTTGTACTCCCCCACCTTCTTTTTGAGGATGCCCCACAGATGCTCAATAGGGTTTAGGTCTGGAGACATGCTTGGCCAGTCCATCACCTTTATCCTCAGCTTCTTTAGTGAGGCAGTGGTCTTCCTAGAGGTGTGTTTGCGGTCTTTATCATATTGGAATACTGCCCTGCGGCCCTGTCTCCGGGAGGGGATAATGCATAGCTCCCCAGTGCTGGCAGCACTCATGCAGCCCCACCACCATGCTTGACTTTAGGCAAGACACACTTGTCTTTGTACTCCTCACCTGGTTGCCGCCACACACGCTTGACACCATCTGAGCCAAATAAGTTTATCTAAGCTTGTCTTCAGCAAACTGTTTGTGGGCTTTCTTGTGCATCATCTTTAATAGAGGCTTCCTTCTGGGAGGACAGCCATGCAGACCAATTTGATGCAGTGTGTGGCATATGGTCTGAGCACTGACAGGCTGACCCCCCAACCCTTTAACCGCTACAATAATGCTAGCATATGTCTATTTCCCCAAGACAACTAAATATAATACATGGACCGACAGGTCTGCTCACCCAGCCTGTAGACAGTGTGGACTAGCGTCGATAGGAACTGTGACTTTCCCGCTTGCTCATTCAGGAGGTATGCAGGGAATGAATCAAAGGTATGGTGGTATTGCCAGTCAAGCTCTATGTCAGCGGAGGTTGCAGTAGATTTGGTCTGGTCCTGTTGCAGTCTCAGCGTGCCTTAGTCAAGATGGATGCCGCGGTGCTCGCAGATTCCACTGAGCATGTGCGGGTTTGCAAGCTGGCATCGATGGTGACGTCAATGCGTCATTCACGTGGTGTCGTGGTTGTTACCTACCAGCTACTATCAATGCTAGTCCACACTGTCTACAGGCTGGGTGAGCAGACATGTTGGTCCATGTATTATATTTCAATGCTGTGTTTCCCTGTATTGCAATGAACATTGGTTATACTCAGCATGAATTCCTATGCTATACGCTGGGTTGGTATTTAAGCAACTGTCACTGTGTTTATTATACCTGGCCACAATGTAGTACCACCTCCTGGCTTTACCTCTTAGTGGAAAACTCTGGATTTGGGACACATATCATCACTTCATATGGCACGTTAGCTTCCATCCATGGTGGTCATAGGGTCTCCCTTTTTTGCTGCACTCGCAGCGCCCAAAGTCTTTGATCAACCATCCCCTAATCTGCCGGAATATTTTTTATCTATGGTGCCCAAACAGTGAATTCACTTTGCCATAGTCTTAGTATGTAAATTACTCCAGGGATGCTATGTTGATATGTGCATGTGTGTGGATATGAATGACGCAGCTGCATCTTGAACCAGATAACGTTGTCTATTTTTAATCTTGACTGAGGTGTTGGTGGTGGGAGTCTTATCCGGTGATTTTTTGTACTACTATTTGATATTTTGTGTAATTAAAGTTCTCATATTTTTAAGCTGCATGATCCTTAGTAATTACTTTCGATGAAGTCCTATATCACCTGTCCTTTTTATACATCTTTATATAGAGCAACAATTCTTTTTTCAGATCCTCAGAGAGTTCTTTGCCATGAGGTGCCATGTTGAACTTCCAGTGACCAGTATGAGAGAGTGAGAGCGATAACACCAAAATTAACACACCTGCTCCCCATTCACACCTGAGACCTTGTAACACCAATGAATCCCATGACACCAGGGATGGAAAATGGCTAATTGGGCCCAATTGGACATTTTCACTTAGGGGTGTACTCACTTTGGTTGCCAGCGGTTTAGACATTAATGGCTGTGTGTTGAGCTATTTTGAGGGGACAGCAAATTTACACAGTTATACAAGCTGTACACTCACTACTTTACATTGTAGCAAAGTGTAATTTCTTCAGTGTTGTCACATGAATTATATACAGATATAATGAAATAGTTACAAAAAATTTGAGAAAATCTATATATAACTATAGTATATACTAGTAGCATTTGCTGTGTGAACTTTCAACATGACCAGTCATCTTGATTGTTGCTTCTACTGTGAAAATCACTTAGTTCCAACCACTAACACCAAAGTGGTTAGTGGTGAGAATATTAAGAAGAAGTGATATGTTAAAGTAGAGATGAAATAAACATAAGAAGAAGAATAACAAGCGAATTGTGGAGAATGAGTCCAAATTGAGCTAACAAGCAGTGGGGGAAAGGGGGGGCAAGTACAACCAATCCCGTTATCAAAATTTCCCCCGACTCATCTCCCCCACTGGTCCCTTTCACTTTATTCCACCCCCCCCTTTTTTCACCCCTTCTTATTTGCTTCTATTCTCTCATCTCTTAGTTATCTTAATGGAGTTATGACTACTGGCAATCCCTATGAACCATGCATAGTGGGACTGACGGCCATTTGCATAGTGGTAAGAAAAGGCTTTCAACTGAGTTGCTCAAAGGACATTTTGCTTATATGAATCCCAGAATGTGCTGTTTGTATTATCTTTGTCATACTGGATGGCTTGCAAGCCATTGATGGTCCGCAGTATATTTGTATGTTATGTATAATGTTTGTATTGTCAGCCAGGGTCATCTTAATAGCATCATGGGCCCTTGGGCAAAGTAATGCTATGGAGCCCCTACAAGCCTGCCCCAATTTACGCACATACACTCAAGAATTAAAGTACAATATTTTCTACTTTGCAGCGTGTCACTTGCTACTGTCCCCTGCCACCAGATTCAGCATGTTACTTGCCACCTGTCCCCTGAGACCGGATGCAGTATGTCACTTGCCACCAGTCCCTTGTCACCAGATTCAGCGTATCACTTGCCACCAGTCCCTTGTCGCCAGATTCAGCGTGTCACTTGCCATGTCCCCTGCCTCCAGATTCAGCATGTCACTTGCCACCAGTCCCTTGTCACCAGATTCAGCGTGTCACTTGCCACCGGTCCCTTGTCACCAGATTCAGCGTGTCACTTGCCACCAGTTCCTTGTCACCAGATTCAGCATATCACTTGCCACCGGTCCCTTGTCGCCAGATTCAGTGTGTCACTTGCCATGTCCCCTGCCTCCAGATTCAGCGTGTCACTTGCCACCGGTCCCTTGTCACCAGATTCAGCGTGTCACTTGCCACCGGTCCCTTGTCACCAGATTCAGCACGTCACTTGCCACCGGTCCCTTGTCACCAGATTCAGCATGTTACTTGCCACCCATAGCCTGGCTCTTTCTCCCTCCCCTTCAGCTGGGCATGTTGGGGGCTGCACTTTCCCTCTTAGGATTGCTGGGGCTTGCCAGTCCTCTTACTACATGTCCCATGATCCTCCTTTGTGCTCCTTTTTTATTTTTTTTACATTTAATCTTTTACTTGGCCAATAGGAAGGAGAGGGCTCCACTCCCAAGTACAGCAGCATGAGGAGGAGAGGGAGACAGAGACACAGCCGCTCTCCCCACTGCTGACAAAAGGTGGGGGATATGCAGGAAATGGCGACAGTGGCGGCTCAAGGGGGGCGGTGGCAGCACAGTTTCTTCTCCTCGGACCCTCTCTGTATTTACGATGTCTCCGTTTATGAATGGGGAGGAGCCTCTGTCTCCTCTCCATTCATATTCAGTGCAGCTGAGGCTGCAGAGAAATGGACTGGGGAATCTATGCCCTCAGTCCCTTTCTGTGTTTTGAAGGGGAGATATATGGGGTAATAAAATTACAAAAAATTGTAATAAATATTGAAAAAATGTAATTATAAAAAATGTAATTGTAAAAAATAAAATTGTAAAAAACAAAAATTGTAAAAAATAAAATTGTAAATAAATAAATCGAAAAACTACTGACACAGTTCACTGTCACATGACATTAAAAAAAGTATCGGTAATCGTACTCAGTCTTAAAAAAGTGGTATCAGTGCAACCCTAGTCTGTATACTTATATGCATTTTTTTTCTCTAATTTAGTCTAATGCCCCATACACACGATCGGATTTTCCAACAACAAATGTTGGATGTGAGCTTTTTGTCGGGAAGTCCGACCGTGTGTATGCTCCATCGAACATTTGCTGTCGGACTTTCAGCCAACAAATGTTGGCTAGCAGGTTCTCAAATTTTCCACCAACGAATTTTTATTGTCGGAATCGTTGTACACAAGTCCGTCGGAAGCTCAGAAGAAGAAGAAGCAGCGGCCGGTCTTGTAAACTAGCGTTTGTAATAGAGAATTAACATTCGTGACGTGGCAAATTATGAAATCTCAGAATGCAGAGCACAATTCTCTTCTTCTTTAACCACTTCAGCCCCGGACCATTTTGCTGGCCAGACCACTTTTTGCGATTCGGCACTGCGACGCTTTAATTGACAATTTCGCGGTCGTACGACGTGGCTCCCAAACAAAATTGACGTCCTTTTTTTCCCACAAATAGAGCTTTCTTTTGGTGGCATTTGATCACCCCTGCATTTTTTGTTTGCGCTATAAATAAAAAAAGAGCGACAATTTTGAAAAAAACACATTATTTTTTACTTTTTGCTATAATAAATATCCCCCAAAAATGTATAAAAAAAAAATTTTCTCCTCAGTTTAGGCCGATACGTATTCTTCTACATATTTTTGGTTAAAAAAAATTGCAATAATCGATTATTGATTGGTTTACAAAATAGGGAACAGTTTTATGGCATTTTTATTAATATTTTTTTTTACTAGTTATGGTCGCGATCAGCAATTTTTATTGTAACTGCGACATTATGGCGGACACATCGGACATTTTTGACAAATTTTTGGGACCATTGGCATTAATACAGCGATCAATGCTTTAAAATTGCATTGATTACTGTAAAAATGTCACTGGCAGTCAAGGGGTTAACCACTAGGGGGCGGGGAGGGATTAAGTGTGTCCTAGGGGAGTGTTTCTAACTGTATGGGGGATGGGCTTGTGTGACGTAGACACTGATCGCTGCTCACAATGACAGGGAGCAGACGATCAGTGTCCTGTCATTAGGCAGAACGGGGCGATGCTGTTTACATCTCCTCGTTCTTGAGCTCCGTGACGCGATTGCGGGTATCCCCGCTGGGATCAAGTCCGCGGGTCCTGTGGGCGCGGTCATGGAGCTCGCGGCAGGTGCGCGCACGAATGGCGGGAATTTCAAAGTAACATACGGGTACGTTACTTTGCCCAGCCGTGCCATTCTGCTGACGTATATGTGCCGACAGTGGTCGGCAAGTGGTTAATGGGATAATAATGAAGCTGCTTTGCTGGTGATACTGATAGAGTTATTGCAAACGAATTATCAAAGACTTTTTTTTCTAGTGATATCCAGAATAATAATAATATTAATAATAATAATAATGGCGCTAAATGAAAAACGCAAAAAGAAAAGCGCAAATCAACACTCACCAAACTACTACTAACACGAAATTAGCAGAAGGAGCCCAAAGGGTGGCGCTAATGAGCTGATAAACAACGCAGTACGTCTAGTATGTCATTACGTTCGTAATTGTTGGCCAACATTTGTGTGACCGTGTGTATGCAAGACAAGTTGGAGCCAACAACCTTCGAACAAAATTCCACGGTTGTGTTGTCAGAAAGTCCGATCGTGTGTACGGGGCATAAGACTTTTTTGTCTAATTTTTGTATTTACAGTGTAATGTAATGCTGAGTGTGTCGTGTAGGAAGGATCATGTGTTATGGTGAAATTGTAATTTATAAGAAAACTGTTCTTAAATGCTGAAATACTGAAACAGAAGAAGAAGGAAATTAAAAAGGAGAACTAAGAAAGAGAATTGCCAGTAGGTCACGTCGTATGAGAACAATTAGACATTAGAGAAGAGAAGGAGATGAAGATGGCACCCTAATTAGATTTTTCTGCACCAGACAGAAAGAGATCATTTGGATCTAATCAGGGACACCCGGCCTGGAAAGACCTTGGCTATACCACTCTCCGAATTCCAGGTATGAAAGAATAATTGTCTTACTTATTATGTAGAAAAATGTGGAGATGTTCTGTTTTTGTCAACACATACTGTATATTATTTCCTCATTTCTCAGTGGACACCATCCCTTTATGTATCAGTGGAACACAATTTCAGACAAGGCAGGGAGACCATGGATCGGACTTTATATGTGCCACTGGAAAAATCACACAGAAATGATAAAATAATTCATTCTCATTCTCATCTCATTTATATAAATCCAATCCAGGCATATACAATTCCTCATTACGTGTTAAGACATACAGGTAGTGTATATGGGGAAAGAGGGGCCAATGGGACTTTAAATGAAGCATGTCAATTGAAAAATAAATAAATAAATGAAGATAGTAAAACCATGCGAGAGGGTAAACTGATTTGGATTTAATTTAAAGTCACAGACCCCTAGGGGTAGTCCCTAAAGTAAATGACCCCTAGGGGTAGTCCATGATTATAAAGCATACAGTATTGTGAATGCAAATATAATTAGAGAAAGAACATACATTGTAGTCATAATCATCAGAGGATCTAGGTGCAAACAAATCAATGGACATACAGAGATGCAATTCATAATAGAAATACACAAATTAAAAATTGCCAATCAGAGTAACCTTCCCAACCAAACAGACCAAGCTGATACCCTTTTCTCTTTAGCTGAGATTCCACATATATTTAATATCTGTTATATTCTTTTGCTTTTTTAGCATCAAACATGCATCCCACCCCTGATGACTGGCATGAAGCCAAGAAACGCGTCGGGTTTTCAAACTTAGGATGCTTAACCGCTTCCCGACCGCCTCCTGTAGATATACGTCATCAGAATGGCACGGGCAGGCAAAAGGACGTACCTGTACGTCCCCTTTAATTTGCCTGCCCGGGGGGCGCGCGCGCCCGCCGCGGCGCGCCCGCGACCCGGTCGGGAGCTCCGTGACCACGGCCGCGGGACCAGCGGACCCGATCGCCGCTGGTATCCCGCGATCGGGTTACGGAGCGGAAGAACGGGGAGAGGTCTATGTAAACAAACCTCTCCCCGCGCTTCCTACACTGACTGTCAGTGATCGGCGGTTCCCTGTCATCGGGAACGCCGATCAATGACGTCAGACGTACAGCCACGCCCCCCTACAGTAACCACAACACAACACGTCACACTGACTCCTCCCCGCCCCCTTGTGGTTAACCCCCTAACTACAACTGTCATTTACATAGGAATCAGTGCTATTTAAATAGCACTGATTTCTGTATAAATGACAAATGTCCCAAAAATGTGTCAAAAATGTCCGATGTGTCCGCCAAAATGTCGCAGTCACAATAAAAATCGCTGATCGCCGCCATTACTAATAAAAAAAAAAATATTAATAAAAATGCTATAAAACTATCCCCTATTTTGTAAACGCTATAACTTTTGCGCAAACTAATCAATAATCGCTAATTGCGATTTTTTTTACCAAAAATATGTAGAAGAATATGTATCGGCCTAAACTGAGGAAAAAAAAATGTTTTTTTATATTTTTTTTTGTTTTTTTTTTTTTTGTTTTTTTATATATTTTTTGGGGATATTTATTATAGCAAAAAGTAAAAAAAAAGTATTGCATTTTTTTCAAAATTGTCGCTCTATTTTTGTTTATAGCGCAAAAAATAAAAACCGCAGGGGCGATCAAATACCACAAAAGAAAGCTCTATTTGTGGGAAAAAAAGGACGCCAATTTTGTTTTGGAGCCACGTCGCATGACCGCGCAATTGTTAGTTAAAGCGACGCAGTGCCGAATTGCAAAAAGGGGCCTGGTCCTTTAGCTGCAAATTGGTCCGGGGCTGAAGTGGTTAATCAAGTCTATTTTAATCCCTGATATTATCAACTTTGTTTCGTAGAGTTTGTACTCATCTCATGCGATTTTGTTACTCTGATTGGCAATTTTTAATTTGTGTATTTCTATTATGAATTGCATCTCTGTATGTCCATTGATTTGTTTGCACCTAGATCCTCTGATGATTATGACTACAATGTATGTTCTTTCTCTAATTATATTTGCATTCACAATACTGTATGCTTTATAATCATGGACTACCCCTAGGGGTCATTTACTTTAGGGACTACCCCTAGGGGTCTGTGACTTTAAATTAAATCCAAATCAGTTTACCCTCTCGCAAGGTTTTACTATCTTCATTTATTTATTTATTTTTCAATTGACATGCTTCATTTAAAGTCCCATTGGCCCCTCTTTCCCCATATACATTAACTCGGGATGGAAGCATGCCATAGATTTCTGTCACTTCAGCTAGGTTCCATTTTGCCAAATACCATTAACTTTGTTCTATTGAGTTTTGACTCCCCTCATGCGATTTCGTCACTCTGAGTGGCAATTTTTAATTTTAATTTATGCATCTCTATTATGAATTGCATCTATGTATGTCCATTGATTTGTCTGCATGCAGATTTTCCGATGATTATGATTCACATTATTGCTCCTACCTCGATTATACATGCATTTACATCACTGCATGCTTCAAAACCATGGACCACCCTTTGGGGTCATTGACCTTAAATTAAATCCAAATCAGTTTACCTACTCGCATGTGTTTATCCTTTATAGTTTATGTAACAACACTACCAACTTTGTTCTATTGAGCTTTGTACTCCCTTCATGCGATTTCGTTCTTCTGATTGGCAGTTTTTAATTCATGCATTTCTATTATGAACTGCATCTATATATGTCCATTGATTTGTTTGCATGCATATTCTTTGATGATTATGATTACAATATATGTTCTTACCTCGATCATACATGCATTTACACTACTGCATGCTTCAAAACGATGGACCACCCTTTGGGGGTCTTCGACCTTAAATTAAACCCAACCAATTTACCTACTCGCATATGTTTATCATTTATATATTCTTTTTCAATTGACATGCTTCATTTAAAGTCCCATGTGCCCTTTTTCTATATATATAGACATACAGGTAGGGTCGGGACAAGGGGTGGGCAGGAGGGTTGGATGCACTGGGCACTGTGGTATCATGTGAGGTGGGGGGCACCACAAGGAGATTGGGGAGGGGGGGGTTGTGTTCAGAAGGGGAATTTGGGGAGTGGCAGTGGGTAAGTATTGTTCTAGGTGGGCAAATTTAGGGAGGTGTGCTAGGAGTGGTGATTTGGGGAAATTTGTGTTGGGAGAGGGGCTGTGGAAAGAGGAGTTGTGCTACCAGGGGGGATATGGAGTGTTTGCGCTATAAACGTAATATGGTAGAGCATAAATATTATTTTTTTTTGGGTGGGGAGGGGGAATTTGTACTAGTAGGATGATTGGGGGGCATTTGTGCTAACAGGGAAATGTGTGTATGGGGGGTGGATTTGTGCTAGTAGGGATGATTGGGGGGTATTTGTGCTAGGAGGGGAAATTTGTGTGTGGGGGTGGATTTGTGCTAGGATGGGGGATTGGGGGGGATTTGTGCTAGGAGGGGAAATGTGTGTGTATGGGGAGAATTTGTACTAGTAGGATGATTGGGGGCATTTGTGCTAGGAGGGGAAATTTGTGTGTGTGGGGGGGGGGGGATTTGTGCTAGGATATGGGTCTGGGGGGCATTTGTGCTAGGAGGGGAAATTTGTGTGTGTGGGGAGAATTTTTACTAGTAGGATGATTGGGGGGCATTTGTGCTAGGAGGGGAAATTTGTGTGTGTGAAGGGGGGGGGTAGTATTGGCCTAGGATAGTGGTCTGAGGGGCATTTATGCTAGGAGAGGAAATTTGTGTGTGTAGGGAGGATTTGTACTAGTAGGGATGATTGGGGGGGTATTTGTGCTAGGAGGGGAAATTTGTGTGTGAGGGGGTAGATTTGTGCTAGGATGGGGGATTGGGGAGCATTTGTGCTAGGAGGGGAAATTTGTGTGTGTGTGGGGAGAATTTGTACTAGTAGGATGATTGGGGGTATTTGTGCTAGGAGGGAAATGTGTGTGTGTGTGTGTGTGTGTGTGTGGGGGGGGGGGGTTGATTTGTGCTAGCATAGGGGTCCGAGGGGCATTTATGCTAGGAGAGGAAATTTGTGTTTTGTGGGGATGATTTGTACTAGTAGGGATGATTGTGGGGTATGTGTGCTAGGAGAGGAAATTGGTGTGTATGTGTGTGGGGGGTGGATTTGTGCTAGGATAGGGGTCTGGGGGGCATTTGTGCTAGGAGGGGAAATTTGTGTGTGTGTGGGGGCTAGCAGCCGAAATGCGCCGCAAATCCGACGGTTTTGTCCATGGTTTTGTTGGCCAACAATCCAATCATGTTTACGAGGGCTTTAGTCATTATGGACATGTAAAAACTAAGATTTTCACCGGGCACACCCTGTGCTCACGCCTATGCATCTATTACATGTTTGGAATAAAAACTTACTTAGGTCCCTAATAGACATGTGCAATTCGTTTCGTTTTCTTTCGTTTTTCGTTTTTTTCGTTCGTTCGTTTTTGTACGAATGAACGAATTGTTCGAATCGTACGAATCCGATTAACGAATTGTTCTAATCGAACGAATCCGAAAAGCAACGAAAATCCGAAAGACGAAAAAAGGAGCAACGAAAATGAACGAAAAAATTCGTACATTCGTAACTTTTTTTTTTGTTGAATTGGTAATTTTCCGTGTCCCTTACAATGGTGCTGCTTAACGTGCTTCGAATGGATTGAACAAAAAAATTCGTACATTCGTAACTTTTTTTTCAAAACGTAACTTTTTTTTTTCGATTCGTAATTTTTTTTTTTTCCGATTTGTAATGAATGGATTGAACAAAAAAATTCATACATTCGTAACTTTTTTTTCGATTCGTAAATTATTAAAAATGTAATAATAGCATACACAAATACTGCTTTCACATACTGAGGTTCCTGTAGCAGTTCCCCCAGTGCATGGAAGCAGCTCACATATCATCCAGATGCCCCAATGGAACACAATCAGTGGTAAATCTAGTGAGAGGCTGCGTCATATTTTGCACTTACTTTGCACTTTAAAGTCATTAAGGATTACCTTTTCTTTTTTCACTTTCAATATGTTTTATTTTCAAAAAAGAAAACAGAAGAATGCAGCAGTGCATAGCAAAGTATTATAACAGTGGGGGCAAACAGCCCAAATATGATAGTAGCAGATACTAGTAAACATATGCATAACAAGCGAATTAGGCCAATATAGTGAAGAATAATGAACATAACCGGGGAGACTGAATGATCCGTGATGTTCGGCCTCGAGCGGATTCCCACGGTCCCTTGCTCAAGAGTTGTGTCCTGTGGAGGGGAACAACTATAGAGCGAGAGAATCCCTGCCACCCCAAGAGGGATCATGCTGTGTCAAGGCTCTTCACGCCCTAACACCCCCCTTCTAAAATCAGTAAACCTGAACTAAATAGAAAAATACGATCCTCGATGATCACTCTAGCGGGAGAGTGCCCAGGAAGGCTCCAAGATCCTAGGGGATTGCCCGGATCATGACAAATGTCCAACCGTGGTGGTGGACAAATCAGCTATCTGCCGATACTAGGCCTAAAGTCTAGTAAATATGCAAGTGAGAAGCTACAAATGAAGAACAAGAAAAAAAAAAAACAGAATACCAGAAGAAAGAAGAAAAGAGGGAAGAAGGAAGGAGGTGAGTGGAAGGGAGAAAGAGGAAGAAAGAAGAATAGAATGAAAGAAGAGGGTAGGAGTAGAGGATCAAAGAAGTCGACTGGGGTGGAATGGGCGAGCTGCGAGTGCTCTTGAGGTCAATTATGGAGAGTGACTCCAGTAAACTTCGCCCAGGGTTCCCAGGTTTGTACAAATTTATCGGAGCGATCTAGGATTACACCAGCCATCTTCTCCTGGTTCATAATCCAGGAGATTTTCCGTTCAGCTAGGAGGGTTGAGACTGAGGGTTGTTTCCAGGCTTTAGCCAGAGTAAGCTTAGCCCCTAAAATGATGACCTTTTCTTTTTTATTTTGCAGCTGTTGGAATGTTTTAAACATTCAAAAATTGTTGCAATTTAACCACTTGCCGACCGTGCTATAGCAAAATGGCGGCTACAGTGCAGTCGGCCAGGTCTGGCACAGCATCATATGACATCCTCCAGTGATCCTGCCCCCCCCCCCCGGAGCACCCACTGCGGTGTGCACCCAGCTCGCTATGTTATCACTGTGTCCTTCGGACACCGCTTATCACAGTTAGCGGTAAAGAGACAATCACAGTGGCTCTTTACCACATGATCAGCTGTGTGCAATCACAGCTGATCACGATGTAAACACACTTGCTAGTTATTGGCATTCCTTTCCTCACACTGTGACAGCGTGAGGAGAGGAGAACCGGTAACCAGCCAGTGTGAAAGGGAACATCTGCACTGATCATCAGGGCACTGATCATCAGTGTCCTGATGATCAGTGCAGCCCCAACAGTGTCCATCAGTGCTGGCTAATAGTGCCCCCCCAGTGATGCCAATCAGTGCTGCCAATCAGTGACTCCTCATCATTGCCACCTACTAGTGCCCATCAGTGTTGTCTATCAGTGCTCATCAGTACCGCCTCATCAGTGCCCATCGGTGCTGCCTCATCAGTGTCCATCAGTGTTGCCTCATCAGTGCCCATCGGTGCTGCCCCATCAGTGTCCATCAGTGCCCATCGGTGCTGCCTATTAGTGCCCATCAATGAAGGAGAAAAAATACATGTCAAAATGTTATAACAGAAAACATTTTTTTTTATTTGTTTAGCAAAAAATAAAAAAACCCAGTAGTGATTAAATATCACCAAAAGAAAGCTCTATTTATGTGAAAAAAATAATTAAAACTTCATATGGGTATGGTGTTGCACGATCGCACAATTGTCATTCAAAGCGTGAGAGCACTGAAAGCTGAAAATTGGCCTGGGCAGGAAGGGGGTGAAAGTGCCCAGTAGGCAAGTGGTTAAAGAGGAAGTAAACCCTGATGGGTTTTACTTCCTCTTTTTTTCCCCTGCAATGTAAAAGCATAATGGGCTAGTATGCACCGCATACTACCCCATTATGTTGCACTTACCTGCAAACGAAGCCCGCGGTGTCCCCGCTGCCCCCCCCGCTGGTGGCCGCATCCATCTTTACCCCTCTTCCTTCCGGGGCCGTGGACTCCGGCTCTGTGACTGGCTGAAGTCGCGTGACGTCATTCCCACGCATGCGTGGGAGTTGCTGGTCACGGCACGCCCCTTTAGAAAAGATGACGTTGGCGCAAGCGTATATGGTAAATATCTTCGTAAATACCTTTGTGCAGGTTTAGGAGATATTATCAGCACCTACAGGTAAGTCTTATTATAGTCTTACCTGTAGGGAAAAGTGGTGTAACGGGGGGGGGGGGGGGGGGGGGCGGGGAGGGGGGGGGGGGGGGGCATTCCATGCACTGTAATGCCGCGTACACACGGTCGGAATTCTCGTCGGAAAAAGCTCTGATGGTTTTCCCGTCAGAATTCCGACGGAATTTCGCTAAAAATGTCTTGCCTACACACGGTCACACCAAATTCCGACGGTCAGTAACACAGCGGCATAAAACACGTTCGACTGAACTATAAAAGGGAAGTTTAATGCTTCTGAGCATGCGTCAAATTGTTTCCGAGCATGCGTCGGAATTTTGCGTGTCGGAATTGCATACACACGATCGTAAAATCCGATAGAAAGGTTTTCCGGCGGAAAAATTGAGAACAGGCTCTCAATCCAAAGTCCGTCGGAAATTCCGACAGAAAAAGACCGATGAGCGTACACACGGTCGGAAAATCCGTTTAAAAGCTCCCATCGGACTGTTCCATCGGAAAATCCGACCGTGTGTACACGTTATTAGTGTATACAGTATAACTCCACTAGATATAGAATCTTCTGCTTGTGTGATTACTTCACTTTTTCTCTCACAATTCTGCACTGAAATAAATATCGTTTTTCAGGCCTACATTGCGATTTAAAATAGGGTAAGTAATTTTCATTACAGTTTTTTTTACATTCAGAGATGCAACTGAGGAAGAGGTAGCAAGGTTTTGCATGCCTTGTTGATATTATTAGGGGAAAAAAAATAAAAGAGGAAGTGTGATATGAAAGTTATAATATTTAGCAAATATTAGAATTTTGGGGATGGGAAACAGCCTGAGGAAAGCAAAAAAAAATCATAGTTGTTAATAATTTCTAATAAGTATATTCTGGGCTTTTTTTTTCTCAGAGAATAGTTGCAGGCACTCCCCCCTTTTGGGTCACCCCTTGTCTCTGCCCCATGCCCACCTCCTAGCAATGTCCCTTGGCTCCACCCCCTACCCTCCTCCCAGTGCCGCCCTTTTAGAGACTATAGAACCAAGTATTATTTTCTGGAACTAAGTCGTTTGTATGGAATTGGCTAATGAAAGGCAGTGAAATAGGTCCTCTACAACCAGCAACAATAGATCCCCCAGCAACAACAGACCCCCTCCAGCAACAATACCCCCCCCAGCAACAATAGACTCATCCCATGCAAACATAGATCCCCAGCAGTAATAGATCCCCCAGCAACAATAGATCCCTCATCAACAATAGACACCTCAGCAACAATAGATCTCCTCAGCAACAATACCCCCCAGCAACAATAGACCCCCCACAACAAAATCCCCCCCCCCAGTAACAATACTGTAAATCCACCCTAGTAACATTAGACTTCAACAGCAACAATAGATCTCCCAGAAGCCAGCATCAATAGACCCATCCCTCAACAGTAGAGCTCTCTCATCAACAAATAACCCCCTCCCAGCAACATAAAATCCCCAAGCAACAATATATACCACTCATTGGCAGCAATAGACCTCCCCAGCAACAATAGGTTTCCCCAGCAACAGTAGATCCCCCAGCGCACCCTAGCACCCCTTGGCATTATATAGATCCATTGCTGGAGGTTCCGGACTGCATGCTTCCGCTGAAAAAAAGCCCTGAGTTTATTCTTAGTATTCCCATAACAGCAATAAAGTACAAAAAAAGGATTCTTTAACTTCCAGGTTTGGTTAGTTGGTTTCCCCATCCAATAGTGAGATCCACACGCTTTAAAGTGGTTCATAAGACTCATGCCACGTACACACAAGCGGAATTTTCGTCTGAAAAATCTTGGATGTTTTTTCCGACGGAATTCCACTCAAGCTTGGCTTGCATACGCACGGTCACACAAAAGTTCTGTGAACTTTCGACCGCCAAGAACGCGGTGATGTACAACACTACGACGAGCTGAGAAAATTAAGTTCAATGCTTCCGAGCATGCGTCGAACTGTTTCCGAGCATGCATAGGAATTTTGCGTGTCAGAATTGCTACAGACGATCGGAAATTTTTCCAACCGAAAAATAGAGAACCTGCTCTCAATCTTTTGCTGGCTGGAATTACGCCAGCAAAAGTCCGATGGAGCAAACGCACGGTCACATTTTCCAACCAAAAGCTCTCATCGGTCTTTTGCTGGCCGAATTTCTGATCGTGTGTACGGGGCATTAAGGTTTTTCTTTGCTTAATAAATTTTCTGCATTAGGTAAAAAACTTTGTGTGATCAGGATCCCCCAAATACTTACCTGAGCCCAAACCCGATTCAACGCTGTGCCTGAGAGCGGCGTCTCTCTCCTCTCCCTCTCCTCACAGAGCAAAGTGGCAGCCGCGAGAGCCATTGGTTCCTGCTGTTGTCAATCAAACCCTCTGACGAGGGAGCAGGGGACAGGGCAGAGCCGCGCTGTCTGTGTCTATGGACGCAGGCAGCTTATCTTGGGATCGAGCCTGCATGAGTGCCCCCATAGCAAGCAGATTGCCAAGGGGCACTTGCCGAAGAAGAGGAGCCAGGAGCACCAGTGGGGAACCCCAGAAGAGGGGGTTTGGGGCTGCTCTGTGCAAAACCCTTGTACAGAGCAGGTAAGTATACCATTGAAGGTTTACAATCACTTATATATTGCAGCATATCCATTATCAAAATATTACCATACATATAAAAACCTAAAATACAACATTTCATACCACATGCCCTCCTTACCCTCTCCATGTTATTTATAGCTCCATTACAGACCTCTCATGAACAGGTAACCTTCACAAAGGTGACCGCTTTTGTCCCCCAAAGAAAAAGTGTTTATAGCAAGACTCAAGACAGAACCAGCACCAAGGGTTTCCAAAAAGTTGGATAGCTATGCTTTTGCAGACATTGATATGCCGCATACACACAGTCGGACTTTCCGACAGCAAATGTGCGATCGGAGCTTGTTGTCGGAAATTCCGACCGTGTGTAGGCTACATCGGACAGTTTCCATCGGAATTTCCGTTGCTCAAAATTTGAGATGTGGTTCTCAAATTTTCCCACAACAAAATCCGTTTGTGTAAATTCCGATCGTGTGTAGACAATTCCGACACACAAAGTGCCACGCATGCTCGGAATCAAGCAGAAGAGCAGCACTGGCTATTGAACTTTATTTTTCTCGGCTCGTCGTACGTGTTGTATGCCACCGCGTTCTTGACGTTCGGAATTTCCGACCAACTTTGTGTGACCGTGTGTATGCAAGAGAAGTTTGAGCCAACATCCGTCAAAAAAAAAAAAAACATTGGATTTTGTTGTTGGAATGTCCGATCGCGTGTACGCGGCAATAGACTTTTCACTGCCTGCACACGATTGGATGTAGAATCAGTAAAGCTTCACTAAGCTCTGAGACAAATTCCCTCGCGAGGTTAGATGTTCAGTACCTGTGAAAAAAATTCCCCATCATCTGGACATAGGTATTTTTAATTTAACCACTTCAGCCCCGGACCAATTGGCAGCCAAAGGACCAGGCCCCTTTTTGCGATTCGGCACTGCGTCGCTTTAACTGACAATTGCGCGGTCGTGCGACGTGGCTCCAAAACAAAATTGGCGTCCTTTTTTTCCCACAAATAGAGCTTTCTTTTGGTGGTATTTGATCGCCCCTGCGGTTTTTATTTTTTGCGCTATAAACAAAAAATAGAGCGACAATTTTGAAAACAATGCAATATTTTTTGCTTTTTGCTATAATAAATATCCCTAAAAAATATATAAAAAAAACATTTTTTTTCCTCAGTTTAGGCCGATACGTATTCTTCTACATATTTTTGGTAAAAAAAATCGCAATTAGCAATTATTGATTGGTTTGCGCAAAAGTTATAGCGTTTACAAAATAGGGGATAGTTTTATAGCATTTTTATTAATATTTTTTTTTTTACTAGTAATGGCGGCGATCAGCGATTTTTATTGTGACTGCAACATTATGGCGGACACATCGGACATTTTTGACACATTTTTGGGACCATTGTCATTTATACAGCAATCAATGCTATTTAAATGCATTGGTTCCTGTATAAATGACAGTTGTAGTGGGGGGGTTAACCACTAGGGGGAGGGGAGGGGTTATGGGCTGTGACGTGTTTTTTTTTTACATTAGGGGGCGGGGCTGACGTCTGACGTCATTGATCGGCTTTCCCGATGACAGGGAACAGCCGATCAATGACAGGCAGAGTAGGAAGCGCGGGGAGAGGTTTGTTTACACATACCTCTCCCCATTCTTCAGCTCCGTAACCCGATCGCGGGACACCAGCGGCGATCGGGTCCGCTGGCTCCCGCGGCCGGGGTCACGGAGCTCCCGACCGGGTCGCGAGCGCGCCGCTGGCGGCGCGCGCGCGACCCACAGGCAGGCACATGCACGATCACGTACAGGTACATGATTTTGCCTGCCCGTGCCATTTTGCCGCAGTATATCTGCGTTAGGCGGTCGGGAAGCGGTTAATTCAAAATATATTTTATACTTGTTTATGCATTGAACCATATGTCATTTTTATATGTATATGTATAATCTTTTTTTATTGGATGCTTGGGTCGGGTTTTTCGCTGTGTACTGTACCTGAAATTTTACTTTTGACTATAAACAAGTCTTTTAGCCTACTTGGTGGAGAAATGTTGGCAAGCACAGAGGTAAAAGGTTTCTTGTAGTTGGTGACCAGACCAGGTTTGCACACATCTCAGGAGGGATTTTGGTCCACTCTTTTTTACAGATCTTCTCTAAATCCCAATTGTTTATGTAAAAACTGACTGTTTAAAATTTGTTTGACATGTTTCTGCATTTTGTTTACTTTGCAGTATGAATTCCACATCCTGATTTCAGCTCAGAGTCAGGATGAAGCTGGATATGGGTTGTAATATTTTGGAATGTCTAGTCATCATAATTCTCTTTGAGCTTAGCAAAGGTAAGTTAGACTGTCTATGTTACCCAATTGCATTTCATTAACCTCCATTCCCCCAAAGACAATATTTCTTATTATTTGATGGTCTAGGTAACATTTAGGCTGGTTTAACACTGGAGATCGCAGCGGCTCACAGCAGGAGTCCGGTGCGTCTCCACTCACTGTTTCAGGTCCAAATCAGCCTGAATTTTGGGCTAAATTCGGACCTGAAAAGGACCAAAAGACTCACAGGACTGTTGTGCAATTCGCACCGGAGCGGCTCTGGAGATGTGTGAACCGGCTCTATAGAGAGTCGTCACAATCTCCTGCTATGCGAATTGGATGAGGGGAAACCCACATCCAATTGGCAATAGTGTGAACCCAGCCTTACTGTATTTATGCTGCATGCGTTGAACCATTTGCCATTTTTTTTATGTGTAATAGACATGTGCACAACAGAAAAATTTGTTTATTTTCGTTTCGTTTCTGTTCGTTTCCGTTGATTCGTAACGATTCGTAAATTCGTAAGTCGTCGGTGTTCGGATTCGTAACAATTCGTATTTTCGTAAGAGTTATTTTTTCGTTGATTCGTTTTTCCGTTAATTTTCGTTTATTCGAAATTCGGACGCATTCGTATTTTCGTAAAATTAGTTACATTCGTACTTTCGTAAGATTGATTTATTCGTACTTTCGTAAGATTGATTTATTCGTACTTTCGTAACATTGTTTTCGTAGATTCGTAATCGGAGCATAATTCATAATTTTATGTAATGTGTATGCTATTATTACATTGTAAGAGACACGGAAAATCAAAAAAAAAAGTTCCGAATGTACAAATTTTTTCGTTCAATCCATTCGAAGCACGTTAAGCAGCGCCATTGTAAGGGACACGGAAAATTACCAATTCAACAAAAAAAAAGTTACGAATGTACAAATTTTTTCGTTCATTTTAATTTTCGTTGTTCCTGCTTTCGTTTTTCGGATTTTCTTCTTTCGTGTTTCGTTGTTTCTAATTTGGTTATTTTGGATTTTCATTGTTTTTCATATTCGTTCGATTCGATAATTCGTTATTCGTTAAAATTTTTAGCGAATCATTAGTTCATTCGTACGATAACGAATGAACGAATATAACGAATTTTAACGGAAAACTAAAAAAAAACTAAACGAATTGCACATGTCTAATGTGTAATCTTTTTTTTTTAGCGGATCACCACTGATTCCTGTACAGTGCTTGAATGCTTGGGCCCAGATTTTCTATTTGTGCTCATTAATCCCTTGCCGACCAGTGCACGACGATATAAGTCGGCACAATGGCATGGCTGGGCAAATGGGCGTACAGGTACGTTCCCATTAAATCACGCATTGTGGGCGTGCATGCCTGCTGCGTACTCCGTGACCGTGCTCGCGGGTCCCGTGGACTCGATGTCCACTGGGGGTCCACGATCGTGTCACTGAGCGGCAGAACAAGGAGATGCCTATGTAAACAAGGCATTTCCCTGTTCTGCCTAGCAACATGACAGGGATCTACTGCTCCCTGTCATCGGGACCAGTGATCTCTGTCATGTTATAGTGAGCCCATCCCCCCCAGAGTTAGAATCACTCCCTAGGACACACTTAACCCCTTGATCGTGTTTAAACCCTTCCCTGCCAGTGTCATTTACACAGTAATCAGTGCATTTTTATAGCACTGATCGCTGTATAAATGACAATGGTCCCAAAATAGTGTCAAAAGTGTCTGATGTGTCTGCCATAATGTCGCAGTCATGATCAAAATCGCAGATCGCCACCATTACTAATAAAAATAAATGAATACTAAAAATGCTATAAATCTATGCTCTATTTTGTAGACGCTATAACTTTTGCGCAAACCAATCAATATACGCTTATTGTGATTTCTGTTACCAAAAATATGTAGAATAATACATATTGGCCTGAGAAAGAAATTCGTTTTTTTTAATATTTTTGGGGAAAATTTATTATAGCAAAAAGTAAAAAATATTGCTTTTTTTTTCAAAATTGTCACTCTTTTTTTGTTTATAGCGCAAAAAATAAAAACCGCAGAGGTGATCAAATACCACCAAAAGAAAGCTCTATTTGTGGGAAAAAAAGGACGTCAATTTAGTTTGAGTGCAACGTGGCATTACTGCGCAATTGGCAGTTAAAGCGAAGTGGTGCCCTAAAAAGTACTCTGGTCAGGGAGGGGGTAAATCCTTCCAGGGCTGAAGTCGTTAACTAGATTAAAAACTGTCCAAAGTACAGATTTTTGAACTATTTTTCGTCTAGTGTATGGGCCCCATTAGACACAGTCGGACTTTTAAAGTACCAGATATGAGAAAAAAATAGGAAGTACGAAAAACTAAATGATCTGAGTGTAATCGATTCGTTAAACTTGTAGGTTGAATCATTTTTCGTTCTTTCGGACTTTTGTTTTTTCGGATTTTCGTTCTTTCAGGTTTTCGTTCCTTTGGGTTTTCCTTCTTTTGGATTTTCGTTCTTTCTGACAATTCGTTTTCGTATGCATTTGTCAAAAGAGTCTTGCTGAATTTCAACCGAAAACTAATTCGTAGCGAAACGAATTGTCTATCCATGACCTATTGACTACCATTCACTATAATCTGGACTCACAACCAGTGTCACAGAAGCCTGCACCATAGCCCTAATAGAGGAAGGGTTCACCCCACGGACTTTCTTTGCACCTTATTATTTACCCACACTACATTGCTCTGCTGACACTGAAATATTTTGATGAACTTTTTATTTACGATTTTATATGTGAATTCTTATCTCTTCACTTATATTCACTCTTTTATGCAAATCTCTAATGTGCGACTTTTATGCGATTTTTATGCGATTCTATTTGAAGCAATTTTATTGTAATCCCAATTTTATCTGGGTTTTATCATCTATCCATGCACGTTAAGCAACCATTCACTGTTTTATATGATCTCTTAAATGTGATTTCCATGCGATTTTATGCGACTCTTATGCGTTTTTCTGAAGAAACGTTATATTTATTGATTTTTATGTGGTTTTATATATGAAAATCTACACCTACTTGGATCTATTTACCTATCTATGCACATTAAGCACTTTTATAATAGGATTACTACCACTAGTCCACCTTGTTGCAATATCTCTATTGTTATCTTGAAATTCAGTCTTTTTAGTGTAACAAACTACCTCTCTACTATATTTACTTTTTTGGGACCAGAAATCTCCTACAAGTGTTTGCCGCAGTATTAGATCATTTTCCATTGCACACTAGGCAAGCGCAGAGATATACACCTTAACTTATTTGTAGCTGTTGACTTTTAATATTTTTGGTGCGGGTGCAGCTCCGCTTTAACACATGACAAAAAGTGCAAAAAAAAAAAACACAAATTGCAACACATATTTCTGCTACACTCATAGGAGTCGTGATTGTCACTGTAGTTAGGACAACATGATATCCCCTTGGGTTACCATGATTGGTGGTCTTTACAGCTGGATAGTATTCCTGCCAATCAAGTTTGGTGAATGGTCCGATATCTCAATGGCAACATGTGTGCCCCCATGCACATGGCTATCAAGAGACATGTTGAGAAGAGCCACCTAGCGTGGAGTACACGTGACCGTCAGGGTAAAGCCGCTGCAGGCGGTCGAATGTAGTCAGAGGGAGGTAGGGTGGGAGGTAGGGTCATCAAGTTCTGCTACAAATTGGGGAGAACGGCTTTGTATTATATTGCCTTTAGCATGACGCTCTCTTTTTATCATTTGCATAAAATATGAGGGTTTTTTTTTCTGGTGTATGAATGCTTCTAACACAGTCATTTAATAATTTTTCAGATATTGAGTGTCAGAATCTTCCAGGGTACACTCTGCAAGTGACTAGAAGGGTCACTGTCCAAGAGCATTGTTGTGTCACTGTCCCGTGTGCCTTCAGGGCTGAAAATAAAAATGTATTCACAAATTCCAAAGGATATTGGAAGAACATAAATACTAATGATATTGTGGCCGCCTCTAATACATCTATTAAGAAAGGAACTAAATCAAACTTCAATATAACAGGAGATACAGATAAGGGGGACTGTACCCTGACAATAACTGATGTCAAGAAACAAGATTCTGGAACGTATTATTTTCGATTTGAAGGACCCAAACTTTATAATTATAAAGTAAATAATATAACAGTGAATGTGACAGGTGAGTGTGTTAAATATCTAGTAACTACAAAGCAGAATGTTTGCACCAAGACAGACATTTCTTGACCTTTAATCAAAATCCCACTTTTCACTAAAGTAAATTTGCAGTGTTCACAATGTAAAGGCCAACATCATTGTTTAGACCACTGAACACCCCTAAACACCTCCAGAGCATAGAGTTCTGCCTTAAAGTGGATGTTGTAATGTAGAGAATAAGATTTCCTTTCATTTGAGCCCAGTCTTGCCACACAGATTTACTCGAAGCCTGAGTAATCCTCTTTTATTGTTCAGTTAGAGAAATCTTGACAAAGTCTTGAAAACTTTGTCAAAAATGCCCCCTTGCTGTGAGTGACAGGTGATTTACATATCTCTTGCACTAGCCTGAGACAGGCACATCCTGTGTAAAAAGTTCACAATTCACATCCCCCTCCCCTCCCCTCCAGCTCTCCCAGCTTTACTGTTTTTTGACTTGATGTCATCATGGGATGTAGTGAACAGTCAGCAGACTATAGACAGACAAGTGATTTAGGGGACATGTATGTAGTCAGAGCTGGGCAGAGTAGAACATCCAGTGATCTGATGATAACCTGTCTCAGGCTAGTGCATGAGATATGTAAATCACCTGTCACTCACAGCAAGGGGGCGTTTTTGACAAAGTTTTCAAGACTTGGTCAAGATTTCTCAAACTGAACAATAAAAGAGGATTGCTCAGGCCTTGAGTAAATCTGTGTGGCAAGACCGGGCTCAAATGAAAGGAAATCTTATTCTCTACATTACGACATCAAAAAAAAAAAAAATTTGGGTTTACATCCACTTTAAAGTCTACTTGTGCAGTGGATCATGAAAAGCAATGGAATTGCATCCTTCTGGTGTGCTTCGTCAATGCAGCCCTCCTCAGATTGGGGAATCTAGTAGACAACTGTAAAAGAGTACACAGGAGGGAGCACATGCTTAGTGCATTACCGAAGGTTTAAACGCATCAGCCAAATGGGTACTCACAAAATAAATGTATGGAGGCATTATATGACACTAATTCCACGTACACACGGCGGACAATCCGCCGGACTTTGCAGTGGAGGTCCGCCGGACTTTCAAACGAACGGACTTGCCCACACGCGATCACTCCAAAAGTCTGCCGGATTCGAACGTGATGACGTATGACCAGACTAGAATAAGGAAGTTTATAGCCAGTAGCCAATAGCTGCCCTAGCGTAGGTTTTAGTCCGTCGGACTAGCACACAGACGACCGGATTTTTCGACCGGACTCGAGTCTGTCGGAAAGATTTGAAACATGTTTTATTTCTAGGTCCGTCTGACTTTTGGGAAAGAAAAGTCCGCTGGAGCCCTAGAGCCCACACATGATCGAATTGTCCGACGGATTCCGGTCCGCCGGACCTAGTCTGTCGAAAAGTCTGATCGTGTGTACACAGCATAAGGGGTTGATTTAGTGCAAAGTCTATTTTCTTTTAGTAAATCAACCCCAGAATTTCAATCCAGTGTGAGAATAGCATGGCCAAAAACACTGTTGTTGCGCTGGCAAGGTGATGCGTTTTGAGGGAAGCACCCCCTTCTTTAGGGAGGCTATCTGAAGGGGGTGCTTCTCCAAAAATGCACCAACTTACTAGTGCAGCGCCACGGTGGGTTTGGCCACTCTATTCCCGAGCTGGATTGAGATTTTGGGATTGAAATAGACTGGGCACTTTGAAAACTCCAAACTTCAGAGCTTAGTAAATGAAAAGAAGCTCTGCTGACTTCGATCATACAATCATTACGATAAGACACATACAAAGACAATGTTGACACTGGGAAGGTTGCAAGCCAGGGCCTCAGGTCCAATGGATCATCATGTGCAAGCTATTTTTTATTTATTTTTTATTCTCCTTGCACGTGATTGAGTACTTTTTGCAAAGTGAAGCTGTACCCCATTTACTAAGCTCTGGAGCAACTGCACAGCATATTTACCTTTAGCAAATCAACCCCATTAACCCTTTCGCTTCCAGAGCCATTTTTGCGTTTTTTGCACACTTGTTGAAAAAATAATTTTAGACCTGAATATCACACAAAACCCACAAATATTATATATTTTCTGAAATCAGACACTTTAGAGAACAAAATAGTGGTAGTTGAAATTTTTTATGTCACGTGACATTAGGTCTAGGAAACACAAAATTTCAGTAAAAAACACACTAATGTGAACTTTAGGGCAAACAATAAATTACCCAAATTTTTGGTAAAATATAAAAGACGAAGTTCCACCGATTATATATAGATACCCAACGTGCCAAACCTTAAATTTTGTGCGCCTGTGAAATGGCGATAAACTTAAGTACCCTATATTTTCTACAGGTGCCGTTTCAAAAGCCCCCTATAGGTGTCAGTTTAGTGTTACCAAGGAGGTCTGGTGCTAGAATTATTTCTCTCACTCACACAGTGATATGTAACATGTGTATTGCAATCAAAGTTTTCACATGTAGGCGCCCCGACGCATGCGTTCACGTTTGTGCATGTGTATATGTGGGGGGTGGGGGGGGTCTCAATTTTTTTGGGGGGGGGGGTTATGTGCTTGGGTGTGACTTTATTTTTTTGCAAAAAAATAAATATTTTTTTACTTAAATTTTTATTCATCACATAGGGGACAAACAGTAAAAATGCTATAGGGCGGTCGTCAAGTGGTTAAAGACATTATCACCTTTACTGACTACCCAAATTACCTTTGGTTGCTATGATCTGACACACCTTCACACCCCTTCCCATGAACGGAGTTAGCAAGTCTCTTGCCGGGGGACCTTCCACAAATTCTCCCCCCCTCCCCTGTTTTTTTTTTCCTTTTCTCTCTAGCCTCATGCCTTTTCTCCCCAATCTCAGTCTTTTTTGAACCATCATTACCCTAATGCCACTCAGGTTTTAGTTTAATTCCCAAGCCAATGCAGAAGCTGGAGGTACTCTTTGGCCATTGTGTAAGACCCCCATTTCGACACCTTTTTACATTTTGAACATTCCTCCAAAATCAGAGCCTGCCTTTCCCTTTTCTGGAGTGAGCAAATGCCAGTACATCCTAAATACATTCATCCTTATTATGTTTTCCACAGGCACACAAAGTTGGTAATCTACATTTTGATGATTGACATACCTTGATGTATCTTGGTGATGTACAGATCATATATGTTCAATGCTTTTAAAAGCACTCTTTGTTGTGTCATTAGTGAATATATCAAAATATGCCTTTGTACAACTTAGTATCTTTAGAAAGTCCAGTAGAATTTGATTAACCTGTATCAATGCGATTTACTTTAACATTTATTTGCTGTTTTGTCACAGACCCACCCAAGAAACCCGAAGTTGTCATTACTTCAGATGATGGTAGGTTAAATTGCATTCCTTAAAGCTTGATTTGTTTTAGGATACAATACCCCTACCCCCTTCCAACTAATTACACCACTCATTAAAATAAAGCTAAATGCCCCAAATACTTACCTAAATTTGCAGTCATGTGACACACTGAATCTGGAGTCTTCTTGCTTCTTCACTGCAGAGTGCAAAAGTCCTTCTTCAGGTGTCCACGTCACATCCATGGGTCAAATTTCAAAAGAATTTTCTTTCGAAAATCTTATTTAAGAATTTCCGTTCGTATTTCACAACATTAGTGGGCTGCAGCAACAGCCGATTTTCGTGCGGCAATCAAATTTGAGTAATCAGACATGTTGGAAATTTTTTGAAAAACTAACGATTTTCTAATCAATGATGGTAGAATCGTGTGAGAAGTCTAATCGAAAAAGAAATGCGCATGTACAAGAAAAGAAAATTCTCGGAAAGAAAAAAAGAATCCCAGCCACGAAAATTCTTTTCTGTAGCATCATGGGGTGAAATTGAAGGCTTGGTTTGCCGAATTTCGAAATCAATGGTGGCACCATCGGATCACAAAACGCACAAATTTTCTGTTTTATAAAAAGAAAATTATTTCGAAATTCGACCATGTATGGCCAGCCTAACAGTCCTGAAGACTTGATATATACGTGACCCCAGCGCTCTCTTTTATCTTTAATAAACATTTAAAACTGTTCTATACAATGTGACCATGATGTCTTTAAACACACATACTAGTAGAAATAAAACATAGCATAAATGTCCATCAATTGGCAATATGCCACAATCTTCATAAAGTGTAGAACATGCTCATAAAATCGTGATGCCAGTAGTCCAGACATGTTTCCCTCCTACTGTGCCCCTACTCACCAATATCCTGCTGGGTTAAGCACCTTGATATAATTTATCAGTGGTTCCTCAAGCTTAACGTATAAACACAAGGAAGGAGGAAACCAACAGGGATAAAGGATACACAAGGTACCGCCAGATATTTATTCACTCACTCCAATAGAGTGGTACTCAGTGGCCAAAAAAGCATACAGAAAATTTTTTAACACTGTACCAGAAGGAGGCACAGTGCCAAGTGCCACACTTGCCCAGGGAAATAATATCCAGATGGAATCAATAAAATATCAAAAATACATTTTATTGGAAAATAGATTACAAAAATAGCATTAAAATAAAACACAAATACTACACCTTACACCATCTATAGACCACGTTGTCTGGTGACAAGGACAAACACAAAACAGAGTGTCTAGACACCAACCATGCATCCAAATATATCCTATGTAGCACTATGGGGGAGTGCAGATGGAGAAGAAAGCACCACCAGGCCAGGCAGTCCTGTAATCTGGATAACAACAGTCCATGGTTGAAGGGGACACTGCTATTGTGGAACAATCCTGGGGATATGGGGAAAGGGAGCTAAAGTCACAAATATGTGGCCAATTACAGATGATAAATCAAATGAACTGAAGATGACCTAAGGACAGATGTTGGTTACTGCAGCCTATCAAGTGCTCACTGAGGAAATAAGATCAGATTGTTCCCAGATGGCTGCACAATGACCAAAGGATGGTAAACAAAACTGTTCAATTGGCTGATATAGTGTGTAGTGGCGTAACTCACTGTCAGCTGGAGACTGAGAAGCAGTGGTTTACAGGTGAAGCTGGTGCATTTGATCCAAGCTCCCGCCGTCTCTCCTTGTGGCTTCCTACCGTTGCCTCACGATAGCACCGAATCCCATGTCCGAAGTTCCTGAGGCACTGTTCGCACCATGGACCAGAGCAGAGCTTCCCAGAAAGCCAAGTGTGTATCAGCTCCAGATGGATTAAGAGTAGGGATGAGCTTTATGTTCGGGTCGAACATGAGTTTGACTCGAACATTGGCTGTTCGCCCGTTCGCCGAATAGCGAACAATTTAGGGTGTTCGTGGCAAATTCGAAAGCCGCAATCATTAATAGACATTAAAAGTCTATGGGAGAAATAAATCAAAAGTGATAATTTTAAAGGCTTATATGCATGGTATTGTCATAAAAGGGTTTGGGGACCTGGGTCCTGCCCCAGGGGGCATAAGAGCAAAAAGTTTTCAGAAAAAAATAAAATAAAATAAAAAAATGTCCTATGACCCTGTTATAAGAACATGGAAGTAAATACAGCAGTAAATATGTTCTCTCAAGAAACACACCAGATCAACCCATATTCAGACCCCATTACCATGCCATCACATTTGTATTTCTATTTTATACAGGTGGACTGGTTGATACAAATAGCACTGTGCTTGTTAAAGAAGGACAACCTCTCACTCTAAATTGCTCAGCAATTGGCAAGAAAATAGCCAAAGTGACCTGGATTAAGGGAAATAGTCAAAGTTTGGTGTGGTCTACTATTACCATCACACAGTCTGAAGCAGATACTTACAGATGCCTGGCATGGGATGAGCATGGGTTCATTGAAAAACACCTTCAAATCAGGCCACAAGGTAAAAACCTTATTATTAATTTATTTTTATTTATATGTAGTATTAATAATACTGCCTGGCCAAATGCCAGGTAAAAGCTAAATAAAAAAATAAATAGAATTAACCGATTGCCGACCAGCCACCGTCATTATCACCACCATTACACCACCATTACACGTTAAAAAAAATATATAATAAAAATGCCATAAATCTATCCCCTATTTTGTAGACGCTATAACTTTTGCGCAGACCAAAAAAAGTAAATTTTTTTTTATTTTTTTCAAAATTGTCAGTCTTTTTGTTGTTTATAGGGCCAAAAATAAAAACCGCAGAGGTGATCAAATATCACCAAAAGAAAACTCTATTTGTGGGGAAAAAAATTTTGTTTGGGTACGACGTCGCACGACTGCGCAATTGTCAGTTAAAGCGACGCAGTGCTGTATCACAAAACAATGGCCTGTCTTTAAGGGGGTAAATCTTCCGGGGCTGAAGTGGTTAAAAAAAAGTGTTCAATTTTTTTTTGTTTTTAAACTAATGGTTAATAAAACATTATTCAATGGTCTGCTTTTATCCATATATTTTTTTTTTTTTGCTTGCCAGATCTAAAAATAGAGTGGCCAAGATTTAAAATAGATATAAATCCTAAGCTAATGACATTTTGTTCACCAAAGCACTGTGTATTGTAAACAGTTAGAAAGGTTACATTTTTGTTAATTTTGTAAGTGCTCTTTGGAGAATAGTAATAAAACTTCGACTAATTTCGATGAATTATAACGCACATACAGATCCAACTACTTTTAGCTGATCTCCTTGCATTGCAACTTTGCATTAGTCAGTGGTAAATGTGGTATACACTATATACAATCACCCGACACTAGTTAGTTTCCACAATCCATGACTTAACTTCACAGTTCACACACATACGTTTTAAATTCAAACTGTAGCACTGATGTAAGTAATTTTTTTTTTTTTCCCACAGTAGCGTGACAATCCCTCCACCTCCGGTCTAACTAATCACTCTCACCTTATGGCATGGACCCCTGTGCAAACAGGTGGTCATACAAGCGGGTATCAAAAGGGTTAACACGGACCATAAACTTCTCTCACGTCTCCTTAGATCTCAGCAAGGACGCCAGGTCATGGGTAGAAAGAAAAGATCTAAGTGCTCACAGCTTAAGTATAAGATTTAATTTTTGTGTTCAAACCCAAACTACTCACATAAAGATGATAAAAACAAAGCATGTGAAGCCGACAATCGTGATAGTTCCGTAGGGCAGAAGCAGGTGATGTCATGCCTAGCTCCTCCCCCGTACCCGTTATGTTCAATCAGAAATATAACGTCACCGGACTCCTTCCCCCTTCCCTTTGTTAGCAAACAGGCACTTGGGGAAGGGGGGAGGAGTCCAGTGATGTCGATGTCCATGACGTCACCGGATGTATTTGGTAGAGAAGGGGGAGATGCAGTAAGGTTCTATATCCTGTATGGCATATCTGGAATTTTATTGAAATTAACACATTATATATGATGTTTTTGCCATTTCACAATCTACACATATTTACATGATATGACAATAATGTAACAAATATATTTTATGCGCTATTTTATAATTTTCATAATTCTGTTTCCATTACAGTTAACAAAACAGAAGACAAAGCTCTGCTTTGTGGCAAAGGTATATCTATGTCTGCATATTTGACTAATTTAAAGACCTGATTAATTAGTTAGTGATAAATGTGTCATGTTTCTACTTAATTATTTACATGAAGCTAAACACTAATACTGGGACTTCAATCAATTAAGATCTCACTCCTATACACTTTCTATGGATCAGATGTTTTTTAAAATAATCAATCATCAGGATTCATTCTAAAAAATAACTTGTCATTATTTGAAATTAGAAAGTAATACATATTTTGTAAAAACAAGCAAGACTTTCTTTTGATGATACTGTCTAGCAAAACAAAACAAAAATAGTATTGGTGAAATCAATAGATCAAAAAATGCAGTCTAAATTGTATTGTTTAAAATGACACTACAATTTTGGTTCTGGTACAAAGCATTGCAAAGTTATTTACAAATGAAAGAAACACTTTTTTTATTCAATTTTATGTTTTTTTTTTTTTTTTATATATGCAAAACTTAAGAAAAATGACAAGATGAATAAAAATGAAAAAAGTAAATATTTATACTTGGGGAATAATAGTGAAGGAGAGAAGGGGAAACAATATTTAATTAGGGCTTATTTAGGTTAAACTAAGGGTTAATAAGGGGTCATATAAAGACAGCTTTTATTACAAAATGTATTTATTTTTTTTTACTTTCTCACACCTTAGATATTCAGATGAATGAAACAGAGTAGATACACAAGTAACAATGTTACTTTTGTATCTCTCACATATGAACACATACAGCCACTGTATTTATAGAGCAACTCTTGGCTGTCATTTTGACAGTTGGGAGTAGGCAGTACATGCCCTGGTAGGAATTGGTAGTGAGGCAGAAAGACAGGATGTACTACAGAAAACCTGGGTAGTAGACTTCAGTAATTTTTTTGGCTAGGTTTACACTATTGCAGGTGCAGGAGTACATGTCAATCAAAGATAAAATATAGTAAACTTCACGCTAGATAAATATATTCAGACTGCTGCACTTTTTGCACTTCTGAATACAGGATCAAATACACTATAAATACATCTATATATATATATATATATATATATATATATATATATATATATTATATATATATATATATATATATATATATATATATAGATATATAAATATCTATATATATATATAAAAATATATATAGAAATATGTATAAAAACTCCACTAAAAACATCTATCAAATATATTTGGAAAGCAGCAATTAATATGTGCAAAACAAACCAAACAGTGATAAAAATAAGTAAAAAATTGCGCCAAATTGGTAATGAGTAAAAAAGTATTAAGTAAATACGTTTGTGTAAACAGCATAAAGTCCATAAAAAATATTGAGCTGTCTGATAAACTTTCAACCCAAAAATAATAAATTAAATTGATCAAAAAACATGTGTATCGTCAATAGTGTCAATAAAATAATTTGTGCAAAAACAATGATTTTCTGTAAATGAACACATCATATATACAACCATGCATATAATACAACTAATAATGTGCCCATATGTTAAAAAAGAAATATCAAGTGATTAAATACATAAATCATCTCTAAATGTATTATCCTTTTTCAGCACTTTTGGAGCACTGAAGCACGTTATTTGATTGATTTGATTTGAGTGATTTGAGCACTCAACACTGGGAGAAGCACACTTTAACTCATCGTCATGATCTAATTAATATGGACTTTTTATGTATGTTATGTATTTATTCACTGGATATTTATTTATTCACATTCGCACATTATTAGTTGTATTATATGCATGATTGTATATATTATGTGTTCATTTAGAAGAAAATCATTGTTTTTGCACAAATTATTTTATTGACACTATTGATGATACACATGTGTTTTGATCAATTCAATTAATTATTTTTTGGTTGAAAGTGTATCAGACACTGCAAACTTTTTTCCTATATATATATATATATATATATATATATATATATATATATATATATATATATATATATATATTGTGTGTCAGATTTGTCCGCCACAATGTTGCGCAGTCCTGCTAAAAATTGCTGATCACCGCCATTACCAGTAAAAACAATAAAAAAAGGAAAAGTCAATAAATCTATCCCATAGTTTTTACAAGCTATAACTTTTGCTCAAACCAGTCAATATACGCTTATTGGGTTTTTTTTTTATTTACCAAAAATATGTAGAAGAATATTGGCCTAAACTGATGAATAAATTAGTTGTTTTACCTTTTGTTTTGGATATTTATTATAGCAGAAAGTAAAAAAATATTGTGTTTTTTTTTCTTCAAAATTGTCAGCATTTTTTTGTTTATAGCACAAAAAATAAACACCGCAGAGGTGAACAAATACCACCAAAAGAAAGCTCTATTTGTAGGGAAAAAAGGACATCAATTTTGTTTGGGTACAACGTCGCATGACCGCCAAATTGTCAGTTAAAATAACGCAGTGCCGTATCGCAAAAAATGGCCTGGTCATGAAGGGGTAAAACATTCTGGTGCTGAAATGGTTAATATAAAAGGGAACAAATAGACAGGATCTGCCATCTAGAGGCTAATATGGACATATCAACATTGAATATATCAACACAAATTTAGAAAAGAAACGGAAAACATAATGCAACACTCAAGGATCCATCAGTTTTACAGTAAATAACATAGTAAAAGTCTTGTTTATCAATCCTTAATGGCACCAGTGTGCATTTTTTCAGGTGTGCAAAACTGCTGCAGCACCATGCAGTTCTGTGCGGCTGCCCTTCTGGTGTATTATGGAGAAAGGGTTGAGGATCTTTTCCCTGTGTGTCCTGCAGGTACAGCAGCCTATTTAAATGAATGCAGGGATGCATTTGTGTAAACTTAGCTTTATTCTTATTGACAAATCATTCAAAGTTTTTACATAAAACAATTAAAGTCAATGTAATTGCATGGATTTTACTTTGCATTTAAGTACTGTATATCAGAGGAGTTATTAAGTAATTGTTACAATTAATATTATTCGAGGGGGGTTACGGATCCCCTCTATTTATTGCACCTATGTATTAACTTGTCTATTCCTATAGTTAGTTAGTCTATTAAAACTCTGATCACATGTTACTGTAGATATCATAATAATACAAGATTAGCTATGAAACCAAGCACACTGCTTAATAAAACAAAGTCTTATTTATTTCTCAGGAAAATAGGAAAACGCTAACATGAAAATACTACAAAAAGATATTACAGAGCATATACCAACATAACATATAATACAAGAACATCAAAGATACTTCTCACACAGTCTCCTCGGCTGGACTTAAAATAGTAGAGAGATAGCCATGATGCTCAAAATGGTAGAGAGCCATGCAGCTCAGGCACAAGCCTAGAGCAATTAGGGTAAAGAGAGAGGAGGATCTCTGACTCATTCAGTCCTTTTATACTTCAATCATACACCATCCAGACCAGACCCCATTACAATCCCATCTAGACTTTTGACGAATCACATATTTACGGGGCAGTCCTCCTCAATATATTATATTACTGTACTCTAGGGGCAGCATTGTCCATGTCTATGTATCCTGGTCAATCTTCAATGCCTTTGATCTTTTGATCTTCTGTAGCAGGACATTCATCAATCATCTTGTCAGCTATGGTCCCTTTCAAGTTTGCATTATAACAACAGACGGTCCAGAGCCTTGATGGAGGCCTGATCTCTTCTTTCAGATATGCTACAAAGACATTTCAGACCACCCCCATAAAAGCAAAGGCATGGTTGTATCAACCAGAAAGAAACTCCAGAAATATGATATTAAATCACGTTGCCTATCAACAAGTGATAATACTTCTTCTTTTGCAGAAGAATTTCAAATGAAGTGAAACTAAGTTCTATCTATCTATCTATCTATCTATCTATCTATCTATCTATCTATCTATCTATCTTTTACAGAGAACAAAGCAAAAAGGTTGCATTTTCTGATCGGAATAGTGTGTGGAATGGCCATTGCCATTTTCGCTATCCTGGCTTCTAAACTGATTGCCAGGTGAGTAAAAGATTAACTGTAAAAACTATTAATTTTGTAGATTCACCTGATTTAACTCACTTTAAAGGCCATCTATTGTGAGAATGTTTAAAATTGTTTTACAACTGTTTTTAGAATGATTACAAAAAAATTCAGTTTATGACGTTTGAATTATTGTTAATCCTCTATTTTTTTATTTTCTACTTGCATGGTACAGTGCTCCAGACAGGAGGCAACAAGGGTCAAAATAATCCATGAACACAATTGGGAGGTGCTCTTTTGGTTCATTTTTCAGTTTTTTTTTCCTAATTTATTTTCAAATTTATATTCACTAATGGAATGCAACCATCCACGAGAGCCACTGGTTCCAAGCCTGTAAGATCCTTCCCCTGCTTCAAGCTTAGAGGAATGTCTTTGTATGGGAACATAGGTCTTTCTGTGAATGGAATCACTTGGTGATGGGAATAATTCAATTATTTATACCCCTTATGGCTAAGGATGTGTGCAACCTTTTGCAGAACTTGGGGTCACTGTGAAATTGGTGGTTTGGCTGCTGGAATCTGCCGAAACTGACCCCAACTTTCAGTTCTTTGAGACTGTAGGGCAAAAGGAAAAAAAAAATGATTTAAGTGATATCATTCTGCTCACCAAAAATGTTAATAAAAATAAAGCTAGGTTTACATTCATACACACTGTGATGAAGACAAGAAGAGAGTAAATAGTAAACAAAGTTTATTTAAGTGACCATACATTTTTTCCTCTTTTTATATTAGATTGTTACATACAGTATTACAAATCACCCAATACTAAAACCAACAAATGCACTTTAAAAATATCAAGTTGTTAGTCGGAAATGTATTTATTTTTTGTCTCAAATAAACTCAACAGTCTCAAATAAATTAGTCTCAAACAAACAACAGCATATGCCAAAAAGTCTAAGTTCTTGATAACCTTAAAGTGATAATTAAAGCAAATTTTTTTTTTTTTATACTGTAACAAACATATACGTACCTGCTCTGTGCAGCAGTTTTACCCAGAGCAGCCCCGACCCTCCTCTTCTTTGGTCCCCCACCTGTGCTCCTGAGCTGTTTCTTTGCGTGTCCATTCAAACCCAGATTCGCTGCTCTGCCCTGCCCCACTTTCAGCTCACTGGCTCACTAACTGTGAGCCAATGGCCAGTTGCTCAGCCAATGAGGAGGTAGATACCCAGCAGAAAAATCAGGCTCAGGTAACTATTGGGGGGGGGGGGCTGCTGCACAGGACAGGGTTTTTAACTTCCATGTATAGAATGCATGAAGTTAAAAAACCTTGAGCCTATAGACAGCATTTTTATATAGGAAAAATGTTGGCTTATCGGAATGAGTCCGTTTTACTATGATCACTCATACTAGATATGAGGTCTTTGTATCAGTAGTGTTTGGATGGAATCATTGCTATGAAGGTCCTGTCATAGACACCTGTTTAGTTTATGAGAATCTATGAAAAGACCTCCCCTAACAACAAGTCTTTCCCAGCATTTTTGCTTTATAGTTCTCTCCAGTGTGTTGTGGGCTGTAAACCATGCAATAGTCCCCCATGAGTATGTTGAAAGAGTTTTAATCTTTACTGATGAAGCTTGTAAAATAACCACCAGCGTCTCTATTAAATATAGTTACTAAAATAAATATAGTTACTAAAATAAAAATCTACAGCAAGTTTGTATATGAATTAATGAATCATTCATACTACTTTTAGGAAGTATTTCAAAATGAACATATGTTTATGTGTACATATGGAGTATGAACCAACTCAGGAACCTCCCGAAGAAGACAAAGTAAAGGAAAATCTCGACGAAGTGTATATGAATGTTGACAACCTAAAGCCCATAACCAAGGTCAGTAGACTAACAGAAGGTTATATTTCTATACTTTTTCATATATATTAATATTTACTGCAGTTTAACCTCCCTGGCAGTAATCCCGAGTGTGGCTCAGGGTGAATTTTCATTACCAAAAGCGGTAACCCAGAGCCACACTCGGGATTGCATCGCAGTATCCTGGGAAAGTTACTTACCTTGTCCCCAGGATCCTGCATTGTCCTCCCGCTGTGTCTGCGGGCTGTGTCCTCTGCCCGATGTACTGTGTGCTGCGCTACATCGCAACGCACAGGGGCGGAGCCCGGCAGCAAATTCAAAAATGGCAAAAAACATAATACACAATACATTGTAATCTGTAAGATTATGTAGCGGCCATAACCCTGAGGGGCGGCCTTGATTTTCTGGGCTTACCAATTACCTCCTCGTGGCTTGTCGGTTGTTGTCTAGGGGTTCCCAGGGTTAGTACCCAGTGACTTTGGACGCTGACACATAAAAGTCCTTTTCAAGGTTTTTATTTTGCAGGGGATAACATCCAACATTAACACAGTCTTTGGTGGAAATAGAGGGCAAGGTTGATAAAACTCAGGCACTTTGAACTGCTGACATCCACTGAATGTCTCTAATGAACCCAGAGAGTAGCCACTCACAGCTGGGTGCTTCACTGCCGGATAAACCTCTAGCCAGAGATCTAGCAGCCAACATATGATCCGGAAACTTAGCAAAGTCTCTGCCACAGACTAGATTGTAACTGAAGATAAGTAGGAACCTTTCTCACAGTACCAGGAACTCTCTCTGTCTCCTTGGCGATACTGTGGAAGTGTGGATTCTTTAGTGTCCATACAACTCAGCTCCCAGGCTCTTACTGAGCAGCCAGCTTGTTGGCCCTCCTCTGAAGAGTCCTCCCCCGGTCACTTGAATGAGTTGCCGTGTCCCTCCAATATTGAGAGCACACCGGGACGCCTTGAATCCACCTTCAGTTACTGGGCCTCGAACTAGCCAGTTCCGAGACTGGGGAACAGACGGATCCCCACCCCAGACCATGAGGGCCTCTGGGGCTGGTCGGATTGACCATGCTTGTGGGACGGCAGACACTCCTGGGCCCGGGACCCCTCGTGGGGCTTCCCCGTACCGGAACCAGAAATCAAAGCAACAGCCGAAAAACCCAGAGGACAATACTTCAGCACCTTAAATACCCCTTTGCAGACTACGCAGTGGGGCCAGACGCGCCCACTGATTGGCTCCGGGAAAGATTGGTACCTAACACATCCAACCAGGCCTGGTTCTCAGCCTGTCACAGGTGCCTCATTGCATCTATGATCAGGCGGAACCTTAGCACAGCCCAGCCAGACTTATGCTAAAGTAAAACCTGTACAATTAACCCCCAGAACTCCATATAGTTCTGAGAAAAACTAAATTTACATTCATAGCTCACACACTTGGTAAAGTATGGGCACTACAATTATATTACTGTATCAAATCATTTAACATCCCTTTTGTCCCTAGTGCTTTGTCCAGTGCCCTGATTGCAGTTTTATATTATATATACTGTTCTTTCTGCCTGGAAACTTGAGATTGTCCATGGCAACCAAAAAGCGCCCCTTTACGTCAATAGTGGTTTTAGACCAGCTAGAAAACAGCGATAATGAATTAGAATCACTTGCAGAATTGAGCGATAGTGATTTGTGGGGAAATTCGTCATCAGACACTGAAAGTGACAACAGCGACAATTCTGCAACTGAGCAAATTTCTGTGTTTTTGATATGATTACATTATAGAATAAATGTTATTAGTATTATATTATTATTTTTTTTAATTATTTATAGTTATTTATTATATTATAGTTTATGATTTCGTGTTTCAAACTTTACCATACCTGGGATGTCTACTAGACTCTTGTTTGGACAGTTGAGTCATTCCTAAAAATTACAGGCCTACAATATAAAACGCCAAATTTCCATGCAAAAAAACTTACATAATCATACTGCCAGGGAGGTTAAAGCAGAGCCTGTGGTAGGAAGATCAAGACAAACAGCCGCAGATTTGGAAGCAAACAGGCTTGCATTTCCTTCCTGCATAAACCCAAAATGTCTTGCATCTTTCCATTGTGAAGATCCTTGGCTTGTCCTTTGGACCTGCAATCCTTACATTACTTTAAACATCTATGTTTTTCAGCTGCTCCCTGTACCTTTTGTCTCCCAGTACTATTTGGCAAATGTAGCACAGTGTCCCTACATCATTTCAGTCTGAAATCCGTTCTGCGGAACCTGCTCAGACTATAGAGGTACTGTAGATTGGTGTATTTCAGAGCACATAGCATTCACTGCCAAGTACTACGAATTTTAATTTCTCACCTGCTTGCCTGGATAGTTTGCAGTTGCTGCTTGCAGAAAAAGAATGGATATTATTTCAAACTGAACGCTGGCCGGAGAAAAATAGTGTTTAGTTCTTTGACCCAGTTATACTTGCCATCATCCTTGGTCCTCTAATCTTCTGCCTTGCCGATGCTAGTAAAAGAGATTGGTCAACTGAAATCACTCTGCATGCCCCCCTCATGCCAAGGTAGGCATGTTTATGTTGTAATCAGTGCAGGACCCATAGAATGGCATATTTTCAAGGTTATTTCGCAGCATCAATATAATTGGGATAGGATGTTGGCCCATCCAGAAGTAGACATGTGCGATTCATTTCGTACAAATCGAAAATTTGATTCCAAAATACAAATTTTTATGCATACGAATTCTGTACGAAATACAAAATTTTGTTTACGAATTTCGGATCCAAATTCATAACAAACATTCGTAATTGGTACGAAAAATTAACGAACCTAAAAGTTAAAAACCCAAGAAGTCAGCACAGGGATGGTGGGAGCCCCTCATAATGATAAATTCATCATAACGAAAATTCGCAATTGTTACGAAAAGTTAACAAACCTAAAAGTTAAAACCCCAGGAAGTCAGCACAGCACAGGGATGGTGGGAACCCCTCATAATGGGCACAGCAGGTGTACACTCAGACCTGGGAACTCAACACAGGGCTGGTGGGAACCCTATAGGAATTTCTATGCTTACGAATTTTATACGAAATACGAAATTTCTGATCCAAATTCCGTTACAACAGAAACGTGACTGGTGTTTTGTTCACCAATCAGAGGAAATCAGCACAGCACAGGGATGGTGGGAGCCCCTCATAATGATAAATTCATCATAACGAACTTTCGTTATTTTGTGAAAAGTTTACGAATCTAACGAAAATTCGTATTTCGTACGAATCCGAAATTGAATTTCGGACACGAATTATGATATACAAATTAATTTTCGTACGAAACGGAATGAAACAAAACAAATTTATTGACGGCGCACATGTCTATCCAGAAGTACCCTCATAATTTGTAGGAATGAAGAATGGGGGATTAAAATGCTGGACCATGGATGAAGGTATGTATTACTGAGTCATTGAAACCAAAATCAAAAATTTTAAGATAAAAATTGCTAGGAATAGGATAAGGGCTAAACACTAATGTTTTTATTTTCCCTAGCCAAAGGTCAGCTTTACAGTGTATGCCCCTCCAAAACTTTTTTTCTTCAACCTTCTTTGAAGGGTTAGATTCTTCCTTGCTTACATAGTTACATAGTTACATAGGTGAGGTTAAAAAAAGACACATCAAGTCCAACCTATGTGTGTGATTATATGTCAGTATTACATTGTATATCCCTGTATGTTGCGGTCATTCAGGTGCGTATCTAATAGTTTCTTGAAACTATCAATGCCCCCGCTGAGACCACCACCTGTGGAAGGGAATTCCACATCCTTGCCGCTCTTACAGTAAAGAACCCTCTACGTAGTTTAAGGTTAAACCTTTTTTCTTCTAATTTTAATAAGTGCCCACATGTCTTGTTAAACTCCCTTTTGAGAAAAAGTTGTATCCCTATTGTGGGGTCACCAGTACGGTATTTGTATATTGAAATCATATCACCTCTCAAGCGTCTCTTCTCCAGAGAGAATAAGTTCAGTGATCGCAACCTTTCCTCATTACTAATATCCTCCAGACCCTTTATTAGCTTTGTTGCCCTTCTTTGTACTCGCTCCATTTCCAGTACATCCTTCCTGAGGACCGGTGCCCAGAACTGGACAGCATACTCCAGGTGCGGCCGGACCAGAGTCTTGTAGAGCGGGAGAATTATCATTTTATCTCTGGAGTTGATCCCCTTTTTAACCACTTGCTTACCGGGCACTTAAACCCCCCTCCTATCCAGACCAATTTTCAGCTTTTGGTGCTCTCACACTTTGAATGACAATTACTCAGTCATGCAACACTGTACCCAAATTAATTTTTTGTCCTTTTTTTACCACAAATAGAGCTTTCTTTTGGTGGTATTTGATCACCTCTGTTTTTTATTTTTTTGCGCTATAAATGAAAAAAGACCGAAAATTAAAAAAAAAAACGCATTTTTCTTTGTTTCTGTGATACAATTTAGGAAATTATTAATTTTTCTTCATAAATTTTGGCCACAATTTATACTGCCACATATCTTTGGTAAAAATAACCCAAATTAGTGGATATTATTTGGTCTTTGTGAAAGTTAGAGAGTCTACAAGCTGTGGTGCAAATCATACAAAGTTGATCACATCTGATGTACTGGTGGCCTATCTCATTTCTTGTGACCCGAACAAGCCAGGAAAGTACAAATACCCCCCAAATGACCCCTTTTTTGAAAGTAGACATTCCAAGGTATTTAGTAAGAGGCATGGTGAGGTTTTTGATGTTGTCATTTTTTCCCACAATTCTTTGCAAAATTTTTATTTATTTTTTCCTACAAAATTGTCATTGTAATAGGTTATTTCTCTCACATGGCATGTGTATACCACAAATGACACCCCAAAATAAATTCTGCTACTCCTCCTGAGTATTACAATACCACATGTGTGGGACTTTTTCACAGCCTGGCCACTTAGAGAGGCCCAACACGCAGGGAGCGCCATCACGTGTTCTAGGAGCATAAATTACACATCTAACTTGTTGACTACCTATTACACTTTTGAAGGCCCTGGAGCACTAGGACAATGACACGTGACACTGATGTGGCACTGATGACAGATGGCACTGATACGTGGCACTGATGTGGCACTGATGACAGATGGCACGCGACACTGATGACAGATAGCACTAATATTTGGCACTGATGACAGATGGCACTTATACGTGGCACTGATATCACGTGGCACTAATATGTGGCACTGATGAGAGATGGCACTAATACGTGGCACTGATGACAGACGGCACTAATACGTGGCACTGATGACACGTGACACTGATGACAGATGGCACTGATACGTGGCATTGATGACAGGTGACACTGATAACAGATGGCACATGACACTGACAGGTGGCACTGGGGACAGATGGCAGTGGTGGCAGTGGGGACAGATGGCAGTGGTGAGATGGCAGTGGTGGCAGTGGGGACAGATGGCACATACATTTATACGTCCTCCCGGGAATTGACATCCACGCCAAAGCCGTCATTCGGCTATGGCTGGATGTCAAGTGGTTAATGCATGACAATATTCTGTTTGCTTTTTTAGCAGCAGCTTGGCATTGCATGCCATTGCTAAGCCTATCATCTACGAGGACCCCAAGGTCCTTTTCCTTTCTAGATTCTAGATTACACTCAGAGTAATATTGGTTTTACCAGACAGAAAGTGAAGGAATATTTATACCACTGTAGATTTTCCGTTTTTGGCAGGGAATTGTGTGATGATAGACTGTTTGCCTAAAATCCGACCGTTAGTATGCTCCTTCAGACAATTGCTGTCCAACTTTTTGCCAACAAATGTTGGATGGCAGGCTAGTAAATCTTCAACGGACAACGGTCTGTTGTCAGATTTTCGTATCGTGTGTACACAAGTCCGTCACACAAAAGTCCAAAGTACAAACACGCATGCTCGGAATCAATGCCCACCAAACACGACATTAGCAGAAGGTGCCCAAAGGGTGGCACTCAAGAGCTGAAATTCCACGTAGTACGTCACTGCGTTTGTGTTTGTTGCCCGAAAATTGTGTACCATTTGTATGCAAGACAAGTTCCTGGCACACGCCCTTCGGAAAAAAGTCAGACGCGTTGTTGGCCAACAATCTAATCGTGTGTATGAGGCTTTACTTCCTGATTGGTGAAACTATTGTCACAGGAAGAGCAAATGAGGGGAAATCTTTCTAATGGAGCCTCAGATAACAATAACACCTTTACTCTGAGATCCCAAAACAACTGGTCAAGTGACAAAATGCTTAGAGATTCAAAAAGCACTTTGTTACATGATCTTTGATGAAGGGAAAGATCAGTCGCCCATATGCCTATACAAAGGGCGCACTAGGGATAAGTTGGTATAAAAATATTTCCACAAACTATACACTTACTTTATCTTAATTTGTTTTGTTATCAGACATCTGATGATGCCAAGGAGCAAGAGAACTCAAACAGCAACCCAAATGACCAAGAAGAGATTCTTTACTCAAACATAGTTTTTTCTAATCAACCCACCAGGACCTTACCAATGCAACCAGAGACAGAATATGCTGAAATAGTCAAATAGGATTGGACAGTTTATATATATTTAACCATTTTTCTGTTTAGCCCAAATCATCACTTGGTCAGTTTACAACCAAAGGAAGATACATTGCCATGAATAGTCTACAGAAGTTGAATGTTGGATGCTGAAAAAGAGCAGAGGACCTTACGAGTGATTTTCATAAAATTAGTTTCATCACCAATTAAATATTGAATATCATTAGAAAATCATTAGCAATGATTATCAGTGAAAATATCATTGTGTAAGTGCCAAATCCCAACCCAGCACCCCTCTCTGAAGTCAACCCCCCCCCCCCCCTAGTATTCAGAAAAAGAGACCCTATGCATACCTTTCTAGAGATGTCACAGGTCCTCTACTTTCTTCCTTGGGGTTGGTGATGTCTGGTCCTTCCTCCTGAAATAAGCACTGATAAGTCCAGAAGTAGTGTTGCCCATACTGCATGATAACACCACCCCAGGGGTTGTATTTATGACAGCCTGGGCTCACAGAAAATAGACTTAATGATGCTGGAACCAGGCAAATTGGTGGCATCTAGTGGTAATGAAGATTAACTGCTTCAATACACGGCACTTACATTTTTCAGCTTTCAGCTCTGTCACACTTTGAATGACAATTGCACGGACATGCTACACTGTAACCATGTGAAATTGTTATAATTTTCTTCACATAAATAGAGCTTTCTCTTGGTGGTATATAATCCCTTCTGGGTTATTTATCTTTTCTAGACATGTGCGGTTAGTTTCGTACGAAACGAAAATTCGTTTGAATTTCCAGAAATTCGTACATTCGTACGAATCTGAAATACATATTTTTATGCATACGAATTCTGTACGAAATACTAAATTTAGTTTACGAATTTCGTATCCAAATTCATAGCGAACATTCGTAATTGTTCCAAAAAGTTAATGAACCTAAATGTTAAAACCCCAGGAAGTCAGCACAGCACAGGGATGGTGGAAACCTCTCATAATGATAAATTCATCATAACGAAAATTCATAATTGTTACGAAAAGTTAATGAACCTAAAAGTTAAAACCCCAGAAAGTCAGCACAGCACAGGGATGGTGGGAACCCCTCATAATAGACACAGCAGGTGTACAGACCTGGGAACTCAGCCCAGGGATGGTGGGAACCTTATGGGAATTTCTATGCTTACGAATTTTGGAATTTCGGATTCCAAATTCCGTTACAACAGAAACGTGAGGTAGGGAGGAAGTCAGCACAGCACAGGGATGGTGGGAGGCCCTCATAATGATAAATTCATCATAACGAACTTTCGTTATTTTGCAAAAAGTTTACGAATCTAACGGAAATTCGTATTTTGTACGAATCCGAATTGAATTTCGGACACGAATTACGAAATACAAGTTCATTTTCGTACGAAAGGGAACAAAACAAAACAAATTTATTGACGGCGCACATGTCTAATCTTTTCCTTAAAAAGAAAAAAAGACTGAAAATTTTGAAAAAAAAAAAAGGTTTTCTTAGTTTGTCAGTAAATTTTGTAAATAAGTAATTTTTCTCCTTCACTGATGAGCGCTGATGAGGTGGCACTGATGGGCACTGATGAGGTGGCACTTATGGACACTGATTAGGTGGCACTGATGAGGAGGCATGAATATGTCGCACTTATGGGCACTGATAGATGGCAGTGATGATCACTGATAGGTGGCACTGGTAGGCACTGATGGGTGACACTGGTGGGTGGCACTGATGAGCACAGATAGGCAGGACTGGTGGGCACAGGTAGGCAGGATGGATAGGCGGCACTTATGGGCATTGATGGGCAGCAGTGATGGGTATTGATGGGCAGCAGTGATAGCCAGCACTGACTGGCATCACTAATGGGCACTGTTTGCTGGCACTGGTTGGCACTGGTGGCTACACTGCTGGCACTGGTGGGCATTCACTTCTAGCACTGTGGGCGCTTTATTGTAATTAGAGCATTGATTATCAGTGCCCTGATTGCATGCCTAGATGTCCTCTGTACTGATCGGCTCTCCTCTCCTCACACTCTGTCAGTGTGAGGCAAGGAGCGCAGATTACCGGCATCTCCGTGTTTACATATGACCGGCTGTGATTGGACACACGTATGTACAGGTCTCAATACATATATTGCTCAACACTACAAGTTGGGAAATGCAAAATGGAGTGTTCCACACAATTGTGGATGTGCTTTTCTGGTTTTAAACATGATGTATAAATAAAATTTGTATTTTTAAAATAATTTTTTTTGGAGTACTTGTTTCCTCCTTTGTTGTGTGTCGGTGTCCCTGGAGCACAGGACGCCGCTACGCTTCTGGGTGCGGTGGTGCTATGCCTTCTGGGGAAAGTTGGTCCTATTTGGCCACTATACACATGTGCGGCGACCTCTCACCGCCGCGCATGCCTCATGACACAGGGCTATCATGCATGCGTGGGCATCCTGTGCCTATTTAGATCCAGTCGCAGCCTGCATCCAGCAGAGCCACGATGGACTTGACAACACACACATCTGGAGCTGCTAGTACGAGGTAGGTAATCCCCATACCAGATGGTTCCAGCTTGAAAAATCCAGTGATCTGTACCCTATTTGGTCATGATCTATGGTGTTTTGTCACACACTCTTTAATAACAATTCTCCTTTGTCCCTCAGCTATAACTCCTGAGTAGGAATGGGCTGTCTGTTCAAGTCGAACACGAGTTCGACTCGAACATTGGCTGTTCGCCCATTCGCCGAATAGCAAACAATTTGGGGTGTTCGCGGCAAATTCGAAAGCCGCGGAACACCCTTTAAAAGTCTATGGGAGAAATCAAAAGTGCTAATTTTAAAGGCTTATATGCATGGTATTGTCATAAAAAGTGTTTGGGGACATGGGTCCTGTCCCAGGGGACATGTATCAATGCAAAAAAAAGTTTTAAAAACGTCCAATTTTTTGGGAGCAGTGATTTTAATAATGCTTAAAGTGAAACAATAAAAGTGTAATATTCCTTTACATTTTGTACCTGGGGGGGTGTCTATAGTATGCCTGTGAAGGGGCGCATGTTTCCCATGTTTAGAAAAGTCCCTGCACAAAATGACATTTCTAAAGGAAAAAAAGTAATTTAAAAGTACAAATGAATTGTCGGGTCTTGGCAATACAGATGAAAGTCATTGAAAAAAAACAGCATGAGGATTCCTCCCAGTCCATTACCAGGCCCTTTGGGTCTGGTATGAATATTAAGGGGAACCCTGCACCAAATTTAAAAGAAAAATGTCATAGGGGTCCCCCCAAAAATCCATACCAGACCCTTATCCGAGCACGCAACCTGGCAGGCCGCAGGAAAAGAGGGGGGGACGAGAGACCACCCCCCTCCTGAACCGTACCAGGCCACATGCCCTCAACATTGGGAGGGTGCTTTGAGGTAGCCCCTCAAAGCACCTTGTCCCCATGTTGATGGGGAGAAGGGCCTTATCCCCACAACCCTTGCCCGGTGGTTGTGGGGGTCTGCGGGCGGGGGGCTTATCAGAATCTGGAAGCCCCCTTTAAAAAAGGGGACTCCCAGATCCCGCCCCCCGTATGAAATGGTAATGGGGTACATTATACCCAAAAAAGTGACAAAAAAAGGTAAAAACACACACACACACACAGCTTGGCACAAGTCCTTTAATAAAAACAAAATTAATTATTTTTTTCCGCTTAACATTCATACCAGACCCAAAGGACCTGGTAATGGACTGGGAGGAATCCCCATGCCGTTTTTTTCAATGACTTTCATCTGTATTGCCAAGACCCGACAATTCATTATAGCCGCGCATACTTTTAAATGATTTTTTTTCCTTTAGAAATTACATTTTGTGCAGGGACTTTTCGATACACGGGAAACATGCGCCACTTTACAGGCATACTATAGACACCCCCCAGATACGAAATTTAAAGTAATATTACACTTTTATTGTCTCACTTTAAGCATTATTAAAATCACTGCTCCCGAAAAAACGTCAGTTTTTAAAACTTTATACATGTCCCCTGGGGCAGGACCCGGGTCCTCAAACCCTTTTTCTGACAATAACTTGCATATTAGCCTTTAAAATTAGCACATTTGATTTTTCACGTTCGAGTCCCATAGACTTTAACGGTGCTTAGGAGATGTATGTTAGCTTGGGGGGGCTGCAAACTCTGCAGGGCTCCAACACACACTCGCTGCTATTCCAACCCTTCACATATTTCCACATAAACTTCCCTCTTGGCATTAAACTTTGCCAGGTATTGTGCTCAGCTTACCACCCCCAAACTGATATTACACCCTCAGCTCACCTCTCTCCCTGCATGTCCTGTGAGCAGAATAGCTGTGCTCCTCCTCTGGGTTCTCTCATCATATGGCACTGAAGATAGAGGAGGGGGGATTCAGCGGGACACATAGAGCAAGTATGCAGGAGACTGGGGGGGGGGGGGAGATGAGGAGACAGAAAATCAGGAGGGGCCGGCGGGGAGGAGCACATCACGAGAGGTCTGACTAAATACAATCTCTTAGCAGCAGGGACCTGATCTACCCATCAGCTAGCTGTGATTGACAGGTAGATCGAAGCGGAAGCTGTCAATGGGCCCCCTACTGGCAATGCCTGAATGGTCAGGTGTGCGGCACTTACTTTTGCGAGCTGTGTCGGCTGCTGCTACAGCACCTGCCACACAGCTCGCATACTTCAAAGTCTTGCAGGACACGGCTGCTAATGGGAACTGAGTTCCTGTTGTGGAATAAGTACAGGAACTCTGTTCCCATGCGTTCCTGCAGGACTTGAGCCTTGCTGATAGCAGAGGAAGCAGTTAGCAGACAGTAATGACACGTAGTGCTCTGGATTGAGAGTACACACTATAGAGGGATATGCTTTGTTCATATTTCATTTCTGAGGTTTACAACTACTTGAACATTTAGATAAAAAGTTAAACAGAAGAGAAACAACATATACAATAATAATTATGTATTAGTAAGTGTGTGGGTGTGTTTTTTTTTTTAGGGGGGGGGGGTGCATGTATCTCCCCAATTAATGGCAAAAAAATAAAACAAATGAAAAGAGATTTCTAGAGACTAGAGTATACTAGAGTACTAGAGTATACTCTAGTCTATTTAAAATACATTTTCGGCTTCAGAGTTCTGTTAAGATGTTATTTCCACATTTGAAGTAAAACAGATAAAACCTATTTTATAGTTGTTACATGCCACCAAGTGCTGCTTATTTTTTTTTTGGTGTTTTTTTTTTTACTTGCATAAAAGGTCTACCAAGCTTTGCCCTGCTATGCCATGTTATGGAGGGGGCTGGGGAGAAATGCTTAACAAAATTAACCCTATTTGTACTGGGCTGACAGTTCTCATTATCAGTTGTAAACTCGATTTGAACACTGTCTATCCTAAGGCAGGACATAGGTGATGAGAATTTATTTCCTACTGCCACAGGTTACAGGAAAGGAAATCATTTGTTTCCCCCATCAACACAGTCAGTGTTAATGGGGGAATCCCTACTGCAAAGTAATTGTGTGGGCATGGGGAACCAGCCAGAACCTGCCAGAGATTAATGCTACCGGTTATAGCCATTGGCAATAATCGCATGGGAAAAATCTGACATGCTGATTCTACCCAAGTGGATCGATGGATCGAGTTTGGTACAATCATCCTGACCATAGATGGTTCGAATCTTGGCTGGACCCTGCTGAACTGGCAGAGATTCGAACCATCTATGGCCGGCTTGATGGTCTATCCTGTAGGATTTATATTTATGCTTTAACTGATCTCACTCCAGTGTTCATATTTTTCTTGCCTGCTAGTGGGTAGGAAACAAAAGTAGAACACGGGGGTTAATTTACTAAAGGCAAATAGACTATACACTTTACAAAGTGCAGTTGCTCCAGAGCTTAGAAAATGAGGTAAGGCTTCACGTCTCAAATAATACCCAAGCGAATGCAAGGAAAATTAAAAAAAAACACCAGAAGCAATAAATCGATCATGATGATCATATGCGCTAGCAAAATTAAAACCCAAGAAACAGATTATCAGTCCTTAGCAGTGGCGGCTGTAGTTTTTTTCTTTTGGGGGGGGGGCAAACAGACACCCCCCGGGCGGTCGGCCGCGGCAGGGGCAACCCCCCGAGGACAGTCGGTACATCAAAGCCCCACACTTACCCCATCTAGGAAGCGGGCAGGCGGTCAGCATGTCTGGCGTTTCTTCCTCCTCCTATGGTGTGGATCACGGTGGCTTCCGCCATACATCCCCCTACCTCCTCCTCATAGGTGTCCAATAGGATCGCCTGACCTTTCAGTCAATCGGGAAAACGGGTATTAGACCCGCGCTTCCTGATTGGCGGAGAAGCGATTCAGTTTTAGAAAAGCGAATATTAATTTACTTTTCTAACACACCTGGTTGGACTCCGAACGCAAGCTCTGCGCCACGAGTCCACCCTATTTTGAAACCTATTAGAGCCTATGGGTCTAATCAGGTGCTTAAAAAAAAAAAACACCACTGTAATTCCTGCGCCTAAAAGGAGCCGGACACATGATGGTGACGCATGATCCACGACGCATGATCTAGGATGGCATCGGTGATCGTGGATAAATTCATGCTATGCATGGATCTACCCATTATATATATATATATATATATATATATATATATATATCGGCGGTGCCCGTGCGCCCTTAATGGATGGGCCGTCACTGGTCCTTAGACATTGGGGTTGATTTTCTAAAGGCAAATAGTGTGCGTACAGGGGGGAGACCAAATGCGCAAACCACCAAGGGGGGGGGGGGATCAATATAAATAACTAGATAAAAATAGAATTGCCGCAGCCACCATTAAAGTGTTCCCACACCAATAATAAATGAAAAAGTAAAAAATGTGGCGCTTGTAAGATAACGGTTAAAATGCACTAAATTTAAATTATGTAGAATAAATAGGATAATGGTAAAATTAACATGTATAAAAATAAATCGAGATCGAGCGCTTAGAACAATAGATAAAAACGATCCTGATAAAAATAAAAATAATTCATATAAGTTCTATGAAAAAATGTGGCGCTTTAATCCAGGCCAAGAAACCAATCCTAAGGGGGAGGAGACTCCAAAGAATGGTTCCACAGAAGCGTCTACTTATTGATGTCAATATTCCAGTATGTATAGCAGCAAAGTATGGGACCGTGCTATAACACCTAGGTCACCTGACTCTGACTCCTCACGCGTATCGCCACGCCCACGTGGCTTTCTCAAAGGATTTTTGTCAGATGAGTCAGAGGAGTCAGATGACCTAAGTGCGATCTCGGCCGGGGTCGTGCTGTGTATTACCGCTGCCTGTATTTGTTATTTACCAACTGTAAGTTCATTTTATCCTTAATAAAATATATTTTTTGAATACTGCACAATGGAATGTCTCCCTCTTTCTGCCCCCATGTTTGCGGGACCTATGGAGAGAGTCTAAGAGGGCAGTAAGAATACGTATCTGGAGAAACCACACGGAAGTGATCCTTCTCCTTTTCTTCCTGTGATTGAAAGGCTGTTACCCTCTTGCCTAAAGGTAAGAGGCTGGGGAAAACATTTTTGGATCGGCACTTTCGTGCATGGAAGAGATCATTACCACCACACAAAGAGTGCACTCTGGGTAGAAGGAAGTTGTCGATTGTATCGTGTATGGGAGTCTAACTGTGAATGGCAATCCTGATTGCACTGGACACTTTATTTGTAGCTTATTAATTTAGAATACACTGGACGTTTTTATTAAACACAGTCACCATTTGGATTTTCACATTCTTATATGGTTGTGTTTGTTGTCTTCACATGCTTGTTTGCACATCTTTTTGGTATTTTTGCATCTTTTTTTGCATTAATTGGATTAATCCCCTTTTTTTGCACTTTTATTAACCTTTGCATTGTTTGCATTAATTGCATTTTGCACATTTTTTAGCACTTAGTTTATTTGTTACTATTCACAAATTAATTTTTTATTGATACACGCATCTTGTTGGGCGTTTTTACCACGTTATCTATTTCCACACTCCAGCATTGATTGTTATATGTATTTATTCATTCATTTCACAAATGTATTTATGTATTATTTCCTCACCTTGGATTGATTTATTTAATTATCTCACACATTATTGTTATAGCACGGTCCCATACGTTGCTGCTATACATACTGGAATATTGACATCAATAAGTAGACGCTTCTGTGGAACCATTCTTTGGAGTCTCCTCCCCCTTAGGATTGGTTTCTTGGCCTGGATTAAAGCGCCACATTTTTTCATAGAACTTATATGAATTATTTTTATTTTTATCAGGATCGTTTTTATCTATTGTTCTAAGCGCTCGATCTCGATTTATTTTTATACATGTTAATTTTACCATTATCCTATTTATTCTACATAATTGAAATTTTGTGCATTTTAACCGTTATCTTGCAAGCGCCACATTTTTTACTTTTTCATCTAAAGGCAAATAGACTGTTGCCCTCTGCAAGTGCAGTTGCTCCAGATCTTAGTAAATGACCTACATCATCCAATCACGTGCAAGCAAAAATGCTGTTTTTTTTTATTTTCCTTGCATGTGATTGGGTATTATTTGAGACGTGAAGCCTTACCTCATTTTCTAAGCTCTGGAGCAACTGCATTTTGTAAAGTGCACAGTCTATTTGCCATTAGTAAATCAATCCCCCTATGGCAGTGATGGAGAACCTTGGCACCCCAGATGTTTTGGAACTACATTTCCCATGATGCTCATGCGCTCTGCAGTGTGGTTGAGCATCATGGGAAATGTAGTTCGAAAACATCTGGGGTGCCAAGGTTCACCATCACTGCCCTATGGTGTCTGCATTTATTTTCTTCTTTTTCATGCTTTTCATTTCTTTATTTTGACCTGGTGATCCTGCCAGTAACATACTTCCAGTCCTAAGGTAAACATGCAGACTCACTGCGCTGTATTACTGGATGAACAGTGTAGTCACAACATGTAGGACTACAGAACACCTTCCCCTCCCATCATCATCTTCATAACATAGAGGCAGGGGCGGACTGACCATTCGGGCACTCGGCACTGCCCGAGGGCCCCGGGCCACTAGGGGGCCCCATCAGGGTTGCTAGCCTCAGTAAACCAAGGGACAGTATGTAAAAATCTGTGTTTTTTTTTTAAAATCTGTCTCTGAAATGTCCCTTACCGACATCCTTTTGGTCTAAAAATCCTGAGATTATAGCTGCCCCACGTCTCCAGTACCTTCTCAGCCAATAGAAACATGTCTGTGTATACTGTGTGTACATGTATGTGTATACTGTGTGTGTGTAAACTGTGTGGCCCCATAATCTCTGATTGCCTGGGGGCCCATAATCTCCTATTGCCCGAGGGCCCCATAAGTTGTCAGTCCGCCCCTGCATAGAGGTGAGGTGTTCTATAATTCACTACTAACTAATGACAGTGCAGAGAAAAAGGAAGGTACAAACTTTGTGGATTTCTAGGGAATCAAAAGATAATGGTTTTGTACTTTTCAGAAAGATATAATGAAATACTTTCTTTGCATAACTAATAGACAAAGAGGAAGAAAATAAGAGAAGTTCATCATCAGGGTTTGCATATTCGTTAACCGTTTCATGATGAACGTAAAAAAACAACAAAGCTACTTATCCAGATTAATTATAACTCGTTTTTTTTTCCAGGACAAGTTGAACTTTCATTTGGTAGTAAAAAGTAATGAATATCTCCTTTTTTTAATATGATCAAAGGGATATTGGCACAAAATAGTAAAAAAAAAAAAAAAAACATTTCAAATTGAGCTTTATATTTTTTGCTATCAAAGAAAAAAGGGAATATTTGGGACTTTAAATGAGACGCAACGGGGAATATTACGCCTCCATCCCTGGTTGCTTTTGCAAAAAAAGAGGGGGGGGGGAGGGTGGGACTTTAATTGAGGTGCGTGAGGTAGAGCCAGACACAACCATATACATATGTAAAAAATGATATTCTTTATTAGACCAAAGATAAGGCATGGATCAACCCTAGCATGGCTATATTAAACTATAATGGTGATTTTTTTATCCCCTTTTTAGTATATGGATGCACTTGCTCCTGATGAGTGGATAGAAGTCCACAACATGTCGTCAAGCTTATTTTGATGCATCCATCTCATATGTATGATTCCAGATGGTTTTTATTGCTCTACCACCCTGATATAATGTTATGCCTACTCCATTTGGGGGACTGTGATGTACAATATTTACTTTCTGTGTCATGTTGGTGACTATCCTCAATATATATATGTTGATACTTTGTATTTTATATGCCAATGTGCTATTATGCGTTTATATGGGTTGATCCATGCCCTGTCTTTGGTCTAATAAAGAATATAATTTTTTACATATGTATATGGTTGTGTCTGGCTCTACCTCACGCACCTCATCTAAAGTCCCACCCTCCCCCCTATATTTTTTGTTATTACCAGGGCTTTTTTTCTCAGCGAATAGGTACAGGAACTCCTCCCTTCTGAATCACCCCTTGACTCCACCCTCTACCCACCTCTGAGCACCGTTCCTTGGTTCAACCCCTTACCCACCTCCCACTACTACTACTTCTAGAGAATACAGTACCAGGTATCATTTTGTAGTTTGTATGGAATTTTTAATGATAACAAGAAAGGCAGTGAAATAGATCCCGCAACAATAGATGCACCCCAGCAACAATGGATCCCCAACAGCCAACATCAGTAGACCAACAATTTACTTCCAACAACTTAAGACCCACCCCAAGGAACAATAGATCCCCCACCAGCAACAATAGACCTCCCCAGCAACAATAGACCCCCCTACAAAAATAGATCCCCTCCAGCAACAATAGATTCTCCAGCAGCCAGCAACAAAGACCCCTCCCTCCCAGCAATGATTGACCCCCCAGCAACATAAAATCAACCCCCAGCAACCATAGATTCCCCATGAGCAACAGAAGATTTTCCCAGCAATAATAGACCCCCTTCCTCTGCAAAAATTGATCCTGGCATAAATAGACCCTCCAGCAAACCCCAGCACCCCTTGCCAATCAGTTCTGGAGGTTCCGGAACTGCGTTCCCCCACGTTCCTGCTGAAAAAAAGCTCTGGTTATTACCATAACCTACCACCAGTGAACAGCCCAGTTCCCTGCTCCTGACAATCACAGTGATACCACATAAGTGTGTGCTAGTTGTTTTTTGTACCCGTAGCAGGGCCAAAAAACAATAGTGCACATTTTGCTTTTTTATCCTACCTAAAACACACTAGAGATATGCAAGATGGAATATAGGGATGGGCGAACAGTTCTGCCCGAGCATGAGTTCGGGCTGACCATTTGCCTGTTTGGCCATTTGCCGAACATCCAAATTTGCAGGGTGTTCACTGAGTGCTGCACAGTGCGTTCTGCACCCTGATTGAACAAAGCTTTGCCCAATCAGGGCACAGTGTAAGCTGGTTGTTAAGGAGTGGGGCTGGTAATCCAGCGGCTGCATCCTTAACAACTGATGAGTCTTCAGCTGTCAAATGGGTTTCTCCGCTGAAAAACAGTGGCAGTAAAAAAGAAAAAAATAATAAAACAGCATGGGGGCCTGCGGGAATCCCACCCCAAAATCCATACCAGACCCTTATCCGGGCATGGCAGGTCAGGAAAGGGAGCCCCCCTCCTGAACCATACCAGCCCACATGCCCTCAACATGGGGGGTGGGTGCTTTGGGGCAGAGGGCTCTGCCCCCCCAAAGCACCTTGTCCCCATGTTGATGGGGACAAGGGCCTCTTCCCAACAACCCTGGGCTGTGGTTGTCGGGGTCTGCGGAATTATTAGAATCTGGAAGCCTACTATAACAAGGGGGCCCCCAGATCCTGCCCTACCCCATGTTTCACCAAAAAAGTGTACAAAATGAATAACCACACAAGACAATCAAGGGTCCCTTGATGTTAATTCATCAGCAATCATGCCTCCCGCCGATCCTTCCGCTAAATGCCTGCTCTGCGCTTTGACATTTCTTATATAGGCAGGGGGCAGGGCTACCCAGCTACGTCACTCGGTGGCACCACCCCCTTCTGATGCCATGTGACATTATGTGATGTCAGAAGGGGGCAGTGCCACCAGGTGATGTAGACAGGTGGCCCAGCTCCTTGCCTATATAAGAAATGTCAAAGTGCAGAGCCGGTATTAATCGCGGGGCCTCCCAGGAGGCGGAGCGGTTTTATTTTCTATTTTTAGGGTCGGCAGGCGGCGTGATTGACGATGGATATACATGGAGGGATACCTTTCTTCTTTTTTTTTTTCTTGTGTGGTTATTACTTTTGTACACTTTATGGTGAATGGGTAGGGGTACAAAGTACCCACACCGTTCCTCTCTGCTCCTCCCAAGACCTTCTGTTCTCTCTTGTCTCCTCCTCCCATGCTCGTCTCCAGCACTTCTCCAGAGCCTCTCCCATCCTCTGGAACTCACTTCCCCAATCTGTCCGGTTATCTCCTACACTGTCCACTTTTAGGCGATCCCTGAAGATTCATCTCTTTAGGGAGGCCTATCCTGCCTCCAGCTAACAACCGAATCTTCTACTCCCCTCATCAGTTCATCCCTCACAGTCCCTACCTTTTGTTTCACCAGCCCTTCCCTCTTAGATTGTAAGCTCACAGGGCCTCTCTAACCCTCTTTTTTAAAATTGTACTGTTGATGTATTGTCTCCCTTTATATTGTAAAGAGCTGCACAAACTGTTTGCACTATATAAATCCTGTATAATAATAGTAATAATAATAATAATAATATAATAATATGCAGTAAAGCATGCTTGTTATGTGTTGCATATTGCTTTTTACAGAAAATTACAGCACTGCAGACTGAAAAGGAAATGTCATTTTTATATCATTCAATTACAATATGGCACTATATACGCTATATTATTTATTTTTTTATTTGCTTTTTTTTTTTCCTCGAAAGTGGAGTTACCCTTTAAGAACATCAATAAAAGAGGAAGTCATTAGTTGGGCAAATATTAATTGTGTGTTATAGAGTTTCAGGGCTGGTTTAACTTCCGGAGGTTGGTATTAGAGCAATCTTCGTCTAGACTCTTGTACTAAGGTCCTTTTCTTTGTGGTTGCTAAATACACTTCCTTATAACACCGTATTTGACCAGAGAAGAAGAGGGCATGAGAGAGCATAACTGGAAAAAGTGTTGCTGACGAAATCTGAACAAACTGAACATTCAGAGTAAAAAAACGAAAGAAGAACAACATATACAGGTATGTATTAGCTGCTAATGAAAGATTGTATATGTGTGTGTGTGCGCTGCATGTATCTCCCCACATCTGCCCAATAGAAAACAAAGGGCAAAAAGAAAAAAAAAAGACTACTCCCTATTGCATTCAAGATTTAACAAGTTTTGCTTTTAGATGTTCATTAAGCACTTGCCTACCTGAGCAATTTTTATCTAAAATCTTAAATTTTTGCTAGAAATTACTCTAATCCACCCCCAAAAAAAAAAAGTTTGTATTTTCTGGGAGCAGAGACCCCGGAGAATAAAATGAAGGTATAAATTATAAAGTAGGTACTCCAGCGCTAGCCTATCCGGTATACTAAAAGGGGTTAACTGCTGTTAGCACCGGTTAGCTAATCTGTGGCTAATGTATGAAATGAATGTCAAACAGTGTTGGTGCTGCGTCGTTAATGTAAGTTATCTCACTGTGATCAATATGCACAATACATGGTATAAGTGCCAAAAAACAATATAAAAATCCCCGAAGCAATCATTTAACATAAATAATCCATTAAAATTATGCTCATCTCCATGTGTGAGTAAACAGGCATAAATGAAAACATGCAAGAAAAATTAGTTTTTTAACCACCTGATTACTGTGCACTTAAACCCCCCTCGTGACCAGACCAATTTTCAGCTTTCGGCGCTGACCCACTTGGAATGACAATTGCGCGGTCATACAACACTGTACCCAAATTACATTTTTACCATTTTTTTCCCACAAATAGAGCTTTCTTTTGGTGGTATTTAATCACAGATGGGTTTTTTATTTTTTGCTAAACAAATAAAAAAAGATGGAAAATTAAAAATAAAAAATAAAATCATGTTTAATAGTTTGTTATAAAATTTTGCAAACAGGTAATTTTTCTGCTTCATTGATATGCGCTGATGAGGCGGCACTGGTGGGCACTGATAGGCTGCACTGGTGGGCACTGATAGGCTGCACTGGTGGGGACAGATAAGTCGGTACTGATGGGCACAGCAAAGATGGCACTGATGGGCACGGATGGGTGGCACGGATGGGTGGCACGGATGGGTGGCACGGATGGGCACTGATGGGTGGCACTGATAGATGGCACTGATGGGCACTGATATATGGCACTGATAGGTGGCACTGATAGGTGGCACTAATGGGCACTGAAAGTTGGCACTGATGGGCACTGGTAGGGGACACTGATGAGCACTGGAAGGTGACACTGATGTGCAGCACTGGCACTGTGGCCACTGACAGATGGCACTGTGGGCACTGACAGATGGCACTGTGGGCACTGACAGGTGGAGCTAGTGGGCACTTTTATTATCCAAAGGTGGGCACCATGGACCCTGGGCATATTGCAGTGAGAGGGACTGATGTCCCTCTCACTGCCGCCGGTGATCGGCTTTTTTTTTTCTCCTTGCGTTGTCAGCGCGAGCAGGAAAAAAAGCCGATTACCGGCTCGGTTATTATCACATGATCAGCTGTCATTGGCTGACAGCTGATCACGTGGTAAGGGGTCGGGATCGACCCCTTACTCGGATCTGTGATCCAGCGAGTCTCACAGACTCGCGGATCACAGAGCGCGCCGCGCGCGCCCTTCAGGGGGCACGCAGGCAGCTCGTTGCCGGGACGACGTCTCGTCCCGGCATATCAGATCCGCTCTGTAGCCGTATTTAATTGGTGTAAAACACACACCTTTTCCCCCTGAAGATCAGGTGTGCGTGTGCTATACGCCGATTCCTGATGTCTCTGAGGGAGGAGGAGTAGCGAGTGCCGCTGGATTACACAGAGCCACGATCTCCTGTGTATTCTGGCTCTGTGTAATCCAACACTGGCGAGGCTGCAATGATGGGAAAGGTGAGGCTGCAGATGGGCACTGAACAGGCTGCATTGATGGGCAATTTAGAGGCTGTAGATGGGCACTGAGCAGGGCGCATTTATGGACAATTTAGAGGCTGAAGATGGGCACTGAGTAGGGTGTATTGATGGGCAATTTAGAGGCTGCAGATGGACACTGAGTAGGGTGCATTGATGGGCAATTCAGAGGCTGTAGATGGGCACTGAGCAGAGTTCATTGATGGGCAATTTAGAGGCTGCATATGGGCACTGAGCAGAGTGCATTGATGGGCAATTTAGAGGCTGCATATGGGCACTGATTAGGGTGCATTGATGGGCAATTTAGAGGCTGCATATGGGAACTGAGTAGGGTGCATTGATGGGCAATTTAGAGGCTGCATATGGGCACTGAGCAGAGTGCATTTATGGGAAATTTAGAGGCTGCATATGGGCACTGGTAAGGCTGCATTGATGGGCTGTGACCCTTATTTTTCTTCAAAGTTCTTTATTTAAAATGTAAGTTTTTTTTCTTGAAGCTTTCCTCTTAAAATGAAGGTGCGTGTTATACGTCTGTGCATGTTATACGCCGATAAATACAGTAATTAAAAATAAAAATAAAGATATAAAGTCTGTTTTTAGTTGAAATACTGTAATAGATAAGCGTATTTTTTGGCACTTATATCATGTATTGTGCATTATCAAACACTTATTGTTAGTTGAAAATACGCTAAGGCCCCTTTCACACTGAGGCGTTTTTCAGGCTGAAAATAGCACCTGTATAGCGCCTGAAAAAAAGCGGGTCCAGAGGGCTTTTACACTGGAGCGGTGCGCTAGCAGGATGGTAAAAAAAAGTCCTGCTAGCACGTATTCTTCTACATAGTTTTGGTAAAAAAAAAAAAAAATCGCAATAAGCGTATATTGATCGGTTTGCGCAAAAGTTATAGCGTCTACAAAATAGGGGATAGATTTATAGCATTTCTTTTTTTTTTTACTAGTAATGGCGGCGATCTGCGATTGTTTTTTTTTCGTGACTGCGACATTGCGGCGGACACTTTGGACACTTTTGACACATTTTTGGGACCATTCACATTTACACAGCGATCGTTGCTATAAAATTGCATTGATTACTGTGTAAATGTGACTGGCAGGGAAGGGGTTAACACTAGGGGGCGCTGCAGGGGTTAATATGTTCCCAAGGTAGTGATTCTAACTGTGGGGGGAGGGGACTCACAAGGGGAGGAGACCGATCAGTGTTCCTCCGTACTGTGAACACATGATCGGTCTCCTCGCCACTGACTGGACGTGGAGCTGTGTGTTTACACACACAGCTCCACGGTCCCGCACGGTCCCGCTGTTTTTTAACGGGCAATCGCGGGTGCCCGGCGGACATCGCGGCCGCCAGGCACGCGCACCGGGTCCCGATCAAAGCCGCGCGCGCGCCCCCCAGGCGGCCGGGAATGGGAGGACGTCATATGACGCCCACCCAGGATGGGAGATCCACCTTGTGGGCGTCATATGACTATGGGCGGGATGTGAAGGGGTTAAATGTCAAACCATTTTTAAGTTCCTGTTGCTTTTGTGAATTGGACTTGCTTACTGCATGATTTTTTGCGATATGTACCACCAATTTTTATTTACTTTCATTGTTTACCGCAAAATCTTTATTTTTATGAATTGGACTTTATTTACCACATGCAATAATTTATGCAAACGAGTAACGTGATACCCTTTTTGCATGCGGTAATGTTTAGTGAATCAACCCCTTAAAGTTATAAAAAGAAAAATACAGAAACAAAATGTGTATAAACCATCAACATTCTTAATCTTTTTCTCTATGCAGGCTGAACTTGTTTCTCTAAAATTGTATTACACCCTGATGAGCTTTAATGATATGGACAACTTCCTGTTGGTTCTCTTTGTCTCTTTTTTACTGAGTGAGTTTTCAAGCAATCTTAATTGAATTAAATGTATTTTTTTTCTTTTTATAAACCACCGGTAGGATGAGCTATAAGAAACAGTATAGGGGCTTTTTCTTATATTCTGGACTACTTTTCAATCATATAGACCAGGGGTGTCCAACTTTTTGACCTTTCTGGGTGAAGAGGAAGTAGAGGACGGGCCACACATAAAAATACACTAACAATAAGGAGAGCTGGTGAGCAGAACAACGCAAGCAGATCACTGATATAGATAACATATGTAGCGCTACCCCCAGTTAAGAGAGCCGCTGGTTTGTTTTGGGTCCCTGAGTACAGCTCCACCAACCCCCGGCAATTTGGCTCTACCCGCTCTGGCACAGTTAGTAAAGGGGTACGTCCCTATGCACATAAAACTTAGCTTATACTCTAAGTGTAATTGGTATGAACTCACAAGCAGACTGCTGAAATAAGAATAACTGGCTTTACTTTGGCAGTAAGGAAAAAAGAATAGCAACATGCATTTGAACATATATCTCACAATACTTTAGCAGGTCCCTGCAATATGCACTTTAAACATGTACACAGGTATATGAATCTAACAATGGGGAAACGGAGTGCCAAGCGTGGCGACCATCTGCTATGCACCCCTGAGGTGCAATAAATCTATCTGCGCCTACCTAACGGACCAGGCCTGATCCCTAGTAATAGAGCTCAGTCCTTGTACTAGTACAGTGTTCTTCACCGGCAATAAATCTGTAGAGGTGGTGCACATGTAGCTTTAAATGGTGTCATTTGTAATCCACAAAAAGTAACATTGCTGCTCTGAGGTAAATTGCGCCTAGGCAGTTCAATAGGCATAAAACGTGTGTGTCAATGCAGGATTGAGCCTACAGGCTCTCTCACCAATCCTTGGGGTACCGTCCTCCGATCCGGTCCCTCTAATGGCGGCTCTGGTCTCTTCAATGGCGGCGTCCGGTCTCCTCAGTCACAGCCCTGCACTCCGGTCATCAGCTCCGTCCGACCGACAGTAAGGGGAAGTCTCCGCTCCGCTGCTGTGGATTCTGAGGGGTGGGAGTCTCACTCCATCTGCTGCAAGGCCCAGGCTTCAGGCCTTCAGCTCCGGTCCGCACAGGTGTCTCTGCTGGCTGCAGTCTCCGCGTCACACGCTCTGTCAGCAGAGGCAGGCCAGTCCTGTCAGGCCTCAGAAGAGGAAGTGTCCCAAGAGGAAGAGGCGGTCTCCGCTCTTCCTTTTTATAATCTCCCCCAGCAGCCTCCCGGGCGGAAGTCAGCAGCCCGGGGGCCTGGGGAATCATGGGAGATGTAGTCTCTACCAGAAAAAGGGGTAGAACCCCGCTACACACTCCCCCCACTTTAAATCTTTGGTCCCCAAAGATAGTGTTCAAACTACAAACTTTCTCGGGAACAACATTTTCACATAATTTGGACAGAGGAGCTTCCCACCAATTGGCATGAGATGGGGAGCTGTCCTGTCTACAGGTCACTTCAGTGTGTGCGACCTGCTTAACTGTGCCAGAGAGCGAGCTGGGGTTGCCCTCCACTAAATGAACAGCGGAAGGGTCAGGGCTTTCAGCACTTCTCCTTGCTGTGGTAACAGAGTCCTCTGAACTTTCTCCCATCTTGGGGTAAGTTAACTTCTTGGGAGGCTTCACAACTCTGCGAGCTCTCTGTTCTCTTGGAACTTCTTCAGGAACACATTCTGGCAACATCTCTGGTTCTGGAACATCTTCTTCTTGTTCTGGGTAGAGACCAGGGATATCTTCCCAGCACTCAGGCACATCACTGAATGGCACAAACTCTGTGGCTTCTGGGTTCAATGTGTTATCTTCCACATCTTCAGTAGGTGGAAGATCTATGGCGGAATTTCCTGGAGTTGAGGAAGGCCATAGCCATTCAAGTTCTCCTCTTTCTTCCTCTGGTTGGGGGTCCTGTCCACCCCTAACTTGGGACGTTTGGGACCTAGTATTAGGCCTGGGGGTATCCAGAATGGAAACAGATTCAGGTACATCTCTTACTGGAGGCATTCTGACTGCTTCAGTGAGTGGGAGCAAATGATTCCTATGCCAGGTCTTCAAAGGCCCCAATCTTCCTTCTGGCTTCAACTTGTAGACAGGCAATCCTGGAAGTTTTCTACAGATGATATATGGTTCTGATCTCCATCTATCAGCAATCTTGTGTTTCCCAGGGATCCCTAGGTTTCGTAAGAGTACACGGTCCCCAGGCTGTAGGTCCTGTACTCTAACTTTCAAATCAAAGTTCCTCTTGTTTCGGGCCCCCCTCTGGTTAGAGGCCGCTTGAGCTTTTTCATAAGCTATCTTCAGACTGCGCCTCAGTCTGTCCACATATCCTTTGTGGGAGGCAGCAGAGGCATGGTCTAAGGAAATGCCGAATGCCAAGTCCACTGGCAATCTTGCTTCTCTCCCAAACATAAGTCGGTAAGGGGAAAAACCTGTCACATCACTTGTTGTACAGTTGTAGGCATGCACCAGAGCTGAAATGTGTTGGCTCCAGTGTTGCTTCTTCTCGGTCTCTAAAGTTCCCAACATGTTCAATAGGGTCCTGTTGAACCTTTCAGGCTGGGCATCACCTTGAGGGTGATACGGTGTGGTTCTAGTCTTCTCTACTCCCAGAGAATCTAGTAGCTTCCTGATCAGGCGACTCTCAAAGTCCCTTCCTTGGTCTGAGTGGATTCTCTGTGGCAGTCCATAGTGAACAAAGTACTTCTCCAAGAGTACCTTGGCTACTGTAGAGGCCTTCTGGTCCTTGGTTGGGAAAGCCTGAGCATAACGAGTGAAATGGTCGGTTACCACCAGAACATTTCCCAATCCGCTCAAATCGGGTTCAAGGCAGAGAAAATCAATGCATACCAGATCCATTGGGCCTTCACTCTGTAGGTGGCCCATTGGGGCAGCTTGATGGGGTAAAGTCTTTCTCTGAATGCATCTTGCACAGGAATGGCAATACTCCTCCACTTCGGCCCTCATGCAGGGCCAGTAAAACCGGTCTCTGACAAGTTGGAAGGTTCTCTCTGCTCCCAAGTGACCATGCTGGTCATGTAAGGCAATCAGCACAGTCTCTCGATGCTTTTCCGGGAGAAACAACTGCCACTTGTCTTCTGGTCCATCAGAGGGGCCCCTTCGGTAGACTACCCCCTGATGCACCTGCAGCTAGTCCAACTCTCTTCTCAGTAAGCGAGCTTCTTTGGAAGGGTGAAGGCGAAGTCCCTCTGGACTCTGGCCTTCCAGGGCTTCCAGGACCAATTTCCCCATGGGATCTTCCAATTGGTCACACCTTAACTCCTTCTTGGACAGCTTCGGCAGACACTCTTCTGCCAGTTGAGTTACCCCACAGTAACACTTTGGGACTCCCACTGTGGTAACTCCTATCTCTTCAGCTCTGGATCCTCCTCTGGCTTGGAGTTCAGCCCCTTGACAAAGGGCTCGCACTCCTTCTGGTGCCACTTGAGTCCAGTCTTCCCAGTCATCGACCATGACATGGGATCTTCGGGACAGGGCATCTGCATCCCTATTTCCAGCCCCTGGTCTGTACTTGAGACTGAAATTGAATCCAGACAACGCCGCCAACCATCTGTGTCCAGTTGCATCCAGCTTGGCGGTGGTGAATAGATAAGTCAAGGGGTTGTTATCTGTCTTTACAGTAAACTCGGCCCCATACAAGTAGTCTCTCAACTTGTCAACAACTGCCCACTTGAGGGCTAAGAACTCCAACTTGTGGGTGGGATAGTTCTTCTCGGAGGGGGTCAGGCTCCGGCTCACATAGGCCACTGGTCGTAGCTGGTCTTCATACTCCTGGTAGAGTACTCCACCTAGGCCCTCATGGCTGGCATCAACGTGTAGCTCATAGGGTCTAGTGGGATCAGCATAGGCCAAAACTGGGGCTGTGGTGAGACTTCTCTTCAAGGTCCTGAAAGCCTCTTCACACCTTGAGTTCCACTGGTCTTGGACCGACTCACTGGACCTCCTAGGCCCCATTCCATCTTCCTCTCCTTCTGTCTTCAGCAGCTCGTTGAGGGGTTTGGCAATGCGGGCAAATCCATCCACAAACCTGCGGTAGTAGGAGCAGAACCCTAAGAAAGACCGAAGTTCTGTAACTGTTGTGGGCCTTGGCCACGAAGTAACTGCCTCCAACTTCTCAGGGTCTGTAGCCACTCCTTTTTCAGACACTATGTGTCCCAGATAGTTCACAGAAGACTGATAGAACCGACACTTCTCTGGAGAAAGTTTAAGTCCCTCTTCACTGAGCCTCTTCAGTACTTTCTCCAACCTGGCTTCATGTTCTTCCAAAGTCTTTCCAAAGACAATGACATCGTCCAGATACACAAGGACTTCTATGAGGTTCATGTCTCCAACTGTCCTTTCCATTAGGCGTTGAAACGTAGCAGGAGCTCCAGATAGGCCCTGAGGCATCCTGTTGAACTCAAAGAATCCTACTGGGGTTATGAAGGCAGTCTTTTCTCTATCTTCTGGATGCATGGGGATCTGGTAATACCCACTCTTGAGGTCCATCACACTGAACCACTTAGCTCCAGATAAACTCTGTAAGGCATCTTCTATCCTTGGCGTGGTGTACTGGTCAGGAATGGTCCTCCTGTTGAGAGTTCTGTAGTCAATGCAGAGTCTCAATGACCCATTCTTCTTTCTGACTACCACAATTGGGGAGGCGTAGGGGCTTCTGGACTCCCTAATCACTCCCGTCTTCTTCAGTTCCGCAAGCTGCTCCCTCAGATCCTCCAGATCTGCTAGCGGGACTCGCCTCACTCTCTCTCTGAATGGCTTGTCCTCTTGCATGCGGATACGATGGGTGGCACTCTTCGCACACCCCACATCAAACTCATCTTTAGAGAAAATCTTCTCCCATCTGGTCAGCTGGGCCTTGGCTCTCTCTTTCCAAGCTCCAGGTAGGTTTGGGTTTTCCATGGAGAGTTTCTTCCAAACATCTTCACTTTCACCCGTCCCCTTTACTTCTGACCAGCCAACTGGGACAGCAGGACTCACCTGTCCCAGAAGCATCCTGGCAGGGATCTCCACGGGCTGCTCCGTCGAGTTCCTCACACTGACAGGGACTCTTCCTCTAGCCTTCTTCAGGTCCTTCAGTGAAATTACTTCTGGTATCACTTCCAGACCTGAGTGACCCTCCATTGGGTCAGGTTCCAGCATTACAAAGGGGCCAGGCTGCTCCCAAGTAAGTTTCACCGTGGCTCTCATGCAGGTCACTTCTCCAGGCTGTAACACTGCTCCTTCTTTTCCAAGCCTCCATACCCTTCCTATCCCCTCACTTGGGGTCTTCTGCTCTAGGACCAACCGCTGGTAGGCTGCCTTCAGCATGGGATGGATCTTGGGAGTTGAAAGATTCTCTTTCTTCACCAGGGGGGTCAGAAGCCTTCTGACTAGGTCCGTGTTCGTCCCTATAATCAGGGACGTCTTGCTGGTTCCTGGTGGGCGGGGACACACCACTGCTAAGGTGTCGAACACTTCAGACTTCCCAGCTACGGATGGGTCAAACGTCAATCTGATGGGTAAGTATCCATCATAGGGGAAACTCTGAGTTCCCAATCCCCTTATCTCCAACTCTTCTATCTTCTGTATAGGCAGATGACTCAGGTATCTGTCATAGAAGTCCCTGTACAACAGGGTCACTTGTGCTCCAGTGTCCAGAAGGGCCTTCGTGTACACTCCTTCCACTTGGATGGGTACAGTAGGGGATGGACCAACTAGCTCCTCTGGGTAGGGCCTAGTTGATGCTGTCCTCTTCTTTGGACTCTTTGCTTTTCCAGCACTTGATTTGCACTTGCTCCTTTCTTGAGCCTGGTATGCATTGACTTTCTCCCTCTTACTGGGAGTGTGAACCCGTTGAGGGATATTGTTATCTCTCACTTTGAAGAGTTCACGCTTGGGGGTGCTGTGTCTCTTCGGAGGGGTCTTGCCCCCTTTCTCTGGAGTGCACCTTGGTTGAGGATCCCTGGGCCCCTTCTGAGGGGTTTGGTCTCCTCGCTTTCTCTTCCTGTTGTGCTTCTTGGAGCTCACTGAAGGTGATGGGCACCCGGTTGACTCCTTCACCGGGGCCCTTTGGCGTTTCCCGCCGGCTGGCGGCTTTCTGCCTTCTTCTTCTTGGGACTGGAACATATGGCTGCAATATGACCAATTCCTCCACAATTAAAGCAAATCATCTCACTGTGGTCAAGAGGGGATGCTGGTGCTGGAACAGCTGGAAACAATTCCCTCCTGGTTGTTTCCTTCTTGGGACTGGGCGTCTCTTTCGCCACTAGAGATGTCAGTATCTCCATCATCTGGGACATCTGCAACTTCAGGGCATCTACCTCTGTGTCTCTTTCAGGGGTTAAGGCCGACCTGACCGTGGCCACTGGAGGCTTTGTAGACCCCATCACCTGCTTCTCCCTTTTCTCCTCCAACATGGCCTCTTCTTCTCTGACCATTCGGATGAGGTCAGGGTAGTCCAGGCTCTTCCCATCCTGCCGGGTGCGTAGAATTAGTGCGACAGGGTCCAGGGGTTGGGCTCCCCTCATCACCTGCTGGGCACGGGCTTCATCTACCTTCCCTGGATCTATCCCCTTCTTCAGGATAATCCTATGCAGGATCTTGTCTATGCGTCCCATGTACTCTGACAGCTTCTCCCCTGTCTTCTGGTAACAGTGTTCCAGTTGATAGGTAAGTTCTGTGACTTTTTCTGTCCCACCAAACACACCTTCCAGGATGTCTATGTAGTCCTGGGCAGTGCAATCCTTTTTACTCGTCTTCAGATTGCGTATGGCCTCTAAGGCAGGTCCTTTTAGGCTTTCAACAATCCTTTGCTTCTTTCTGCCTTCTGAGACCTCCCATTCTTCTAGGGCCTGCGTGGCACCATCTAGCCACTCTTCAAATCCCTCTTCTCCCGAGGGTACAGGTGTCCTCCCTGAAAACATCCGGAGTTTCCTGCATCCCGACATTGGGCAATCCCCGGGGTCTCTTCTGCACTGGGTTACAATTTCCCCTAGGACAGCACACAGTTCTGCACTAAGAGTAGTGTGTGTGGGTGCGGGACTTTCCGCGCCCTTCTGCTCCTCCTTCTTTGGGGATAGAATGGCTTTCATAGGAGAGTAGTCTCCCTTGCGTGGCAGCGCATGCAGCACTTGGTAGTGCTGACCATTTGGTGCCTGTATGCTGTGGCTCCTGAACTGCTCTGGAGTCTCTTCCTTCCACTCTATTAAGGCGTATGTGTACCCAGCATCATTTCTCATGTCCATTATCCATGACTTCTCGCATGGGGATAATGACATTATGAGCTGCTTCACTGCCTCTCTCTGCCACATCCCTGGCAGTTCAATGACTGCTGCTGCGGCTGGGTCAGCGGCCCATGTTGCGGACCACCGTCCCACTTCTATCGGGTCCATGCCGGCACCTTCTGGCGGCTTTTCCCGCTGACTCAGGATCCCGGAATACGAGCCCCCACGTGTAGCGCTACCCCCAGTTAAGAGAGCCGCTGGTTTGTTTTGGGTCCCTGAGTACAGCTCCACCAACCCCCGGCAATTTGGCTCTACCCGCTCTGGCACAGTTAGTAAAGGGGTACGTCCCTATGCACATAAAACTTAGCTTATACTCTAAGTGTAATTGGTATGAACTCACAAGCAGACTGCTGAAATAAGAATAACTGGCTTTACTTTGGCAGTAAGGAAAAAAGAATAGCAACATGCATTTGAACATATATCTCACAATACTTTAGCAGGTCCCTGCAATATGCACTTTAAACATGTACACAGGTATATGAATCTAACAATGGGGAAACGGAGCGCCAAGCGTGGCGACCATCTGCTATGCACCCCTGAGGTGCAATAAATCTATCTGCGCCTACCTAACGGACCAGGCCTGATCCCTAGTAATAGAGCTCAGTCCTTGTACTAGTACAGTGTTCTTCACCGGCAATAAATCTGTAGAGGTGGTGCACATGTAGCTTTAAATGGTGTCATTTGTAATCCACAAAAAGTAACATTGCTGCTCTGAGGTAAATTGCGCCTAGGCAGTTCAATAGGCATAAAACGTGTGTGTCAATGCAGGATTGAGCCTACAGGCTCTCTCACCAATCCTTGGGGTACCGTCCTCCGATCCGGTCCCTCTAATGGCGGCTCTGGTCTCTTCAATGGCGGCGTCCGGTCTCCTCAGTCACAGCCCTGCACTCCGGTCATCAGCTCCGTCCGACCGACAGTAAGGGGAAGTCTCCGCTCCGCTGCTGTGGATTCTGAGGGGTGGGAGTCTCACTCCATCTGCTGCAAGGCCCAGGCTTCAGGCCTTCAGCTCCGGTCCGCACAGGTGTCTCTGCTGGCTGCAGTCTCCGCGTCACACGCTCTGTCAGCAGAGGCAGGCCAGTCCTGTCAGGCCTCAGAAGAGGAAGTGTCCCAAGAGGAAGAGGCGGTCTCCGCTCTTCCTTTTTATAATCTCCCCCAGCAGCCTCCCGGGCGGAAGTCAGCAGCCCGGGGGCCTGGGGAATCATGGGAGATGTAGTCTCTACCAGAAAAAGGGGTAGAACCCCGCTACACATATATTATGATTGTGCTACTGATCTATGGAAAAGGAATTGCTGCCCACATCTCTGAATCAGAAATGAAATAGAACAATTTCCTCTATGGGACTTTAAAAGGCCGAAACTCCTTGACAATCAAAATGTATTTGAAATATATTCATCATGTTGATCATGTATATACATGTGTTTCCTTTTGATATTTCACCTGTAAAATATTTATGCATCCGACAGACCAAAAAAAAAAAAAAACGTAGGCCACTTACGATCTGCCTCGATGGGAGGCACCCGTCGTAATGACCGGCCTCTCAGGTGACGGCTCTTTTACAACTCAGGGCGGGGCCACACAATGACATCTCTGGGTGACCCCGCCCACCTCTGACACACGGGGACATCCCTATGGCTTTCCCGTAGCGTCAGAGGGGGCGGGTCACTTGGTCACGTAACCGGGTGGCCCCGCCCCCTCTGACACACAGGGACATCCCTTTGGCTTTCCTGTAGCGTCAGTCACCTCAGTCCGTCAGAACGAGAGAAGAAGAAGAACAAGACTTCGTGGGACAGTTTTTTTGTATTTATTTTTTAAATAGAGAACTTGTCCCAAAGCGTGTATTGTCTTTTATTTACCATTTCACACATTTTTTGTGAAATGGTAGGGGAACATTTGTACCCCCTTACAATTTCACACAGGTTGGGGCTGGGATCTGGGGGTCCCCTTGTTAAAGGGGGCTTCCAGATTCCGATAAGCCCCCCTGCCCGCAGACCCCCACAACCACCGCAAGGGTTGCGGGGATGAGGCCCTTCTCCCCATCAAAATGGGGACAAGGCGCTTTGGGGGGCTACCCCAAAGCACCCTCCCAATGTTGAGGGCTTGTGGCCTGGTACTGTTCAGGAGGGAGGGGCGCTCTCTCATCCCCCCTCTTTTCCTGCAGCCTGCCAGGTTGGGTGCTCGGATAAGGGTCTGGTATGGATTTTTGGGGAGACCCCACGCCATTTTTTTTTTTATTTTGGCGCGGGGTTCCCCTTAAAATCCATACCAGACCTGAGGGGTTTGGTATGGATTTTGAGGGGAGCCCCCACGCAATTTTTTTTTAATTTTGGCTCGGGGTTCCCCTTAATATCCATACCAGACCTGAGGGGTTTGGTATGGAATTTGGGGGGACCCCCACGCATTTTTTTTTTAATTTTGGTTCGGGGTCCCCTGAACTTTTATGTGTATTGCTGGGACCGACAATTCATTATAGCCGCGAGTACTTTTAAATTACTTTTTTTCCTTTAGAAATGTAATTTTGCTCTCGGACTGTTAAACACGGGAAACATGCGCCACTTTACAGGCATACTATAGACACCCCCCAGATACGAAATTTAAAGGAATATTACACTTTTATTGTTTCACTTTAAGCATTATTAAAACCACTGCTCCCCAAAAAACTTCAGTTTTTAAAACTTTTTTTTGCATTGATACAAGGACCCAGGACCCAGGTCCCCAAACACAGTCCCATAGACTTTAACGGTGTTCGCGTGTTCGAACAAATTTTTTGCCTGTTCACATGTTCTGCTGCGAACCGAACAGAGGGGGTGTTCGGCCCATCCCTAGTTTGGAGGCATTCATAGCTGTCTTTATAGGAAGTATTCTGTACATCAGGGGTGTCAAACTCAATTAAATTGTGGGCTGTATCAGCATTATGGTTGGCCTCAAAGGGCTGGATGTATCTGTAAGAATAAATGTTCACAGCATCCCATGCCCCCTTACATCAGATGTCAAGAGTCCCCCCACCATCAGAAGTCAAGTGTCCCCCACCGTTTGTTACATCACAGTGCACCCCCTTTACCTTGTGCTGCTTTGGGGCAGAGCTGGGAATCAGAAAGTGCAGTGTCTGGAGGATGACCAGAGGAGGGCTGGACTCTACTAAATGCTGAGACCAGGGGAGGCGAAGACGAGAGGGTGCTGTGGCTGCACAGAGAGGCACAGGATCTGAAGGAAGTGTTTCATCTTCCACTTTGCTGTTGACTGCTGAGACGGGGAAGGTGGGGGGGCATATTTGAGTCTCTTCGCGGCTACATGGAGAAGTGCAGGATCTGGTGAAGGAGTTCTCCTCTCTTATACTGACTGCTGAGACAAGGTGAGGGCAGAGACTAGAGGGTGTCACAGCTACAGAAGAGGTGAGAGGGCCACATGAAATGGCCTGGATGATCGGATTCGGCCTTGTGTTTGACAAATGTGCTTTACATAATAAAGAAAGGTTGGAAATTTTCAGCCTAATTTTATGGATATTTGCACAACAAATGTTTTGTACATACAGTAGATCCCTTAGATTTGAACTCAGGGCAAAATAAAGAAGGGGGTATAGCAGTGGTTCTCAGCCTCAGTCCTCGAGTACCTTCAGCAGGCCATGGTTTCAGGTTTTCCTTTATTTTGCACAGCTGCCTTAAATCAATATCAATGACATGGTCTCGATGGAGCTATTTTATTTAAGGGAAGTTCCCAAAACATGGTTCATTGGGGGAACTTGAGGACTGAGATTGAGAACCACTGGCATATAGGATACAGTCTGTCAGTAGCATTAACACAGCAGTCCTTGTTTTTCAGAGTTCCTCCTGCAACATAGTGGTATGACCTATTGATCCGGCCACTAAGTTTGTTATTTCCCAGCTTCAATTAAGCAAGGTTTGCTTAACCGCTTGCCGACTGTATAACTTAGATATATGGCAGAAAGGCAGCTCTGCTGCGCAGGATCACGTACCTAGTATGTGATCCTCAGTGATGTAAGTAACTGAGTTAAAATAAAGTTACATAGAGTTACATAACGCAGTTACTTTAGAGGGTAACGAGTAATCTAACTGATTACTTTTCCCCTCATGGTAACTCAGTTCCCATTACTTTGGCTTAGTTACCCCAATTACATCTACCGCCACTAGATGGCAGTAGTGTAATTCCGGTGTCCTGCCGAAAAAGTTCCCCCGCCGGATAAGAACCCCCTGTACTGCGCAGGCGCAGGGCTTGCGCAGTACGAAGGACTACGGAGCTTCCAAAAATTGCCGAACCTAAACAGCTCTGAGTGAACTCTACACCGCGCAGGCGCAGTTAACATGTAATTGTACGAGGCGATGCCGCACGCTCCCGATGCTCGTGCTACTCTGCAAGGGGCGTCTATCGTGTAAGTAAGGGGCGGGTCTAGTATTACTGTAACCAAGGGGCGCATTTATTAAGTGTTCTTGCATAGCAAGATCACTTATTGTTATCTCACATATATATTATTATTAAGTGTTCTTGCATAGCAAGATCACTTATTGTTATCTCACATATATATTATTATTATTATTATTATTCTTATAGCCAAATTTTGCACGCTAACTCCTCCCACAGTTTTTATGCTACATATACCGAATATATACCAAAACGTGCGGATTGTTCCCGAATGGTGTGCTATTACTTTGTGGAACGTTTTTCCGAATGGTTCACGAAATATCGTCATTTTTGCGGCGAAATTTGTCCCATAGGAATGAATGGAGAAATGTTCAAAACTAGTGGGAGGTGACAAAAGCTCTGAGGGGAATTATAGCTCCTCCCACATAGCTCTGAGGGCAATTATAGGTAGTCTTCGTCGTTTCGCCGAATGGTTTACGAAATATCGTCATTTTTGCGGCGAAATTTGTCCCATAGGAATGAATGGAGAAATGATCAAAACTAGAGTGGGAGGTGACAAAAGCTCAGAGGGGAATTATAGGTAGTCCCACACTGAGCTGAGGGGGATTATAGGTAGTCCCACACAGCTGAGGGGAATTATAGGTAGTCCCACACAGCTCTGAGGGCGATTATAGGTAGTCCCACACAGCTGAGGGGAATTATAGGTAGTCCCACACAGCTCTGAGGGCGATTATAGGTAGTCCCACACAGCTCTGAGGGGGATTATAGTTAGTCCCACACAGCTCTGAGGGGAATTATGAAATTTGAAAAAAAAAATAATAAAAAAAAAATAATAATAATAAAAAAAATAAAAATAAAATAATTTTAGAAAAAAAAATGAAAATTTGGAAATTTGAAAAAAAATCTTTTTTGAAAAAAAAATAATTTTAGAAAAAATATATAATATAAAAAAAATAATAATAATTAAAAAAAATCATTAAAAAAAAAATAATTTTTGAAAAAAAATATTTTTTATAAAAAAAAAAAAAATCAATAATTTTAGAAAAAAAATGAAAATTTAGGAAATTTGAAGAAAAAAAATTATTTTTGAAAAAAAAAAAATATTTTTGAAAAAAAAAAAATATTTTTGAAAAAAAAAAAATATTTTTGAAAAAAAAAATTATTTTCGAAAAAAAAAATTATTTTCGAAAAAAAATATTTTTATAAAAAAAATCAATCATTTTAGAAAAAAAATGAAAATTAGGAAATTTGAAAAAAAAATGTGAAAAAAAAAAATTTTGAAAAAAATAATTTTGAAAAATGTATTTTTAGAAAAAATTGAATAAACATCTAAAAAATCATTTAAAAAAAATCATGAAAAAAAAATAATTATTTTTGAAAAAAATAAATAAATGTTTAGTTACTCAAGCCACTCCACCCAGTTTCTCCGCCCACTCCAGTAGGTGGAGGCAAGAACACGTCACACAATTTCCCCAGAAATTGTATTTTTTCTAGTTATTATTATTATTATTCTTATAGCCAAATTTTGCACGCTAACTCCTCCCACAGTTTTTATGCTACATATACCGAATATATACCAAAACGTGCGGATTGTTCCCGAATGGTGTGCTATTACTTTGTGGAACGTTTTTCCGAATGGTTCACGAAATATCGTCATTTTTGCGGCGAAATTTGTCCCATAGGAATGAATGGAGAAATGTTCAAAACTAGAGTGGGAGGTGACAAAAGCTCTGAGGGGAATTATAGCTCCTCCCACACAGCTCTGAGGGGATTATAGGTAGTCCCACACAGCCCTGAGGGGATTATAGGTAGTCCCACACAGCTCTGAGGGGATTATAGGTAGTCCCACACAGCTCTGAGGGGATTATAGGTAGTCCCACACATCTCTGAGGGGGATTATAGGTAGTCCCACACAGCTCTGAGGGGAATTATAGGTAGTCCCACACATCTCTGAGGGGAATTATAGGTAGTCCCACACAGCTGAGGGGGATTATAGGTAGTCCCACACAGCTCTGAGGGAATTTTAGGTAGTCCCACACAGCTCTGAGGGAGAATTATAGGTAGTCCCACACAGCTCTGTGGAATCATAGGTAGTCCCCCACAGCTGAGGGGAATTATAGGTAGTCCACACAGCTCTGAGGGGGATTATAGGAAGGTCCTACACAACTCTGAGGGGAATTATAACTAGTCCCACACAGCTCTGAGGGGAATTATGAAATTTGAAAAGAAAAAAATAATAAAAAAAAATAAAAATAAATAATAATTTAGAAAAAAAATGAAAATAGGAAATTTAAAAAAAAAAAATCTTTTTTGAAAAAAAAATTCTTTTTTAAAAAAAAAATTCTTTTTTGAAAAAAAAATAATTTTAGAAAAAAAAATATCATTTAAAAAAAAAATAATAATTAAAAAAAATCATTAAAAAAAAAACAAAACATTTTTGAAGAAAAAAAAAATTATAAAAAAAAAAATAATAATTTTAGAAAAATAAAAATTAGGAAATTTTAAAAAAAAATCAAAAAAAAATTTTAATTAAAAAAAAATAAAATAATTCAAAAAAATAATTAAAAAAAATTTTTTTTTATAAAAAAAATCAATCATTTTAGAAAAAAAATGAAAATTAGGAAATTTGAAAAAAAAAATATCTTTTTGGAAAAAAAAAGTAATTTTTTGAAAAAATATTTTTTTTTAGAAATAATTAAATAAAAATAAAAAAAAAACATTTAAAAAAAATCATTAAAAAATAATCATTTTTGAAAAAAATAAATAATCATTTTTGAAAAAAATAAATAAAAGTTTAGTTACTCAAGCCACTCCACCCAGTTACTCCGCCCACTCCAGTAGGTGGAGGCAAGAACACGTCACACAATTTCCCCAGAAATTGTATCTTTTCTAGTTATTATTATTATTCTTATAGCCAAATTTTGCACGCTAACTCCTCCCACAGTTTTTATGCTACATATACCGAATACATACCAAAACGTGCGGATTGTTCCCGAATGGTGTGCTATTACTTTGTGGAACGTTTTTCCGAATGGTTCACGAAATATCGTCATTTTTGCGGCGAAATTTGTCCCATAGGAATGAATGGAGAAATGTTCAAAACTAGAGTGGGAGGTGACAAAAGCTCTGAGGGGAATTATAGCTCCTCCCACACAGCTCTGAGGGATTATAGGTAGTCCCACACAGCCCTGAGGGGATTATAGGTAGTCCCACACAGCTCTGAGGGGATTATAGGTAGTCCCACACAGCCCTGAGGGGATTATAGGTAGTCCCACACAGCTCTGAGGGGATTATAGGTAGTCCCACACAGCTCTGAGGGGATTATAGGTAGTCCAACACAGCTCTGAGGGAGATTATAGGTAGTCCCACACAGCTGAGGGAATTATAGGTAGTCCCTCACAGCTGAGGGGAATTATAGGTAGTCCCACACAGCTGAGGGGGATTATAGGTAGTCCCACACAGCTCTGAGGGGGGTATAGGGAGTCCCACACAGCTCTGAGGGGAATTATAGGTAGTCCAACACAGCTCTGAGGGGATTATAGGTAGTCCCACACATCTCTGAGGGGGATTATAGGTAGTCCCAAACAGCTCTGAGGGGGAATTATAGGTAGTCCCACACAGCTGAGGGGGATTATAGGTAGTTCCACACAGCTCTGAGGGGAATTATAGGTAGTCCCACACATCTCTGAGGGAGATTATAGGTAGTCCCACACATCTCTGAGGGGGATTATAGGTAGTCCCACACATCTCTGAGGGGAATTATAGGTAGTCCCACACATCTCTGAGGGGAATTATAGATAGTCCCACACATCTCTGAGGGGAATTATAGCTCCTCCAACACAGCTCTGAGGGGAATTATAGGTAGTCCCACACAGCTGAGGGGGATTATAGGTAGTCCCACACAGCTCTGAGGGGGGTTATAGGTAGTCCCACACAGCTCTGAGGAGAATTATAGGTAGTCCCACACAGCTCTGAGGGGAATTATAGGTAGTCCAACACAGCTCTGAGGGGGATTATAGGTAGTCCAACACAACTCTGAGGGGGATTATAACTAGTCCCACACAGCTCTGGAGGGGAATTATGAAATTTGAAAAGAAAAAATAAAAAAAAAATAATAAAATAAAAAAAATAAAATAAAATAATTTTAGAAAAAAATATGAAATTAGGAAATTTAAAAAAAATAATTCTTTTTTGAAAAAAAAATTATTTTAGAAAAAAAATATCATTTAAAAAAAAAAAAATAATAATTAAAAAAAAATCATTAAAAAAAAAACATTTTTGAAAAAAAAATAATTTAAAAAAAAATAATAAAAAAAAAAATAATTTTAGAAAAAAAAAAGGAAAATTAGGAAATTTGAAAAAAAAAAAATCTTTTTTGAAAAAGAAATCTTTTTTGAAAAAATATATTTTTTTGGGAAAAAAAAAATTAATAAAAAAATAAAAAAAAATATGTTTTTTTGAAAAAAATATCATTTAAAAAAAAATAATAAAAAAAAAAAATTGAAAAAATTTTTTTTTTTTATAAAAAAAAAAAATCAATCATTTTAGAAAAAAATTTTTTTTTTTTAAATAATTAAATAAAAATAAAAAAAAATCATTTAAAAAAAATCATTAAAAAAAAAATAATCATTTTTGAAAAAAAATAAATACGTTTAGTTACTCAAGCCACTTCACCCAGTTACTCCGCCCACTCCAGTAGGTGGAGGCAAGAACACGTCACACAATTTCCCCAGAAATTGTATCTTTTCTAGTTATTATTATTATTCTTATAGCCAAATTTTGCACGCTAACTCCTCCCACAGTTTTTATGCTACATATACCGAATATATACCAAAACGTGCGGATTGTTCCCGAATGGTGTGCTATTACTTTGTGGAACGTTTTTCCGAATGGTTCACGAAATATCGTCATTTTTGCGGCAAAATTTGTCCCATAGGAATGAATGGAGAAATGTTCAAAACTAGTGGGAGGTGACAAAAGCTCTGAGGGGAATTATAGCTCCTCCCACATAGCTCTGAGGGCAATTATAGGTAGTCTTCGTCGTTTCGCCGAATGGTTTACGAAATATCGTCATTTTTGCGGCGAAATTTGTCCCATAGGAATGAATGGAGAAATGATCAAAACTAGAGTGGGAGGTGACTAAAGCTCAGAGGGGAGTTATAGGTAGTCCCACACAGCTGAGGGAATTATAGGTAGTCCCACACAGCTCTGAGGGGAATTATAGGTAGTCCCACACAGCTGAGGGGAATTATAGGTAGTCCCACACAGCTCTGAGGGGATTTATAGATAGTCCCACACAGCTCTGAGGGGAATTATAGGTAGTCCCACACAGCTCTGAGGGGAATTATAGGTAGTCCCACACAGCTCTGAGGGGAATTATAGCTAGTCCCACACAGCTCTGAGGGGAATTATGAAATTTGAAAAGGAAAAATTAAAAAAAAATAATAATAATAAAAAAAAAAAAAATAATAATTTTAGAAAAAAATATGAAATTAGGAAATTTAAAAAAAATAATTCTTTTTTGAAAAAAAATTTTATAAAAAAAATATCATTTAAAAAAAAAAAATAATTAAAAAAAATCATTAAAAAAAAAAAACATTTTTGAAAAAAAAAATAATTAAAAAAAAATAATAATAAAAAAATAAAAAATAAAATAATTTTAGAAAAAAAAAATGAAAATTAGGAAATTTGAAAAAAAAAAAATCTTTTTTGAAAAAAAAAAAATCTTTTTTGAAAAAAAAAATCTTTTTTGAAAAAAAATATATTTTTGGGAAAAAAAATCTTTTTTGAAAAAAATATCATTTAAAAAAAAAATGATAATAACTCAAAAAAAAATTAAATTTTTTTTTTTTTTTTTTACAAAAAAAAAAATCAATCATTTTAGAAAAAAATGAAAATGAGGAAATTTTAAAAAAAATAATCTTTTTGGAAAAAAAAATAATTTTTGAAAAAAAAAAACATTTTTTGAAAAAAAAAATAATTTTTGAAAATATTCTTTTTTTAAAATAATTAAATAAAAATCAAAAAAAATCATTTAAAAAAAATCATTAAAAAAATAATCATTTTTGAAAAAAATAAATACGTTTAGTTACTCAAGCCACTTCACCCAGTTACTCCGCCCACTCCAGTAGGTGGAGGCAAGAACACGTCACACAATTTCCCCAGAAATTGTATCTTTTCTAGTTATTATTATTATTCTTATTATAGCCAAATTTACCACCCTAACTCCTCCCACAGTTTTTACGCTACATATACCAAATATATACCAAAACGTGTGGATTGTTCCCGAATGGTGTGCTATTACTTTGTGGAACGTTTCGCTGAACGTTTCACGAAATATCGTCATTTTTGCGGCGAAATTTGTCCCATAGGAATGAATGGAGAAATGTTCAAAACTAGAGTGGGAGGTGACAAAAGCTCTGAGGGAAATTATAGCTTCTCCCACACAGCTCTGAGGGGATTATAGGTAGTCCCACACATCTCTGAGGGGAATTATAGGTAGTCCCACACATCTCTGAGGGGAATTATAGGTAGTCCCACACAGCTGAGGGGGATTATAGGTAGTCCCACACAGCTCTGAGGGGAATTATAGGTAGTCCCACACATCTCTGAGGGGAATTATAGGTAGTCCCACACATCTCTGAGGGGAATTATAGGTAGTCCCACACATCTCTGAGGGGAATTATAGCTCCTCCAACACAGCTCTGAGGGGAATTATAGGTAGTCCCACACAGCTGAGGGGGATTATAGGTAGTCCCACACAGCTCTGAGGGGGGTTATAGGTAGTCCCACACAGCTCTGAGGAGAATTATAGGTAGTCCCACAAAGCTCTGAGGGGAATTATAGGTAGTCCAACACAGCTCTGAGGGGGATTATAGGTAGTCCTACACAACTCTGAGGGGAATTATAACTAGTCCCACACAGCTCTGAGGGGAATTATGAAATTTGAAAAGAAAAAAGTAAAAAAAAAAAAAATAATAATAAAAAAATAAAAAATAAAATAATTTTAGAAAAAAAAATAAAATTAGGAAATTTAAAAAAAAAAAAAATCTTTTTTGAAAAAAAAAATTATTTTAGAAAAAAAATATCATTAAAAAAAAAAACATTTTTGAAAAAAAAAAAAAAAATTATAAAAAAAAAATAATAATTATTTTATAAAAAAAATGAAAATTAGGAAATTTGAAAAAAAATAATAATTTTAGAAAAAATATATAATTTAAATAATAATAATAATAATAAAAAAATCATTAAAAAAAAAACATTTTTGAAAAAAAAATTTTTATAAAAAAATAAAAAATCAATCATTTTAGAAAAAAAAAGAAAATTAGGAAATTTGAAAAAAAAATAATTTTAGAAAAAAATTTTTTTTATACAAAATAAATAAAAAATCAATCATTTTAGAAAAAAAATGAAAATTATGAAAATTGAAAAAAATAATTCTTTTTTGAAAAAAAAATAATTTTAGAAAGAAATATCATTTAAAAAAATAATAATTCAAAAAAATCATTAAAAAAAAAATTTTTGAAAAAAAAAATTGTTTATAAAAAAAAATCAATCATTGTAGAAAAAAAAATGAAAATTAGGAAATTTGAAAAAAAAATTTTTTGGAAAAAATAAATACTTTTTGAAAAAAAAAAAATTTTGGGAAAATTTTTTATAAAAATCAAAAAAATCATTTAAAAAAATTCATTAAAAAATAATCATTTTTGAAAAAAATAAATAAAAGTTTAGTTACTCAAGCCACTCCACCCAGTTACTCCGCCCACTCCAGTAGGTGAAGGCAAGAACACGTCACACAATTTCCCCAGAAATTGTAGCTTTTCTAGTTATTATTGTTATATGTCGAGCTCTGCCCATTAATTTAACATTCGCCCTTTTCTGTAGCCATCCGCCCCTTACACGATATAATAATAATAGACCCGCCCCTTTCTTACACGCTATAACAGATCTGCCCCTTGGTTAGAGTAATAATAGAGCAGCCCCTTGGTTACACGATATATAACAATAATAATAAATGTGCCCCTTGGTTACAGTAATACTAGACCCGCCCCTTAGTTACACGTGTAGAATATTTTAAAAAAAAGTCAGTTACTTTGCTGCGTAACTAATTACTTTTCCAATGTAGTAACTGAGTTACTAACACAATTACTTTTTGGGAGAAGTAATTTGTAACTTAACTAATTACTTTTTTAAAGTAAGATGACCAACACTGGTGATCCTGCACTTCAGGGTTGGGGGCCACGTATGCGTGCCACCTGCAGCCCACTATCGCTGTGATTAGACACAGCGGGGGCTGATTAGTGGACTCAACGTCCACCGGGACCAGCCGATTGTTCGGGACACAAGCAGAACTGTGCTCTGCCTATGTAAACAAGGCAGATTGTCATTCTGTCAGTTGGGAAGGTATTGATCCCTTGTTCTTGCAAAGCAGGGACATGGATCTATGCCTTCCACTAGTAAAACCACCTCCCACACAGTGACCAAGCACTGGCTATGAAAAATATATAAAAAAGTGCTCAGGTGCTTCAGTGAAAAGTGCAACGGTGCTCCAAAACGTTTGAATCGGTGAAGTGGCTCCCCCTTTGGTGTCCCCCACTCACCAAAATTATTGGATCCTCAGCTTCGCAGTCTGGGATCAAAAAGGCATTGATCTAATGATCTGGGGATATGCTGGATGGTTGCTCGGTAAAATCTTGGAGGGAGATGTTTTAAGACAGGAAGGATATACCACACTCCATAGATGGGGAAACAGAGAGAGAACTCAAAGTGAACTAACGTTTGGCATCAATTATCAAGTGCATTCAATGCGCAACTTACAGGATTTTTGGCAAATACAGGCATTAGTAAGAAAATCATCCGAGTTTGCCGCTGAATGGCGTGCGTTCCACAGAGACGGAAATTTGCGTCAATGGTTAAACACGAACCGGAAGTACATCAACGCGTTTCGCCCCTCCTCCAGGGCGTCGTCAAGGACATGGCTAGGAACACAGTTAACCCTTTGGTTGCCACTGATGTTAACCCCTTCTCAGCCAATTTTTATTTATTATTTCTTTTTTTTTATGGTTGAACTGTATGGACTTGTGTCTTTTTTCGGCCTAGCTAACTATGTAACTATGTAACTAATGTCATTAGTACAGTGACAGTGCATATTTTAGCACTGATCACTGTAATAATGTCACTGGTTCCCAAAAAAGTGTCAAAAGCATCAGTTAGTGCCTGATTTGTCCACTGCAATGTTGCAGTCCCACTAAAGCCCCATACACACGGTTGGAAAATCCGACCACCAAATCCATCGTATTTGGTCCGACGGATTTAGTCCGACACTGGCGTTGCATACACACGGTCGGACAAAGTTGTCGGAAAATCCGATCATTCTGAACGTGGTGACGTTTGTTGCCTACGACGGGACTACGTAGAGGCTAGTAGCCAATAGCTTTGGTCTTGTAATGTGATCTGAGCATGCGTGGCACTTTGTCCTTCGGAATTCGCTACACACGATCGGAATTGGTGTGATCGGACTTTGTTGTCGGAAAATCTTTAGAGCAGGAGATACAACTTTGTCCGTCGGACAATCCGATGGAAAATGTCCGATGGTGCCTACACACGGTCGGAATTTCCGACAACATTGTCCGATAGGACAGAATCCATCGGAAAATCTGACCGTGTGTATGGGGCTTATAAGTTGCTGATCGCCGCCACTACTAGTAAAAAATAAAAAAAATAAAAAATTCCATAAATATATCCGATAGTTTGTAGACGCTAAAACTTTTGCGCAAAACAAACAATATACACTTATTGGGATTTTTTATTTTTATTTTTACCAAAAACATGTAGCAGAATTTTTTTTTCAAAATTGTCTGTCTTTTCTTTGTTTATAGTGCAAAAAATAAAAACCGCAGAGGTGATCAAATACCCCCAAAAGAAAGAGCTCTATTTGTGGGGGAAAAAAAAGACATACATTTCATTTGGGTACAGCGTTGCATGATCCTACAATTGTCAGTTAAAGTAACTCAGTGCCTTATCGCAAAAATGGTCTGGTCATGAAGGGGGGTAAATCTTCCGGAGCTGAAGTGGTTAATACATAAGGACCCCCTCCCCATATTAATAGTGACAATAATTAAAAAAAAAAAAAAATCTAAGGGGGAAAAGTTAGTAACTATGCTCGCCTCACCCAGAGCTTCTGCTCGGGTCACCTAAGGGAGGGTGACAACATGATTCTTACAGCAAGATCCTAGGGAGTGCCCAGTATCCCAATTGTTGTGAGATAATGCTCCTGCTCAGCATTCCTGGGGATCTTGCAGGAAGGATAAGGAAGTCATCCCCTGGAGTACAGTCCCCAGATGTAAGGTATATTTTCCCTGCATTAACTTTAATGCCCCAAATTATTACGTAGTTGTGGGCCCTGATGTAATAAGTGGATATTGATTTTTAGTTCAAGGTCAGCATTAAGATTCATAATAAGAATTCCATGCATAATAAGGTAATTCATTTTGCAACCCATTTACCAAGTGCAATGATTGAACAGTTGAATGACGTGAAAGCTACAGTTTTTATTAAACAATTTTTTCTAAATCTTTTTTCAGATACTACTTGTGGATTTGATCATTCCAACTTCACATTACTTGTAGAACGTGAAATCAGGGTGCAGAGAGGACTATGTGTGTACATTCCATGCAGATTTACTGTGGAGTCTGGACCTCCATCAGCGCAGGCCTATGGAATCTGGTACAAGGAAAAGCAAGGTGGAGAAGTTGTCTCTTCTCAAAACCCTTCTGAGATTCCTCCACAAAATCCAAGACGGATCTTCTTTACAGGAGACGCGTCAAAGTTGGACTGCTCTATGTCTATAAATGATGTTCAGTCTAGTGATGGAGATGAACCTTATTCATTTAGACTTCAAGATGGAACAGGAAGCTACATCTATTTCTATTACACGATCCAATTAATTGTTACTGGTGAGTTCAGCTATTACAATTAAAACATTATTATCAAAAACAATGAACCTGTATTTTTGATTTTCTATTTGGACTTGCTATAGCTCCCTTAATGAGGAGATCTTATAGAGGTGTTGTATGGGCAACTTTACACTTCCACAGTTGAGAAGAAGGCTATAAAGGATTGAAGCCAATTTTATTACAGATTCCTATGTCTCTCTGGGGATTTTTTTTTCGTTACAGGAAAAAATTGAAACTTTGACTTCTTTAAGTAAATAAATGATGTTCAGTTGATGTTGATAACACAGTTTTTCAAACTTTAGGGTGATGTACATCTTGAATTACAAGATTCAGTTGTTACTGGTGAGTTATTATTAGTAAGCAAAAGAGATTATCAAATTAAATGTTTTCCTTTTTATAATTTCCTGGTCTATTGTTTGCTCTCTGTGATTTTTAGAGAGCTTCTTCGGCTCTCCTGACCAGTGATGTAAGTAACTGAGTTAAAATAAACTGAGTTACCTAATGCAGTTACTTTAGAGGGTTACGAGTAATCTAACTGATTACTTTTCCCCACATGGTAACTCGGTTCCCATTACTTTGGCTTAGTTAGCCCAATTACATCTACCGCCACTAGATGGCAGTAGTGTAATTCCGGTGTCCTGCCGAAAAAGTTCCCCCGCCGGATAAGGACCCCCTGTACTGCGCAGGCGCATCGCTTGCGCAGTACGAAGGACTACGGAGCTTACGAAAATTGCCGAACCTAAACAGCTCTGAGTGAATTCTACACCGCGCAGGTGCAGTTAACATGTAATTGTACGAGGCGATGCCGCATGCTCCTGATGCTCGTGCTACTCTGCAAGGGGCGTCTATCGTGTAAGTAAGGGGCGGGTCTATTATTACTGTAACCTAGGGGCGCATTTATTATTAGAGTTATATATCGAGCTCTGCCCATTAATTTACCATTCACCCTCTTCTGTAGCCATCCGTCCTTTACACGATATAATAATAATAATAATAAACCCGCCCCTTACACGATATAATAATAGACCCGCCCCTTACACGATATAATAATAATAGACCCGCCACTTGCTTACACGCTATAACAGATCTGCCCCTTGTTAGAGTAATAATAGAGCAGCCTCTTGGTTACACGAATATAATAAAAAATAATAATAAATGTGCCCCTTGGTTACAGTAATACTAGACCCGCCCCTTAGTTACACGTATAGAATATTTTTAAAAAAAGTCAGTTACTTTGCTGAGTAACTAATTACTTTTCCAATGTAGTAACTAAGTTACTAACGCAATTACTTTTTGGGAGAAGTAATTTGTAACTTAACTACCGTAATTACTTTTTTAAAGTAAGATGACACCCACTAATCTCTGCATATGGAGGTACCTGTTGGGTGATCTGGCGATAGCTGGCTGCTAACTCCCATGAAGGGAACACTAGCCATACTTATGACCCCTTTTCCTGAGGGTGGAGTCTAAACAAGGTAAGGGGTCTACTTCCATGCCCATGTTAGCTTGTGATTAGGGTCTTTACTAAGGATTAGGCTTAACAAATCGAAATTTGGCCGAATTTTGCACCTTTCAGACATTCGAATGCATCTGAATGTCCAAATAAAAAAATAACCAATTTCAACTAATACAAAGAAATTATAGCGGATATAACAAATGAATTTGACATGACACTGGGGGAGAGCACACAGGGGGACACTGGGGGGAGCACAATGGGGGGCACTGGGTGGGGGGGGGGGGGGGAGGGCACACATGGGGACACTGGGGAGGGAGAGCATACGGGGGACACTGGGAGGGAGAGCACACGGGGGACACTGGGAGGGAGAGCACACACGGGGACACTGGGGGAGCACAATGGGGGATCAATGGGGGAGCACAATGGGGGGGCACTAGGGAGGAAGAGCACATGTGGACACTGGGGAGGGAGGGCACACAGGGACACTGGGGAGGGAGAGCACACAGGGGACACTGGAGGGAGCACACAGGGGGGGACACTGTAGAGAGCACACAGGGGGGACACTAGAAGGAGAGCACACAGGGGGACACTGGAGGGAGAGCACACAGGGGGACACTAGAGGGAGCACACAGGGGGACACTGGGGGGAGCACAATGGGGGGCACTGGGGGAGCACAATGGGGGCACTGGGAGGGAGAGCACACAGGGACACTTGGGAGGGAGAGCACACGGGGGACACTGGAGGGAGCACACAGGGGGGACACTGTAGGGAGCACACAGAGGGACACTAGAAGGAGAGCACACAGGGGGACACTAGAGGGAGAGAACACACAGGGGGACACTAGAGGGAACACACAGGGGGACACTAGAGGGAGAGCACACGGGGGACACTGGGGGGGGTGGTGGGGGGACCAGGAGAGTATCATGGGCCTTCCTGCGGTCATGTTGGGGCCCGGGCCCCATACATCTGTACTTACCCCCCCTCCCTTCGATGATGGCTCTGGTGTCTCAGCTTCACTCACCTAATGCCTCTAATAATACAGCTAACGCCGCGCTGCTCCCCGCCAGCCCCTCCTCTCTTCTCGTCTGTCCCAGGTGATGTCACAATGCATACAGTAAAAGCACCTGGGATGGACGGGAGGGTAGTAGGGGCCGGCGGGGAGCAGTGTGCTGTTGGCTGTAATAATGCCAATAATAATACTGCTGCTTAAAGTGGCCTCTCATGGGGCCGGGTCTGGGCTCCTAATGGCCTCGGGCGGTGCCATGAGAGCATTACTGCCATGATCTGACGTTCACGTTGATACCTCACATGTGTGAGACGATCTTAATTTTTTACACTGTTTCTTTCAATTTTTTTTTTGATCACTTTTATTGCTATCACAAGGAATGTAAACATCTTTGTGACAGCAATAGGCACGTGACAGGTACTCTTTATGGAGAGATCTGGGGTTTATAAAACCCCAAATCTCTCCTCTGCAGCAAGATCCATGTTTTTGAATGCTTTTGATTTTTGAAAATGATATGATGGCCTGTCATCGCTTCCGGGCTACTATTATGAACAGCAAATCGTTTGCTTGGCTGGCCCGCCTGTCGGCGGATGCGCCGGCTGGCCGCTCGGCTCTCCCGGTGGGATTGGAGAACCTGAGAATGCCATGGATGGTTGGGGGGGGCACCCCTCCTGCCGCTTGCAAAAGCAATCTAGCGGCTATTTAGCCATTTACAAGAGAGCCAATCGCCAGCTCTAAAAAATTATACCAGGATAAAGCCTGCAGCTGCAAGCATCATCCTGGTATAACCACCGAAAGTGCCTTCCGCATGTATACTGCGGCAAGGTGGCTTGGCTGCGCAAACAGATGTACCTGTACATCGGTCTGTGCATATGGTACTGCAGGTGCACACGCAGTGGGAGCTCATACGCGGGTCCGGCGGACTCAATGTCTGCTGGCCACCTGGTGGCCACCTAGTGGTGTAGAGAGACAGAATAGGGATCTGCCTATGAAAATAAAGCGGATCCCCGTTCTGACAGGGTAGGAAAGAGAGATCAGCTTTTCCCAGTGATCAGGAACCACGATCTCTCTCTACTCCCTGTCAGTCCATCCCCCTGACAGTTAGAAACCCCTCCCTAGAGAACACTTAACCCCTTGATCGCCCCCTAGTGTTAACCCCCTTTCCTGCCAGTGCAATTTATACAGTGACCGTGCATTTTTCTAGCACTGATCACTGTATAGGTGTCACTGTTCACTAAAAAGTGTCACTTAGTGTGAGATTTGTCCGCCGCAATGTCGCAGTCCCACTAAAAATCAGAGCTCGCCGCCATTACTAGTAAAAACAATTAAAAAAAAAAGTCCATAAATCTTTCCCATATTTGGTAGATGCTATATCTTTTGCACCAACCAATGAATATATGCTTATTGGGATTTTTTTTATCAAAAATATGTAGAAGAATACATATTGACCTAAACTGATGAAGAAATTATAATAGATTTTTCTGGATTTGTATTATAGCAGAAAGTAATTTTTTTTTTTTTTTAAATTGTCAGTTTTTTTTTGTTTATAGTGCAAAAAATAAACACAGACGTCAATTTTGTTTGGGTGCAGCGTCGCACGACCGCGCAATTGGCCGTTAAAGCGGCGCAGTGGCGTATTGCAAAAAAATAGCTTGTTCATCCGGGGCTGAAGTGGTTAACTTGTTGCCACCCGCATAACACATATATACATATATACATAGCTCCCAATTGTCCCTGATTTTAAGGGACTGTCCCTGATTTGGAGAAATGTCCCGCTGTCCCTTATTCCTCCTCATTTGTCCCTCATTTTGGTCTGATCTGTATAGATGTATATAAAATGCACTTTTTATCTATCAAAAAGTGTTTTCCAGCGCTAAACCTTTCATCTGATTTCTAAATTGCTGCATTTGTAAATTCCAAAAGCCAATATAAATGAATAGTAGTGGTAAAAAAAAGCACTCGTGGGTTTAACCAATCTTGTTTTTTTGTACAATTCTTCTTTAAGGGGGCGTGGCAAGGGGGTGTGCCCTATGCCTGCATGCTTTTGCCGACAGGTGTCCCTCATTCCCATCTCACAAAGTTGGGAGGTATGTTATATACAAAAGGGTAGACTTTAACATCCACATGCCAAACATATGTGTCTGGGGGTGGCAGAGGTTTCTGTGTTGAGAGATTGCGCCGACTGTACGCTAACAGCATAGAGATCCAACTGTCAAAGACAGCTCTCTTGATTTGGAGCCGGCAGGTCCAGATCCTGATCATGTGATCACAGTGATAGCCAATCACATTGGCTACATGAGTAAGTAGACCTTCCCACCTTCTGGTGTAATAGAGCAGATAGCGGGACACCTGGGCAGACAAGAAGGGGTTAAATTGTGGACTGCTTACTTATGTAAACAAAGAGGCCAGGTGATCTACTGTGGAAAATACCATACCGATTAAAAACAAGAGTAATAAAATGTGCAATCCTTAATGAAAAAAAAGGTATAAGAAAGGGTAAAGCTAGAGTGTTATGTTCACCTAATAGGTTCCTCTATTTTTAATTTAGAACTGACGGACAAACCAGTGATCACCCCGGTGACGGCGTTATTGGCTGATAAGGAGGTGACATTGACCTGTGAAAGTCCTGGAAGATGCAATGGCTCTGCTCCTCTGATAACTTGGAATAGTGGAGGAGTACGGAGGTCAAGTGTCACCTATCAGACCACCCATCCAGATGGCAACAAGACATACTACTCCAATATCACATTCACTCCATCCAAGCAAGACCACCAGTCATCCTTAACTTGTAACGTGAACTTCCAAGCAAGTTCTACATCAACCAGCACCCAGATCATTTTAAATGTTGAATGTAAGTACATTTTCATTTATCTTGCCATTTAATCTGTCAGTATTCAGAAACAATTGTTTTGTTTGTTTTTCTGTTAGAAGAAAAATTAAAAGAAAAAGGGATAAAATTAGATATTTACAATTTTAGGCATTTTTTCCATAAGCTCAAAAAAAGCTTGAAAAAATGCCAGATGAAAAAATGCTGATAATATAATTTTTTGTACCCAGCTTCTAGTAGCAATTTGGTAGCTTTCAGAATCATTTAGAAGCTTTTAGGAGGATTAACATTTTATTAGCGTTTTTGCAGTACATGAAAAAAAAAGAGAAAAAGATATTGGTATAATTTTAGTAACTTTTTGAAGCAGTTAAGAGCATTTAAAAGCAACAAGAAACTACAAAAACATTTTTTTTTTCTACTAGATGCCAAAGCACCAAAAATGCTAATAGCCTAAAGCAGTGATGGCGAACCTTGGCACCCCAGATGTTTTGGAACTACATTTCCCTTGGTGCTCAACTACACTGCAGAGTGCATGAGCATCATGGGAAATGTAGTTCCAAAACATCTGGAGTGCCAAGGTTCGCCATCACTGTGCTAAAGTAATGTGCATGAACACATAGTATAACACTATTTAGCTTCCAGGAGCTTAAATAAAAGCTAGTGTGCATGGAGCCTTAAAGCGGAGTTCCTTCTGATAGCTTATCGCCATTTAACTACAGGTGGTCTACATGGTCACACATGTTTGTATGACAGGATCTGTTAACAAAGTGTAAATGATTCAATTATCTCAATGGTGCATGGAAAATTGTTTTGAAAATCGTTTGGTTGTTTTAATCACTAACTCATTTTACTTTTGTTTTGTTTTGCTTTGTTCTATCTTCATACTAGCATTGTCAAGTGTTGTGCAACTGATTATCATATATTGTGTTTTTTCATTATCTCACTTTTTCTTGGTGATTACTATGTGGAGAAAATGATGGCAATGCTGGTTGTTTGTCTTATGTTGTGTAAGCTTTCAAAATTGTTCAATAAAAATTATTGGAACATAAAGCAGAGTTCTATCCAAAAGTGGAAGCTCCACTTATTTGCTCCCCCCCCCCCCCCTGGTGCCACATTTGCCACCTTTCAGGGGGAGGGGGAACAGGGATCTGTTTCTGACAGGTCCCTCTTCCCCACCTCCGGAGACGGCGTCTCAGAAGTATGGTCCCCCTCCTCCGCCACCGGGCCAATTAGAAAGTGCAGCGCACTTCGTGCATGTGCAGTAGGGTGCCGTCAGCGATGCCTGAAGGCTTCACTGCCGGTTGTCATTAGTAGAGATGGCGGAGGTAGTACCAAACAGCCTATCCGAAGATCGTCTGGGGTGCCGACATGGCTCCCTGGACAGGTAAGTGTCCAGATATTAAATGCCAGCAGCTACAGTAATTGTAGCTGCTAACTTTTTTTTTTCCCAGGCTGAAACCCCTTTTTAACCACTTCAGCCCCGGACCAATTGGCAGCCAAAGGACCAGGCCCCTTTTTGCGATTCGGCACTGCGTCGCTTTAACTGACAATTGCGCGGTCGTGCGACATGGCTCCCAAACAAAATTGGCGTCCTTTTTTTCCCACAAATAGAGCTTTCTTTTGGTGGTATTTGATCGCCCCAGCGGTTTTTATTTTTTGCGCTACAAAACAAAAATAGAGTGACAATTTTGATTGGCAGCCAATTGGCAGCCAGAGGACCAGGCCCCTTGTTGCGATTCGGCACTGCGTCGCTTTAACTGACAATTGCGCGGTCGTGCGACGTGGCTCCCAAACAAAATTGGCGTCCTTTTTTTCCCACAAATAGAGATTTCTTTTGGTGGTATTTGATCGCCCCTGCGGTTTCTATTTTTTGCGCTATAAACAAAAATAGAGCGACAATTTTGAAAAAAATGCAATATTTTTTACTTTTTGCTATAATAAATATCCCCAAAAAATATATAAAAAATTGTTTTTTCCTTAGTTTAGGCCGATACGTATTCTTCTACATATTTTTGGTAAAAAAAAATTGCAATTAGCTATTATTGATTGGTTTGCGCAAAAGATATAGCGTTTACAAAATAGGGGATAGTTTTATAGCATTTTTATTAATATTTTTTTTTTTTGCTAGTAATGGCGGCGATCAGCGATTTTTTATTGTGACTGCGACATTATGGCGGACACATCGGACATTTATGACACATTTTTGGGACCATTGTCATTTATACAGAAATCAGTGCTATTTAAATAGCACTGATTCCTATGTAAATGACAGTGGCAGTGAAGGAGTTAACCACTAGGGGGCGGGGAGGAGTCAGTGTGACGTGTTGTGTTTTTTTTTTACAGTAGGGGGCGTGGCTGACGTCTGACATCACTGATCGGCTGTTCCCGATGACAGGGAACAGCAGATCAGTGACAGGCAGTGTAGGAAGCACGGGGACAGGTTTGTTTACACAGACCTCTCCCCGTTCTTCAGCTCTGTGACCCGTTCGTGGGACACCAGCGGCGATCGGGTCCGCTGGTCCCGCGGCCATGGTCACGGAGCTCCCGACCGGGTCACGAGCGCGCCGCCGGCGCGCCCAAGACCCCACGGCTAGGCAATTAAAGGGGACGTACCTGTACGTGCTTTTGCCTAGCCGTGCCATTCTGCCAACGTATATGTGCAGGAGGCGGTCGGGAAGTGGTTAATGAGTGTCCTCTCCTACCTGGGTAGTGTAAAGTACTGTCTCTAGTTATCGGACAATAGCCTAAAGCAGGGCTCAAAATTTCAAGTCCTGAACTACTAGCCAGGCCTTAGGGGCTACTCGCCACCAGTTGCTCCACCCAACGCCTACCCTGCCCAACCCCTAATTCTGCCCCTAAACACACCCTTGTAAATATCTCCTAAAATTACACTGTTAAATAATTTATTCAGAATTAAGTTACAAAAATAAATATTAACAACTTTATCAGTGCCCATCAGTGCTCAGCAATGCAGTCTATAAGTGCCCATCAGTGCGGCTTATCAGTACCCATCAGTGCGGCTTATCAGTGCCCATCAGTGCAGCCCTATCAGTTCCTCCTCATCAGTGCCCATCAATGCAGCCTCCCCAGTGCCCATCAATGCAACCTGATCAGTGCCCATCAATGCAGCCTGATCAGTGCCTATCAATGCAGCCTGATCAGTGCCCCTCAATGCAGCCTCACCAGTGTCCATCAGCTCAGCCTCATCAGACAGGAAAATGTGGTTGGTCAGCTGGCTGGTTAGTAAGTTGAGAAAGGAATTCCTCTGTTTTTTTTTCTCCTCCCCCAGTACACCTCTACCTTCAACACCTCCCCCAGTAAACCTCTACCTCCAACACCTCCCCCAGTATACCTCTACCTCCAATGCCTCCCCCAGTCCTCCAATGCATCCCCCTCTCCCTAGCACACCTCTACCTCTAATTCCTCTTCCCATAATATCTCTGCCTCCTTACCCCCTCCCAGCACACATGTGCTTTTAACAACCCCCAGTACACATTGTCTTTCAACCTCCCCTGTCCAGCACACCTATGCCTCTAATCCCCCCCTCCCCAATCCAGCGCATCTATGCTTTCAATTTCCCCCCAATCCATCATACCTATGCCTTAAATTCCACCCCCCAATTAATCATACCTATGCCTCCAAATCCACCCCCTCCCCCCAAATCTATCAATCTATTTAGACAAATCTCCTTATGCACCTGATACGCATTTCTCCTCTTTATCTTTCTGTAAATTATTACAACAGGCCTCCCTCCTCGACACTTGGAGGGAATGTAACCTACTGAAACGTAATTACACCTTTTACTCTTACCCCCACAAATCCTTTTCGACAATCGATCATATTCTTCTTCCAGTGGCGTCTTCCCCCATTCTGTTTGGATCTCGCATCCAACCGATTCCTTGGTCTGACCATTGTGTAGTAATTACTTTTATATTGTCTTTAATCCCGAAATCTAGGGACAGGACCTGGTGTATAAATGAAGCCCAATAGACTAATAAGTCATACTGCTTAGACATTCAACTTTCCTTAAAGAACTACTGTATATACTTGAGTATAGGCCGACCCGAATATAAGCCGAGGCACCTTATTTTACCACAAAAAACTGGGAAAATGTATTGACTCGAGTATAAGCATAGGGTGAGAAATGCGCAGCTACTGTAAGTGGAAAAGAGGGTCAACAGTGCCCATTTGCAGCCTCGCTGTGCCCATTTGCAGCCATAGGTCCCCTGAACTTCAAACTTGGTAGTTAAGGGTTTCTAGATGCCCCCTAGCTGCAGCCAAAGGGTCCCGAAATGACATTGCTGCAGATGGACACAGTTGACCGATTTGGGGCCCATATCTCGGGGGCCACTTAATGCTAGGAAAATTTGGATATGTTGTAGTGTTGGTTCCACTGGGTTTGCACGCCAAATTTGGGGTTCCTAGCACCAAGTGGACCCGAGATACAAGGCCCCATCCTCTGCTGCAGAAAATGCTTGACTCCAGTATAAGCAGAGGGGGGCACTTTCAGCACAAAGAAATGTGCTGAAAAACTCGGCTTATACTCGAGTATATACGGTATCTCCCGCACAATGCCACAATCGCCAGTTCTTTAGTGGGAAGGCTCTTAAACCTGTCATTAGAGGGATTTGTATTCGGGTCTCCTCACAGATTAATCGTGATAAAAAAATCTTGATTGCAGCAGCTCGAGTTTCAGTATCATGACCTCTTTCTTCATTTCCAATCCCACCCCTTGAACCTGAATAAACTTCTGGATAAATCCAAAATTGAGCTAGACTTACTATTATACGAGTCAGCTGAAAATGCCCTTCGTAGGTCTCATCACACAGTTTACACCAAGGCTAATAAACCAGATACTTTCCTAGCTCTTCACCTCCGTCGACTGGACCAGATTCGCAAAGCTACTTAGACTCCAACTCTCAAAGATTTATACTCAAGTAACCCAGTGAAGGTACATTCTGAATTTCGGAATCAACTTTCACAATTATACGCAGCTAAACCAGCTTTTACTGCTGATCAGGCTGACTCTCTGCTACATGACTTGCAAATGCCTAAACTCTCAGATGCCAACCGGGAGTCATTGGAGCAAACGGTATCGGTCCAGGAGGTTCTGAAGGCTATTAAATCCCTTAAACCCCATAAACGTCCAGGCCCGGATGGCTTCCCAGCCACTTATTATAAAAAAAAAAAATTTGCAAGTAGTCTTGTCCCACTACTGGCAAATGCCTTTAATGCCTTACTACATCAACATGCTTTCGGCAGCAACACATTGACAGCTATTATCTCAATGATACCAAAACCCAATACGGATACCACTGCCTGGTCGAATTATCGGCCTATTTCCTTGCTTAATATAGATATCAAAATTTTAGCTAAACCCCATCATTGGGAACTTGGTTCACAAAGATCAAGTGGGTTTCATACCACGTCGACAAGCCAGCGACAATGTCCATAGCAGGGGCGTACCTAGAACATTTGGTACATCCTATTTCTGGCACCCCCAAATTGAAAATGTAAAAACACACACAAAAATTTGTCATTGTAAAAATATGAACTTAGTCTACCTTAAAAGTGGACTGTAGGCTCTGTGCTGGGCTACAGGGCTGGTGCAAGGATTTTTTTTTCTACACAGGTGAAAGTGCAATTTGCATTACAATCGCTCCACTATTCTTACAGTATGCTCCACCACTATTATTACATTATGCTCCACCACAAATATTACATTATGCTCCACCAAAAATATTACAGCATGCTCCACCACTATTATTACGGTATGCTCCACCACTAATATTACATTATGCTCCACCACTAATATTACAGTATACTGCTCCACAAATAGCACAACACTCCTCCATACCCACCAGCACACCTCTGTAACCCTCAGCACATCTTTGTACCCCCAGGACACCCCTGTACTCCCCAACACAACTCTGTACCTTCAGCATGCTTTTGTACCACTTTGGACATCTCTGCACCCCAGAATGCCTCTGAACCCCTTAGCATGCCTCTGTGCCAGCACATCTCCATATCCACATTTTATCCTTATACCCCCCAGGACACCTCTGTAACCCCTTGCTCATCTCTGCACCCCCACACACACCTTTGCACCCCCTTGCACACCTTCACAGCCCCCAGCACACTCACATCCACCCACAATCCTCTGCACCCCTCATATGTATCCTCAAGTACACCTCTGTAACCCCAGCAAACCTTTGTATGCCAGCACCCCTCTGCACCCCCAGATATCTTTGCACTCCCATGGGTTTGTTGCCCCCAGGAGGCCTGTGCAAACCCCTCCCTCAGCCTGCATCTGCACCCCCAGCACACCTCTGCATCCCCAGAATCCTCTGCATCCTTCAGTAAGTCTACATAAGTCTCAGCACCCCTCTGCACCCCCCTACCCACACACACACACACACACACACACACACACACACACACACCACCACACATAAAACTGCACTGCTGCCCTACTGATTAGCAGCTCTGTTATGCCTGCTATAGTGGCCAAGCATCTGAGTGTACACATGCCAGTGTCTGTCCTGGTCAGATGTCCCTCCCCCTACACTGTAAAATGTGAACTGCTGGATGGAGGTGTAAAGGGAGATGCCGGGCACCACAGAGCTTCTCCCCACACCACTGTATAGCAGGCTCGAGTTTTCTCCCGGCTGTCTGCCTCCCTCCCTGCACATCGCTCGACTATACCGCAGTAAGGAGCTGAGCTGCCAGCCCGGGGAATACTAATGACAACAAAAATAAATTATTTTACTGCATCCCCCTCAATGTGTGGCACCTGGTACAGACCGCCCCCCCATTGGTATGCCACTGGTCCATAGAGTGATTCTTATGCAACATCTGACCCGCTCTCGTCAGATCCCCATGCACGTGCTATCACTTGATATCAGGAAGGCATTTGATATGGTTTCTTGGACATATATGCAATAAATTTTGCATAAATGGGGATTTGGCCCAAATTTTGTACATTGGATAGCTTCCTTATATGCTCGCCCTCAAGCATATATCAAATATTCCAGATTCTGCTCTGAAAGGTTCCCAATAGCTTGGTTGCCCCCTCTCTCTTTAATATTCACCCTCGCCATTGAGCCATTGGCGTTGTTAATCTGGGCTAGTCCTGATATCCGGGGGGGGTTGAGGTGGCCTCCTCCCACCACAAATGATGTCTATTATTTGCAGATGATGCCCTGCTGTTTATCACCTCCCCATGTTTAACTTTGCCGAGCTTGCTCAAACTATTAGACATATTTGCCCAATTGTCAGGTCTGAAAGTTAACCACCATAAGTCAAAGGCGCTCAATGTGTCACTGCCGAGTGAGGAGGTGTCTCATCTCCAGGCCCACTGCCCATTTCAATGAGCCACCCCCTATTTAATCTACTTAGGCATTAAACTGACAAGCTCCCCTGTCCATCTATACCACACAAATTACCTCCCCATGCTTTCCCATCTCACATTCTTGATGGCTAGCTGGCATCCCCAATGTGTCTCATGGCTTGGACGTATCACAGCAGTCAAAATTAACTTACCCCCCAAAATCATATACCTCTTTAGAGTACAACCCATATCGATTCCTCTTTTTCCGAGCCCTCCAACGGCGTGCTCATGAGTATATCTGGGGTTCCATCAAGCCAAGGATCCCCAGGTCTACTCTCCAAAGAGGTAAATTTCAGGGAGGCTTGGGTATACCTAATTTCCTTAAATATTACCAATCGCCCCAAACTGTTCCAAATGACACTATCATGCTACTGAGGAAGTGCCTATATGGGTGGGGCTAGAGGCTGTAGACTTAAGCCTGTGTCGGTTTCTAATATCCTCTGTATATGTTGTAAAGGCAGAGGGCTTTTAACCAAACCTGTCACACAACATTCTCTCTCCCTGTAGGATAAGATGAAATTACCCTTTTAAGTTAATCTCTCCCCATTGCCTGTTAGTTTTATTCTATTGCCACCCAGCCTTCTATCCTGCCTACTCTGACCCAGCTTTGTTTAGGTTATGGCAATCTCTGAACTTAACCCAATCTCTGAACTAAACTTCTCCACTGACTCAGGCCTAAAATCTTTTCCTGTTTTCCAAGAGAAAGCTAGTTTACCCTCAAGGGAATGCTTCCGATACCTTCAGATATCCCATTTTTTTTGCCACGTACATCCGCTCCTGATGGTCCCTTTCCAGTTTGTCTCTCTTTGAAGGTGTTTTTAATTCTGACCCACATGCCCCAGGCCCGATCACTAAACTTTACTCTCACCTTAACTCACCCCCCTCATTGCTACCCTCTTACGCCTCCAAATGGGCCTCCGTTCTCGAGGTACAGTTGGAACAGGAAGACTGGGATGGAGTCTGGACTGCAACCAAGTCCTCTTTGCAAAATATGCTAGCAGCGGAGACTAATTATAAGGTTTTACTCCGATAGTACTTGATCCCGGCAAGAATCTCAAAATTCCTACCTGGCTTTCCCGCCGAGTGCTTTCTTGGATGCAAAGAACCGGGTACACATGAATGAATGAATGATTTGTTCTCCCTTAGATTTGTAGTGGGAGTTTTTTTTCTGAAGGCCCGATGGTCTTCTTCCAAGCGAATGTTGGTGGGTAGAGTGTTCCATAGCCGAGGTCCTTGGACTGCAAATCTTCATTCTCCCTTAGATTTGTAGTGGGCTTTGGGGATGAAAAGGCGGTTTTGGTTTGTTGATCAAAGGCTGCGATTAGGTATGTATTTTTTTATTTTCTCAAATAGGTATTGAGGAGCGTTTCCTTGTGTACATTTGTGGGTGAGGCAGAGGGTCTTGAATGTAATCCTATCTTTTACCGTGAGCCAATGGAGGGTCCTCAGGGATGGGGAGATGGATTCCCAGGGTTTCTTTCCGGTGACTAGTCTTGCTGCTGTGTTTTGGACTACTTGTAGGCGTGCAATCTGGTAATCAGGTAGTCCTATGTAGAGGGAATTTGCGTAATCGAGTCGCGAATTGATGATAGTTCCAACTACTACTGCTTTCTCCTTTTCCGGAATGAAGGTGATGAGTCTGCGTAGCAGGAGGAGAAGATGATGGGATCCGCTGACTACTGATCCTATTTGTGCATCCATAGTCATCTCTGAATCAAAGATGACTCAGAGGCTTTTGGCTTTGGTGCTTGGAAGGATGGTCTGTCCAAGGATGGTCGGTGGTGTCCATGGAGTCTTAGTTTTTTTACTTCGGTTCGCGTTAAGGAGCAGAAGTTCTGTTTTCGATCCATTGAGTTTGAGGAAGCTAGTGGTCATCCAGTCATCTATCAATATGAGACATTTTTCTAGTTCCTGGTATTGGTCTTTTTGTCCGGTGATACGGAAGTACAGTTGAGTGTCATCAGCGTAAGAGTGGAAGCATAGATCCGATTTGCTGATGATTTTGAAGAGTGGCCGGATGTAAATGTTGAAGAGTACTGGTGACAAGGGTGATCCTTGAGGGACTCCATAAGAAATTGCCTGGGTTTCAGAAGTGAAGACTCCTAGTTTCACTGTCTGTGACCGGTTTCCTAAGAAGGAAGCGAACCATGGAAGATCTAAATCTGTAACTCCTGCAACTTCCTTGAGGCGGATGAGAAGAGTATTGTGGTCTACTGTGTCGAACGCTGCGCTAAGGTCCAGCAGTACCAAAAGACACGATTCTCCGTCATCAGCTGCTTCCAGGGCCGTTTCTGTGCCATGGCCTGGGCGGAAGCCTGATTGCAGTGGGTCCAAGAGTTTGTGTGTGTCCAGGTGGAGTTGTAGCTGTTGTACTACTGCTTTCTCCATAATCTTGGAGATGGTGTTCAGGCTTGTTACCGGTATGTGATTGTTAGGATCTTCGGGGTCGAGGTTGGGTTTCTTTAGGAGTGGTTTGATGATGCCTTGCTTGAGGGCAATTGGAACAAACCCTTCTTCAAACATGTCCATATTTGGTGGACTTGCCGATTGTTAGGCTGTTTTGGGCTGAAATATTCAAGATGGCCTCCACATTACTTCAACAACCTTTAGAACCCAATCCTGTTATTGCTCTTTTGAACCACTGTACACATGACTTTACAAGAGCACAGACAAAACTGCTACAGCAACTTATGACTGCCTCTAAACAAACCATAGCAAGGACCTGGAATACCTTAGTACTTTGTGTAATTGAGACCAAAAATAGGATAACCCAAACCATTATTCACAGCAAAGTCGGCCACCATACTAGGTAAGATCCCTAAGCACCATAAAGTCTGGCAACCATGGGTGGACCACTATCTCCCACCTGACTTTGACTCTTCTCTTCTCGAACACTGATGTGTAAGGTCTGTCTGAGTTCATTGATCATGTCCGTTGCCTCACTTGAGTGGCTGACCCCACTTCACTCCTTCTTCTCTCTCCCTTCTTTCTTCTTCTTACCCCCCCCCCCCAAGCTTACCTTGTTTACCGTTATTATTATTATTTTCTTTTCTAAAAATGAACTATTACTGTTATATATATTTTATTTTCCTTACAATAAAAATATTGAACAGAAAATATACTGCAGTCACTCAAGCATGCATTACATATGTCAGGAAAATATATGGCAACTCATGTGAATGGGCTCTCCTGCTCCCCTTTTTTTTCGCTCATGAACCTAAGTACATTTGTAAGGCACATTGTTGTGGTTTATAAACGTTTTTTTTTGTTTTTTATTTATTTATTTCTATTTTCTTTTAAGAAACTGCGTCACTGTGATAATGCTATACTGCTGTTTTCTAAATCAGCACCATGTGATATATTTCACCGATTCAGATGCAAATCAGGTCCGAATTTTTGCCTGATTTTGCACCTGATTCGGAACCAAAGATGCACAGGACCCTTTCCAAATGCGGACTGTGACTGCCCAGGAGGTCTGTGAACCAGCTCCATTGAGAGCCGGAGAAACCTGCATCCAATTCGCATTAGCGTGAACCCAGCCTTAAGTAGGCAGCTGGACCAATCACAATGCAAGCCCACATTCATGGACATTTGAGCATGCTCAGTTGCACCCTTACACGTGTGTAGGGTGGGGTTGGGATTTCGTTTTTTAACAAAGGCTTGCCACGGTCATTTACCCCTTTTTTTGATTTGGTGACATTTATACTGATATATATGTATAAGCTTCTTCAAAGAGTTGTAAAACTTATCATGATTGTATCTAATTTATGGTTGTGCTCTGCAGATCCCCCAATTGTGTCGATCATATTTAAAGGTAAATGATATGATAAAGATAAGTATTATCAGTGTGCCTCCATCATAACACTTCTCACAGTCTCCCTCTCTCCTCTATTGTACCCAATTTGTCTGTCTTTCTCTCTCTTTTCTTCAGATTGTATTGGTTTACATAATACATATATATATATATATGTTATATATATATATATATATATATACAGTTGTGCTCATAAGTTTTTATGATTTCTTGGCCATTTTTCAGAGAATATGAATGATAACACAAACACTTTTCTTTCACTTATGGTTAGTCTTTGGCTGAAGCCTTTTATTATCAATCAACTGGGTTTACTCTTTTTAACTACCTGAGATCCGCGCTTTAGCCAAATGACGGCTACAGCGCGGATCTATTGTGCCGGGACGGCGTCTATTGACGTCGTCCCGGCCACGAGCTGCCTGCGCGCCCCCTGAAGGGCGCGCGCGGCGCGCTCTGTGATCAGCGAGTCTGTGACTCGCTGGATCACAGATCCGAGTCAGGGGTCGATCCCGACCCCTTACCACGTGATCAGCTGTCAGCCAATGACAGCTGATCATGTGATAATAACAGAGCCGATAATGACAGCGCGAGGAGAAAAAAAAAAGCCGATCGCCGGCGGCAGTGAGAGGGACATCAGTCTCTCTCACTGCAATGTGCCCAATCCATTGTGCCCACCTTTGCCCCATTAAAGTGACGCCTACCAGTGCCCACACTGCCATCTCTCAGTGCCCACAGTGCCATCTCTCAGTGCCCACAGTGCCATCTCTCAGTGCCAGTGCTGCACATCAGTGTCACCTGCCAGTGGTCATCTGTGTCACCTACCAGTGCTCATCTGTGTCACCTACCAGTGCCCATCAGTGCCACCTATCATGCCCATCAGTGCCACCCATCATTGCCACCCATCAGTGCCACCCATCAGTGTCATCCATCAGTGCCCATCGGTGCCACCCATCCGTGCTACCCATCCGTGCCACCCATCCGTGCCACCCATCAGTGCCATCTTTGCTGTCCCCATCAGTACCGACTTATCTGTCCCCACCAGTGCAGCCTATCAGTGCCCACCAGTGCAGCCTATTAGTGCCCACCTGTGCCGCCTCATCAGCGCATATCAATGAAGCAGAAAAATTACCCGTTTGCAAAATTTTATAACAAACTATTAAACATGATTTCTTTTAATTTTCCATCTTTTTTTGTTTGTTTTTTTTTTTGTGGGAAAAAAATGATAAAAATTTCATTTCGGTACAGTGTTGTATGACCGCGCAATTGTCATTCAAAGTGCGTCAGCGCCAAAAGCTGAAAATTGGTCTGGTCACGAGGGGGGTTTAAGTGCAAAGTAATCAGGTGGTTAAATCATAATGACAACAGAAACTACCCAAATTACCCTGATCAAAAGTTTACATACCCTGGTGATTTTGGACTGATAACATTCACACAAGTTGGCACAAAGGGGTTTTGTGGCTATTAAAGGTAACCATCTTCACCTGTGATCTGTGATCTGTTATTAGTGTGTGTGTATAAAAAATCAATGAGTTTCTGGACTCCTGACAGACCCTTGCATCTTTCATCCAGTGCTGCACTGACGTTTCTGGATTCTGAGTCATGGGGAAAGCAAAAAATTTTTGTTAAAGGATCCATGTCTTTATGGACCTTGCTTTGTGCATTGGTTCGAATCATTTGGTGGAGGGGGGATTATGGTATTGGGTTGTTTTTCAGGGGTTGTGCTTGGCCTATTAGTTGCAGTGAAGGGAATTGTTAAGGCAACAGCATACCAAAACATTTCATGCTCCCAACTTTGTGGGAACAGTTTGGGGATGGCCCTTTCCTGTTCCAACATGACTGCGCACCAGTGCACAAATCAAGGTTTGGGGTGGAGGAATTTGACTGGCCTGCACAGAGTCCTAACCTCAACCTGATAGAAAACCTTTGGGAAGAATTAGAATGCAGACTGCAAGCCAGGCCTTCTCGCCAAACATCAGTGCCTGACCTCACAAATGCGCTTCTGGAAGAATGGTCACACATTCCCATAGACACACTCCTAAAAATTGTGGACAGCTTTCCCAGAAGAGTTGAAGCCGTTATAGCTGCAAAGGGTGGGCCAACTCAATATTTAACCCTACGGACTATGACTGTAATCCCATAAAAGTTCATGTGCGTGTAAAGGCAGGCGTCCCAATAATAATTTTGACTATATATGGTCAGAATGGCTATAGGGAATGTTTTTTTTTTCCCCAAGTAACCTATCTATCTATCTATCTATCTATCTATCTATCTATCTATCTATCTATCTATCTATCTATCTATCTATCTATCTATCTATCTATCTGTCTATCTATATCTATCTATCTATCTATCTATCTACCTATTTCCACTGTTCTATCCTTAATTGTCTATATATTAAATAATATATTCTAATACACTTGTAAAATAATAGTAGTATAGTAGTTAACTTTTTTTTATATTACTTGAAATTGAAAAAGTATGATTACAAGCAATAACACATTAATTACAGCTGGGCTGAGCTGAACCATTTTTATCATCACCTTTTCCATAAACAATAGTTATCAACAAAGAGAGACATATTTTACCTTTCAGTGTACAGAATTTAGCTATAACATTTTATGATGACTAATTTGTGACCAAATACCCTGCAATGTATCATAAACCCATAACTTGTCATGTTTTGGTAGACAACATCCAGAATGAGAACAGACCCATTATTGTGAATGAAGGGGATTCGGAGACTATTAAGTGTACGGTGGACAGTAACCCCAAATCTACTATTATCTGGACTAAAGAAAACATTATATTACCTGGAACATTGAAAGGGCAGACATCGATTTACAGTGTGAAGAATGCTAATCCAAATGACACCGGGATATATCGATGTTCAGCAACTAACAGCCATTCATCCATTACTAGGAGTGTTAACTTCACTGTACAATGTAAGTATATGACAATTCTTACGTGAAAATGTAACTTAAAGCGGGGTTCCACCCTAAAGTGGAACTTCCGCTCATCGGAACCCTCCCCCCTCCGGTGTCGCATTTGGCACCTTTCAGGGGGGAGGGGGTGCAGATACCGGTCTAAGACAGGTATCTACACCCACTTCTGGGCATAAACTCCCACGGGAGTTTACACCACTTCCTGTCCCGGCGCGCTGTCTACCGGGACACACGCGGGACCCAGAGACAGCGCGGACGATTCTCATTGCGCTGCGCGACTCGCGCATGCGCAGTAGGGAACCGGGAAGTTAAGCCACAACGATTCACTTCCCGATTCCCTCACCGAGAATGGCGCCGGCAGCAGCAGAGAGCCAAGTGATTGATCGGCCTCTGCTGCCGACATTGCTGGAACCTGTGACAGGTAAGTGTCCACTTATTAAAAGTCAGCAGCTGCAGTATTTGTAGCTGCTGGCTTTTAAAAAAAAAAATTTCAGGTACAGTCCCGCTTTAAATTGTAACACAAAAAAAAGATAAAACGGCAGTGCCAGGCAATTATAGTTGCTTAATCAAACTAAGGTAAAGTCTAATTCCAGTTTGGACAATAAAAATGAAACCTTATCCACAGTTGCTCTGTAAAATAAAAAAAAAACTGCAGCTTTGGTTGCAATACTCACCTGATCGCCGGAGGTGTCTCCTGCAGACGCACCTCACTGTTGAGCTTGTCATGGGGGTTGAATGACACCCACAGCATCATTAAACCTACTTCCTGTGAACACAGGGTGTCATGGCCATATTTCATCAATGACATCACCCATCATCCCCAGATAGTGCCATCTGGAGATCTGCACCAATGGGGAAGTATTGGTGCATCGTGAATTGTCATTGTGGTGGGGCAGCATTTTCGGACGGTAGATAGTGGTGGTTGAGGTGTCACCATGAGTGATGAGAATTAACATCACTGGACAATAAGACTGATGTCAGGGAACATTGTTTACCTTTTATTTTTTTATTTTTTTTTGGGGGGGGGGGGGGGGGTTATTACCCCTTCCTGTCTGCTCTTAAATTGGGTCTTAAGGGGGTAGCAGGATAGACTTCCTAATCACAGTGATTGGCTATCACAGAGATCACATTATAGGGAGATTTACTGTGGGGACAGCAAATCATACAGAGTTCAGTGGTCAAGTGTATGTAATGTAAGACATGACATACAGAGTGCAGGCATCTGGGTTGTGTAAGGACCGAGTACATTACATCTCCTGACCGCTATAATCTGTATGCTGTGTTATTACATCTAATATGTGACATGTTAATTCTGGACTTTACTTCTGAACGTTGTACTCTGTCTACTAGGGTGTATGTTACATATTGCTGAGTCCTGCACCCTGTATATTGTGCTACACTTTACATACTCTTGGCCAGTGTACACTGTACATTGGGCTGTATGTTACATATTCCTGACCATTTTGCTCTCTATGCGGTGCTATGCATTATATAATCTGACATCTCTGTATGCTGGGAGTGCAGAAGTCATTTGTGTGCAAAGTACACCACATTCTACAGAGTTCAGCCTGCAGGAGTATGTAATATACTGCAAAGTGCAGTGGTCAGGAGTATGTAGCATACAGCCCAGTGTAAAGAAAGCAAGGGTCAGGATACAGAGGTATGCAATGTATAACACAGTTTACAAATTGCAGCAGTCAGGATTATGAAATTTACAGTGAGCATTATATACTTCTGACTATACCCAGTACGCTGTGTGGTATCGTTTTACTGTTGTATCTTTTTCTTTTAAATCAGAAAAGTTTTATTAAGAAATAAAACAGGAAACAAAAAAGCAGTACACAAATTAGGTTTCCAATACAGTTCCACAAATACCATGGGCATCTGGTGATAGTCTTACATGTGTCATTAAATGAAACAGTAATGCAAACTTGTATAAGTAGTCTATCCGTCACAAATTCCAACAGGCTCAAACCTGGAGTGTCCAGCCATGGACCCCGTAAGTTCTCAAATTTACTGGAATGCACCCTATGCTGATAAATGTATTTCTCAAATCTAAAGCCCCGTACACACGAGCGGATTTTCCGTCAGAAAAATCTTGGATGGGTTTTCCGACGAAATTCCGCTCAAGATTGGCTTGCATACACACGGTCACACAAAAGCTCTCTGAACTTTCGACCGGCGAGAACGTGGTGACGCACAACACTACGACAAGCCGAGAAAATGAAGTTCAATGCTTCCGAGCATGCATCGAATTGTTTCCGAGCATGCGTAGGAATTTTGCGCGTCGGAATTAATACAGACGATCGGAATTTCTGATCTGAACTTTTTCCGACTGAAAAATAGAGAACCTGCTCTCAATCTTTTGCTGGCAGGAATTCCGCCAGCAAAAGTCTAATGGAGCATACACATGGTCGGAATTTCCAACCAAAAGTAAACGTAGCAGCGAGATGTAACAGTATGGAAACGGTTGCCTTAGTCGTTGGCCGAGTAACAGGAATTACCTCAGGCCACTTTGAATGGGCATCCACTATGATCAAGAAGGTGTGTCCTCTGATCGGACCTGCAAAGTCCAAGTTTAGGTGAAACCAAGGAATCGTGGGCCAAGTCCAGGGCTGGACGCACCCTCGAGGAGGGTCTCTTGCAGTTTGTGCACATCCAGCACAAGTATTCACATATGTCGTGATATCCGAGTGCAGGCTGGTGTAACGACAACTCTTGACCGGTGGAGAAGAGTCAATAGACTTCCCTGTCAGTCGGGACATTGCGTCTGCATTAGCATTGGCATCATGACCGCGATACTGGATTTTGTAGCTGTATGCTCCCAAGAATAGGGCATAGCGTTGGAGGCGAGCCGCAGTAGTCTGAGAGATGCCTTTGTCAGGGCTAAAGATCTGAAGGAGTGGTTTATGGTCTGTCAGTATGGTGAATTCCCAACCATACAGGTAAAGATGAAACTTCTTAATTGCCCATATCAGCACAAGAGCCTCTTTGTCAATGTTTGAGTCATTGCTTTCTGCTTTTGTCAAAGACCTGGAGGCAAATGCCACTGGTGTTTCTGACCCATCTGGTAAGATGTGAGATAGTACAGCCCCCAGACCATAGGGTGAGGCATCACAAGCCAAGGTGAGAGGCTTCTGGAGGTCATAGTGCACATGCATGCGTGACACCAACAGCTTCTGCGTAGAGACGTCGAAAGCATGTTGGCATGCAGCCGACCAGTCTCACCTGGAGTGTTTCTCCAAAAGCTCTGATTATCCTTTTCTTTGGTACCCCGCCCCACACCAGGTTCCTCCCTCCAGCCAAGTAAGTTGCTTGCTCTGGGGGAACCTGAGCAGACTCGCTCCCGAGCCACGGCCCCGCCTCCTCTCCCACTGCTGTCTCAATCAATGAGGGAGGAGAATCCCCGGACAGCTGAGGCTCTAGTGCACATCGCTGGAGGAAGATCAGGCTCAAGTAAACATTAGGGGGGTGGGGGATCTTCTGCACACAGAAGGTTTTTCCCCCTTATGCATACAATGCATGAAGGTAAAAACCCTTGAGCCTTTAGAACCACTTTAAGTCTGCCCCTTTAAACCCCTTCCACTGTCAATGCAGTGAGGCCTCTTTTACCAATTGCCCTAAGCACTATGTGAACCTCATAATTCTTATCCTTCAAGTGCACAGGGATGTCCCAGATGTTTAATCATTCTAGCAGTGTCCCTGTCCAGCAGTTTACAAAGCTCTAACATTTATTTTTCTTTTTAGATGCTCCCCGGACACCGCAGATAAGTTGTTACATGACTACAGGTACCATTGTTATTGTTAAACCTTCCTCACTGCTGTAATAAAATGAAGGCTTAAAGGGGCTATTATGATAATTTTATGATTTACTTAAGGATTGGTTCATCTTTAGGAGCATGTTACACCGCTCTCCCCGCACCCGATTTCACATTTTAAAAACCGGGAGGCTGTGCCATCTGTGAATGAGAAAATTGCAAGTCCCATCTGACTCTGGGAACTGATGAGCATCCTCATAATTTATTCACAAGCCCTGCAGCTTTCAACCTCAAAGCCTGTATGGAGGTACAGGCAGAAGGAAGGAGGCGTGGGTAGCCTTCAAAACGCACTCAGAGTAACTGTTGCATCACTTGGGTTGACAGGTGGTTTCTGGTTCGTGACAGCTCACTTCCTAGTGTCCTCTCCCATCCATCCATCCATCCATCCATCAGAGCCACCGCTGGGGCAAGGACTGGCAGCCTGATCACAGGCGGGACTATCTCCTGAGTGTCCATTGGTCCCAGACCCCCACACTTGACATTCTCTGTGAGTGGAATGTTATTCATTAAGGTGAAAAATCTTCTATGCTGTAGCCCCCCTTAGACACCCCAATGGGCAAAAATGTCCCTCTCTAGATGTGCAAAGCTGGTAGAGACATCCCCAAAAGGACTTGCAGCTGTAATTGCAGTGAAATGTGGTTCTACAAAGTATTGACTCTGGAGGGCTGAATTAAATGAACCCCACACTTTTCACATATTAATTTGATAACCATTTATCATTTTCCTTCCACTTCACAATTATGTGCCACTTTGTGTTGGTTTATCACATAAAATTTCAATAAAATACATTTACGTCTTTTGGTTGTAAAATGACAAATTAGAAAATTTGAAACAGTGGAAAATTTCAAGGGGTATGAATACTTTTTCAAGGCACTGTGTGCGTATATATATATATATATATATATATATATATATATATATATATATATATATATATATTTTACAGTATCTCACAAAAGTGAGTACACCCCTCACAATTTTGTAAATATTTTATTATATCTTTTGACATATCCCCTCCTAGGCAAAGCTCGCCATCTGGCATGGAAATTTATAGATAGGCAACTCCTATCCTCATATTGATTAGTGGTTCCAAATTATTAATAACTACTGCAGTAGGGAACAGACACAAAAGATACACTCTGCATCTTTCCAAATAACTGTTCTGCTTTATTATGACACAATTGAAGGTTTTTATACACATGATTATGTAGGTATCACATTAATATTACAATTGTACATTTATGGTAACAAGGGGCGTAACATAGGCAGAGCAATTCTAATCAGGACTCGAAAGAATGCAAACATGTACTGAAAACATTATTTATTAGTGCTGTGTGCACAGTGAGGGCAGTGTGCAATACATGCAAAATAGAATACAATTATATTCAGAACTTACAAATTTCCCTTAAAATCTGCTCTCTTTTGATCAATAAACATACCTGCTATAACCTTTAACCTGGAACCTCCACACACTTAGGTGGAGGTAGGTGGAGGTGGAGGTAGTCCTGGCCAAAGAAGAAAAACTCCATTGTGGAGAATATAATAGCTAAGCAGCTTTTTTTTATTACAAAATTACTTTTCATTGTGAAAAACAAATGATTGATAAGACATATTTACAATACTGGCCGTACACTCCTGTGGCCACAGTAGTCTTCTAGCTTAATTGTTGGCATGCTGACGTATCAGCATATGTAAACACAGACAATTCTACAAAAATTGGAAGACGTACAAAAGACAAATATGTTTGTTTATCTATGTTGGTTATTGGGGTAAGGGGTGACGGTTGGGGATCATTGGAGGCATTAGAAAGGAAGACCAATATGGCATAAGTGGGGAACCATCATGGTATGGGATCCTCGGTCGATGCCAGTTAACCAAGGTATAACTGGCATTGGGATATGGGTATCAGCGTGGGAAGGTGCAGAGTGGTATGGTCCTCGAGTCGGTGCGCATCGACTGGGGACCTTGTGTGGCCACGCCGATACAAAGAAGAAAATTTGGTGAGTGCCTTCAAGGATACTTAACATGGTTACAACGCATCTGTGAAAGGGATTGTTTGTAAATAATGTTATGGTTAAATGTTAATAAAATGTCGTCTGATTATTGATAAGGTATAGCAGGATTATGGTATCATTAGGTACAGGCAGTTTGCATCTGTCTTACCATAGTCATGAAGTTACTTGAGATACTTTGACATTACTAACCTTTCAACTTTTATTGAGATATTCTTTTATAAAGATGTTATTGGTTAAGCTACATTTAAAATCAAAACTTGTTTTTTTATTATTTTAAATTGTCCTTTGTGTAGAGAATGTGCTCTGTGTCTTGTTTAGGATACACAGCAAGAAATTAGGTAAAATCTCAAATATAATAGGAATCCTCCCATAAAGTCATGATAGGAACAAATGTTCCCATTGTAAATCGCTGGTGGAGCAGATTTTCAAATATTCACTAAGGGGTTGATTTACTTAAACTGGAGAGTGCAAAATCTGGTGCAGCTGTGCATGGTAGCCAATAAGCTTCAAGTTTTTTTTTTTTTTGTTTGTCGAAGCTTAGATGAACAAGCTGAAGGTAGAAGCTGATTGGCTACCATGCAGAGCTGCACCAGATTTTGCACTCTCCAATTTTAGTAAATCAGCCCCACTGTCAATAATAAAATCAACCAGCCGATATCATCTGCCCTTCCCAATCATGCTACTTTTTGTATAAAGAACATCTGTTACTAAATTAACGAATGAACAAATGAATGACTGAATAGAATGACCTCAATAACTATATCATCCATTTACATCTTCCATCCAGACTGTACCATTGATGAACATAACGCAATTTATGTCCAAGAAGGATCAACACTTTCTCTAAGATGTTTTGCTAAAAGTTTTCCAGAAGCCACAATAACATGGATAATTCCTAGAAACCTGAACAACACATCTCCAACTGGGAAAATTGACCTTCATGACATATCATCCAGACATCAAGGATTATATACTTGCAAAGCCACAAATGTACATGGAGCTTCAAGTACCTTTTTAGCAGTAATGCTCTGTAAGTAAAAATAACTACTGCATTCAAAATACAAACTTTATTGGGGTTAGGTCCAATTTTTTGTATTTTTAAGTGGAATATTTTTTAAACATTTTTTTTTTTTTCCATCTATCTATCTAACCGGTATATACTGTATAGATGAAACACCATCTAGTGTGCTACTATTGTGAGAAAAGGCAAAACATAGTTTGGGTCATGGTTAAAGTGGATGTAAACCCTCACATATACCCAGTGAAGTGAGCAGCCTCAGATGATACACAAAGGTTAAACAAATCTCTCTACATAAGTTTTACATGTATATCTGCTGTCTTCAGCTTTATAAATTCTTTATAACGTGCACATCGTGTTACTGATTTTCTCTTCCTGTTCACCACTGGGAGTGGATTATTGGCATACAGCCAAGACAGCTGATTGGAGGAACGACACACACCCCCTCTCCTCATTGGTAAAGGAAAGAAGGAATGTGCAGAACTCTGCTGTGAATCAAGCAGCTCTGTGCTAATCTATTTATAGCAAGCAACCTCCCACGACACCAACTTCAGGCTGTTTTTATCTCCCATGTCAGAGAACTTGTCAGAACCTGACGATCAGTTCTGGCGATTGGGAGACTGTCCCCTGCCTGTAATTGTAAACATAGGCAGGGGAAGTGATGTCACCTCCCTCTCTGGAATTATTTTCCGTTCCAGAGAGAAGAGAGAGAAAGAGAGAACATCTAAACATGAGATGCACAAACACTACACTGACACAGTACACATAGGCACACTTTTCACCCCCCGATCACCCCCCCCCCCCCCAGTTAACCCCTTCACTCCCTGTCACAGTGTCAATAAGTGCAGTTTTCATATTTTTCTTTGATCACTATACTGATGTAATTTCTCACACTAATCAGCGTTAGGGTACTTGGTAGTAGGTCCAGATAGGTCTAAGGACCCCCCCCCCCCCCCAAAACCTCCTAATAAAGGTTTAACCCCTTGGTCACCCCCTGTCAGTGTGTAGTTAGCCAGTTAGCTAGTTACTGTCACCATCAGGTTTTTATAGCGTCAGGGTACCCACCATATATTGCTAATCGCCCGGTGGGTGACATCAGACAGCCCCAGACAGTGTTAGATTAGTGCCAGTAGTGCTAACACCCACGCAAACACCATAAACCTCCCTTAGTAGTATAGTGTGAACGGATCAATATAGTTTAGGGTTCCCAAAAATGCAGCGTTAGCGGGATCAGCCCAGATACCTGCTAGCACCTGCGTTTAGCCCCTCCGCCCAGCCCAGCCCACCCAAGTGCAGTATCAATCGATCACTGTCACTTACAAAACACATAACTGCAGCATTCGCAGAGTCAGGCCTGATCCCTGCGAACACCAACAGTTTTTTTGGTAGCGTTAGAAGCAGTCGCTGACAAACAGGTGCTCCACTAGTTGTAGCAGTACATTTAGAGGCCAAAATGTCCAATTGAAGGTACACTAGTGAAGAGGCCTACACGTTTCTGAGCATGACAGATGCGAGTGAAGAGGAAGTCACCCATCTGTCAGATTCAGGCTCAAAATACAAACCTGTAGACAGCAGCGGCACCCTGACAGATAGCTCTGATGACAAAGTAGTGGTCCCTGTCAAGGTCAGGCGTATCCGACCCTGTTCTTGTGCTGTTGTTGAGGTGCAAGAACCACAGGGCTCACGCATGGAGCAGAGAGCCAGTATTAGTGCCGCTGGCTAGCACAAGTAGTGTCCCGCAGCCACCAAGAAGACAAACGCAGGCCCATCGAGCCCATAGTGCCCTTCCCGCTGCATTTGCCAATCCGAATTGGGAGCCCACCACTTCTGCAGCGCCTGTACTTCCCCCATTCACTGGCAAACCCGCAATTCAGGTGGAAACAGTTGATTTTACGTCACTTGATTTTTATTCGTTGTTTTTCACGGAAGATCTTTATAGATCTATTGTGGACCAAAGCAATTTGAATGCTGGTCAATTCATCACCACAAATCCCCAGTTGGCCCTTGCCAGAGATTGGAAACCTATTACGATTTACGAATTTAAGACCTTCCTGGGCCTATCCCTCCTCATGGGCATAACAAAAAAAGGGAGTTGCAGTCATATTGGTCCACTGACCCAATTCACCATATGCCCATGTTCTCTGCTTGCATGACCAGGACACGATACAAGCAGATCTTGCGATTTATATACTTCAATGACAATTTACGCTGTCGTCCCCGGGGTGACCCTGGATTTGATCTGCTCTACAAAATTCGGCCCCTCGTAAACCACTTTAACCAACAGTTTGCAGCTTAGTTTACTATCGATCAAGTTGTCTGTTTTGCTGAGCCCCTGATTAAAATTTGTGGCCGCTTGTCTATCAAACAGTATCTTCCCAGTAAGCGTGCCAGGTACGGGGTCAAGATGTATAAGCTCTGTGACAGGGCAACAGGCTATACATATAGTTTTCTGGTTTACGAGTGAAGCGATAGTCACTTGGAGCCAGAGAACTGCCCAGACAACATAGGGAGCGCTGGTACGATTGTGTGGGACACGGTGTCACCCTAATTTTGAAAAGGGGTACCACTTGTACGTGGACAATTATTACACAAACGTGCCACTTTTTAGTCACGTTTTTGATTGTGGAATTGGCACATTTGCGATCTAATTGCCGGGGCTTCCCCCAACGGCTTGTAGAGTCCCTGACTTAGACGGGGGGAAAGAGCCTGCTTGAAAAGTAATAATTTGCTCGCAGTGAAGTGGAGGAATAATGGGAATATTTTGTTCGGTCCTCCCTCCATGCAGATACGTCCAAATTCCAACGGCGACTGGTGTTGTGGAGAAACCCCTCTGTGTCCACAAATACAACCTTAACATGGGAGGGGTGGACATCAACGACCAGATGTTGGTGCCGTACTTAATTGCCCGTAAGGCTAGATGCTGGTACAAAAAAGTGTCTGTATGTTTATTCCAATTGGCTCTGCTGAATGCTTATGTGCTATAAAAAGCTTCAGGATGAACTGGATCCTTCCTAAAATTCCAAGAAGAGATCATCACAGCTCTTTCCGAATGAGCGGATTTGCCCACACACGCCCGGACTTTTTCAGTGGAATAGAAGTCAATGCCGCTGCCTCCATCGGCGAGATTGACACCTTGCTAGCCCCGTCACCTGGTATGAATTGAAAGGGGAACCCCTATGCCGAAAAAACGGAGTGGGGGTCCCCCCCAAAGTCCAAAGCAGACCCTTATCCGAGCACCCAGCCCAGACGGTCAGGAAAGGGCGTGGGGATGAGCGAGCGCTGTGGCCCCCCCACCCCAAAGCACCTTGTCCCCATGTTGATAAAGGACAAGGGCCTCTTTCCGACAACCCTGGTCGTTGGTTGTTGGGGTCTGCGGGCGGGGGCTTATCGTAATCTGGGAGCCCCCTTTATGTTCTCTATGTGAATGAGTATGGGGTACATGTTACCCCTACCCATTCACCTGAGGGAAAAAGTGTGTAAAAACCTATGTTGTGTGTTTTTTTTTTTTTAAAGTACTTTATTAGACAGCTCCGGGGGTCTTCTTCCAACTTCGGGGTCTTGTCCCACTCTTTGTTTCTTCTGCCGGGTCTCCGCTATCTTCTTGCAGCTCTTTTACTAGCGTTGGCCCGGTCTTCTGGTTCGTCGATGTTGACGCCGCCATCGCCGCCGCCACAGCTGCCGCCGCCACAGCTGCTGCCGCCTTGTTCTTCTTCTTCTTCCTCTTCTCTTGTTGCCATGATGCTCTCTCCGCCTGTAATGGCCAGGACGTGACTTATATAGGGACAAGGGGCGGGGTCACTGGCTGATATCACATGGTGACCCCGTCCCTTGATGTCACAGTCCCGGGGGATGCTGGGGGGTGAGTGTGTCTATGGGACGAGAAGGTCTGACTCGCAGTCTACACCCTAATTCATCCCAAAGGTGTTCTATCGGGTTATGGTCAGGACTCGCTCATCCATGTCTTTATGGACCTTGCTTTGTGCACTGGTCCAAATCATTTGGCGGAGGGGGGTTATGGTGTGTAGTTGTTTTTCAGAGGGAAGGTGTCAGCATACCAAGACCTTTTAGACAATTTCATGCTCCCAACTCTGTGGGAACAGTTTGGGGATTGTCCCTTCCTGTTCCAACATGACTGCGCACCAGTGCCATAGGCGTGCCCACAGGGTGTGCCGAGTGTGCCTGGGCACACCCTAATCACTGTGCCAGCTGTCTCCCGAGATCTGCCTGAGGGAGTTCTGTGAAAGACTGCATCCAATCAGTGTGCAGCCCCTGCTGCCTGTGAGACAGTTTCACACTGAGTCGATATTGACGCTTGCCAGAGCCGCTCAGTATGTGAAACTGTCATGTTCAGCGTTAATGTCGGGGATGGGCGGGACCCAGCAGCTATCAAACACCAGTCAATGGGGTGGGCTAATGGCCGCTACGTTTATGTGGCACCGCCAGCTTTCTTAAGCAGCCCAATCATTGGCTGGTGTTTGATGACTGCTGGGTCCCGCCCATCCCCGACATCAACGCTGAATTTTGACAGCTGGTCTCTCTCTGCATGCAGTGGCATTACATGACAGTTTCACACACTGAGTGGCTCCCTCGCCTCTGTCAGTACCAATCAGTGCCAATCATTGGCACTGACAGGTGGCACTGAATTATACTGACAGGTGGCAATCAGTGCTTCCAATCAGTGACATCTGTCAGTGCCACATGTCAGTGCCGCCTAATATCAGTGCAAACAATGCCACCTATCAGTGCCAATCAGTGCTACCAATCAATGCTAGTGCTTCCAATCAGTTCCGCCTATCAGTGCCCATAGGTGCTTCCAATCAATGCCCATAAGTGCCACCTATTAGTGTCAATCATTGCTGCCTGTCAGTGCTGCCAATCAGTGCATTGACCATTGGGAGGGGGGCGGTCTGGTGGGGCACAACTGAAATATGTTGATGTTTATTGATTCCACATGCCAATCTTTAGTATAATAGGTAATCATCACACTACTATTTACAATAAACTACTGGAGGTAAAGATAAAAAAAAAAAGTGTCAGTAAAAGGCTTGCCGCTAAGCACTATTTTGTGTTCCCAGCAGTTGTGCCGCCCACTCTGTCACACCACCCCCCTATATGTAAAATGGATAGATTCATGCAAAAACGTATTTGGAACTAAACCAATTGCACATGTCTAGTAAAAAAAAAAACTCCCAGATGCTGTTCCTCCATCACCTCTCCCTCCTGTATCGATCCAGCACTGTGTCCGGCTGCAGGTCTTCCCTCCCCTCTCCCCACTCTCATAAGCTTGGCTGAGAGCAGCAGGAGCCATTGTCTACTGCTGCTGTAAGTCAAATCCTGCGAGCAGAGAGCAGGGGATAGGGCCGAGCCTCGCTGTGTGTGTCTATATGCGCACACATCGCGGTTTGGGAGCGAGCCCACACATGCGTCCCATCATAGGAATTCTATGGTGGTCGCACAGAGAAGAGGAGGAGCCTAGAGTGTTGACCCTAGAAGAGAAGGTTTGGGGCCGTTCTGTGCAATACCATTGCACAGAGCAAGTTAGTAAAATATATTTATTATTTCAGTTTAAAAAATGATCTTACAACCACTTTAAGCAAAAACTGCAGTAATATTTGAAACAGTTAAAACTGTTTTGAGATTGTTGTTGAATGCTGTCTTTTTTTGTTTTTGTAGCTTGTAGGTGCATGGATAATCAAATAATAATAATTGGGATTGTAATTGGTAACATCTTTGTTTTGCTTTTGCTTGGACTGGGAGTCTTCTGCTTCATCAACAGACACATGGAGAAGAAAATACACAGTAAAATAAACTTTATTTTTCCTCTTATATCTAATGTTTTTGTCCAAACCCCCCTAAAGAAATAGATATGCCGTGAAATAAATGTTTTACTAATGACTCTAATGCCCTGTATACACGGTCGGACATTCTTACAACAAAATCCGTCTGATTTTTATAGACGAATTTTGACCCAAACTTGTCTTGCATACAAAGTTGTCGGAAAATCCGATCGTTCTGAGCGAGGTGACGTAAAACACGTACGTCGGGACTATAAACGGGCCAGTAGCCAATAGCTTTCGTCACTTAATTTAGTCTGAGCATGCGTGGCACTTTGTCAATCGGAATTGTCTACACACGATCGGAATTTAAACGATCGGATTTTGTTGTCGGAAAATTTTAGATCCTGCTCTCAAACTTTGTGTGTCGGAAATTCAGACGGAAAAAGTCTGATGGAGCCCACATACGATCGGATTTTTTCGACAACATGATCCGATCGCACATTTTTTCCGTCGGAAATTTCGACAGCGTAAAGGGCATAAGAGCCTGAGGTGGGTAGTCAGGGGAGATCTCCTGAAACATATACAGATCTCCTGTTGAGAAATATACGGATTTATTTTCTCTTTCCCATTTTTTTTCTGATGGGGGTATATTTATTTAGGGAGAAAGTTATTTTTTTTGGGGGGGGGGGAATATTACAATATAACTCACGACTGGGATAATTTTGTAAGGTCACAACACACATGTAGGTGGTGGATGGAAGATGGTTGGAGGGGGGAAAGGAGGGGGCTTCATGTACACTGCTGCTGTTAACTGACATTTAGGAGGAGTTGGGCCTTTTTTTCAGCTGCCCCTGAGCTCTCCTCTATGTTATCTTATCAGTGCATGTACACAGGGTAATTTATAGTAGTTTCCAGGCAGTTGAGTTTAGAAGCATTTTTTGGAAAGCAAAAAAATGCGTTCAGAACCGATGTTCAGAGGCATTTGAAATGCCAAATGCCTGTAACGGCTTGTAAATGCGTATACACGTGGTAACTCATGTTTAGCCATGTTTCTTTTACAGGTGTTTTTAATAGAGTTACATTTTTGACTATTTAAAAAAAAAAAAAAACATCTCTAAACGCAAACGCGGCATTTAAACAAGGCAAAACGGACGTTTTGAAACGTTGGTTATTATCTGTCAAGTTAAATTGTTCAGGAGAGGTTTTAAAATGTCCCATGTACATTAAAGTGGTTGTAAACCCTTTTAAAAAATGTCCAAAAAAAAAAAAAAAAATGCAAGACAAAGGCATAATGAGCTAGTATGCATAGCATACTAGCTCATTATGAATTACTTACCTAAGATCGAAGCCCCCGCAGCGGTCCTCGTTCACCGCTTAGGCGGCCGACATCTCCCCAGGGGGGGTTACTTCCCGTTATCACGGCTCCGGCGCTGTGGTTGGCCGGAGCCGCCGGTAACGGCACAGTACAACTGAAGCAATGGCACGTGCTTGCTGTTCCTTCAGTTTGCACATTCAAGTGCACATGTGCCAATGACGTCGGCACATGCAAATACAAGGATATCTCCTAAACCGTGCAGGTTTAGGAGATATCCAGTGTAGCTACAGGTAAGCCTTATTATAGGCTTGCCTGTAGTATAAAGTGGTTGTAAAGGGTTTACAACCACTTTAAAGCCCCATACACACGGTCGGACTTTTTCATGGATTCTGTCCGATCGGACAATGTTGTTGAAAAATCAGACCGTGTGTATGCACCATCGGACAGTGTACGTCGGATTGTCCGACGGACAAAGTCTTATCTCCTGCTGGAAAGATTTGCCGACAACACGGTCCGATCACACCAAATCCGATCGTGTGTACGGTTGTCCGACCGGACAAAGTGCTACGCATGCTCAGATCACATTACAAGACCAAAGCTATTGGCTACTAGCCTCTACGTAGTCCCGTCGTAGGCAACAAACGTCACCACGTTCAGAATGATCTGATTTTCCGACAACTTTGTCCGACCGTGTGTACGCAAAACCAACATCAGACAAAGTATGACGGACAGGATCCGACTGACCTGGTCCGCGGATTGTCCGACCGTGTGTATGGGGCTTAAGTCTAAGGGAAAGGTCGGTAGGATAGGTTGTGTAGCTAGGAAGGTCTAGTAAGTCTAAATAATACATTTCTTTTATTTTTTTCAAGTGAGCACTTATGGATAAGCATAGGTGTAACATCAAGTGTTTAAAAAGCAGGGGTTATCTACTATTTTGTTCCTTTTTAGGGAGAAAGAACAGTGCTGTTACAATAAAAGACTAGGAATTTTTGGAACTACACTTTTTTGTACGTGTGTTCATTAGTGACTTCATTAGTGACTTCCCTTTTTGTGTCTTGTCTGAGTTTTTAATATATATTTTAATATATTAAGTACGATGTACTGTATATTTAATGTTTCCTTTTATTTGTTAGTTTGTTTGGTTTGTATCAGAAATCAATAAAAAAGCATTATTATTTTTTTCATAGGGCGGTACAAAGCGGGTAATTTACAGAGGCCATCTAAAATATTTTTGCTATTTTCCAAACAGACCAAAAATGAGCGTAGAATTTTCAGTGTGCTTGTCAATAGGTCAGAATCAGTGTTTTGCACAAAAATAAGTCAAAGCATTGATTTTTATATCAGCCCCAATTTAAAGCCAACTATTTATTTAGCACTTATATACGTTGACTACTTATCTATAGAAAGTGGTAGGTTTAGAACTTCTGTCAGGTTTTTATGACTTTCTTTCTTCAGGTTTTTTCCTAGTTTGCCATCTCAATAGCAATGGTTGTCTGGATAAAAATTTTGCCTACATCTCCCTAGTGGGGACCCAGAAGGCAAAAAAAATAAAAAAAATTAAGATTCTAACCCTTTAGCATTCTGTCAAAATTTAGGGAGTAAAAAAATATTCACCTATACCATTTATAGCCATATCTTATATATAGACTTACAAAGGTCTACTACAGAAAATAAAATAAAAAATTAAGTGTTTCAGAAACTTTTCTTTGGTATTTTAGGAACTGAAAGCAATGATTTTCAACTCCATGATGCAAAAGGAACTGAATCTGTATACCAGGTATGATTGCAGATGTATAGGTCCACTAAGGTCTAATATTTCAGCTATGGGTGTATGCTTGTATATCATTTTATTCTCTTTAAAACACAATATGTTTAGTTTTTATTTTCTATATAATATAAAAGAGATAACGTTGATGATTTAACAAACAGCTTGAATGAATATTACCAATTTATTGAATGAATAATACACACCTATTGAGTTTTTTTTTTTTTTTTTTTTAAAAGCATAAATAATAAAAATGTAATAAAATTGCCCAAACGGCTGTTCTTTAAATTCATTTTTTTTCCTTAAAGGATCTTAATAAACCCTCAGATTCCATCTATCACAACATCCAAAGTGCAAAATAATGAGAATCTACCAGGAGAGATGACTGGTCTACACTGGAAGAATCCTTGTCTGTTGTACTCTGAAATACCAAGGCACAGCAATCTTAATCATTTTACATACTAAAGATGGTTTCAGATTTTCCTAATATATTATATATATTTTTTCTATAGCAATGTTATTGTAAACTGTTCTCACACTGTACCTCATCCATGCTTTAATATTGTAAATAAATGAAATTGCAGCAACTTAAAATGAATGAAAATACTATGTTTGACTGTTGTCACCAGAACAGCTGTCCAGATTGGGAGATCATCCCATGTCTTATATGTTTCTACTAACAGCACCACATAGAATTTATTTATTTGTATATACTTTAGCTTTTACACTATCTATGTATTTTATTAACAACAATAAAAAAACGCAATTTTAAATTAATCTAAAACACTTTTTATTTTTATATACTTTTATGGTTACTATTATGACATACCTTTGAATAATTCACATGACTTTATAACGGTTCTTAAAACTATTAATTCAAATAATGCCCGTTTGACATTTTAGGTTTTGGCTTGTGTTTGTTTAGATATTATGAGTGAATATTTGGAGTTTCATGTAGTAGATCATGCTGGCCAAAATTTCTGCTCTGAAAATAGAACAGGAAATAAGGGTAAAGTAAATCTCCCCCAAAATGAATGAAAATACTATGTTTCTACTAACAGCACCACATAGAATTTATTTATTTGTATATACTTTAGCTTTTACACTATCTATGTATTTTATTAACAACAATAAAAAAACGCAATTTTAAATTAATCTAAAACACTTTTTATTTTTATATACTTTTATGGTTACTATTATGACATACCTTTGAATAATTCACATGACTTTATAACGGTTCTTAAAACTATTAATTCAAATAATGCCCGTTTGACATTTTAGGTTTTGGCTTGTGTTTGTTTAGATATTATGAGTGAATATTTGGAGTTTCATGTAGTAGATTTATTTACTAAAGGGTGTTCACTTTGAAAATAAGTTGACACCTCTAAAGGACCCTTTGTTTTACAATACTGTATCTCGAAATTGCGCATGGCTCGCACTGAAACTTTTCGGTTCCACCAGTTATTCCATTTTTCTCAAATCCATATATTTGTTATCAGTATCCCTTTTGCCCTATGAAGAATGGCGCTCCAGGGATAAAGGCCAGAGAGAAGGTATTTCTCTATATGGGTTGCTCCTTGAGTCCCCATCTAAACCTTACATGGCGGACTGGGACAGGGACCTTTCTAATGATTCTGTTCCTGAAACCTGGCAAGATTAACAAAATCTTTCATATCGAAGAATCCTAAATATCTCCTTAATTGAAGCAAATATAAAAGTGCTCATCATGTGGTACCTTGTCCCAGCCAAAATGGATTGGAGCACGTCACCATACTGTTTTTTAGCGTATACCCTTAACGTTTCTATGCTTCATATTTGGTGGGAGTGCCCCAAACTTTGGGGTTATTAGAATAGAGTTTTTCACTTAATGCACAGAGTTTTAGGTATAAATATCCCACAGCAACCTCAGTATGCTTTGCTAAATGAACTGATCCCTGCATTCTCCTGCAGTAAACAAAGATTAGTCTTGTTCATGTTTCTTGCGGTTAAATGCACAATAGCTGGAGCATGGAAAACACGGTCTGTCTCCATGGCTCACAACTAGACATGTGCACACTGAAATATTTTGTTTCAGAATTGAGTTTTCATCTGAAAAATAAATGTATTTAGTTACTCCCGAAATTTGTTTTTATTTATTTTGTTTCGTTAAAAAACGCATTCGTCTGAAAATCCGAAATATTTAAGGTTGAATCTGTCATTGAAGGCTTATGGTGTCTGTTGAATGTTCTAAGGAGATTCAATGGAGCAGCTAAACTGTACGACGCCGCAATTGTACATTGTCGGTCGAATGTTCCGCCTACAAGCTATAGTAGAATTCTAATGTTGTATGACACTAGTAATAATTATATTTATTAATTATTAATACTAGTCAACCAACATTAGAATTCTTCTATAGCCTATAGGTGGAGCATTTGACCATAAATGTCGGCTCGCGGCGACTGCTTCGTCGAATCATCTTGGACTAAGGCTGGATTCACACCTATGCATTTTTAGTGCTTTTTGCATTTTGCAGATTTGCACTACAGAACGTGTTCTATAGGAAACCATGTTAAATGGACTGTAGTGCAAATCTGCAAAATGCAAAAAGCACTAAAACTGCATAGGTGTAAATCCAGCCTAATAGAGTTAGGTTAGGCACAGTCAACCTTTTTTGCTATTGTCTCTATAATGTTGAATCTTTTCTCTCTATGTAGAATCATCTTGGACTAATAGTGGACTAATTCGACCACAGGTTCGATGGACACAGATTGCTATTGTCAGCTTCATGTCGAATCTCCTATATATATATATCAAACTGTTGTCGCAACGAAAACTAAAATAAAGCATTTGTTTATGTCGGATCTTTCGGTTTTCGGATTCTGCGCGTTCGTTATCGTTTGTTAAAACCCAACAGTGCTTACATCTGCCGACACCGGAAGTGATGTCATGACATCCCTTCTGGCCTTCAATGGTCATAGAGATGGGACCAGGGACCATCCAGGTAAACCAGGAAACGCACTAATATATATGCAAAGTAAAAGTGCAAAGTAAAAGCAATCTGGATGCCTGTAACTGCAGGCATCATTCAGATATCTTCACTTCAACATAAGAATGTTATACGACGTCCACCATAGGTTAAGTGGTTAAACCAAATAAAAGCAAACTACCCACCACAATCTGGTTTAAAAAAAAATACATAGTAAAGGAAAGAGTGGAAGACATTAGATTTAAAAATCAGGTCAACATTTTTTTAGCTATATGTACAATGATTTTTATTCTATATTTCAAACAATGGTAGAGAACAGTCTTTGAAGTGATCACAAAGGGGCTTCTGCATGATGCTCATCATGGAACAAAATTGCAAAGGAAATCAGAAGTATTTATGACATCTTTGGGTTGAATGCAGTTCACCTCAACCTTGCCGATACACCAAACACCGCTAGTCCAGTTGAGCAGACTTGTTGAAACAAACAAAACAAGAGAAATAAGGTTAGAGATGAGACATTTATAAACGTAGTCCTTAGTGTATTTTATACTTCTGCAGACAAACCTACTTTCTATTTATAAAATTTTCCCATTAACATAGCATAAATTTACAAAAAAAACACCCAAAAAAAAGACAAAAACCCAACTAGTCAACATAAATGAGATGAAAGTTTTCATGGTACAGTTACCTTGTTTTTAAAATCGGATGCACGCTCAAAGATTAACTGGTAGAAGTTAGGTTCTTTTCACACAGGTTTTGCAATCAGGTTAGCCTGTCCATTTTTCATACAGATCTGTCAAAAGCTCAGTTTAAGTCTCTGGATACAATAGCATGTACTTTGAACTACAACATCTCCATACATGTTCCTGTTATATCTATGTAATGATTCCTGCTCTAGGAATGGCTTTTTTTAATCTGAGATCGTACATTTTATGCCTTCATTTCATGTATGCTTTATGTCTCTTAATAAAAACTATTGAATGAAAATTAGTTGCAAACAGGGTTTTTTGTTTGCAGATGATTGGAAGACTGAAGTGAAGAAAGCTTCACTTTATATAATTAACTTTGTGAACATTCACTTTGTTAAATGAACAGTCTGTTAGAAATTAGCCCTATCTGTTTTTGTGTTGTAATTAATAACACATTTGAAATTCAGTTTGTCTTTCTTCTCCCATGCCACATTTTGTCTACTAGGTATGGTAAATGCCTTCACATTTGGCAGAGCCTACTGTACAGAGGACTACCATTTATTATACCACCAAGTGCTGGCACCTGCCATAGCCTTGAAATGTCTGGCCCAGAGCCAACCAGGAAAAAATGATTTTTAAACAGCAAACAAATCTAGTTGCAGATTTGAAAATGAAAGCTACCTTTGAACCAGAGAAGAAGTGGTCTATCAGCCAACCCGTTTTTTGGTCATAAATGGGCAAAGTACATTTTAAGGTTATAGACATCCAACCAAAGCAGATAGCCAAGATTCAACAATATTTGTATTATACAAATCCCTGTTTGAACCTCAATCGTTGAGTCTCTTGTAATTCTGAAGGTTTGTACAAAATATACCAATATATATAATTTGCTTTATTCCATGAGAATTTCTTGAACAGAAAAAAAAACATTTACAATCATCAAAAAAGAAACACATCACATCATAGCTGAGAAAGAGGAGTCAAAAATAATTAAATAAACATAAAAGAATACATCAGAATTTGGTTTAAGCATATGAGATCAATAATCAAAGAATATCCTACCCATTATTCACATTTCAAGTATAAGCATTAGTATGGACTAAATTTGATATAGACGGTTCAAATCTTGGCTGGTTCGGTAGGAACCAGCTGAGATTTGAACCATGTATGGGCAGGCTGAATGTACTCAAGTTGATCAATTGATCAACTTGGGTACAACCAGCCTGCCCTATTTTACATGCGATTATTGCTAGCGGCTATTATAGCTCGACAGCTCTAGGATGAGCATGGCAAGTGCTGCCGCATTGAAGGGACTAAATCATACATCCATTTATGGTCTCCCCTTCCAGATACTGACCAGGGAGAAATGTGTAAATTGTCACCTCTGGGTCCCCGTGTCACTTTCCTCAGCCAGTATGGCTAGGGAAGATTTTAATGAAGTGCGATCTGCAGTGCATTCAATTCAATGGAAGACAGGTGAGAGTCACATAGACCCCTGATGTCTCATTATTGAGAACCTGTCACAAAAATGCATCACATAGGAGACTTTTTTTTCTCCTATGTGATTAAAAAAGTTTAGAAAAAAAAACGTAGAAACGTGTAAAAAATTATAGTTACACCCAAGAGCTTAAAAATCTCTCTCCCGAAAAAGTTTGGAGGCCGCCACCCCCACATATATGCACATAAAAACATAAATGCACATGTCAGGGGTGCATATGCACAAAACGTTGATTGCGCTACACAAGTTCTTTTTTTACTTAAGAACAATAGCCCCACAGAACAAACATAAATAATACCGATTGAGGACAAAGACAGCTACAAAAATCCAACTAAATGTTCGTAATCCTTTCTCACTCTATCCAAAACTAGAAAAAACTTTTTATTTTTTATATACTTTATTCATATTTTTCCTGAAATATTTTTAGTAAAGAGGAAAATCAATCTGACACACAAAAAGAAAAAAAAAACTAAAACAAAACAGACAGACATTATGTGTAAAAGCATGCAGGAAATTTCATAGAGAATTCTTAAAATCAGACAGGATTAAAACATTTCAGGGCATACTTATTATGAAGTAAACATAACTTCTACCAAACAAAAAAAACATGCACCTATAATAGTCATCTATGATTCAGATTTATTGCTTTAAAAACATATCTCATATGTGAAAGTATGCCGGAAATTGCAGTAAGTTTACATGTAGATTTAGAAACACACTAAGTAGAAATAGCAAAAAAAGGAGAAATGAATGCTATAAAATTAGAAAAAAAACAGTCTGTAGAAAAAGAGTTTATGAGATTAAGACTCCTTTTACACTGCCAGTACCACGGCGTCAGAGGTAAAGCGGCGCTATTCGGCCACTAGCGGGGCGGTTTTAATCCCCTACTAGTGTCTGAAAAGGGGTTAAATCCGCCTGCAAAACGCCACCGGAGTGGCGTTTTGCCGGCGGTATCGCAGGGCTTCCCCATTCATTTCAGTGGGGAGCAGCGTTGAGTTCACCGCTCCAAAGAGGCTGCTGGCAGGACTTTTTCTGATGCCCTGCCTGTGCACCGCTCCAGTGTGAAAGCCCTCGGGCTTTCACACTGGAGTGAATGGAGCCGCTTTTTTCAGGCGCTATGCAGGTGCTATTTTTAGCACTGTTACGCCTGAGAAACGCCCGCTGTGTGAAAGGGGTCTAAAGGTGCAAAAAAACAGCTAGCCAGTCTGAGGTATACCCAGGACACGCATTCTCAATATTTTCTAGGACCAGTACCAAGACCATTACTAAGACTAGGACTATATTGACAAAGTTAAAGGCAAAGTACAGATCAGACTCCAGGTATGTCTATACTTTTAAGTAATTTTTGTAGTGATTAAGTCTTTAAGATGCAAAAAATAACTTAGTTTAGCCAGCCAATAATTGTCTTATTGGGTGGCTACAGAGGAATGGGGTGGCAGTGGAAATGTTTGAGTGTCCTAAACTGGCCTTACACCTGAGCTGGCCTTGTAGAGTTTTGCTAGAAAATCATTGTTTTTGGAACATTCATTCAATTATCTAAGAGTTGTTTTCTACAACCGCAAGCAAAAAAATCAAAAGACAAGAATGGAAAACTTTTGTGGAATCTAATGGGAACTAAAAAAATTCTAACATTTGAATTATCTTCCTGCCGAGAAATATTGTAACTAGTCTTAAGCACATGCACTTGTCATAGTTAATCTAGAAGTAGACTGTTTGGTGCTTGGATGAAAAGTTATTCAAAATAAGTCAAGTCCATGAAGGCACTATTGAATGGTCAGACAAAAGATTTTTATACTTTCTCATCTAAATGTGCAAACAAAATTCTACAGGTGTAAGGCCAGCAGGGCCACTGTTAGAAATTGGGCCCCATACAGCGTACCTGACAGGGCCCCTTGGTCCTGCCCACAACCCCACCCCTGGTTCCGCCCATGACCCCATGCTGTCACAAAATATGTGGAAATGGTGGCAGGAGCTGAAACATGTAACATGTTCCAAAAGGTGAACCTTTAATAGCCATTATTATTCCAAACTTTTTACACTATCATAAAGCAGCAGAGATATCTTATTTTAGAACTTTTTTGACAACAACTAATTAGCTGGGATGAGCTCAGGCGTGTTCGGACCGTAGTCTAAACCCACCTTAGCTTTACCGCTAGGAAGCTTTACAGCACCCCACCAATCATAACTGGGGCTGAATGGGAGAGATGTCAATATTTTGACATCTGTGCCCATTCAGTTTGTGTCCTCATAGACTTGTGTCCATTTACATCAGGCTACCTCTGATCTGTCACATTTAGGTCTGGAAAAATAGAAAAGGATGTTCTTTTCCATTTTTTTTTTTACCTGAATGCCCACAAGTCAATTCATATCTGGACTCCTGTAGACCTACATGGAGCTTTCACTCAGGTCCACATCAGTGGTGGCTGGTGCTCAAGATTTTTGGAGGGGTGCAAACAAACTGAAATTGCTGCCACTGTGCCATCAAACGCAGCTACTGTCCCCATCATTTGCCACCACTGTACCCACTGGTCCACAGGAAAAACTGACAGGCGGACCTGATTGCAGAGCTTTGGTGAAAAATTCTCAAAGGGGAGTGGTTTGGGGGTGGTAACAATGCAGCTTGGCTGTGTGTTTTTACTGACCCTTCCCCCCATCACACTTATAAAGTAGCATCTCATTGTGTGCTCATGGTCATTATCATTATGATGATCAGAGCACAGCAGGTGTTATATGGCTCTGTCAGTGTAACATGCTGTTGGGTGCCGACTTTCGTATGGCTGTGCTGTGTTATAGTCTATAACACACATTACAGCCATATATTAACAAAGTCAGCACCACACAGCATGTTACATTGACAGAGCCATACAACACCTGCTATGCTCTGATCATCATAATGACCATCAGACCATGAGCAAACAATGGGGAGTCAGGGGACTGAGCCTTAGCCTGTGTGATGTGTCACTGTGTGTGTGTGCAGGGGGATTTCTTGCCTGTGGACCAGCGTCTGGATTACACTCTTTCAGCCTCCTCAGTGATTAGTCTCTCCCTCAGGCTAAGGGAAGGGATCCCCATTACAATTTAATCCATCCACTGAGGAAAGCATACAGTGAGTACAAGGTACACTGATGCAGAGAAAGGATGTATGCCTCCACCCGAAAATGGAGAAAAAGTCCCTCTTCCTCTCTCACCTCCTGGGCTCCTCTATTAACCTGATGGGGCCCATGAAGGTACTATATACCTTGCCAATCAAGAAAGTGCAGGTTAATAAAGTTTTTTTTTAGCTGGAAATCTGCTCGGGCCCCCCCCCGCTGGCCGGACCCGGTACAACAGGGGTGGTTGTACTGCCCTATCAGCGGCCCTGAAGGCCAGCAATAGAATGAGACTTCCCTGGGGAGAACAAGAAGCAAATTGCCAGGATTACAAGTTCACTTTCTGCAACAGACCACACACCATAAACAATAAGGAATCTTGCAAGAGAGTGTTTTCTTTTGATATGACTGGTGTATGCATTTTTCAGGAAAGGCATATATGTTCTTGCTATCCAATAGGTCAATACAGGTTCAAACACCAGGGATATCCAACCTTTTGATCTTCCTGGGCTACATTAGAAGAAGAGAAATTTCCTTGGGCAACACATAAAATACACTAATAATAAGGATAGCCAATGAGCAGAAAAAGTCAGGAAGATCACAAGTTAATGATCATTGATATAGATAATGTATCTATCTGAGTAAAAAAAAATCTATATATATTTTATTATAACAGTAAAAAAGGGCAACATAAAACAAATACAATATCTGACACTGTTTTTGATAAACGAATGCATCAATATCTGGTTGGATTCACGGAGTAGCAATTCTCAATGAATTTTCAAGGTGCTCTTCAGATATTTTGGTTCTTATTTTGCCCTTCATGTGCTTTATCCTTGTAAATAGTTGCTCACAAATATAGGTGCTGCCAAAAACAGATGACATGAATAAGGCATGACTGTGAAGAGTAGGATATTTTTCTTTGAGAAGATAAGACTTATAAAAGTCCAGTAAAGAGACATGGTCAAATTTTTCTTCGGCTGCATGTATTCCCTAAGTGTTAATGCATTTTTTTTAGATAAGTCTACAATTTAATTTTGGGCAACATTCATAGTCGCCTTGGGCTGCATGCAACCTGTGGAACACAGGTTGGTCACCCCTGGTCTACAACTTTTCCCATTTTATTATATTTGCCAGAGACTGGGTACATACTGCAGGAAAGTCTTATGTTTTTGTGGTCACACCGTGACAACGTTCATTTCTACACTTGCCTACATCCTAGTGGAAGTGGTCTCCACTCAGAAACTGCAGGGGACCATAGGTAAAATCTTTTTCTTTTTAGTTTTAGACATTAGATCAGATCCTTGTATAGTTATAGTCACTTGCTTCTTACATCTTCAACTTCGTCCCCATTGGTAATGACACTTTCAGTTCCTTGTGTGTTATAGATTTTTGCAGCGAAGTGACGTCATGCGTCACGTTCCCACCGACACGCATGCGCGGTCACCCAAGGGGGTTGTGGTGTCCAAGGGGGTTTGGACACCACAAAAACGCAAAAATGTGTGTCAGTGGGAACGCAACGCATGATGTCACTCCGCCGCAGCCACCATCTTTGATGTGGGCAGGGGGTGACGCCATGCGCCGCGCACTCGGGGACCCACCCAGGGGCCTTATAGGTGGGCAGCTTCCTACGGCAGAGAGTTATTGGGGATCGATTGGAGAGGCAGGACACAAGTGACTGTTCTCACGGAGGTAGGTGTTACTACTCCGACCCTACACCTATTGATAAGGTGTTCTATTTTCCTTGGATCTTATTTGGATTCTCTGTTTGTCTCTCCACCCCCTCTCTTAATTATAGGTCGCCATCTCTGTGTATTTTTGTTTAAATGGTTGAGTTGCTGAGGGATCATTCCTTAATCTCTCGGCCACTGATCACACTTGCCTGTGTGTGGTCAGCATTTCTCCACATATTGGCTCCATGCTCCATCCCTCCCTACCCTATATGGAAGGAATAAGGGATTGATTGAAGTACCTCACCCAGCCTGCATCCTGTTATTATATACACCACTGCTCAAGGTACAGCGTTTCTTTGGGTTACTTGTTTAGCAATATACATGCTATAGTATGCCACCAATAATCCTAGCGCTAATGTACAGTTAAACATTTTTGGGGCACACTGTCATATGATCTGGCCCGCTTATGTGTGCTGTTTCTTTACCCCCAGTTTTTCTTGCTGTGCCGATCCCGGTTTGTGCACGGCGGATCACCATGTCTGCCTCTCCCCAGAGTGAGGAGACAACTTCTTTTCCATTCTCTTTCTCTCCATCTCCCCACTGAGGCCATTTGGCCCTTCCTCTTACTACCATTTTGGGCCCTACTCATTGTGGATATGTGAGTATATGAATGAATGAATGAATTAATTAATTAATAACTTGTATAGCGCTACATATGCAAACAAAATCGCCTCAGGGCCCTTTTGCCCCCAGTGTCCATCTGGGTCTTCAGAAAGAGATGGGTCTTGAGCTTCTTCCTGAAGCCCAGATGGTTTTCTTCCGAGCGGATGTCCGCACGTAGAGCGTTCCACAGCCGTGGTCCTTGGACTGCGAACCTTTGTTTGCCTTTTAATTTATAACGGGTCTTGGGGATGTGGAGGAGGTTCTGGTTAGTTGACCAGAGAGGGCGACCTGGAGTGTAGTGCTTTATTTTGTTGCAGAGGTATTGCGGGCTTTTCCTTGGGTACATTTGTGAGTGAGGCACAGAGTCTTAAATGTAACTCTGTCCTTCACGGCTAGCCAATGGAGGGTCCTCAGGGACGGGGTGATTGATTCCCAGGTTTTTTTTTCCAGTTACCAGTCTGACTGCTGTGTTCTGTGAGCAATGCTACCTATATGTGTTTTTTTGCCTCTTCCATCTGTTGTCATTTTTGTGACTATGAATGGCTATTGGATATATAATGTTTATTAAATAATTATTTTGTATTTTTAGACTACCATTAAAACCATAAACTACATATCGAACTATCCCTGAAGAAGGAGTCTATCATACTCCGTAACGTGTAGGAAATACGATTGTATTTTATGTTCACATATTTTGTTATATGTTTAAATGTTTGGGTATCATGTGTACCTCTTGTGTTCTGTACAAACAACCCAACCACCAATGTTTTTATAACTATTTTCTACTTTCTATGATATCATTTTTTTGATAAATAAAACTTTTTTTATAAACATACATTGTTTCACAATCTGTGCCTAAAAAGTCCTGTTTTCCAAGGGGAAATTTGTATACTACTTCATTCATATTTATGAACATGAAGTAAAGGAAACTTCCCCACAGCAACATAGATAGAGCTACAAATCTGATGGAGGTTTTGGCTTTGCTATATTTGCATTCACCTCACTCCCAGTCTGGTAAAATAAAGTCAGCAGGACAGAAAGTCTAAGGTATATACTTTAGAAAGTATTAAATACAAAGACATAAATGTAAGAGACAGAGAACAAAAATGTGATTACCAATGGAAAAAATTACAGAAAACAAAAGTTACATTTTGTAAGTAAATGGTCTTATGTATAAAGATGATCAGTGCTATGTGTACTGTAAGTTCCTGTGTGGTTTATCTGAGTTAAATAAGTATTTCCAGTAAAGTGTAGGAAACAAGAGTATGAGAGTAGAGGGCATTGAGCTCCACAACAGAGGACACAGCTAAACCAGGCAAGTACTGTATATAGACCCGATCTTTGTTGCATTATTATTATTATGTATGATTGTATTTTAGGTTAAATCATTATTTTATAAATAAAACCCTTTACAAAAACGTTATGCTACAGGTAAGCCTATAATAAGGCTTACCTGTAGCTACCCAGGATATCTCCTAAACCATTGCTTCAGTCTGTGTGCTATTACTGGCGGCTCCCGCGTAAATGAGCGGGAGTGACTTAATCCCGGCTCCGGCCAATTACAGCGTCGGAGCCGCGATACCCGGAAGTAACCCTCGGGAGAGATGTCGCCAGCCGGATGGGGAGACGAGGATGGCTGCAGGGGCTTCGTTCTCGGGTACGTAATTCATAATGAGCTAGTATGCTATACATACTAGCTCATTATGCCTTTGTCTTGCAGGTTTTTTAATTTATTTTTTTACCAGGGTTTACAACCTCTTTAAACTGGATATTGCAAAATCTGGTGCAGCCCTCATAGTAACCAATCAGCTTCCAGGTTTTTTTTTTTTGTCAAAGCTTAATTGACAAGCTGAAGTTATAAACTGATTGGCTACCATGCACAGCTGCACCAGATGTTGCACTCTCCAGTTTTAGTAAATCAACCTCTTTGTGAAATCCTTATTAGAAGTCAGTTTGTTTTCACCAGTTTCTTTATTAATGGCATTGCATTAAGTATTGCATTAGTTTTGGTGTATTAATTGTTTGATAAACGATTACTGGCAGGCAGTGGCAGCTGATGCTCAAATTTCGGGGGGGGGGGCACAAACAAACTGAAAAATACTAAACCCCCCCCATCAATTTCAACCTCACTGTGCCCATCAAATGCAGCCATTGTACCCATCAAACGCAGCCACTGTGCCCATCATATACAGCCATTGTGCCTATCAAATGCAGCCAGCCACTGTGCCCATCAAATACAACCACTTGTGCCCTTGTGAATGAATGAAACAGCTACCATGGTAGGAGGACCGATTCATCAAAGGTTGGTCGTAGGTAATATTTTAACCATGGGTGCCATATCTTTTCAAATTTGGGGATTTGGTCTTGTTCGATAGCCATCATTTTGGCGTGGGACATGGTGGCATTCATTCTATACTTAATCTTAGCCATCACCAATGCAGGGGCCTTCCATGCCTTTGCCATCGTTTGTTTTGTGGCCGTGAGGAGTTGAACAAAAAGTTTGGATTGGGAATGTGTTAAACAGTCTGGTTTCAAATTAAGTAGTGCAGTGAACAGGTCCGGTCGCTCCAAAATCAGAAACATTTTGGAGGCAATGTCAAAGATTTCTTTCCAAAAGAGTTGGGCTATTGGACATGTCCACCAAATATGTAGATGCATACCTACTTCCGAGCAACCCCTAAAACAGAGAGGAGAGTAATTAGGCGCATATTTGGCTACTCTGGAAGGTACAAGGTCCCATCGGGTTAGGACTTTATAATTAGCTAAAAATTTTGCTAAATAATTATAAAAAATTGTATTTTTCTCTTTAGACTTTATTATTTGATAATGTCCACTTTTGTTGAAGAAGGAAACAATCTTGTTCTAGCCTGCTCTGTACATTACAAATATCTAAGAATATTTTTACAGGTTTGAGCTTTCCAGATGAAAACAGGTATTATAGCTCTAAATGAAAACTCAAAGTGAAGGTTCTTCCCGCTACCAAGTAAACCAATACTGAAAACGTGAATGAATACACAAAACTGTGATAATCAGAAACTCAAAGCTAGCTGCAAAACCTATTTTTGTTCATAATACACAGATAATAAAATAATAATAAACAAGTGATCTTGCACAGTAATAAATTATCACAAACAATAATATAATATAAATGCTCAAAATGGTGTATTAAATCAAGTCCCTAAAACATCTAATCCATATAGTTCTTCATGCTAGAGGTGTCTCTAGTATGTATTCATTTCGTGCCTTCACACAACTGTTACGTGCTCTCAGAACTCTCACCTTAACCACCTCAATACCACAAATAGAGCTTTCTTTTGGTGGTATCTGATCACCTCTGCTTTTTTTATTTTTTGCTAAACAAATAAAAAAAGACCGAAAATTTTGAAGAAAAAAAAAGGTTTTGCTTTTGTTTCTGTTATAAAATTATGTAAATAAGTAAATTTTATCCTTCACTGATGGGAACTGATAAGGCGGCACTGACGGGCACTGATAAGATGGCACTGATGAGGTGGCATCAATGAGCGGGCACTGATGGGCACTGATAAAAGACCAGTAAAAGACAAGTGATGTATAAACACTAAAAAATGTAATAAATAAATAAAAATGAATCAAAGCAAACTAAATATAATCACACATAAAGTCAAAAAACTCCAATAAAATATTTAATTATGCTTAATAAAGCCACTCTCCTTATAATACTGTATTTATTGGCGTATAACACTCACTTTTTCACCCTGAAAAACGGGGGCAAATAGTGTGTGCGTGTTATACGCCGATACTGCAATTTGGGCTGCCTGGGAGGGAACAGGAAGGGGACAGGATAAGAGCCGTCAGATTACATACAGTGAGAATCTGCTGTTTACTCAGAGGCCTCTCTAATAGAAAGTCCCGTCTCCTGGGCCGGCATTGGGCCAGTGTTCTATCTAGAACTTTGTATTAAAGAGGCTGTATGTAATCTGACGGCACTCGTCCCATCCCATCCCTGTCCCTTCCGAGGCAGCAGTAATCTAAGGTGAGGCTGCAGATGGGCACTGATCAGGCTACATTTATGGCAAAGGTGAGGCTGTGGATGGGCATTGATCAGGCTACAGATGGGCAATGGTGAGGCTGCATTGATGGGCACTGACCCTTATTTGGCTTCAAAGTTCTTCATTTAAAATGTAAGTTTTTTTTCCTGAAACTTCCCTCCTAAAATGAAGGTGCGTGTTATACGCCTGTGCGTGTTATATGCCGATAAATACGGTAGTTTAAAGTGGTTATGAAGCCACTTTATCTTATTTCTAGAATCCCCTGTGTCGCGTTAAGTTATGTGCCCCAGTGTATGTGCTTTATAAAAAATATGCAGCTTTATACCTTATTCCAGAGCACCGTTCAGCAATCTTTTGACTGCCCACCACTCTCCTCCCATTATCTGAGAACTACAGTGGGAGGGGCTGAGAATCCCCCCCCCCCTGACGTCAGCCGAGAGAAGGGGAGGAGAGGAGGAGAGCAGCTGGAGGTCACGTGAGGGCCTAGCAGCACTCTTATATAAGATATAAAGCTGCATATTTTTTATATAACACATACACTGGGGCACATAACTTAATCTAACACAGGGAATTCTAGGAATAGGACATTTTTTTTTGTAAGAATGTTTAATTCTTTTTTTGTGTCCCCTTTACTTCCACAACAGGAAGTGAGAGTAAATGTCTCCAAAGTGAGGGAAATCCCCTCTCAAATGAAATAATTTTGATTTGTTCCCCACTTTCAATCCGAGAGGCATTAGACCCCAAGACAAATTGAAAGTGTCAAAAGAACTGTCTGGGTACATAGACAGCCACAAAGGTATGGCGAAATATGTGTAACCCTTTCTTACTTGAAAAAAAGTTTTAGTTTTATATACACTTTACTAATTTATTTTTGATCAAGATGAAAATCTAGCTGACATTAAAAAAAAAAAATATATATACAGACTTTATATATACAGTGTATATAAAAGTATGCAGGAAATTGCAGAGAGATCATTTATACAATCAAAGAATGAAATTATTATGGGACATGTTTATAAAGCTGTAAATACGACTTTCACCATTGGTGAGTCAGTCACTGTCATTTCAAAGTTATGAACCAGAAAAATGTATCTGTGATGTATTTTTGGTGTAAAAGTATGCAGGAAATTGCAGCATGTATACACTGATACAGACTTAGAAACATAAAGGGGAAATGGTATAAAATGGAGAACATACAGTGTCTAAAAAAATGATTCATTACTAAGGGTGCGAATAACCAGCTTGACACTCTTGGGTATACACAGGACATGCATTCTGCATATTTTCTAAGACCAGTACCAAGACTACGACTATATTGACGGAGTTAATCACACAGTGCAGATTAAGCCCTCAGACTCCAGGTATGTCTATTTATTAAAGAAATGTTTATAGTGTTAAAGTTTGTTAGATGCAACATTGAAAATCCCTTTATTGTCCTTATTGGCTGGTTGGCTACAGAGGAGTGGGGTGGTAGTGGAGATGTTTAGATGAATCAGAATGAGACTCCACTGGTGAAAGCAAAAAACAACTTTTACAGTTTAGAGTTACAATTTTTTTTAAATATAAGAGTCATTAAATATTCATGGAGGACAGTGTGTTCCCTTGTCATGACGATTGTATGTTTATTTCAGTAAAAGGAATTATATTCCTGTTATCTAATATGTCAGGGGTTTCCAAGCTTTTCAGTATGAGAGGTCATAGTATATTGTACATATATTTGTGGGCATACATCTGGGTCGCCTTCAGAGTCCTCTTTACATCTAGGTACCCATCAAAGCCACCCATTACCTGAGGGAGTATTGAGGTGGAGACTATAGGCAGCCTTTGCTGACCTTAAAGTAGAGTTCCAGCCTCTAAAACAAAAAAAAAAAAAAATTAAAAGTCAGCAACTACAAATAATGTAGCTGCTGACTTTTAATACAAGGACACTCACCTGTCCAGGGATCCCACAATGTCGCCCCCCCCCGAAGCCGATTCAACCATCGACTCGGGTTCAGGTGCATCATTTGCCACTAAGGGAAACCGGCAGTGAAGCCTTCAGTCACGCTGTGCTTTTTTTAGAATGGCCCTGTAGTCTTCTGGGAGACACACAGGTCCCAGGAAATAGAAAAAAAAAAAAAAAATATCCAACACGAGGGGGTCTTTTGTTTAAGACCTAGTTGTATTTTTGGCTGGAACTCTGTTTTAATCCTCAAGCTGAGCACATTAAGGATATGCCACCAACCCTAGCTGTGGGCTCAATAAAATTGCGTAGCAGGCCAGATGTGGCCCATGAGCTGCTATTGGAAGACCTCTGTAATACGTTAAAACAGGTTCAAAAACAGGTTCTTATTATTGTCTACAACGTTTTCCATTTTACTGTATTTGTAAGAGACTGGGAACATACTGCCGTAAAGCATCATGTTTTTTGTGGGCATGTCATGACAAAGTTAATCTGTACCCTTGTCTACACCCTTGTGGAAGCGGTCTCCGCTCAGGAAATACAGGGGTATTTTTTTTCAAGTTTTAGACATTAGACCATTTTTTACATAATTATACTCAATTGCTATTTATATACTTAACTTTTCCCTAACACTATTTACATTTTCAGTTCTTTGTCTGTTATAGATTTTTATAGCAACCCTGTATATATAAAAATATGTATTCCACCATTAAAAAAAAATTGATAATTTCAGAGTCTCTGGATTTAATAATCTCTACATTATGGTCATGCTGTTGCTGTGCTTGTCCTTTTCTAGGACAGGAGGTGAGGGGGATTCTCCAACAGTAAAACAGATAAAAATACAAATCTCCAGAACAGCATACTTAAACAATTTTTTGTTATTCGGAGATTCAGATATATTCGAATACCCGAATTACAATATAAACTATTTTTACTGAATGCTCTGAATAACGTAACAAAATTTGTCTGAATTTTGGAAATTTTGACCCAAATTCGAATTTAATTTTACATTGAACTCCAGTCAAATTCTAACTACACATATTGCTGAAATCAAAGACTGTGTGTTATTAGAGTACCATTTCAAAATAATGCTGTTTTTGTTAAGCCAAAGGTGATTTAAAGAGTCATTGTAATTATTTGATGAAGATTTTTCTTTTGTTTCTTCACTTTGCTGCATTCAAATAAAAAAAACAATATAACATTTTCATTTGAACCTTTCAAATCTAAAAAAAATATGAATTTCGAATATGAATTGAACAAATCAACCAAATTGAACTAAACAAAATTACTAGATTTTTTTGTCATGCACATGTCCACCCGAAACTGTGGGATATGTAGTTTATTCACAGGAAATGTCAGTTCTCCCACTACAGACAGAGGTCATATATTAGCCATTGATGTGGCATGCAGCATGCCTCATGTTTGCACACAAACAGAAATTGCTGACACCAGAATGTGAAGATTTTCTTTACTTTAGGATGTGTGTACAGGACAAAAAAAAATACACAATGAAACTATATAATTAATGTACATCTCACTGTATGTAGATGAAAAACACAAGGTGTAGTTAGAAAAATATAAATGCACGTAAGTCCTATATATGCTAATAAGCTCCTTGCCAGTAATTGGTTATCAACCAATTAATACCCCCAAAAGAATGCAATACTTGGCGGCCAATAATAAAGAATTTGTGAAACACAGTCAAAGGCATTCAATTAAATTAACAAGATACTGGTCTATATATGTCAATGGTGTCTTCTCTTGTAGGGCTCAGCATCCAACATTCCCAAACATGTATGTACTACATTTCATTAGAATTACTTAGGTAACTCAAAATAAAACCCCACACACACGAAGAATTTACAATAATTATAACACTGGTCATCTTTATATGCCATACTCTTGCAAATACAGCATTGTTTTCACTTTCTTTTTATTTATTTTGTAATTTTCTATGATTAATCAAATTTGTGTTCATCAAATCACCAATAAAGATAGCTATGCTGCCCCCTACACTCTGTACTCTATACAATATATACAGTGCCACAATTCATAAAATCCAACATTAATGTGCTAATAGTCCATCAAAGTGCAAAGTGCTTCAAATAAAGTGCTCCAATTCTTGAACCCTATAGGGGTTGATTTACTAAAATTGAGAGTGAAAAATCTGGTACAGTTGTGCATGTAAGCATATAAGCATATAAGCTATAACACAAATACAGGTATCAATAATAACTAAATCGAAAAAATGGGCAAAGATTGTATGATTCGGTGTGAAAAGCATATACAAACTGATGGTCCCATGATGGAACGGATGTAAAGACCAAGGGTATGTGTGAACAACAAACAATGGGGAAGTGATGGGGAAGTAATCTTACTATTCTCATTATGTGCAATGTTTTTGGCTTAGCAATTTCTTGCATTACCCATGTATGTATTGAATAAATATTTATACTGTACTTCTAGAAAAAATGAGAAATTCTAAAATAATAATAATATCTCTCCCTCAGTGCACACGGATCAATTGTTTGCTTTAAGCAAATCCTAAAAGCAGCTACTATAATAAAACTGAATAATCAAATAAATATGTCAGAGAAAATGAAATTTCAAAAACATTAGCAGCGCTATAAAAATTGCAAATCACTAAAATGCCATCAATCAAAATTAATTGATAAAACAAATGAATAATACAATCAAATTCACTGTGAGTCCATATAGTGATAATACAATGACAAATTGGAGTCCATAAAGTGCAAATATAATTGTGTCATAAGGCATTCCAAAGAACAAGCTGTCAGCAGTTCCAGTGTAGAAACAACTCCTTCACCACACCACTTGTGCCGTAGCCCTGCAGGACATCTACTTACCAGACCCAGCTGGTTTATACGCTTATCAGGCTGATAAAATGGTCTCTTTTTCACTGGGCGCTTCCCATCTGTGTTATGCTCATTACAAGCAATGAATAAAAGAATGCCACATAGCGTGATCCCGTACAACACTATTTTATTGTTAAAAAACACATCTCATGATAAAACACTCACTCTCTATACATGTAATCAGAGCGTATTATAATCAATAAAAATCCACCACTACGATCCCGTACTAACCTCTCACCGCTCCTGCAGTGTTCCCGGGTAGGAGAGATACGAGACGAGAGACACTGGAAGTTGCTGCGTAGCGACGCGCTGATGCGTTTCCGTCATTACCTTTGTCAGAGGGCGTGGCTACACAGCGCAGCACTAAACCTTAAATCCACATTACCCCGCCTAGAGGTGCCGCCTCCTGCGGTCATGTGTAATGTGTGGCTGTCTGACGGCGCTTCCACCCCTCAATCACAGTCAGCAAAGAATGTACCTCCGTATTATGCTGTCTGCATTTCGGCATCCGCAGCATAGATTATCTCTTATTGGCATGTTGTCCATAGCTGACTCGGAGGTACAACACAAAAAAGTATATATAAAAAAGGATTTATAAGCAAATATATATCCTTGGGTCGGTGCCGCTCAGCCGCCACTGAATTGCAATTTACACGAACCCCCTCTCATAATATATGCCTGTTTGCAGACCATATCCCGATCTCACAATATATGCCATTTAGCAGGAAATAATATTAATAATGAAAATGGCATATGTAAAATATGAAGCAAAAACCATATATAACAAGATATAAAAGATAAAATTAGAGCTAAACTTTTATAATAGCAATCATTTGATAGGTGCCATATGCAGATCAACATGCAGCATACAGTACTAATAATCATGTACATGCGACTCAACCCAAGTTTTGTTATTGCTAATCCAGTGTCGCACCACTTTGCATTGACTACATAATATAATCAAAATGATTATTCACTTAGTGTACCAAGAATTGTTGTACATAAGCTTAAACAAATAGTCTTGTGTATAATTATCAAGGCTACCAAAAATGTTGCATAGCCTGCAATCAATAATACATTCTGAATCCTGCGATATATCAAGGGAGGTTTCATATCTCCTGCAGTCCCCTCCCTATCCTATTGATAGGTGGGGCCACCTACATATCGGCTCCATGTCACTGCACCCATTTAGTGACGTCCGCAGATGCGGCGTCATCTGTTTGGGCGCAATGTGTCACCACGAACGTCTGTGAGGTTACTGCGCATGCGCACCCTCGCTGATGGCCGGCGCTTCTGGCGTCGGCGTGTCTTGCAATCCCTACATGGCGTTGGGGGCGGAACCAGCTGCACACCTCCAGGGATTTAAATTGGTAGGTGGACATGGCTGGGTTTTCTCCTCTCAAACTAGCACCACCATGAATGGCTAGACTCTGCTGCTGTCTAGCCATTCATCTTGTTAAAGTACACACATCCCTTCCACTCTAGCACTCACTTTGTGCTGGATATTGTTTATTTTTATTCACATTTTTTCACACACCCCATCTTCCTTTTTTAGGGATTACTTCCCCTTTGTTTGTTGTTCACCCTTACCCTTTGTCACAACAAGTACTTACCGAGGCAGAGATGCTGAGAGTGGTTAATCCTTGCAACTACGTGCATCTCGTCCCCCGGAGGTGGTACAGGGAGTGGGTGGCACGCAGAAGCACTGGCCACCAGCAGGTGTAAGTTCCTGAAGAGGGCTGAGGAGCTGAGCAGAGGGTTACTGAAGTTCAGGAACTGGCTGAGGGTCCCGTGCAAGGTAGTAAACAATCCGGGAAGTAGCAAGAGATCAAGCAAAAGATGGGTAGCAAGTCTGTGAAGCAGGCCAGGGGTCAAATCCGTGTAATCAGGCAAGAAAGTCCATAAGGCAGGCCAAGGGTCAAATCCGTGTAATCAAGCAAGAGGCAGGCCAAGGGTCAAATCCGTAAAGGCAGATCAGGAGAGGTCCGTTTAAACAAGCCAAGGGTCGAATCGAGGATAAGAACAACGTAGTCAGGGACGGTCCGGGTCAAAACAGGCAATCAGGTATAATAACAGGAAACAGGCACAAATGGGAAGCTGACAACAAACCAGCAACCCGTTTGGACACCAGAGCCGTCTGAAATAGCCACGCCATAGCACCATTGTGCGTGCGCCGGAGCGCTAATCCGCCGCACATGCGCACAATAGCATGGCGAGCATGGGTGGAAAAAGTCCTTCTCTAACACCCTTGGTCTTTACATCCGTTTCATCAAGGGACCAGGTCAGTTTGTATATGCTTTTTGTACAGAATCATACAATATTTGCCCATTTTTTCGATTTAGTTATTATTGATACCTATATTTGTGTTATAGCTTATATGCTTTCACTTCTACAACTATACTATAAGTCTTGTGTTTACTCTACTACTTTTTGGCATACATTGATATATGTATTTGTGTTACAGCTGACACTGACCCATTTACATACTGAGACATCTAGGGTAACATACTTTCACCCATGCCGTGTCTGCCATCCGATTGTTCTCTGGTTGTGGTTGTTGGTTGGCCTCTCCCCCTAAGCTAACATGCTACACATCTGTTGCTGCCGCCCCTTGGGGAACCTAGTCATTGGCACTCCGGCTTTGTCAATTGCTGAGCATGGGGTGTAGGCCCCTTCTACAAGTTGCCTTCAACATCCTTCACTGTGTCACATATTTCTTTGTTTTCTTAGATACGTCATACACGCATCTACCCCTGAGAAAACGAGCTATCGTCACGCGAAATACATCTGATTTCTTGATGCCAGTGCATATTATATGACAATTATGTATCAATGATGAAAAAGAGGGGAATAGGGGATTTGGGACTTTATATGAAGCACGGAAAAGCAAATAGGTAGTAAGGCTGAACAAGGGAATTTTATTGGTATATAAAAATTGGTAAACATACATATACTGTTATTGTCAAGGTGGTTAGTAGGCACAGTAACAATATCCATAATAATAATACAGTTGTCTCAAAAAGTGGCGACTGATATCACATAGTAAAACTTTAAGCATGATAAAACAACAGTAGAAAACGAGAGAACGGGAGTTTTAGGGACTTTAAGGAGACCTAGACCTGGTAAGGTCTGGTATGTCCATCCCTATGGGACTTTACATGAAATTATGGCCCGGTGAGGTCAAGTATTTCCATCCCTTAATATGTTGAAAAAGAGGGGAATAGGGGATTTGGGACTTTATATGAAGCACGGAAAAGCAAATAGGTAGTAAGGCTGAACAAGGGAATTTTATTGGTATATAAAAATTGGTAAACATACATATACTGTTATTGTCAAGATGGTTAGTAGGCACAGTAACAATATCCATAATAATAATACAGTTGTCTCAAAAAGTGGCGACTGATATCACATAGTAAAACTTTAAGCATGATAAAACAACAGTAGACGATTGTCATAAAATTCCATAGTTCCAGCCATATTCAGAAAGGGTAAATGGATAATTGTAAAATATTATTTGCCGGACCTAAGGCCTCGCTGAACCTGTGAGGGTAGTGATGGTATCGTAGCTTGGAGATCTCGATATGTCTAAAAATAAAACACGGCATTATACAGCTCTACGCGTTTCGTGGCTGACACGCCACTCGTCAGGAGCATGCACGTGGTAAACTAGAAAAAATAATAATAAAAAATAATCAGTAATTGCATAGTATACAAGGGTGAGGTAATACCCATAGTGACACCGAAATGTCTACTTACTATTTGTAAATTTTCAGTCAAGGTGTGATGGCAGAGCGCCGAAGGCATCGAGGAACAACCCCAACCCGGGGGCCCTGGTGGACCGCCCAGCAGAGGCGCACAGGCAAACACAGACCCGGGCGGGCATGGAACTACGAGGCCTATATGTGAAGGTAGAAATTAGTAGAAGTGAAGTTATGGTCATTGGAGTGACTGAGAAAATAGAAAAGTGAGGGAAATTGCAGTGGTAGTGAGGAGAGGAAATGTGGTGAGTAGGGAAATTCAGAACGGTAACAGGAAGTAAAAAATGAAAGAAATAAAAAGAAGGGGGGGGGTGACTGAGGTTGAAAAAACCTGAAGCAAGTGGGGATCCAAAAGGTGAATTCCCAATAGAGAATAAAGTGCAAAGATAGGGTGTACCTGTGTGGTCATGGAAGACCAGGAGGAAAAGGGTTTCCAAATGTGTGTAGTCCAGTGTGTATAGAGCCTCGAGTGCCAATGACGCCCGGTCACGTGCCCCCATAAATGCGTCTCCACAGGACCGCCCACCAACGTTACGTCGTATGGCAATTAACCGGGGAGGGGGTGAAGCCAGCCAGGACATAGAATTCCCGCCGGTCGCCACTTTTTGAGACAACTGTATTATTATTATGGATATTGTTACTGTGCCTACTAACCACCTTGACAATAACAGTATATGTATGTTTACCAATTTTTATATACCAATAAAATTCCCTTGTTCAGCCTTACTACCTATTTGCTTTTCCGTGCTTCATATAAAGTCCCAAATCCCCTATTCCCCTCTTTTTCAACATATTAAGGGATGGAAATACTTGACCTCACCGGGCCATAATTTCATGTAAAGTCCCATAGGGATGGACATACCTGACCTTACCAGGTCTAGGTCTCCTTAAAGTCCCTAAAACTCCCGTTCTCTCGTTTTCAATTATGTATCAATGTTATTCTTACTATTCTCATTATGTGCAATTTTGTTGGCTTAGCAATTGTTTACATTACCCATGTATGTATGTCATTCTTTTAATAAGTATTTATATTGTATTTGCTTCTATTACTCAGTGGCTGACTTTGCTCACCTCATTTAAAGTCCCAGGGCGACTTCCTGTATATAATCATTACAAAGTAAGGCAAACAAACAACAAACAGAGTAAAACTACACTAACACCTTGTTAAAACAACACAAACATTTAGAAATAATCAATGCCTTTAAACTTACCCCGCCAAGGATCAAATTATTGCTATATCCCGGTCCCTGAAAGAATAGAAGTATTATACTCACTACTCCAGATGCTATGTCTTCCATCATACTTCCATTTTAGTGCTACAGCCTCCTAAAGACTTTAGTATTCAACATTTCAGGAGTGTTGGATGCCAGGTTCCCTTGTTGCATCTGCTACTTCCTCCCTCAAACATTTATGTCACTGCTGAACGCAATAGTGATGTAGAGTCTGAAGGATGGAACCACAGCATACAGAGGGGTACACAGGCATCCAACACTCCTGGAACTGCTGAATACTGATGGGACTGTCGTAAGCAAAGGCAAAGAACTAAGAAAATGTATGTTTCCTGTTTTCCCATCTTTGACTCTGTTTGGTTAGTTTACAGATCCTGTACAGAGCTGAAGTTGTTCTCATGGTCAGGATGCTTCATCAGAGAGGTGTGATCTTGCTGCAGATGGTGGCAGTGCATTGGTTCCTGCTCTGGAAAGGTGATGTATTAAATGTGGGAGATTTTAGATCAGTGAAGCATTGGGGATTTATACACTGTGACGGAACCGTCCCACACTGTGCGTGAGTGCTTCCAGCAGAATGTGGCTTCCTCCAGTCTGAACATAGACATTAGATATTATAGCCACATATTGCAACCAAGAACTAGATGGGACTAGCTCAGTTGCAAAACTGGAACTGTGTATTGAACAAGAACACAGGCTTTTTATACACTTGAAAGGTAGTCCCCACATGAACAATAACCCAAATATTTACCCAAAACATCACACAATGTTTTAGATAACGAGGTAGGGCTGACTCATGGCTAATCCTTCACTAGCAACTACTAGCTGAAAATTATATCATTAACATGCTAATTAACTCAGCACTTAAACCAGAGTGCCTGGCAACAAGGCTAAAACAAGGCTAAAACAAAGTATTATACATTATACATTATCCTAAGTATAAACACAGAGCACCTTATTAAACAGACAATAGCAGGAGACCCCAGTAGCAGACTGTCCGGCTCCTGCATTGGAGTACATGGAACAGAGGCCAATGTGATCAGCTCTATCAATTAACATGTATAGTTCAGAATCAAACAAACCAGGAATAGTCTTCATATATTTCTTGAGGGATATTGGTGATAAATATTACTGTCCCATTTGAAGTAATCCAATCCATATTCTTAGTGTCCATTAAGTAGTTGTCCATTATTTGCTCGGGCACCCTGTGCCCCTAATAGACACAGGGTCACTTACAGATAAGAGGGGCGTGGGGAGCCGAGACAGGGCTTTCCCAACCTCTCTGAGGTAAGCTAGGTTCCACGGCTCCCCTGCCCAAAGTGAATATTGTCACATACACCTATTCTAAAATAGCTTGAGGCCTTTCAGTAGTTCCTGTATTACATAGGATTCACAGAGCACAGGTTTTCTGTGACAGAACAAAGCAGAAGCATTGGTCTTTCTCTATATGTTAGAATCTGGATTTGAACTTGGGACCCCCTTCTGTGTCTTTCATTGGCTCTTCCTACTGAGCCACCTGAAGCTCTCGATAACTCTTTGGCTGATCTGTTCTGCCATCCACCACCCAGTCTGCTTTCCCCACAGTTCATGTCTGTGGGCTGGTTTAGACACTCCCTGTATAATCTGGATACAGCCAAGCCAGTGAGCAAGCAAGAGATGGTAGCTATGTTCCTACATACAGTAGAGCCATGGAGTTTGAATGTAGCCACCGTCTAATAGGAAGTCAGATCACAGTATAAAAGAAAAGGTATTTGGAGTTTTCGGGGAGGAGGCGCAGAGAAAAAGAAGGGACTTTTTTGACCTAATAATACATACTGTACTAGAATATAATAGAATGCTTCCTTAAGTAGAGTTTAATGACACTTATCTTGTATTATTTATACTTGCTTGAGTTTTGCCATCATGTGGCCTTTTTGGCTTTTGTTGTTGCAGTGCTGCTAAGAATAGGAGCAAAGCAATAATCCCCTCATACAAGTAGACCTCTTGGCCGTATCTAAACCTGGCACATCACACAAGATAGTAGACATGTGCACAATGAAAAAATGTGTTTTGTTTTTCGATTTGTTATTTACATAAATTTGTTTAGTTAAATTAGTTTCCAAATCAATTTCAAAAAGTTTTCGAATTCAAAAAGTTTTCAAATTCGAATAGTTTGATTTTTAAATGTTTTCCAATTTCCAAAGAGAATAAAATAGGATAGAAAATAAAACAGAATATAATGCAATAGAATAGAATGGAATAGAATAGAATAAAAAAAAAAGAATAGAATTAAATAGAAAGATTATAATCATCTTCTGAAATTTGAATAGAATATAAAATAATCTAATTGAAAAAACAAAAGAATAGAATAGAATAAAATAAAAATAATATAATAATTTTCCAAAATTCAAATAGAATCAATTAACATTTGAATATAATAGAAAAGAATAGAATAGAATAGAATTGATTTGAAAATAACACAATAGTACAGAAAAAAACAACAGAACAGAATAGAATGAATATAACCACCTTCCTATTCTTTTCTGTTCTATTCAAATTGGAATTGATTCTATTTGGATTTTGGGAAATGGTTATATTCTTTCAATTCTATTCTATTTTATTTTATTGTTTTTCTAATTATATTATTTTTCGATTTGTTTATTCTATTATTTTCTATTCTATTCTATTCTTTTCTATTCAAATTCAAATTTATTCTATTCAAAATTAAAATTTTGGAAGAAGGTTATATTCTTTCTATTCTATTCGTTTTTTTTTCTATACTACTCTGTTATTTTCTATTCTGATCTATTATTTTCTATTCTATTCAAATTCGAATTGATTCTATTTGACCTTTGGGAAATGGTTATATTTTTTCTATTCTATTATGTTCTATTGTTTTTTAAATTCTATTCTTTTCTATTCTATTATAGTCTATTCTATTATTTTTTTTGCATTCTATTTTTTTCTATTCTTTTCTTATGTAGTCACATTCTTTTCTATTTGCAATTCAAATAAATTTCAGAATATGGTTATTTTCTTTCTATGTTATTCTATTCTATTTGTTTCTATTATATTCTAGTCTATTCTGTTCTTTTCTTTTATTTTCTATTCTATTTTGTTCTGTTTTTCTCTATTGTATTATATATATTTTTTTATGTTATACTCTTTTCTATTCAAAGTTTTCCTATTATATTCCTTTATTTTCTATTCTATTTTATTCTCTGTGGAAATTGGAAAACTATTCAAAATCGAAAACTTTTCGAATTTAAAAACTATTCAAATTTGAAAAGTATTCGAAAAGGATTTGAAAACTATTTGAATTTGAATTTTGTCTGAATTTGTATTCGTTATTTCGGATTTGTTTATATTCGGTGCTATTGTAATTCGGAAATTCGGATACATTCACACTTCCAAAAAACAAAAATTTGTCTGAATTTCAATTCAGAGCGAAACAAACTGCACATGTCTATAAGACAGAGACATCTATGTGTGATAATACCTGTCAGGGAAAACTGCATGGATAGGACCCTGTTCTCAGGTCTTGGGGTCACCAGTTTGGCGGTGCCATAGCAAGAGGACATACAGTAGTGTATAAAAAATGAAAGGGGACAAGAACGGGGCATACTACAGGAAAATATAAAAGACACGTTTATAATTTATTTAGATAATCTTTTAGTTAATAAATACTATGTTTGTTAAACAAGACTACTTGTAGTCTCTATTTAGAGAACTTTCTTTTTTCTGTAGGTGTCATTTATGGTCAGCACCCTGGATATTCTATCCGAATGAACAACAGTGTCACTGTGCAGGAGGGACTATGTGTCACCATTCCATGTACCTTTACTGCTGATAGCAGGGCAACATTTATAAACTCTACTGGCATATGGAGAACTTCTGATGGAACCAATGTTACTTATAGTAATAAATCCAGGAAGGGTACAAAACCAAACTTCCATGTAGTGGGAAATCCAGACAATGGAGATTGTACCCTGACCATAACTGATGCCAGGAAAGAAGATGATGGGGAATACTATTTCCGGTTTGAAGAAAATGAGACAAGCCAGATTAATTTTAACTATATGGGAAAAACAACCGTAAAGGTGACTGTTACCGGTATGTTTGTATGAATGATATACTATAGGCTGTAATACATTTTTACATGTTGTAAGTCAGAATCCAAAGTTTTGTAAGCTCTGAAAATCATTTAAAAAAGCCACTGTAAATGTTTTCTTTCAGTTTTGCTAAAGTAATGCCCCAGTTCAGTTTAGAGAAATGACAGTCCCTTTCCCATCAGCTCTGTACATTGCAAAGATTTTAGTAAGCTGTAATGCAGAGAAGACAGTGGGTCATACCATTTCCAGTTTGAGGAAAGTAAGAGGCCCAATGAAATATTCCTATTAAAAAAAAAATGAAAAAAATACTGAATATTTAAATGTGACTGGTATATTTGTGTATACTAAAAAATGTAGGGAATACTGCGCTGTCCTAAAATTATAGTGACACACTGTGAATAGTGTCCCATATATTCAAAATAGGTGAAAAAAATATATAAAAATGAAATTATACAATAAAAAGTTTTTTATAGCTGCTGCAGTTGTGAATGCGAGATACCCACACCAACAAAACCAAAATAAAAAAAATAAAAATGAGCAACTGCGCTGCAAACAATCGTGCGATTGTAACTCAAAACATAAAAGTGAGCCAATTAATAATGAAAACAGCTCAATTAGGACAATAAATTTGCACCTCCTAGAACTTATAATTGATAACAGGTTCAGAAAGAGTCCGTGGTGACACAAAAAAGTTATAAACAAAAGTGAAAAGCAGTCATTAGTGATGGTCTGTCCTTATAAAAGTCTATGTGATTCTGCAAAGGACAAATTGAAACATAACAAAGACTCCAGAGACTCCGCAGTGATCTTAATCAGTAATCAACAGCTGAAAGGGGTGATCTTGATGAAAGAAAGAAAAAACACCTCCACCGTCCAAACACACTGACCCTTACCGGATTGTGCGACCCCCTGTTACAGAGGTCACACTGGCTTGTGGCTTAATCCCGGCCAAGGGTTTCCAAAGGCTTTTAACAGGTTACTCAGGATGGAAGGTACGGGCTCAGAGACAGTCAGGCGGAGAACATAGAATGAGAGAAGCAATCCATAGTGTATCTCTGTATACAATTTATTTAAAAAGGAAAAGAATATTGCACTTACAAAGTAGCAATCGATTAAAACATGTGTTTAGCCGGCCGGCTCAATTTCGCTGCCCGTTTGCTTCCGGGATCCGCGTGGTTGTGTGGTGACGTCAGCATGCCGCTCCTCCCTACGCCGTTTCATCACAGATGACGTCTTCCAGGGGCACGGTGCCCCTGGAAGACGTCATCTGTGACGAAACGGCGTAGGGAGGAGCGGCGTGCTGACGTCACCACACAACCACGCGGATCCCGGAAGCAAACGGGCAGCGAAATTGAGCCGGCCGGCTAAACACATGTTTTAATCGATTGCTACTTTGTAAGTGCAATATTCTTTTCCTTTTTAAATAAATTGTATACAGAGATACACTATGGATTGCTTCTCTCATTCTATGTTCTCCGCCTGACTGTCTCTGAGCCCGTACCTTCCATCCTGAGTAACCTGTTAAAAGCCTTTGGAAACCCTTGGCCGGGATTAAGCCACAAGCCAGTGTGACCTCTGTAACAGGGGGTCGCACAATCCGGTAAGGGTCAGTGTGTTTGGACGGTGGAGGTGTTTTTTCTTTCTTTCATCAAGATCACCCCTTTCAGCTGTTGATTACTGATTAAGATCACTGCGGAGTCTCTGGAGTCTTTGTTATGTTTCAATTTGTCCTTTGCAGAATCACATAGACTTTTATAAGGACAGACCATCACTAATGACTGCTTTTCACTTTTGTTTATAACTTTTTTGTGTCACCACGGACTCTTTCTGAACCTGTTATCAATTATAAGTTCTAGGAGGTGCAAATTTATTGTCCTAATTGAGCTGTTTTCATTATTAATTGGCTCACTTTTATGTTTTGAGTTACAATCGCACGATTGTTTGCAGCGCAGTTGCTCATTTTTATTTTTTTTATTTTTATATTTGTGTATACTACCTACAGCAGATGTGGATTGCTTTTCACATTTCTAAGTCATAATCCAACATTTTACTAAATTTTACAAACTTGGGTCATACCATTTCCAGTTTGAGGAAAGTAAGACTGGCCCAATGAAATATTCCTATTAAAAAATAAATAAAAAAAATACTGAATATTTAAATGTGACTGGTATATTTGTGTATGCTACCTACAGCAGATGTGGATTGCTTTTCACATTTCTAAGTCATAATCCAACATTTTACTAAATTTTACAAACTTGGGTCATACCATTTCCAGTTTGAGGAAAGTAAAGCCCCATACACACGCTCGGACAATCCGCGGACCAGGTCAGTCGGACTTTGTCCGACGTACTTTGTCCGATGTTGGCGTTGCGTACACACGGTCGGACTACGTTGTCGGAATATCCGGTCCGGAAGAACGTCGTGACGTAAGTCGTCGTCCACGACATTACAAAAGGGAAGTTCAGCACCACGTCAGGCACCCGTTGGGCTCCTTCTGCTGATCCCGTGTTTATCGAGAGTTAGTGGAAGTTTGGTGACTTAAGATTCGCGCTTCTCAGTTTTCTGACTCAGATCGTTACTGCTCTTCAGTTTGTGCTTGTCGTGCGTATCTGTTTATTAGTGCGTGTAGTCAGTTCGCATTTGTTGGTCATTGCGGCCTATATCTTGATATAGGACGCTTTGATTTGCACTGCTTATTGTCTGCTCGTTGCTGGTATTCACTTCGTTCTTTCAGGCCTTGCTGTTTATCGGTGCTTTCTGTTTGTCCGTTCTGACCAGCCGACCTTTTGTGACCTTCTGAGCGATGTTTCCCGTGCGTACTCGTCGCCGAGTTCGTGCTGTACGCGGAATTGGTGTCGGGCTTTTAGCTTTGAGCCAAGACCCGTCCATGAACAGAGTGACGAGGAGTATGTGGACCAAGAATTGGTTGCTTCAGCGTGACCAGTTCTCGCACATGCCTTTGCTTCGTGAGATCCGGGAGAATAATCCTGATGATTTCAGGAACTTTCTCAGGATGACGGACCCCGATTTTCACCGTCTTTTGGCTTTGCTGACCCCCTTTATCAGCCGGCAGGATACCTGCATGAGACAAGCCATTACTCCGGAGCAGAGGCTTGTTGCCACGTTGAGGTACTTGGCGACAGGGAGAAGTCTTCAGGATTTGAAGTTCTCTTCAGGTATCTCTCCCCAGGCCCTGGGAATCATTATTCCAGAGACCTGTTCTGCCATCATTCAGGTCCTGCAGGAGGACTATATTAAGGTAACATTTCTACTTGACTATTCCCTTCTATGTATGCTCTGTTTGCTAATGACTTGTATTTTTGACCTCCTTCCCTAATTACCATGATTGCAATATGTTCTAATATGCTGTGCCCCTTTTCTCCTTCATGCATTTTTCCCTTCACTTACCTCACCAGCATGCTCTTCTGCCCCAATAGACACCTATGGCCTAGTCACTTAAGCAATGTCTTTTGTCTGCTGCATAGTATTGTTTGCCCCAAAACACCCCCTAAAATATGCACAAATGTTTGCTGTGTGGTTTACTTCATGTAGAGCCCCCTTTTTTTGTTCTTTTGGTGGGGGGGGGGGGGCAAACTCATTAGGAACCCCCTCCCCCAACTGCTCTGTCAGATGGTACCAATCCTTTATCTGCTGGCTTTCCCAAGGTCCATACACACTATATACCTACCTCTTTATAGTGCGCATCTTTAGGGATGAATTCAGCAAAGCATGTAGTGCAAGGGACTGCCTCCATACATTCCATTTCCTATTTTTTTGTCTTCTTTCCCTCCTATTAGCTTGCTTGGTAATTTAATAATGTCACACTGTGCCTGCCTTTTTTGGGGGGGGGGGGGGGTTGAAATGTTATTTGATCTTTCCTGTGGCCTGCCAATAGTGTTAAGTACAGAGGGTCTGGCCAAACTAGCCCACATTATTGAGCCATTTGCCAATCAATGAAGTGCAGAGGGTTAGCTGTCCACCACCCCCCCCCCCCCAAAACCCCTAGTTATTGCCAATGGCCCATCAGAAGTGGGGGGATTGATGGGGGGGTGAGTAATCTGTGAAGGGGAGCCTCTACTTTTCTGTGCAAATACTTTCCAGCCTCCAATTTTAGACAATGCTCTTGTTCCAAGATGTTGATTGTCTAATCTGCTTGCAATGTTTAGGTGCAAAGTGACTAATTTTTTTTTCTTGTTTCACTCCACAGTTCCCTTCCACGCCACAGGAATGGCAGACTGTGGCCTCCCACTTTGCCAGCCGTTGGGACTTTCCTAACTGCGGAGGGGCAATTGATGGGAAACACGTCCGCATCGTCCCACCGCCCAACTCGGGGTCCTACTATTATAATTATAAAGGGTTTAATAGTGTAGTGATGTTGGCGGTGGTGTCGGCAACATACGAGTTTATGTATGTGGACGTGGGGATGAACGGCCGGATATCGGATGGTGGGGCCATTACGCACACGGAGTTCTACTGGCGTCTCCAAAGTGGCAGTCTGTGCTTGCCACCTCCAGAGGAGAATGCCGAAGGACTCCCCTTCGTCTTTGTCGCAGATGAAGCGTTTGCGTTGACTCCCCATGTGATGAGGCCGTTCCCGATGAGGACCCTCACCCCGGACCAGAGGGTCTTCAACTACAGGCTGTCCAGAGCCAGAAGAGTTGTGGAGAACGCTTTTGGCATCCTGGCCAGCCGCTTCCGCCTGTTCCTGACGGCATTTAACTTGGCGGAATACAAACTCAACCACATAGTTCTTGCCTGTTGCATATTGCACAACTTCCTCAAAAGACATAACAGGAACTATGTGGTGCCCGTTGGCCCAGATGTGGAGGGCCCTCCAAATGCCGAACTCACAGCCCTTCGAGTGGCACGTCCAGGCTTGCCCCCTCTAAATGCCCGTGTGGTCCGGGACCAATATATGCAGTACTTTGTGGGTAGGGGGGCCATTGCTCTGCCTGACGATGTGTGAGAGGCATTTTTTAATAAATCTGATATTTTAACCAACCTATGATTTCATGTCATTTCAGTCTTCTTTTTAGCTTATTTTACTTTGACATTTTTTCCCTTTGCCTTCGACAGTGGGAATGCACTTTCTGGGCAAAAGGAGGTAACAGTCTCTTCTTCCCAAAAAGATTATTCTCATGTTGTGTGTTTGCTACCTAATCTTTGGTCTAGAGAAGGTTTGTACTGCATAACTGACACCCAAAATACTCCTTTTCATCACCAGGTCTGACATGTGTGTATTCTCCAAAATGCTGTGCTCCGTGTTTTCGTACAAAGCACTGTGGGTGTCATTTACATAAGTCAAATCCGCTATGCTCTACAAGTGCATTGAAAAAGTTCCCCGGGAAAGAAAATTGGAGTGCAAAGTGGATTTGCCTTTAGTAAATAACACCCATTGCCCCCCATATCCTTTTCATTTTACATACATAATGCATTGTGTTTTTTAAATAAGGAAGCCACACATTTAGAAAAATAAAAGTTTACTAGGAAAACATTCCCAAGTGCGTTTACAATCTTCACGCCAAAACTGACAACATCTTGGTTATTTACAACATTGTTTACAAACATTCCGCAATTGGTAAAACCAGGCATGGAGCAAAACAGAACCTAGGAACTTGGAAAGTTCAACTTTGTAAAGTGAAGACAAGATCAGACATGACTATATGTTCAAAGTGTGTTTGATCTTGCCTTCATCACATGGGGGGGTCACCCTCGAAAAGTGGAAATTTGGAACATGCACACAATTTGGGACTGAAAATGGTCATTAGATGGTAAAACACATGCCTAGAAGCTTCAAAAGTGCCATTTTCCATCATGGGGATGAATGGACGTTTTTTGGGGGTGCAACCCCTTCACCACAACCACTTTCGTAGTTCGTAAAGTGTTTGCACCCCCAAAAAAACGTTGCCATTCATCCACCATGGTGGGAGCTAGCACATGTGGACACAATGTGTGCATGTTCCAAATTTCAGACAGTTTTTAAGTTGCAAATGTGTTCTGAAGCTGGCACAAATGTGTGTTAATTACTTGGTGCGTTTTCATATTTTTCCTAAAACATCAATGATGTTCTTCAATTTTTGTTGAACATCATTGATGTTTTGCTTTATGTAATCTAGATCTCTATTGCAGACCATTATCTCTCCGATGAGTACGTGGGCACTCTCTGTGGTAAAGTGCGATTTTTCTTCCACAACATCCACGTCACCTAAAAACCACAAACAAACAAAAATGGGGTGTTGGAAATGAGGCAGCCATACATGGATTAGCTTACCAGTAGCTGTGTTCTCCCACACTCACCTGTTGTGGTGACAATTTCTCCAAGTTCGATGATCTCTCCTTCCTCCTCCTCCTCCTCTGCTTCTGCTCTTTCCCCTTTTTTGGGAGGTGTTGGTTTGGGGGTTTCCTCAGACGGCCCAAGTTTTCGCTCCCCTATGAGAATGTCCAAAAGGAAGATTTAGCAACACAAACTATTGAGGGCAGAAATAGGAAATGACAAACATTGCTTGAAAGTGACGGACACTATTTTAGTTTGGCCAGTTACAAATGTCAACTACATGAATGTAGTCACTTTGTAAAGGTGCTAAACTGACTAGCTTTTTGGTAGAAGTTTGTGTGATGGAGACCCCCCTCTAGTATCCACTGGAGCACATGTGTGGAAAAGGCTAATAAAAAGGGGGTTTGGGTGTCCCAGCACTAGTGCTCTCGAGTCCAGATGGGTAAACAGCTACTGGGTGACCTCTCCTTTACATTGAATAAATTGGCTTTACATTCTGGATGACATTTCTAGGGAGAACAAACTTCCTTTCCCCCAAAAAAACACCAAACATCGTATTATAAGTGGCCGCACGATCGAGGTTGCGTACGATCGAATGGACACACACACGACCATGACAGTGGCAGAAAGATCGAGGCTGAGTACGATCGAATGCACAGACGAACATGAAAGTGGCCATTTTGGAATGTACAACTTTGTAAAAATCAAACCACATGGAGCAGTATGCAAGCAAGAAATCAAACACAAAACACAACTACTTACTTTTTTGAAGAATTCTCTTGATCTTTCTGTACTGATCGGCCTCCCTCAGTTTCAGGTCTGACCAGCGTTTCCTCAGTTGCTCCTTGGATCGTTGTACCCCAAAATGATTGTACAGCCTTCTCACAACTTTAGACATGATCTTGGCCTTGCGGACATTGGGGTTGAGGTAAGGCCCATACTTCCCATCATAGTCGCTCCTCTTTAATATGTCCACCATCTCCAACATTTCTCCAAATGACATATTGGAGGCCTTGAATTTCTGGCTCCGGGATCGGGACGTTTCTGCCTCCGGACTTTCCTCGTCCTCCTCCTCGTTGGTGGGATATTTGTGGCACACCTGCTGTGTCCCCGCCATGTGCTCTCCCCACTGCGCCGTAAAGAGAAGGGGTGGGGAATAGACGAGAAAGATCGTCAGGGGCGGGCGGAGTTTGACGCATGCGCACTGTATATAAAACGTCACACGCCTGTGTCGTAGCCACGATCTGGGAGACGAGGGGAGAGAAAGCTCACGCACGAGACGATCGCTACAAACGAAGGTACAATTTGACGTTGGTACATAACTAGCCTAGACTGATTAGAACTTGAGGCTTCTTTATGGAGAAGATTAGGAGAGTTTAGGCTGACATTATTTATATTGTTTTGTGTGGCGTTGTGTCTTGCAGAGGTGATGGATGCCTTCTACAACGTGAGCTTTCTCACACACTTCATTGATAAATACCGGCAATTCCCCCTCTTATGGCAGGCAAAACACAGGGATTATAGCAACAGACCAAAGAGGTACGCAGCCCTGCTGAAACTGGTGGCATTTGTAAAGCCTACCCTGCCCATGGCAACCGTCGCAAACTTAAAAGTGAAGATCAACAACATGAAGACTACCTATTTCCGGGAGCGCAATAAGGTCCTGAAGTCACAAGCATCTGGAGCTGCAGCAGCTGATGTCCATGTCCCCACGCTCTGGTACTATGACAGGCTCCACTTTCTCAAAGACCAGGCTACTGTCAGGAAGTCACTCTCGACTCTTCCTTGCACGCGTCCTTCCACGCACGCCACCCCTGATGAGGCTTCCGAGGACCAACCTGGGCCTTCCAGTCAGGAATATGTGCAGGTGCCCAGCTTGTTCCAGGTATAGTAGTTTTGGAACCAGTTTGTTGAATAATGAATGATGTTCAGTTAATTCAGGATCCCCAATTGCTTATTTCCTAACGTGATTGACATATCAACAGACAGTGGTGTGGGAGACATTTTTGGGAAGAATCTAAACTGCAGGGCTGAGAATTGTATGGTTTTGTATTTGAAAACATTTTGCAACAGTCACTAGATGAGAATTGTGTGTGTTTGATGAACAAATAACTGAAACTATGTCCCTTTTTCATACACAGGAAGACCTCAGCCAGGAGGTGGCTGTGGAAGGTGGCAGTCAGGAGGAGGCAGGGGGTAGTGGCAGCCAAGAGGGGGGTAGGCGTAGGAGCCTGACTGTCTCCCAAGTCTCTCCCCTCCGCCTTCCCTACAGAAGGGCGAAAAACATGGGGGAGGTGGGAGAGTCAGCGCTCCAGCTGATAAAAGATGCCTCAGCCTCCCTCTATGCCACACCCACCTACGAGGAGGCCTTTGCCTCCTTGGTTACAAGTAAATTTACGGGTATGGAGGCGGGGCAACGCAGCATGTGTGAGGAGGTCATCCTCAAAATACTAAATGAGGGGATGGCTGGGGAGATGACTCCCCTCACACATGTTTGCGAGAGTGACCTTGCTCCGCCTCCTCCTCCTCCTTCTGCCACCCCACCAGCACCAGCACCACGGCGTGGAAGGAAGCGTACAAGGAAGACAAGAGAGTGACAACCTGGACTCAGTCTGGTCTGAGAGAAGATGGAGCCTCTCGTAGTACCAGAGCCTGGGGACCTAGATGGCATCTGCTGCAGTTCCGGATGTTTTGGACTTCAGGACCAGATTGCGCTCCCTTATTATTTAGATAGGTAGTCTTCATGCCCCCAATTGTTTAAGTCTGTAAAATGATGGTTGCCATGGGTGTCCAAGGCTTTGCAAATTCCCCAAGTTTCACCATGGCTGCGTTCCTCTTTGGTCTGTTGCTGAGACCTAAATAAAGGTTTTTTTGATTTGAAATAATCATTGACTATTGTGTTTTACTTTTCTACAATGACAGTTTTTCTTTGAGTAGGCAGGTACATTTCACTAATCCTAGAATTAACAAGGGGCACCAACAACCAACAAACTCCTAGTAAATGTAAGCAAGAAATACAAATGTTAATAATGTGGTTTTGCTAAGTTGAGACATACAAACCCCCTCCAAAAAAAAAAAAATCTCCTTCAAATATGTATTCCCCCAAAAAAAAAAAATCTGGGTAAAAAAATAAGAAAGATTGTATTACGATCTGAGTAAAAATAAACATGTAGTGTATAAATGCTGCAAAGTAATAAAGAAGTAAGTTTGTGAGAAGTGCGGGTGAATAGGAGCAGCTAAAAGATGTCATTCTTGTTGCATTGTAAAGAAAAAGAGAATGCGCTGCATTAAAGACATTTTAACATTGCAGCGTGACGAATGTGCTGTGTCGATTAGGAAAGGTAGTTTTACCTGACCGAGCGCTTCCGTCACAGAATTTCTTCTGAGCATGCGTAGCACTTTGTCCGTCGGACAAGCGTACACACGCTCAGATTTGGTGTGATCGGACCGGGTTGACGGCAAATCATTCCAGCAGGAGATAAGACTTTGTCCGACGGACAAACCGACGAACACTGTCCGATGGTGCATACACACGGTCTGATTTTTCAACAACCTTGTCCGATCGGACCAAATTGATGAAAAAGTCCGACCGTGTGTATGGGGCTTAAGACTGGCCCAATGAAATATTCCTGTTAAAAAAAATATGAAAAAAATACTGAATATTTAAATGTGACTGGTATATTTGTGTATACTACCTACAGCAGATGTGGATTGCTTTTCACATTTCTAAGTCATAATCCAACATTTTACAAAATTTTACAAAATTGAATTCATTAAAAAAAACATTATTTCTTTTTTCGCTTTAGATTTTATTTGATAATCTTCAGTTTTGTTGGGAAAGAAAACATTTCTTCTCCAACCTGCTTTGTACATTACAAATATTTGAGCATTTTCTGGAAGTCTGAGCCTTCCAGATGAAAACAGTTATTATAGCTCTATATGGCCTCAATATTGCCAGATCTGATTTAGAGTAGCTCTAGTCATGTACTACAAAAGTCTCAATACCCTTTACACAACTCTTATTGAAGAATATTTAATTAGATTGGTCTTTCAGGTTGAAACAGTTTCAAATTTAATCGCCCCATTTATAAAAAATAAAAATAAAAAAGAGAATTATAGCTATTCATGATGTATGATTAAAATGCTCTAAGACCCTAAGACCTTGGGCTACTATGGTAGGCTACTAAACTTCTAAAATCCCCCTATCATAATTATGGTGCATTGTAGTACTGCACACACAAGCGACTTTTGAATGAGCCGCTGACAAATTGCAGTGCAACCAGGACTGGTCAAAAAACTCCAATAAAATATGTAATTATGCTTAATAAAGCCACTCTTCTTATAATAGCTTAAAGTGGTTATGAAGCCACTTTGTCTTATTTCTAGAATCCCCTGTGTCGCGTTAAGTTATGTGCCCCAGTGTATGTGCTTTATAAAAAATATGCAGCTTTATACCTTATTCCAGAGCGTCGCTCAGCAATCTTTTGACTGCCCACCGCTCTCCTCCCATTATCTGAGAACTACAGTGGGAGGGGCTGAGAATTCCCCCCCACCCTGACGTCAGCCGAGAGAAGGGGAGGAGAGGAGGAGAGCAGCTGGAGGTCACGTGAGGGCCTAGCAGCACTCTTATATAAGATATAAAGCTGTATATTTTTTATAAAACACATACACTGGGGCACATAACTTAATCTAACACAGGGAATTCTAGGAATAGGACAATTTTTTTTTGTAAGAATGTTTAATTCTTTTTTTGTGTCCCCTTTACTTCCACAACAGGAAGTGAGAGTAAATGTCTCCAAAGTGAGGGAAATCCCCTCTCAAATGAAATAATTTTGATTTGTTCCCCACTTTCAATCCGAGAGGCATTAGACCCCAAGACAAATTGAAAGTGTCAAAAGAACTGTCTGGGTACATAGACAGCCACAAAGGTATAGCGAAATATGTGTAACCCTTTCTTACTTGAAAAAAAGTTTTAGTTTTATATACACTTTACTAATTTATTTTTGATCAAGATGAAAATCTAGCTGACATTAAAAAAAAAAAAAACATACAGACTTTATATATACAGTGTATATAAAAGTATGCAGGAAATTGCAGGGAGATCATTGATACAATCAAAGAATTAAATTATTATGGGACAAGTTTATAAAGCTGTAAATATGACTTTCACCATTGGTGAATCAGTCACTGTCATTTCAAACTTATGAACCAGAAAAATGTATCTGTGATGTATTTTTGGTGTAAAAGTATGCAGGAAATTGCAGCATGTATAAACTGATACAGACTTAGAAACATAAAGGGGAAATGGTATAAAATGGGGAACATACAGTGTCTAAAAAAAAGAATTCATTACTAAGGGTGCGAATAACCAGCTTGACACTCTTGGGTATACACAGGACATGCATTCTGCATATTTTCTAAGGCCAGTACCAAAACTACGACTATATTGACGGAGTTAATCACACAGTGCAGATTAAGCCCTCAGACTCCAGGTATGTCTATTTATTAAATAAATGTTTATAGTGTTAAAGTTTGTTAGATGCAACATTGAAAATCCCTTTATTGTCCTTATTGGCTGGTTGGCTACAGAGGAGTGGGGTGGTAGTGGAGATGTTTAAATGAATCAGAATGAGACTCCACTGGTGAAAGCAAAAAACAACTTTTACAGTTTAGAGTTACAATTTTTTTTAAATATAAGAGTCATTAAATATTCATGGAGGACAGTGTGTTCCTTTGTCATGACGATTGTATGTTTATTTTTCAGTAAAATGAATTATATTCCTGTTATCTAATATGTCAGGGGTTTCCAAGCTCTTCAGTATGAGGGGTCATAGTATATTGTACATATATTTGTGGGCATACATTTGGGTCGCCTTCAGAGTCCTCTTTACATCTAGGTACCCATCAAAGCCACCCATTACCTGAGGGAGTATTGAGGTGGAGACTATAGGCAGCCTTTGCTGACCTTAAAGTAGAGTTCCAGCCTCTAAAACAAAAAAAAAAAATTAAAAGTCAGCAACTACAAATAATGTAGCTGCTGACTTTTAATACAAGGACACTCACCTGTCCAGGGATCCCACAATGTCGCCCCCCAAAGCCGATTCAACCATCGACTCGGGTTCAGGTGCATCATTTGCAACTAAGGGAAACCGGCAGTGAAGCCTTCAGTCACGCTGTGCTTTTTTTAGAATGGCCCTGTAGTCTTCTGGGAGACACACAGGTCCAAGAAAATAGAAAAAAATAAATAAAAATATCCAACACGAGGGGGTCTTTTGTTTAAGACCTAGTTGTATTTTTGGCTGGAACTCTGTTTTAATCCTCAAGCTGAGCACATTAAGGATATGCCACCAACCCTAGCTGTGGGCTCAATAAAATTGCGTAGCAGGCCAGATGTGGCCCATGAGCTGCTATTGGAAGACCTCTGTAATACGTTAAAACAGGTTCAAAAACAGGTTCTTATTATTGTCTACAACGTTTTCCATTTTACTGTATTTGTAAGAGACTGGGAACATACTGCCGTAAAGCATCATGTTTTTTGTGGGCATGTCATGACAAAGTTAATCTGTACCCTTGTCTACACCCCTGTGGAAGCGGTCTCCGCTCAGGAAATACAGGGATATTTTTATTCTAGTTTTAGACATTAGACCATTTTTTACATAATTATACTCACTTGTTATTTATATACTTAACTTTTCCCTAACACTATTTACATTTGCAGTTCTTTGTCTGTTATAGATTTTTATAGCAACCCTGTATATATAAAAATATGTATTCCACCATTAAAAAAAATGGATAATTTCAGAGTCTCTGGATTTAATAATCTCTACATTATGGTCATGCTGTTGCTGTGCTTGTCCTTTTCTAGGACAGGAGGTGAGGGGGATTCTCCAACAGTAAAACAGATAGAAATACAAATCTCCAGAAAAACATACTTAAAGAGGCGCTGGGAACTTTTAGACATGCAAGTGCAGTCAAGTGGAGGAATACTTCAAACAAGCTCAATAACTTTGGTGAGACGGCCCCCACACAAGCAAGTCTTCCTTCGATGGGGACCCAGCCGTAGCTCAAACCCTACAAATACAGAAAGGAGTGCCAGACCAAAATCAAATAAAAGAGTTAAAGATAATTTTAATTGTTGGTAAAAAAAAAATAAAGCAATTCAAAGACAGTCGACATCTTTTGGAGTTCTCAAATAAATGTCAGGGGTTCTAGCTTACCCTACCATACTAAAAAAAAGAAAAAACTTTTTTGTCTATTTTGCATTTACCCTTTTCCAATCTGGTAAAATTTATTCAGTAGGACAGAAACTCTAAAGCCCCATACACACGCGCGGATTATCCGAGGACCAGGTCCGTCGGATCATGTCCGTCGTACTTTGTCCGATGTTGGTTTGTCGGACAACGTTGTTGGAAAATCCGATCATTCTGAACGCGGTGACGTTTGTTGAGTATGACGGGACTACGTAGAGGCTAGTAGCCAATAGCTTTGGTCTTGTAATGTGATCTGAGCATGCGTGGCACTTTGTCCGGTCGGAATTCGCTACACACGATCGGAATTGGTGTGATCGGACCTTGTTGTCAAAAAATCTATCCAGCAGGAGATAGGACTTTGTCCGTCGGACAATCCGACGTACACTGTCCGATGGTGCCTACACACGGTCGGATTTTTCGACAACATTGTCCGATAGGACAGAATTCATGCGAAAATCCGACCGTGTGTATAGGGGTTAAGATCTGTATTAAATATAGAGATATACATGTATAACAGACAGGTAACAAAAATTTGATTATAAATACAATAGCTGTGCTACCTCAAATCATGCGGTAAATATCTATACATGTCAAAGAAGTATGTAATACTGTTAGTGAACGTACAAAATACGAATTTATCCAAAGTTACGAATTAACCCCCGAAATAACGAATTCCACATCTAAACTAATAGAACGTAACAAATTAATAATAATAAATAATAATAACTTTTTATTATTATTATTATTTATTATTATTAATTTGTTACGTTCCATTCATTTAGATGTGGCATTCGTTATTTCGGATAATTCTTAGGTGTCGGATAAATTGGTATTACACTCACTAACAGCCAAATTTGAAAGGAAATTACAAAACCTATAGTTTAATAGTTAGCTCGTTTTCACTGTCTTCTATGCACAAGATTTAACGGTTTTTGGATTTTAATCGTTTAACCGCTTCCCGACCACCTCACAATGATAAACGTCGGCAGAAGGGCGCGTACAGGCAGAATCCCGTACATGTATGTTGCCCTTTAAGAGGCGGCTTGCGGGCACGCGCGTGCCTGCTGGGAGCTTAGTGATCGCGATACCCTCGATCGTCTCACGGTGAGGAAGAACGGGGAGATGCTAATGTAAACAAGCATCTCCCCGTTCTGCCTAGTGACACTGTCACTGATCACAGCTCTCTGTAATCGGGAACGGTGATCAGTGACGTTTTACTAGGGATGAGTCGAACGCCCCCCCCCCCCCCCGGTTAGGTTCGCAGCAGAACATGCGAACAGGCAAAACATTTTTTGAATACGCGAACACTGTTAAAGTCTATGGGACACAAACATGAAAAATCTAAAGTGCTAATTTTAAAGGCTTATATGCAAGTTATTGTCTTAAAAGTGTTTGGGGACCTGGGTCCTGCCCATGGGGACATGTATCAATGCAAAAAAAAGTTTTAAAAACAAACATTTTTTCAGGAGCAGTGATTTTAATAATGCTTAAAGTGAAACAATAAAAGTGAAATACTACTTTCATTTTCATACCTGGGGGGTGTCTATAGTATGCCTGTAAAGTAGCGCATGTTCCCCGTGTTTAGAACAGTCCAAGAGCAAAATAAAATTTCTAAAGGAAAAAAAGTCATTTAAAAGTCTATAATGGCTATAATGAATTGTCGGTCCCGGCAATACACATAAAAAAGTAATTGAAAAAAACGGCATGGGATTCCCCCACAGTCCATTACCAGACCCTTTGGGGTGGCGTGGGGGTCCCCTTCAAAATCCATACCAGACCCTTCAGGTCTGGTATGAATTTTAAGGGGAAGCCCGCTAAAAAATGTAAAAAAAAGTGGCGTGGGGTCCCCCAAAAATTCATACCAGACCCTTATGTGAGCACGCAACCTGGCAGGCTGCAGGAAAAGAGGGGGGGACAAGAGAGCGCCCCCCCTTCTGAATCGTACCAGGCCACATGCCCTGAACATGTAGCCCCCAAGGCACCTTGTCCCCATGTTGATGGGGAGAAGGGCCTCATCCCCACAACCCTTGCCTGGTGGTTGTGAGGGTCTGCAGGCGGGGGCTTATTGGAATCTGGAAGCCCCTTTAACAACGGGGACCCCCAGATCCTGCCCCCCTGTGTGAAATGGTAAAGGAGCTTGGGACAAGTCCTTTATTAAAAAATTCAAAAATAAAATTGTCCCACGAAGTCCATTCATCTTCTTCTTCTCTCGCTCTGACGGACTGAAAAAAAAAAAAAGCTGCACGTCGCCTATGATCTGGGAGACACCCGCTGTAATGACCGGCCTCTCAGATTTATAGGGCGGGGCCAAATAATGATGTCGCCGGCTTAACCCGCCCCCCCTTTGACGCACAGGGACATCCCTATGGCTTCCCCATAGCGTCAGAGGGGGCGGGGCCACCGGGTCCACCCCCTTTCATGCATGGGGACATCCCTATGGCTTTCCCGTAGGGTCAGAGGGGGCACTGTGTTAGGTAACCGGGTGGCCCTACCCCCTCTGACGCTACGGGAAAGCCATAGGGATGTCCCCATGCATCAGAGGGGGCAGGGTCACCCGGGGACGTCATCGTGTGGCCCCCACCCTCATTTATAATAGAGCTGTCACCTGAGAGGCCGGTCATTATGACGGGTGCAGATCGTAGGCGCCGTGCAGCTTCTTTTTTTTTTCAGTCCATCGGAGCAAGAGAGGAAGAAGATGAATGGACTTCGTGGGACACTTTTATTTTTTTATTTTTTAATAAAGGACAAGCCGTGTTTTTTTTTTACCATTTTCACACATTTTTTTGTGAAATGGTAAGGGTACATTTGTACCCCATTACCATTTCACTCGGGGGGGGGGGGGGGGGTCCGAGATCTGGGGGTCCCCTTGTTAAAGGGGGCTTCCAGATTTCGATAAGCCCCTTGCCCATAGACCCCCACAACCACTGGGCAAGGGTTGTGGGGATGAGGCCCTTCTCCCCATCAACATGGGGACAAGGTGCTTTGGGGGGCCGCTACCCCAAAGCACCCTCCCCATGTTGAGGGCATGTGGTCTGGTACATTCAGGAGGGGGGGATCTCTCCCCCCCTCTTTTCCTGCTGCCTACCAGGTTGTGTGCTCAGATAAGGGTCTGGTATGGATTTTTGGGGGGACCCCACACCATTTTTTTTAATTTTGGAGCGGGATTCCCCTTAAAATCCATACCAGACCTGAAGGGCCTGGTATGGAATTTGGGGGGACCCCCACGCATTTTTTTTTTTATTTTTGTTCTGGGTTCCCCTTAATATTCATTTCAAAGGGTCTGGTAATGGACTGTGGGGGAATCCCATGCCGTGTTTATCAATGAACTTTTATGCGTATTGCCGGGACCGACAATTCATTATAGCCGCTAGTAGTTTTAAATTACTTTTTTTCCTTTAGAAACTTCATTTTTCTCTCGGACTGTTCTAAACATGGGAAATATGCGCCACTTTACAGGCATACTATAGACCCCCCCATGTACAAAATTTTAAGGAATATTCACTTTTATTGTTTCACTTTAAGCATTATTAAAATCACTGCTCCCGAAAAAACTGAAGTTTTTAAAACTTTTTTTTTGCATTGATACATGTCCCCTGGGGCAGGACCCAGGTTCCCAAACACTTTTTATGACAATACAATGCATATAAGCCTTTAAAATCATCACTTTTGATTTCTCCCATAGACTTTTAAAGGGTGTTCCGCGGCTTTCGAATTTGCCGCGAACACCCCAAATTGTTCGGTCATCCCTATGTGTTACACACAGCCCCTTGCCCCTACAGTTAGAATCACTCCCTAGGACACACTTAACCCCTACAGCACAACCTAGTAGTTAACCCGTTCACTGCCAGTCACATTTACACAGTAATCAATGCATTTTTAATTGCACTGATCATTGTATATATGTGAATGGTCCCAAAATCACGCCAAAATTGTCCGATGTGTCTGCCATAATGTCGCAGTCACGACAAAAAATCGCTGATCGCCGCCATTGCTAATAAAAAAAAAAATTATTAATAAAAATGCTATAAAACTATCCCCTATTTTGGAAACACTATAACTTTTGCGCAAACCAATCAATAAAAGCTTATTGTGATTTTTTTTTACCAAAAATGTTTTTTTTATACATTTTTTGGGGATGTTTATTATAGCAAAAAGTAAAAAATAATGTGTTTTTTGTTCTAAATTGTTGCTATATTTTTGTTTACAGCGCAAAAAATAAAAACCGCAGAGGTCAGCAAATACCACCAAAACAACCGTGCAATTGTCAGTTAAAGCTGAATTTCTGCTTCCAATTTTTTTGGTTGTCAAAGCTTTATTGAACAAGCTGAAGTTAGAGGCTCATTGGCTAACATGCACAACTGCACCAGATTTTGCACTCTCAATTTTAGTAAATCAACCCCTATAGGGTCCAAGAATTGGAGCACTTTATTTGAAGCACTTTGCACTTTGATGGACTATTAGCACATTAATGTTGGATTTTATGAATTGTGGCACTGTATATATTGTATAGAGTACAGAGTGTAGGGGGCAGCATAGCTATCTTTATTGGTGATTTGCTGAAACAAAAATTAGATTAATCATAGAAAAAAAATTACAAAATAGATAAAAAGAAAGTGAAAATAATGCTGTATTTGCAAGAGTATGGCATATAAAGATGACCAGTGTTATAATTATTGTGTGTGGGGTTTTATTTGAAGTTACCTAAGTGATTCTAATGAAATGTAGTACATGCATGTTTGAGAATGTTGGATGCTGAGCCCTACAAGAGAAGACACAGCTAAACCATTGACATATATAGACCAGTATCTTGTTAATTTAATTGAATGCCTTTCACTGTGTTTCACAAATTCTTTATTATTGGCTGCCAAGTATTGCATTCTTATGGGGGTATTAATTGGTTGATAACCAATTACTGGCAAGGAGCTTATTAGCATATATAGAACTTACGTGCATTTATATTTTTCTAACTACACCTTGTGTTTTTCATCTACATACAGTGAGATGTACATTAATTATATAGTTTCATTGTGTCATTTTTTTGTCCTGTACACACATCCTAAAGTAGAGAAAATCTTCACATTCTGGTGTCAGCAATTTATGTTTGTGTGCAAACATGAGGCATGCTGCATGCCACAACAATGGCTGATATATGACCTCTGTCTGTAGTGTGAGAACTGACATTTCCTGTGAATAAACTACATATCCCACAGTTTCGGGTAGACATGTGCATGACAAAAAAATTTGTTTAGTTTCCTTTCGTTTTGATTGGTTAATCTAGTTATTTGGATTAGTTCAATTTGGTTGATTCGTTCAATTCATATTCGAAATTCGTATTTTTTTAGATTTGAAACATTCAAATGAAAATGTTATATTGTTTTTTTTATTTGAATGCAGCAAAGTGAAGAAACAAAAGAAAAATCTTCATCAAATAATTACAATGACTCTTTAAATCACCTTTGGCTTAACAAAAACAACATTATTTTGAAATGGTACTCTAATAACACACACAATCTTTGATTTCAACAATATGTGTAGTTAGAATTTGACTGGAGTTTAATGTAAAATTTGATTAGAATTTCAGTCCGAATTTCCAAAAATCAGACAAATTTTGTTACGTTATTCAGAGCATTCAGTAAAAATTGTTTATATTGTAATTCGGGTATTCGAATATATCTGAATCTCCGAATAACAAAAAATTTGTCCGAATATTAAATCGGAAAGAATTGAACCGCACATGTCTAGTTTCGGGGTCTCTCAGTCTAATACACTGCAGGTGAGACTTAAATGGTAATAAGATTTGAAACAGAGGAAATGGTGAAGCGTGCATGGCATGCTGTGTGACCTGGAACAAGTAATTGTCTATCCTTAGGGACAAGCTAGTTGAATGAATACAGGAACATATGGGAAATTATCAACTGTGACACTACAAACTGCAGGCACAACATGTGAGCCTATCATTACAAAGTAAGAAAGTAAGAAAGGTCTGGTATCACCAGTAACACACCTCCATCCCTAAACATAGCAAATATATACAGGAAGTCACCCTGGGACTTTGAATGAGGTGAGCACAGTTAGCAATAGAAGTAAATGCTGTATTAATATTTATTCAAAGAATGACATACATACATGGGTAATGTAAACAATTGCTAAGCCAACACAATTGAACATAATGAGAATAGTAAGAATAACATTGATACATAAATGTCATACAATATGCATTGGTATTAATAGAACTGACACGTTTCACAAGACCATAGCTCGCTTCCTCAGGGGTAGATGCGTGTATGATGTAACTAAGTAAACAAAGAAATATGTGACACAGTGAAGGATGTTGAAGGCACCTGGTAGAAGGGGCCTACACCCCATACTCCCTAATTGACAAAGCCAGAGTGCCAATGACTAGGTTTTCCAAGGGGCAGCAGCAACAGATGTGTAGCATGGGCGTTGAGGGGGAGAGGCCAACCAACAACCACAACCAAAGAACAATCGGATGGCAGACATGGCATGGGTGAAAGTATGTGACACTAGATGTCTCAGTATATAAATGGGTCAGTGTCAGCTGAAACACAAATACAAAAAAAGTAGTAGAGTAGACATGAGACTTATAATATAGTTGTAGATGTGAAAGCATATAAGCTATAACACAAATACAGGTATCAATAATAACTAAATCGAAAAAATGGGCAAAGATTGTATGATTCTGTGTGAAAAGCATATACAAACTGATGGTCCCATGATGGAACGGATGTAAAGACCAAGGGTAAGTGTGAACAACAAACAATGTGGAAGTGATGGGGAAGTAATCTTACTATTCTCATTATGTGCAATGTTGTTGGCTTAGCAATTTTTTGCATTACCCATGTATGTATTGAATACATATTTATACTGTACTTCTATTACTCAGTGGCTGACTGTGCTCACCTCATTTAAAGTCTCAGAGCAACTTCCTGTATATATTTGCTATGTTTAGGGATGGAGGTGTGTCACTGGTGACACCAGACCTTTCTCTCTTTCTGTATTGAACCCGGGTGGAAGACACCCAATTAGCCCAAACCTGGTCTGTTGCCACCTTCAGCCACTTGATTCAACACATTACTTATATACTTATGTTCTAGCTTACTTTATTGTTCAAACCAGTGACAATGATTTTTGCCTCAGTTGCAAAGGTTGTCTCTCCTGGTGGGGTGCTACTTTGTTTGGCATGGGAGCTGTGATATGCATCAAGGGAGGTTTCATATCTCCTGCTGTCCCCTCCCTATCCTATTGATAGGTGGTGCCACCTACATATCGGCTCCATGTCATTGCACCCATTTAGTGACGTCATCTGTTTGGGTGCAATGTGTCACCACGAACGTCTGCGAGGTTACTGGGCATGCGCCCCCTCCCTGACTGCCGACGCTTCTGGCGTAAGCGTGTCTTACAATCCCTACATGGCGTTGGGGGCGGAACAGGCCGCACACCTCCAGGGATTTAAATTGGTAGGTGGACATGGCTGGGTTTTCTCCTCTCAAAGTAGCACCACCAAGAATGGCTAGACTCTGCCGTTGTCTAGCCATTCATCTTGTTAAAGTACACACATCCCTTCCACTCTAGCACTAACTTTGTGCTGGATATTGTTTATTTTTATTCACATTTTTTCACACACCTCATCTTCCCTTTTTAGGGATTACTTCCCCATTGTTTGTTGTTCACCCTTACCCTTTGTCACAACAAGTACTTACCGAGGCCGAGATGCCGAGAGCGGTTAACCCTTGCAACTACGCACACCCAGTCCCCCGGAGGTGGTACAGGGAGCGGGTGGCACGCAGAAGCACTGGCCACCAGAAGGTGTAAGTTCCTGAAGAGGGCTGAGGAGCTGAGCAGAGGGTTACTGAAGTTCAGGAACTGGCTGAGGGTCCCGTGCAAGGTAGTAAACAATCCAGGAAGTAGCAAGAGATCAGGCACAAGATGGGTAGCAAGTCCGTGAAGCAGGCCAGGGGTCAAATCTGTGTAATCAGGCAAGAAAGTCCATAAGGCAGGCCAAGGGTCAAATCCGTGTAATCAAGCAAGAGGCAGGCCAAGGGTCAAATCCGTAAAGGCAGATCAGGAGAGGTCCGTTTAAACAAGCCAAGGGTCGAATCGAGGATAAGAACAACGTAGTCAGGGACGGTCTGGGTCAAAACAGGCAATCAGGTATAATAACAGGAACCAGGCACAAATGGGAAGCTGACAACAAACCAGCAACCCGTTTGGACACCAGAGCCATCTGAAATAGCCACGCCATATCACCATCGTGCGTGCGCCGGATCGCTAATCCGCCGCACATGCGCACAATAGCATGGCGAGCGTGGGTGGAAAAAGTCCTTCTCTAACACCCTTGGTCTTTACATTTGTTCCATCAAGGGACCAGGTCAGTTTGTATATGCTTTTTGCACAGAATCATACAATCTTTGCCCATTTTTTCGATTTAGTTATTATTGATACCTATATTTGTGTTATAGCTTATATGCTTTCACTTCTACAACTATACTATAAGTCTTGTGTTTACTCTACTACTTTTTGGCATATATTGATATATGTATTTGTGTTACAGCTGACACTGACCCATTTACATACTGAGACATCTAGGGTCACATACTTTCACCCATGCCGTGTCTGCCATGCAATTGTTCTCTGGTTGTGGTTGTTGGTTGGCCTCTCCCCCTCAGCTAACATGCTACACATATGCTGCTGCCACCCCTTGGGGAACCTAGTCATTGGCACTCCGGCTTTGTCAATTGCTGAGCATGGGGTGTAGGTCCCTTCTACCAGTTGCCTTCAACATCCTTCACTGTGTCACATATTTCTTTGTTTTCTTAGATACGTCATACACGCATCTACCCCTGAGAAAACGAGCTATCGTCACGTGAAACACGTCAGTATTTATATTGTATTTGCTTCTATTACTCAGTGGCTGACTTTGCTCACCTCATTTAAAGTCCCAGGGCGACTTCCTGTATATAATCATTACAAAGTAAGGCAAACAAACAACAAACAGAGTAAAACTACACAAACACCTTGTTAAAACAACACAAACATTTAGAAATAATCAATGCCTTTAAACTTACCCTGTCAAGGCTCAAATTATTGCTATATCCCTGTCCCTGAAAGAATAGAAGTATTATACTCACTACTCCAGATGCTATGTCTTCCATCTTACTTCCATTTTAGTGCTACAGCCTCCTAAAGTCTTTAGTATTCAACATTTCAGGAGTGTTGGATGCCGGGTTCCCTCGTTGCATCTGCTTCTTCCTCCCTCAATCTTTTATGTCACTGCAGAACACAATAGTGATGTAGAGTCTGAAGGATGGAACCACAGCATACAGAGGGGTACACAGGCATCCGACACTCCTGGAACTGCTGAATACTGATGGGTCTGTCTTAAGCAAAGGCAAAGAACTAAGAAAATGTATGTTTCCTGTTTTTCCATCTTTGACTCTGTTTGGTTAGTTTACAGATCCTGTACAGAGCTGAAGTTGTTCTCATGGTCAGGATGCTTCATCAGAGAGGTGTGATCTTGCTGCAGATGGTGGCAGTGCATTGGTTCCTGCTCTGGAAAGGTGATGTATTAAATGTGGGAGATTTTAGATCAGTGAAGCATTGGGGATTTATACACTGTGACGGAACCGTCCCACACTGTGCGTGAGTGCTTCCAGTAGTATGCGGCTTCCTCCAGTCTGAACATAGACATTAGATATTATAGCCACATATTGCAACCAAGAACTAGATGGGACTAGCTCAGTTGCAAAACTGGAACTGTGTATTGAACAAGAACATAGGCTTTTTATACACTTGAAAGGTAGTCCCCACATGAACAATAACCCAAATATTTACCCAAAACATCACACAATGTTTTAGATAATGAGGTAGGGCTGACTCATGGCTAATCCTCCACTAGCAACTACTAGCTGAAAATGATATCATTAACATGCTAATTAACAAGGCTAAAACAAAGTATTATACAATAAACATTATCCTAAGTATAAACACAGAGCACCTTATTAAACAGACAATAGCAGGAGACCCCAGTAGCAGACTGTCCGGCTCCTGCATTGGAGTACATGGAACAGAGGCCAATGTGATCAGCTCTATCAATTAACATGTATAGTTCAGAATCAAACAAACCAGGAATAGTCTTCATATATTTCTTGAGGGATATGGGTGATAAATATTACTGTCCCATTTGAAGTAATCCAATCCATATTCTTAGCGTCCATTAAGTAGTTGTCCATTATTTGCTCGGGCACCCTGTGCCCCTAATAGACACAGGGTCACTTACAGATAAGAGGGGCGTGGGGAGCCGAAACAGGGGTTTTCCAACCTCTCTAAGGTAAGCTAGGTTCCACGGCTCCCCCGCCCAAAGTGAATATTGTCACATACACCTATTCTAAAATAGCTTGAGGCCTTTCAGGCCTTTCAGTAGTTCCTGTATTACATAGGATTCACAGAGCACAGGTTTTCTGTGACAGAACAAAGCAGAAGCATTGGTCTTTCTCTATATGTTAGAATCTGGATTTGAACTTGGGACCCCTTCTGTGTCTTTCATCGGCTCTTCCTACTGAGCCACCTGAAGCTCTCAATAACTCTTTGGCTGATCTGTTCTGCCATCCACCACCCAGTCTGCTTTCCCCACAGTTCATGTCTGTGGGCTGGTTTAGACACTCCCTGTATAATCTGGATACAGCCAAGCCAGTGAGCAAGCAAGAGAGGGTAGCTATGTTCCTACATACAGTAGAGCCATGGAGTTTGAATGTAGCCACCGTCTAATAGGAAGTCAGATCACAGTATAAAAGAAAAGGTATTTGGAGTTTTCGGGGAGGAGGCGCAGAGAAAAAGAAGGGACTTTTTTGACCTAATAATACATACTGTACTAGAATAGAATAGAATGCTTCCTTAAGTAGAGTTTAATGACACTTATCTTGTATTATTTATACTTGCTTGAGTTTTGCCATCATGTGGCCTTTTTGGCTTTTGTTGTTGCAGTGCTGCTAAGAATAGGAGCAAAGCAATAATCCCCTCACACAAGTAGACCTCTTGGCCTTATCTAAACCTGGCACATCACACAAGATAGTAGACATGTGCACAATGAAAAAAAATGTGTTTTGTTTTTCGATTTGTTATTTACATAAATTTGTTTAGTTAAATTCGTTTCCAAATCAATTTCAAAAAGTTTTCGAATTCAAAAAGTTTTCAAATTCGAATAGTTTTCCATTTTTAAATGTTTTCCAATTTCCAAAGAGAATAAAATAGGATAGAAAATAAAAGAACAGAATAGAATGCAATAGAATAGAATAGAAAGAAATAGAATAGAATTTAAAAAATGAATAGAATTAAATAGAAAGATTATAACCATCTTGAATAGAATAGAAAATAATATAATTGGAAAAAAACAATAGAATAGAATAAAATAAAAATAGTACAACCATTTTCCAAAATTCTAATAGAATCAAATCAAATTTGAATATAATAGAAACGAATAGAGTAGAATAGAATACATTTGAAAATAACACAATAGTATAGAAAAAAAACAACAGAATAGAATAGAATAGAATGAATATAACCACATTCCTATTCCTTTCTATTCTATTCAAATTGGAATTGATTCTATTTGGATTTTGGGAAATGGTTATATTCTTTCGGTTCTATTCTATTTTATTCTATTGTTTTTTTGTTTTTTTTGTTTTTTTAACAAATGATTCTATTGTTTTTTTAATTATATTATTTTTTTGATTTGTTTATTCTATTATTTTCTATTCTATTCTATTCTATTCTATTCAAATGTATTCTAATTAACATTCAAATTTTGGAAGATGGTTATATTCTTTCTATTCTATTCTGTTGTTTTTTCTATACTATTCTGTTATTTTCTATTCTAATCTAATCTATTATTTTCTATTCTATCCAAATTCAAATTGATTCTATTTGACTTTTGGGAAATGGTTATATTGTTTCTAGTCTATTATGTTCTATTTTTTTTATTCTATTATTTTCTATTCTATTATAGTCTATTCTATTATTATTTTTTTTGCATTCTATTTTTTTCTGTTCTTTTCTATTCTTTTCTTATGTAGTCACATTTATTCTATGTGCAATTCAAATTCATTTCAGAATATGGTTATTTTCTTTCTACGTTATTCTATTCTATTTGTTTCTATTATATTCTAGTCTATTCTGTTCTTTTTTTTTCTATTCTGTTTTACTCTATTGTATTATATTCTTTTTTTTTTTCTTTTATATTCTTTTCTATTCTATTTTTCATATTATATTCCTTTATTTTCTATTCTATTTTATTCTCTTTGGAAATTGGAAAACTATTCGAAATCAAAAACTTTTCGAATTCAAATTTGAAAAGTATTCAAAAAGGATTTGAAAGCTATTTGAATTTGAATTTTGTCCGAATTTGTATTTGTTATTTCAGACTTGTTTATATTCGGTACTATTGTAACTCTGAAATTCAGATACATCCAAACTTCCAAAAAACTAAAATTTGTCCGAATTTCAATTCAGAGCGAAACGAACTGCACATGTCTACAAGATAGAGACATCTATGTGTGATAATACCTGTCAGGGAAAACTGCATGGATAGGACCCTGTTCTCAGTTCTTGGGGTCACCTGTTTGGCGGTGCCATAGCAAAAGGAGATACAGTGCTGTATAAAAAATTAAAGGGGACAAGAACGGGACATACTGCAGGAAAATATAAAATAAACGTTTATAATTTATTTAGATTATCTTTTAATTAATAAATATTATGTTTGTTAAACAAGACTACTTGTAGTCTCTATTTAGAGAACTTTCTTTTTTCCGTAGGTGTCATTTATGGTAATCACCCTGGATATTCTATCCGAGTGAACAACAGTGTCACTGTGCAGGAGGGACTATGTGTCACCATTCCATGTACCTTTATTGCTGATCACAGGAAAACATTTATAAACTCTACTGGCATGTGGAGAATTTCTGATGGAATCAATGTTACTTATAGTAATAAATCCAGGAAGGGTACAAAACCTAATTTTCATGTAGTGGGAAATCCAGACAATGGAGATTGTACCCTGACCATAACTGATGCCAGGAAAGAAGATGATGGGGAATATAATTTCCGGTTTGAAGAAAATGAGACAAGCCGGATTAATTATAACTATTGGGCAACAACTGTAAACGTGGCTGTTACCGGTATGTTTGTATGAATGATATACTATAATGTATATTAATGGCTATATAATGGCTGTAATACATTTTTACATGTTGTAAGTCAGAATCCAAAGTTTTGTAAGCTCTGAAAATCATTTAAAAAAGCCACTGTAAATGTTTTCTTTCAGTTTTTCTAAAGTAATGCCCCAGTTCAGTTTAGAGAAATGACAGTCCCTTTCCCATCAGCTCTGTACATTGCAAAGATTTTAGTAAGCTGTAATGCAGAGAAGACAGTGGGTCATACCATTTCCAGTTTGAGGAAAGTAAGAGGCCCAATGAAATATTCCTATTAAAAAAAAAATGAAAAAAATACTGAATATTTAAATGTGACTGGTATATTTGTGTATACTACCTACAGCAGATTTGGATGGCTTTTCACATTTCTAAGTCATAATCCAACATTTTACTAAATTTTACAAACTTGGGTCATACCATTTCCAGTTTGAGGAAAGTAAGACTGGCCCAATGAAATATTCCTATTTAAAAAAAAAATGAAAAAAATACTGAATATTTAAATGTGACTGGTATATTTGTGTATACTACCTACAACAGATGTGGATTGCTTTTCACATTTCTAAGTCATGATCCAACATTTTACAAAATTTTACAAACTTGGGTCATACCATTTCCAGTTTGAGGAAAGTAAGACAGGCCCCATGAAATATTCCTATTAAAAAAAAAATGAAAAAAAATACTAAATATTTAAATGTGACTGGTATATTTGTGTATACTACCTACAGCAGATTTGGATTGCTTTTCACATTTCTAAGTCATAATCCAACATTTTACAAAATTTTACAAAATTGAATTTATAAAAAAAAACATTATTTCTTTTTTCGCTTTAGATTTTATTTGATAATCTTCAGTTTTGTTGGGAAAGAAAACATTTCTTCTCCAACCTGCTTTGTACATTACAAATATTTGAGCATTTTCTGGAAGTCTGAGCCTTCCAGATGAAAACAGTTATTATAGCTCTATATGGCCTCAATATTGCCAGATCTGATTTAGAGTAGCTCTAGTCATGTACTACAAAAGTCTCGATACCCTTTACACAACTCTTATTGAAGAATATTTAATTAGATTGGTCTTTCAGGTTGAAACAGTTTCAAATTTAATCGCCCCATTTATAAAAAATAAAAATAAAAAAGAGAATTATAGCTATTCATGATGTATGATTAAAATGCTCTAAGACCCTAAGACCTTGGGCTACTAAACCTGGGCTACTATGGTAGGCTACTAAACTTCTAAAATCCCCCTATCATAATTATGGTGCATTGTAGTACTGCACACACGAGTGACTTTTGAATGAGCCGTTGACAAATTGCAGTGCAACCAGGACTGGACCTGACCTATTGTTTATTTATTCCTAATCCCTTCCCACCCAACCCCTGTGACCCCCCTGTGATCCTTTAATAGAGTCTTTAAGACTGGGGCATGGGAAGGATTAGACCAACAGGTCACCACTGTGTTTGGCTGGTCATATGATTGGGAGCCGTCCCACCAGACCAAGAGATGTCTTTGAGAGCTTGGTAAATATGCTGGGATTGCATGGTGACAGTGGTCTCAGCACAGAACGCTCTGCCACCCATTAACATATATGTCCAACCTCTTTGCAGCTGCACATATGTATTACTTTGGCAGCAAGAACCTAACCTCCCTGACGGTATTCCTGAGTGTGGCTCGGGGTGGATTTTCAGCACCAAAAGCGGTAACCCCGAGCCACACTCAGGATTGCATCGCAGGATCCAGGTAGAGCAAACTTACCTTGTCCCTAGTATCCTGTGATGTCCTCCCCGCTTTGTGTGTGAGCCGTCCTCCGCTCGATATATCATAGAACCGAGCTCCGTTCCCTGCGAATGTTGCGACGCACGGGGACGGAGAACGGCGCCAAATTCAAAAATTTAAAAACACAATACATATACAGTACACTGTAATCTTACAGATTACATTACTGTATGAAATTATTTCACATCCCTTTTGTCCCTAGTGGTCTGTCCAATGCCCTGCATGCAGTTTTATATTATAAGTACCGTATTTATCGGCGTATAACACGCACTAGCGTACAACACGCACCCCAAGTTTAGGAGGGCATTTTAAGGAAAAAAAGTTTTAGGAGGGAAGTTTAGGAAAAAAAAAACACTTACATTTAGGCGTCATTTGCAGCTTGCCCAGCGTCATTTGCAGCTTTGCCCAGTGTGATTTGCAGCTTGCCCAGTGTGATTTGCAGCTTGTCAGCGTCATTTGCAGCTTGCCCAGCGTCATTTGCAGCTTTGCCCAGTGTGATTTGCAGCTTTGCCCAGTGTGTTTTGCAGCTTGCCCAGTGTGTTTTGCAGCTTGCCCAGTGTGTTTTGCAACTTTGCCCAGTGTGTTTTGCAGCTTGCCCAGTGTGTTTTGCAACTTTGCCCAGTGTGTTTTGCAGCTTGCCCAGTGTGTTTTGCAACTTTGCCCAGTGTGTTTTGCAGCTTGCCCAGTGTGTTTTGCAACTTTGCCCAGTGTGTTTTGCAGCTTGCTCAGTGTGTTTTGCAGCTTGTCAGTGTCATTTGCAGGTTACAAGCGTCATTTGCAGATTGCCCATATTTAAATTTGCCACCTAGAAAGACCGCGGCGTCAGAAAAGACCGAGCGGAGCCGGAAAAACCCGAGCCGTCTGTTCGGCTCGGCTCGCAGTCCCGCCTCCCTGCTGTTTCTGAAGCGAGCGCAGGGAGGCGGGACTGTGAGCGGTGCCGGAAAAACCCGAGAAAAGGTATTTAGCAGTTTATATTTACTAATATAATTGCATTTCCATGTTCTGTGTACGGTGGGAAATCAGATATAGTGAATGCAGGGTCCTGGGTTTAATAACACTTTAAGCTAAACGCTTGGTTGGGCTTTCATTTTTTTTCATAAATTTTTCTTTTGTTTTAGGCATCTGAAAATCCACACGGGTCCTCAAATTTAACAGATGTCAGCTACGCATCAATCAAGTTTTCCAAAGCAGTGGCCAAAGGCACCCCAATGCAACCTGAAACTGAATACTCAGAGATTAAGTTCTCATAGTTCATATTTGAGTTTCTTAAAGGACATATCAACAACAGCATAACAGTCTTTACACTTGTCCTCAATTGAAAAGCAAAATTCAATTTATTGTGATAGTAATAAATTACCTGTGCAACAGTTGAGAAAAATATATACTAATGGGTAGCTGTGCTTTGCATACACATTGAACAATAGATTTATGTAAGTTTAAGCACGCTTAACCCCTAATAAACACCTTTAACTTAGTAAAATACACACATGAAATACGCACATGTGCATAAAGACAGAAAGTCCAAAAACAAAACTAAATCAAAACAAAACTAATGGCTGAATGAATAAAGTACCAGTCCATATTGCCTCCCAGGCCAGTTCTGGCATGTCTCTCCTACATGTAAAAATCATCTTTTTTTTTCCTCGAAAATTACTCACAAACATTAAATATATATTTTTAGCAGAGGCCCTAGGGAATAAAATGTCAGTCATTGAAATTTTTTTTATGTCACACGGTATTTGCGCAGCAATTTTTCAAATGCAATTATTTTGTGAAAAAACACTTTCATGTAAAAAAAATAAAAATACAATATTAACAATGTGAAAGATGATTTTATACCAAGTAAATAGATACCTAACATGTCATGCTTTCAAATTGCGCACACTCGTGGAATGGCGCCAAATTACAGTACCTAAAAATCTCCATAGGCGCTGATTTAAATTTTGTTACAGGTTACCAGTTTAGAGTTACAGAGAAGGTCTAGCATGACAAATATTGCTCTTGCTCTAACGATCGCATCGATACCTCGCGTGTGTGGTTTGAACGCTGTTTACATATGCTTTCGCTTACATATGCGTTCGTCCCCATGAGTGGACAGGGGCGACTTCATTTTTTTTTATCGTTTATTTTATTTTTATTTTTACATTTTCCTTAAATTAATTTTTTGATCACTTTTATTCCCATTACAAGGAATGTAAACATCCCTTGTAATCGGAATAGGGCATGACAGGTCCTCTTTACGAAGAGATCTGGGGTCTCTAAGTCCCCACATCTCTCCTCTATGCTGCAAAGCCTGAGATTAAAAAAAAAAACAATATCAGGCTATCCACCAAAAAAATGGCAGTGTTTAGATCTGCCAGAGCCGGAAGTGACGTCATGATGTAGTTTTCGGCCTCCGAGGGTCATAGAGATGGCTGGGGACCAACTGGTTCCTGGTCAGCTCTATGATAAACCGCTGCCAACGTCATATTCATTCTCCTGCTCCCCGATCACGGGAGAAATCTGGAGATCTGGAGAAATCTGGAGATGCATCGGAGGGCGGCAGGGGACATCCCCTCCCGCCGCCTGTAAAATAAATCAAGTAGCTAAACAGCCACTGTGATGGCTTTCACAATGTAGGGAATTGCTGGCTGAAAAAAAGATATCTGGGTGATGCCTGTAGCTGCAGCCATCATCCAGATATCTTCATTCAAAATAAATGACGTCATATGATGTCTACCCGGGGGAAGTGGTTAACAAGAAAATTCATATATTTGTAAAAGTGATGCTTAATCTTCTGATATAAGATTTACAGCCAACAATCCACTCCGTGCAACTTTGTGCCCCACCCCCAATGGGTTAAAACTCACCAGATGAAGTTGATCCCCTTTAGCTTATACCAAAGGGGTTATGTACAGATTTTCTAACAGCTCCACTGTGCGTGGCCGCTTTACTGCTCCTTTCACACAGAACCCAGATGTTCTCATGCAGGGAAGGGTCAGATAAAAAGGGATTTCCTAGTGCATACCATCTTTTTTTTAAATCCATAAAACTGTTAAATAATACATACACACATACATACTCACATTTTAGGGTGCCTACCCCGGCACCTAGGAATCATCTGCCGGTTGTATGTGTATAAAACCACCGCCACTACTCTGCTATGGGAGCCGGCATGCTGACATCCACTGTTCAGAGACCAGAGAGGACATGCTCACCTCTACACGTACAGGTTTCGTCTAAACTAAGACATCTTCAGGAAGCGTGGCCAAACGCCATTCTCTCGGTCTCTCATACTCAGCTACTAGTTTCAATTGGTCATTTTAAAAATGTATAGATACTATACTATCCAGCGGGTGTTTTAATAAAATAAATCAATAGAATTTTTTACATTGTTGCATACATGCAATTAAAATTATTCAGAATAATGTTAAACTATATCCTTGCAAATGTTTTTTAGCACCATCTTGCGTTTTTTTTTAGCATATTATTTCATCCACAATTCTAGTCTCTATCCCATTATTGCTTTCTATACTGAAGGTTTTAATTGATCACATATTAACCAGTAAGATTAGTAAAAAATAGTATAATTTAATGCTGATAAACCAATTACATAGCACCAGATAAATGAAAGTAGACATAAGCAATTTGTTTCGTTCCAAATTCTTTTTTTAACAAATGTCAACAAATTAGTTAATTAGAAAATATCCGAATTAACAAAAACCTGTTTAACAAATTTTTCCGAATATTGGTAACAAATACGATGGTTCAGGAGTGGGGTGCTCGCTCGTCCCCTCTTTCCTGATATGCTGGGATGCATGCTTGGATAAGGGTCTGGTATGGATTTTGGGGGGACACCATGCCATTTTTTTTATTTTGGCATGGGGTTCCCCTTAAAATCCATACCAGAACCAAAGGGCACCCCATGCCGATTTTTTAACATTTTTGTATTGCCGGAAATAGTATTGTATTGTTGACAATTTACATTTTTTTCTTTATAAATGTCAGTTTTACAGCAGCATGTTTTATACACAGTACAGATGTGCCAGGCACTATATTTAAAGAAACTTTTCATTTTTATCGTTTCACTTTAGGCATCATTAAAATCACTGCTTCTATAAAAACAATATTTAAAATAATATTTTTGCATTGATGCATGTCCCCCAGGGAAGGCATTGGCATTGGTCTTGTGTTTCTGCTAAGCAGGGACACAGATCTTTGCCTTCCATTATTTAAATCACTTCCCCCACAGTGAGCAAGCAATGGCTAAGCAGTTAACCCTTTGATCACCCTTGATGTTAACCCCTTCCCAGCCATTGTCATTACATGCATATTTTTTAGCACTGTATTAGTGTCACTGGTCCCCAAAAAGTGTCAGGTCGGTGTCCAATTTGTCCACCCCAACATTTCAGTCCCTCTATACGTTGCTGATCGCTGCCATTACTAGTAAAATGCACGCACTACAGACACAGATTTAGCCATTGTGATATATACATTTTTTTTTACATTAATCCAAGTTTCATAAACAAACAAAAATATTGCTTTTTTGAGAAATAGAAGTACAACTTTAAAATATATAAAAAAAATAAAAATAACTATAAACCCTAATGGCTGTAATGCCATTGCACACATTATCTGAATATATTACCAGCATTAAACATAAAAATAAAAAAAATAGGAAAAGCCATTTTCTTATTTTTTTTTCTCTCAGCAGCGAAGTAGATGCCCCCTACCTATTCTTGTGTGGTATTGCAGTGTTCATTTTTTACATCAATTTTAATTTAGTTTTAGTCATAGACTTTTGACTAAAATGCCATTTCAGTCTTATGCCCCGTACATACGGTCGGACATTCCGACCACAAAATCCATCGTATTTTTTCTGACGGATTTTGTCCGAAACTTGTGTTGCACACACAAGGTTGGACAAAGTTGTTGGAAAATCGGATCATTCCGAACGAGGTGATGTACAAAACGTACGACGGGACTACGTAGAGACTAGTAGCCAATAGCTTTCGTCTCCAAATTTCTTCTCAGCATGCGTGGCACTTTGTGCGTCGGAATTCTGTACACACGGTCGGAAAAAGTCCGATCAGATTTTGTTGTCAGAAAATTTAAGGTCCTGCTCTCAAATTTCCGACGGAAAAAGTCCGCTAGAGCCCACACACGATCGTATTTTCCGACAACATAATCCGATCTGACTTTTTCCATCGGAATATCCGACCATGTGTTTTTTAGTTTTAGTCGACTAAAATTGTGTTCATTTAGTCGACAAAAATATTTTCATTTACATAATTATCACTGCCTATTACACAAACACACAGCTGACTCTCTAGCACCAGAGGGGTGACAACAGCCCAAATGTCTCTAAGATCTCTCACAGCAGTCTGTACTCACAACTTTCCTAGAAAAGTTGGTTGCCTTCTTCCGACATCCATGTGACACCTTTTCCTGTGATACCAGACTAGATCTTCAGACAACAGCCCCTCAGTCAGCTCTCTGTAATTTCAGCATCAAGGCCCTTCAACTGGCCCTTCTGAGGGCTCACTAATAGCAAACACATGACAGTGCTACCCAGAGGGCAGCAAGCCCTCCAGGCTGGACTTTTCCTCTCCAGGTCAAGACAAGTCTCCTATTTGTATGTATACAGACTCCAGCAGCCTTCATGGCTACCCTCCCAGGGGATTGGCCAGGGCAGTATAAATATGCATGCAATTTGCATTGCTCCACACCTATGTTCCAGAGAGATCCACAGTTCTACGGAAAGCAGAGAGAGCAATCAAACCTGCAGCAAGGGAAACACTGAACAGACCTAACTAATTACATACAGCTGCACTGATTACAGTAATCTAAGTTTAGCTAATAGAGTTGGGCCAAACACCCCCTGTTTGGTCCATGCCAGAACTCTCAAACATCGCAAAAGTTCAGACCCGAACCATGAACCTTATAAAGTCTATGGGACCTGAACTTGAAAAATCAAGGCTTATTGAAGGCTTATATGCAAGTTATTGGCCATAAAAAGGGTATGGGGCCCAAGCACTGCCCTGGGGGACATGCATCAATGCAAAAATATTTTTTTATAAATAATGTTTTTATAAGAGCAATGATTTTAACTTCAAAGTATTTTATTATGTTTGACAAAGTGTATACAATGAAAAATGACAAGACATAAAATCAGTACAAACTGAAACAGGCGAAAACTGGTAGCATATGGAAAACATCAAAGATATGCGAAAGAAACTGGCAAAGGTTGAGGAGATACGTGGTGGGACCCATAGGTCCAACTTATGGCATATGGGAGGTGAAGGCCTGCTCGGCAGTGTATCGAACGGGGACCCCCCTCTATCAGGCACCCCGAATGGGATCTATCTGTGCCCAATAGGGGGGATCCCCACCGCCCCACCACCCCGCCTTTTGGTTGATTAGCAACAATTGGGGCCTTCTCCTCTGGCTTGCCAGTAAACAAGAAGGCTTGCTAAAGTAGGGGCCTGTCATTGTCCTAAGAAACTTCAACATGGAAAAAGAGCGGGAAACGGAAGAAGAGAGAACAAGAGGGGGAAAAAAAAGGCAGGATAAAGAGAAGTTGGAGGGGGGAGGGGAGGTAGGTCAGGGTACTCAGAACATTAATTTCAGGATAAAGGAAGAGCAATGATTTTAATGATGCCTAAAGTGAAACAATAAAAATGAAAAGTTCCTTTAAATATAGTGCCTGGCACATCTGTACTGTGTATAAAACCTGCTGCTGTAAAACTGACATTTATAAAGAAAAAAAAATAAATTGTCAGCAATACAATACTATTTCCGGCAATACAAAAATGTTAAAAAAATGGAATGGGGTGCCCTTTGGGGCTGGTATGGATTTTAAGGGGAACCCCATGCCAAAATAAAAAAAACGGCGTGGGGTCCCCCCAAAATCCATACCAGACCCTTATCCAAGCATGCATCCCGGCATGTCAGGGAAGAGGGGACGAGTGAGCACCCCACTCCTGAACCATACCATGCCACATGCCCTCAACATGGGGGGGTGCTTTGGAGCAGGGGGGCTCTGCCCCGTCATCTTGGCCCCCTCTCTATGTGAATGAGTAGGGGTACTTTGTGTCAAAAATATATAAAGACAATAGGCCGTTTTTGACAATTCCTTTATTCAAAGAAGAAAAAATATGTCCCCCATGTATATCCATCCTCAATCACGATGCCTGCAGCACCGTTGGACCCAACCCCCCCCCCCCCCAAATTTCACCCAGGACGAAGGCTAACCACTGAATGCCTGCTCTGCCATTTGACAGTTCTTAAATAGGTAAGAGGCGGGACCACCTGGTGAAGTCACCTGGTGGCACTGCCCCCTTGTGACATCACAGACCCAGCATGCAACAGCTAGGCGATCGATCTGGAGACTATATCCCAATGCGCTAGTTGACCTTTATTAAGTTAGGGGTCACTGGACTGCTGGTGAATGTGTCTTTTTTACACAGAGTCTGGTGATTTGAGTGGCACAATTGGGAGGAACATCTATTGGCACACAAAATATTTCATGGTGGTGGATTTTTTATGCACATTTAGGAATGATTATAGACTTTATTATGGTTTAACCATTTATGTATTCGTGTATACGTTTGAATTGGTGTTAGCGCCATAACCCCTCTTTCTTTATATAATCTCTTTTCTGTGTTAGTAAGCATCTTGTGCAGTCAATACCATTGAGGTCAGGTCTCGGTCTCAATTTAGGTCAAGACTCTGTGCTCATTTCTTTCACTTCCTGTTATGTCTTTGTCACTTTCTGTTATTTAGGGAACAAAATGTGAAGAGAAATCTCCCTAATAGGACACAGACAGCAACAAGGGTTTAAGCAAAATTAAAACAGGCTTTCGATGTGCAAAAACACATTTGAAATGGTTCTTTTTTGTAACCCACATCCTATAATAAAAACCTGTGTTAATTTTGTAGACAAAAATGTTTTCATCGTAAACAAAAATTATCCCAAATTTGTGTCAATTGATGAAAACTATGACGAAAATCAATTCCAATTTTCATCAACAAGCCAAAAAATAATGAAAATATGAGGGAGGGACGTTTACACAGATGAACTTCGGGTTTTCTCGGAGCTCTGCCTGTAAAGCCCTTGAGTGTTTCCTTTCCAAAAAAATTTCACAAAGAAAGTGTAAAAAATTGTTAAAAAACACACAGACAACGTTGGGAAAAGTCCTTTATTAAAATGATTCCAGCGCTGGTAATCCACTCTTGCTATCCAGCGCATCCTGTCTCCATGGAGACATTGAGGGAATCCCGTCTTAGCAGAGGAGGACCGGGCCACTCCGTCACCTGACCCCGCCCCCCTCTGATGCAACGCAAGGGGGAAGCTGGGCTTCCCCAGTGACGTACGGGTGACCCGCCCCCTCTGATGTAACGGAAACCTGCGTTACATCAGAGGGGGGCGGGGTCACTCATACATCACTGGGGAAGCCCAGTTTTTCCCTTGCGTCAGAGGGGGGCGGGGTCAGGTGACAGGTGGCCCGGTCCTCCTCAGCTGTGTCTCCGTGGAGAAACCCAGGGGAAACCCAGGCATACCCAGTGATGTAAGGGTGACCCAGCCCCCTCTGACGCAAGGGAAAAGCTGGGCTTCCCCAGTGATGTACGGGTGACCTGCCCCCTCTGACGCAAGGGAAAAGCTGGGCTTCCCCAGTGATGTACGGGTGACCTGCCCCCTCTGATTTAACGCAGGTTTCCGTTACATCAGAGGGGGCGGGGTCACCGTATGTCACTGGGGAAGCCCAGCTTCCCCCTTGCGTTGTGTCAGAGGGAGGCGGGGTCAGGTGACCCTGTCCTCCTCAGCTGGGATTCCCGCAGTGTCTCCATGGAGACAAGATGCGCTGCGCTGGATGTCGTCAGAAGACATCACCCATCGCTGGATAGCAAGAGTGGATTACCACCGCTGGAATCTTTTTTTCATTTTTTTTTAATAAAGGACTTTTCCCAACGGTGTGTGTGTTTTTTAACAATTTTTTACACTTTCTTTGTGAAATGGTAGGGGTATTTTTGTACCCCCTTACCATTTCAAACCGGGGGGGCCGGGATCTGGGGGTCCCCTTGTTAAAGGGGGCTTCCAGATTCTGATAAGGCCCCCGCCCGCAGACCCCATCAACCACTTGGCAAGGGTTGTGGGGATGAGGCCCTTCTCCTCATCAACATGGGGACATGGGGACATGGTGCTTTGAGGGTTCACAGACCCCCAAAGCATCCTCCCAATGTTGAGGGCATGTGGCCTGGTACGGTTCAGGAGGGGGGGCCCTCTCGTACCCCCCTCTTTTCCTGCTGCCTGCCAGGTTGCGTGCTCGGATAAGGGTCTGGTATGAATTTTGAGGGGGGCCCCACGCCATTTTTTTGGCACGGGGTTCCCCTGAAAATCCATACCAGAGCTGAAGGGCCTGGTAATTGAATTTGGGGGGAACCCCACGCATATTTTTTTTTTTTATCAATGAATTTCTCTGTATTACGGGAGCCGGCAATTCATTATAGCCACGAGTGTTTTTAAATCGCTTTTTTCCTGCAAAAATGACACTTTGTGCAGGGACAGTTCTAAGCATGGGAAACATGCGCCCCTTTACAGGCATACTATAGACACCACCCAGGTACGAAAGTTAAAGGAATATTACACTTTTATTGTTTCACTTTAAGCATTATTAAAATCACTGCTCCTGAAAAAACTGCCGTTTTTAAAAGTTTTTTTTGCATTGATACATGTCCCCTGGGGCAGGACCCAGGTCCCCAAACACTTTTTATGACAATACCATGCATATAGGCTTTTAAAATTAGCACTTTAGATTTCTCTCATAGACTTTTAAAGGGTGTTCCGCGGCTTTTCGAATTTGCTGCGAACACCCCAAATTGTTCGCTGTTCGGTGAACAGGTAATGTTCGAGTCGAACATGAGTTTGACTCGAACTCGAAGCTCATCCCTACAGAGGAACACTGATCGGTCTCCTCCTCTTGTGAGTCCCCCCCTACAGTTAGAATCACTCCTTAGGACACACAGTTAACCCTTTGATCACCCCCTAGGTTAATCCCTTCCCTGCCAGTGACATGTATACAGTAATCAATGCATTTTATAGCATGGATCGCTGTATAAATGCCAATGGTCCCAAAATGGTGTCAAAAGTGTCCGATGTGTCCGCCGCAATATCGCAGTGACAATAAAAATCACAGATCGCCACCATTACTAGTAAAAAAATAAAATAATAAAAATGCCATGTCCCCTATTTTGTAGACGCTATAACTTTTGTGCAAACCAATAAATATATGCTTATTGCGATTTTTTTTACCAAAAATAAGTAAAGAATACATATCGGTCTAAACTGAGGAAATTTTTTTTTTTTTTTTAAATATTTGTGATATTTATTATAGCAAAAGTAAAAAATATTGTGTTTTTTTTCAGACTTATCGCTCTTCTTTTGTTTATAGCGCAGAAAAAAAAAAAACGCAGAGGTGATCAAATACCACCAAAAGAAATCTCTATTTGTGGGGAAAAAAATATAAAAATGTAATTTGGGTACAGCGTCGCATGACCGCCCAATTGTCATTCAAAGTGCGACAGCGCTGAAAACTGAATATTGGCTTGGGCGGGAAGGTGGTGAAAATGCCCTGTATTGAAGGGGTTAATCATCAACCATGTGAGTTACTAAATGTTGTACCTTCATTAAATGTAACCAGATTGCTACACTAATGCCGCGTACACACAAAGGGACTTTTCCCGGCGGACCTAGTCCAGCGGACAATCCTCCGGACTTTCCAGCTGGCTTCGCCGGACTTTCCGAGCGTGTGGACTTGCCCACACACGCCCGGACTTCTCCGGCGGACAATCCGCTGGACAAAGTCCGCGGGACTTTTGAAAATGAACGGACTTGCCCACACAAGGAGCAGTCCGTTCATTTCGAACGTAACTTCAGTTACGTAGCTAGCGTAGGCAGTAAATGCCGGCGCGCTAGCTCCGTCACCTGGCATGGATTTAAAGGGACTCCCCACGCCGAAAAACGGCGTGGGGGTTCCCCCCAAATCCATCTCAGACCCTTATCCAAGCACGCAGCCCGGCCGGCCAGGAAAGGGGTGGGGACGAGCGAGCGCCCCCCCCCCCTCCTGAGCCGTACCAGGCCGCGTGCCCTCAACATGGGGGGTGGCCTGGGGAAAGGGGGGCCGTGCGGCCCCCCCACCCCAAAGCACCTTGTCCCCATGTTGATGAGGACAAGGGCCTCTTCCCGACAACCCTGGCCGTTGGTTGTCGGGGTCTGCGGGCGGGGGCTTATCGGAATCTGGGAGCCCCCTTTTATAAGGGGGCCCTCAGATCCCGGCCCCCCACCCTATGTGAATGAGTATGGGGTACGATGTACCCCTACCCATTCACCTAAGGAGTAAAATGTAAAGTAAAAACACACACACACTTTTAAAAAAAGATTTTATTGCACTGCTCCGGGGGTCTTCTTCCGTCTTGGGGGTCTTCTCGCCGGACTCCTCCACCATTTACCAAGCTCTTTTACCGAGCGGAGAAGTCCGGCTACCTTCTTCGTCGTCGCCGCCGTCGTCTGGGGGTCTCGATCCGCCTTCGGGGGGTCTTCCGGGGTCTCTTCTGTTCTTGCGGCGGTCGTCGTTTTCCGCGCCGCCGGCGCCTCTTCTTCTTCTTCTTCTTCATCTTCCGATGTTGACCCGTCGCTCTCTCTGGCCGGAATGGCAGAGCCGCGCTGTGCTGGGACTTATATAGGGACATGGGGACAGGGTCACATGCTCATGTCACATGGTGACCCCACCCCTTGTGATGTCACAGTCCCGGAGGATGCTGGGGCTGTGACATCACAAGGGGGCGGGGTCACCATGTGACATGAGCATGTGACCCTGTCCCCATGTCCCTATATAAGTCCCAGCACAGCGCGGCTCTGCCATTCCGGCCAGAGAGAGCGACGGGTCAACATCGGAAGAAGAAGAAGAAGAAGGCGCCGGCGGCGTGGAAAACGACGACCGCCGCAAGAACAGAAGAGACCCCAGAAGACCCCCGAAGGCGGATCGAGACCCCCAGACGACGGCGGCGACGACGAAGAAGGTAGCCGGACTTCTCCGCTCAGTAAAAGAGCTAGGTAAATGGCGGAGGAGTCCGGCGAGAAGACCCCCAAGCTGGAAGAAGACCCCCGGAGCTGTGCAATAAAATATTTTTTCAAAAGTGTGTGTGTTTTTGTACTTTACATTTTACACCTTAGGTGAATGGGTAGGGGTACATCGTACCCCATACTCATTCACATAGGGTGGGGGGCCGGGATCTGAGGGCTCCCTTATAAAAGGGGGCTCCCAGATTCCGATAAGCCCCCGCCCGCAGACCCCAACAACCAATGGCCAGGGTTGTCGGGAAGAGGCCCTTGTCCTCATCAACATGGGGACATGGGGACATGGTGCTTTGAGGGGTCACAGACCCCCAAAGCATCCTCCCAATGTTGAGGGCATGTGGCCTGGTATGGTTCAGGAGGGGGGGCCCTCTCGTACCCCCCTCTTTTCCTGCTGCCTGCCAGGTTGCGTGCTCGGATAAGGGTCTGGTATGAATTTTGAGGGGGGCCCCACGCCATTTTTTTGGCACGGGGTTCCCCTGAAAATCCATACCAGAGCTGAAGGGCCTGGTAATTGAATTTGGGGGGAACCCCACGCATATTTTTTTTTTTTATCAATGAATTTCTCTGTATTACGGGAGCCGGCAATTCATTATAGCCACGAGTGTTTTTAAATCGCTTTTTTTCCTGCAAAAATGACACTTTGTGCAGGGACAGTTCTAAGCATGGGAAACATGCGCCCCTTTACAGGCATACTATAGACACCACCCAGGTACGAAAGTTAAAGGAATATTACACTTTTATTGTTTCACTTTAAGCATTATTAAAATCACTGCTCCTGAAAAAACTGCCGTTTTTAAAAGTTTTTTTTGCATTGATACATGTCCCCTGGGGCAGGACCCAGGTCCCCAAACACTTTTTATGACAATACCATGCATATAGGCTTTTAAAATTAGCACTTTAGATTTCTCTCATAGACTTTTAAAGGGTGTTCCGCGACTTTTCGAATTTGCTGCGAACACCCCAAATTGTTCGCTGTTCGGTGAACAGGCAATGTTCGAGTCGAACATGAGTTTGACTCGAACTCGAAGCTCATCCCTACAGAGGAACACTGATCGGTCTCCTCCTCTTGTGAGTCCCCCCCCTACAGTTAGAATCACTCCTTAGGACACACAGTTAACCCTTTGATCACCCCCTAGGTTAATCCCTTCCCTGCCAGTGACATGTATACAGTAATCAATGCATTTTATAGCATGGATCGCTGTATAAATGCCAATGGTCCCAAAATGGTGTCAAAAGTGTCCGATGTGTCCGCCGCAATATCGCAGTGACAATAAAAATCACAGATCGCCACCATTACTAGTAAAAAAATAAAATAATAAAAATGCCATGTCCCCTATTTTGTAGACGCTATAACTTTTGTGCAAACCAATAAATATATGCTTATTGCGATTTTTTTACCAAAAATATGTAAAGAATACATATCGGTCTAAACTGAGGAAATTTTTATTTTTTTTTTAAATATTTGTGATATTTATTATAGCAAAAGTAAAAAATATTGTGTTTTTTTCAGACTTATCGCTCTTCTTTTGTTTATAGCGCAGAAAAAAAAAAACGCAGAGGTGATCAAATACCACCAAAAGAAATCTCTATTTGTGGGGAAAAAAAATATAAAAATGTAATTTGGGTACAGCGTCGCATGACCGCCCAATTGTCATTCAAAGTGCGACAGCGCTGAAAACTGAATATTGGCTTGGGCGGGAAGGTGGTGAAAATGCCCTGTATTGAAGGGGTTAATCATCAACCATGTGAGTTACTAAATGTTGTACCTTCATTAAATGTAACCAGATTGCTACACTAATGCCGCGTACACACGAAGGGACTTTTCCCGGCGGACCTAGTCCAGCGGACAATCCGCCGGACTTTCCAGCTGGCTTCGCCGGACTTTCCGAGCGTGTGGACTTGCCCACACACGCCCGGACTTCTCCGGCGGACAATCCGCTGGACAAAGTCCGCGGGACTTTTGAAAATGAACGGACTTGCCCACACAAGGAGCAGTCCGTTCATTTCGAACGTAACTTCAGTTACGTAGCTAGCGTAGGCAGTAAATGCCGGCGCGCTAGCTCCGTCACCTGGCATGGATTTAAAGGGACTCCCCACGCCGAAAAACGGCGTGGGGGTTCCCCCCAAATCCATCTCAGACCCTTATCCGAGCACGCAGCCCGGCCGGCCAGGAAAGGGGTGGGGACGAGCGAGCGCCCCCCCCTCCTGAGCCGTACCAGGCCGCGTGCCCTCAACATGGGGGGTGGCCTGGGGAAAGGGGGGCCGTGCGGCCCCCCCACCCCAAAGCACCTTGTCCCCATGTTGATGAGGACAAGGGCCTCTTCCCGACAACCCTGGCCGTTGGTTGTCGGGGTCTGCGGGCGGGGGCTTATCGGAATCTGGGAGCCCCCTTTTATAAGGGGGCCCTCAGATCCCGGCCCCCCACCCTATGTGAATGAGTATGGGGTACGATGTACCCCTACCCATTCACCTAAGGTGTAAAATGTAAAGTAAAAACACACACACACTTTTAAAAAAAGATTTTATTGCACTGCTCGGGGGTCTTCTTCCGTCTTGGGGGTCTTCTCGCCGGACTCCTCCGCCATTTACCAAGCTCTTTTACCGAGCGGAGAAGTCCGGCTACCTTCTTCGTCGTCGCCGCCGTCGTCTGGGGGTCTCGATCCGCCTTCGGGGGGTCTTCCGGGGTCTCTTCTGTTCTTGCGGCGGTCGTCATTTTCCGCGCCCGCCGGCGCCTCTTCTTCTTCTTCTTCTTCATCTTCCGATGTTGACCCGTCGCTCTCTCTGGCCGGAATGGCAGAGCCGCGCTGTGCTGGGACTTATATAGGGACATGGGGACAGGGTCACATGCTCATGTCACATGGTGACCCCACCCCCTTGTGATGTCACAGTCCCGGAGGATGCTGGGGCTGTGACATCACAAGGGGGCGGGGTCACCATGTGACATGAGCATGTGACCCTGTCCCCATGTCCCTATATAAGTCCCAGCACAGCGCGGCTCTGCCATTCCGGCCAGAGAGAGCGACGGGTCAACATCGGAAGAAGAAGAAGGCGCCGGCGGCGCGGAAACCGACGACCGTCGCAAGAACAGAAGAGACCCCGGAAGACCCCGGAAGACCCCCGAAGGCGGATCGAGACCCCCAGACGACGGCGGCGACGACGAAGAAGGTAGCCGGACTTCTCCGCTCAGTAAAAGAGCTAGGTAAATGGCGGAGGAGTCCGTCGAGAAGACCCCCAAGCTGGAAGAAGACCCCCGGAGCTGTGCAATAAAATATTTTTTCAAAAGTGTGTGTGTTTTTGTACTTTACATTTTACACCTTAGGTGAATGGGTAGGGGTACATCGTACCCCATACTCATTCACATAGGGTGGGGGGCCGGGATCTGAGGGCTCCCTTATAAAAGGGGGCTCCCAGATTCCGATAAGCCCCCGCCCGCAGACCCCGACAACCAACGGCCAGGGTTGTCGGGAAGAGGCCCTTGTCCTCATCAACATGGGGACAAGGTGCTTTGGGTGGGGGGCCGCACGGCACCCCTTTCCCCAGGGCACCCCCCATGTTGAGGGCACGCAGCCTGGTACGGCTCAGGAGGGGGGGGCGCTCGTTCGCCCCCACCCCTTTCCTGGCCTGCCAGGCTGCATGCTCGGATAAGGGTCTGAGATGGATTTGGGGGGGAACCCCCACGCCGTTTTTCGGCGTGGGGAGTCCCTTTAAATCCATGCCAGGTTACGGAGCTAGCACGGCGGCATTTACTGCCTATGCTAGCTACGTAACCTGAAGTCACGTGCTAAATGAACGGACTTGCCGATGAGCGGCAAGTCCGTTCATTTCAAAAGTCCGGCGGACTAGCCTACTAACGGCGGGATTGTCCGCCGGACTGCCAAGTCCAGCGGATAATTTTAAAACCAAACTTAAAACTTTGGTCCGCCGGACTTTGGCGCCAAAAAGTCTGCCGACGCCCACACACGAGGGGATTGTCCGCTGGACTTGAGTCCAGAGGATAATCCCGCGGGATAGTCCCTTTGTGTGTACGCGGCATTAGAGATGCCTCTCTTGGGGGCGTGGCCAAGCTGGAGACCTGAGCGGACGTGTGTGATCGGAGCTCCGCATCCACCGACTGATTTTATCCTTCTGTACCGGGACTACTCCAACATATCCCCCTGCCTTAGACCCAGCACACCTCCGGGGCATGCGGAAGGGGAAAACCGGGTCCGGGAGACGCACCATCTTAACCCCCAAGGCCTCCCCGCGGGACCGCCAGCCTGCCACGTGTAGCGCCAATATGGCGACGCAGACCGCCTCAGGTGACCCAGCTACCCTGGAAGAAGACCGCTTCACAGCCCTTATGCAGGCCATTACCAGCTGCAAAACAACCCTGACCGAAAAAATAGACCTCCTGCAGATAGACTTCGGTCTCCTCAGGTGGGACATGGATAAAATCCGCGACAGGCTGGGGGAGGCAGAGCGGAGAGTGGGGGAATCGGAGGACACGGTAAGAGAGCACAGAGCCTCCATACACACCCTGCAGTCCAGAATGCGGTACCTGGAATCCCGTGCAGAGGACAGTGAGAACCGCAGCAGGCGCAACAATTTGAGGGTGGTGGGCCTGCCGGAGGGTGCGGAGGGCCAAGACCCCACAGCCTTCACTGAACACCTCCTCCAGTCGCTTCTACCAGGGGCGCAATTTTCCCAGCAATTTGTCGTGGAGCGGGCGCACAGGATGCCGGCGGTGAGAGGCCCACAAGGTTCACCCCCCGCACGTTTATATTCCGCCTTCTAAACTTTAGAGACCGGGACCTTGCTCTGAGGGAAGCCAGGAAGGTGGAAGAGCTCCGGTTCAACAATGTGAAACTAATGCTGTTCCCGGATTACTCTGCTGAAACCCAGAGATTGAGGAGAACATTCGACCACGTAAAAGCCCAGCTGCGGGCAAAAGGTATGAAGTATAGCATGCTATTTCCTGCACGCCTGCGAGTGGTAGATGGGGAATCCACAAAATATTTCACCTCACCGGAGGATGCGTCCCAGTGGATTGAGAGCCTGCCCAGAGCAAGGTAAATTCCTTCACTTTGACTTTCTGCATGTGAATTTTACAAAATGACCACTGCCCGCGCCACCTCCCCTAGATGTCACAGACTTGCCAAGGTGCCTAAATACCCGCTTACAAACCCCTGACCCACGGGGGGCTGATTGCCGGACAACTTGGCTTCCCTGCCACCCCAGTGTCAGATGCAGGACTTGTCTACAAATGCCCCCTCCCCCGTACTCTTTGTGCACCATGCTGTCTCATGACCGAGGCAAGGGGAGGTGGGAAACCAACTTGTTATGTTATGGCCTGGGTGAGGATTATGGCAGCTATTGCAGAGCACTGGTCATGGCACTGATGAAACCAACAATGTGAACAGCAATGGCAGGTCTGCATTGAAAGGCACGATATGCTACTCAGAATGACATTACACCCTGTCCAGTGAACTCATTGCCGCACTCATCGGATGTTTGATTGAGCCTCTCATACTCCCCTTCCGGAACGCATTTTGCCCTTTCTCTTGTACTCTCACCCTGTTTTTCGTGTTTTTTGTTTTGCATCCAACGCACCGTTTTTTCCGTGAAGGACCACCGGCAGGAGAATGATCAGACTGGCCATGGGATTCGGGACTACCGAGCTGCCAACGGAGGTGACCCGAGCATTCAAAGGGACTTACCTCCAGGTGGGGGGGAATGTGGTAACTGTGACGGGGGGGGGGAGCGGGCAGGCAAGTACATGTGGTTGCGGGTTGAAGGGTTCTGACAAAACACACCATGATATGATCTGGGAGTGGATGAGGTTCCCCCGTCCCTCCCTGGGGAAGGGGGTGAATAAGTGACATGTTGTGGTTATGTGGGACTGTTTTTTTTTTTCTCTTCTCTATTTTTTGCTGTGGGAGGGAGGACATGTTATATGTTTCCGGTACATGTTTGTTGCTTTTTTTTTTTTTTCTAATGATGCTCGTGGGTGCGGACCCAACGATTGCACGGTTTAAGGTATAAGGTCTCGGTTCATAGCTTGGGTGCGGCCCCACAGGAGACTTTCCTAGTCAGAGTTAGGGGTTAACGGTTTGGGGGTAAAACACTCCATGGGGTTCCCTTTTATCCATGGCTGTGGGGGGTGGGGGGGGGGGGATGGGATACTGGCTGTGTTACTAGCCTTGGTTATACATTCACTAAGGTTGATGTTTCTCTCTTTCCGTTTTTCAGGCCTCGCCTTCTTTCTATTTTTTGTTTACTTCTTTCTCTCTTTCTCTTCGCCATCTTTCTTTTCTCTTTTGTGTCTCAATGCAGTGATCTCCCCAAATGGGAGCAGTTAGAAATAACCCATGAATATTGGGTGCGTGGTGGGTGGCTGGGCGATGGCACGGTCACATACTGGTGGGAAGGGATCAAAGGAAGGATCACCCCCCTGGGTCGTGGGACCCCCTATTGGTCAGTTGATTCTACGCAACAAGCTACGTGATGGCGACCCTACGAATAATATCTTGGAATACTAGGGGCCTCAATGACAAAATCAAACGGTCCTTGGTGATGTCCTTTCTTAAACAACACAACCCCCACGTCTGTATTCTGCAAGAGACCCACCTGGTGGGTAAAAAAGCCTTATGCCTCAAAAAGCCATGGGTGGGTAAATACTATCATGCTGCCTACTCCTGTTATGCCAGGGGAGTAGGCATCCTGATACACAAATCAGTAACGTTTGAACTCCTAGATGTCAAACTTGACCCAGGGGGTAGGTACGTTTTGGTACATGCTATAGTGAATACATTGGAAATGCTGATTATTGGTGTCTATATCCCACCCCCAGCTAATATGTCCTTGCTTAAAAACCTGGTACCCATAATCGCTTCATATACAACAGACAATGTTTTAATTGCAGGTGATTACAATATGCTCCCAAGTCCAGACTTGGACAAGCTCACATCAGGCACGGCCACTGACTCACCCCTGTCCAGATGGGCTTCCCTATACGGGCTGACGGACGTCTGGAGGTGGAAGCACCCAGGGGTGCGTGCTTTCACCTGCCAGTCTGCGTCATACCGTACCATGTCCTGCATAGACCTAATGTATGCTAGTGAAGGAATATTGAGGAGGACAAGTAGAATCGAAATGTTGCCGCGAGGCATATCTGACCATGCTCCCATGTTGTGTTGCATCCAGACGTCTACCCCCACCTCAGAGAGGGTGTGGCGTCTGTCCCGGTATTGGATAGCTGACCCCACGATTGACTTTGAAATGTCCACTCTTGTTGCTGAGTACTGGAGGCTGAATGCGCACACTGCATCCTCAGATGCGACATGGGACGCATTTAAGGCATATGTCAGGGGTTGCTATCAATCCTCCATAGCCAGAGCCCGTAGGGACGCAGCTATAACGGTGGAGCAGGCAGAGAGTAAGGCAAGCAACCTGGAGGCCCAGTATACACAGACCCAAAACCCGCTCACCCGCCTTGACATGCAAGCGGCCTACCGCGAGGTGGTTCTGCTGCGCACTGCTAAGGCCAACAAGCGCCAACTATCGCAAACCCAGCGGATCTTCGAACAAGGGGAAAAGACTGGCCGCCTGCTGGCCTGGCTGGCAAGGGAACAGAGTTCCTCGGCTACCATAGCTAGGATTAGGGACGACCAGGGGGCAGTGTTGACTGAACCTCGGGCTATTAATGACAGGTTTGCTGCTTATTACAGATCACTATACTCCTCTAGAGCACAATACACACAGACGGACCTGAAGGAGTTTCTTGATAGAATAGACTTCCCCCGCCTCACCGACACTAGCAGATGCAGCCTAGATGAGCCAATAACTGTTGAGGAAGTACAACATGCACTTGGTGGTTTGCAGGCAGGGAAAACTCCGGAGACAGACGGCCTACCGACCGAGTTCTATAAACAATATAGTGAACAGGTATTAACAAGGTTACACAGTGTAATGACCAGGGCGTTGGAGGGAGGCTCCCTCCCCGAATCAATGACTGAGGCGATTATCGTTGTGATCCCCAAACCTGGCAAGGACCCCGAATACTGCACCTCGTACAGGCCAATTTCTCTACTTAATGTGGATGTTAAGGTACTCACCAAAGTCCTGGCAAATAGGGTCAACAATGTTATCCTTTCTCTCATTCACGAAGACCAATCCGGATTTATGCCCGGTAAGGGCACGGACATTAACCTCCGGAGGCTACATACAGTCCTGGCCGCTACTGATTGTCTCACTCCATCGGATCTAGTGGCTTCGCTAGATGCCGAAAAGGCCTTTGATTCGGTGGAGTGGACATATCTGTGGGAGGTACTAGGCAGGTTTGGCTTCGGGCCTAGCTTTATTTCCTGGATCCAGGCACTGTACAGGTCTCCGAAGGCTAGAATCCGAACAGGAGCTAATATATCTCTACCCTTCTCACTCAGCAGAGGCACGAGACAGGGGTGCCCCCTGTCCCCGGCTCTCTTTGCTCTGGCCATTGAGCCTATGGCTATCCTACTGCGCTCATCTGAAGCGGTGTGTGGGATACCCATTGGCCCAGTCCAGGAAAAGGTCTCCCTCTATGCCGACGATACATTATTGTATCTCAGGAACGATGGGAACTCGCTGGAAGCGGCCCTGGCTATCATTGACGAATTTGGTAGGTATTCAGGAGTATGTGTAAACTGGGACAAATCGGTTCTTTTCCCCCTATCCCCGTCAGGGACCATTCATATTCCGAATGCAACTCTAAAAATGGTCTCTCAATTTAAGTATTTGGGAGTGATTATCCAAAAAGACCCGTCGCAATATATCAAATACAACCTTAACCCGGTGGTCTCCTCTCTAGTCGAGAAATGCGCGGCGTGGAAGACACTACCCCTCACCCTAGTTGGCAGGGTCAACCTTGTCAAAATGTCCATTCTCCCTAAGTTCTTATACTTGTTTCGCCAATCACCTACACACATCCCGATATCATTTTTCAAGAAAGTAGATAGCATACTCACTACGTTCCTTTGGCTTGGGGGGACCCCTAGAATAGCAAAAACAACACTACAACTTCCAATCTCTCTAGGGGGCCTGGCCCTTCCCTGCCTACTTAAGTACTACTGGGCCGCGATTCTGGTCACGGTGCGATGGTGGCTGGCGGACACACCGGCGAACCCGGCCGCCACACTAGAAGCAGCATTACTGGGATCGTATACGGAACTTAGGAACCTGATCCACCGCGGACCCCGGTCCAATGGTAGGATCACAATCCCTATGCGGACGACACTGAAGGTATGGGACACTGTCAAATCTAAACTACAAACGGAGGGTACATGGTCTCCCCACACCCCCCTGTGGGGCAACCCTAGACTGCCCCACTTCGCAACTATCCCAGACCCAGTACTATGGGCCCATTTGGAGATAAAGACCCTAAACGACATAGTGACGAATGGTAGACTACTGTACTTTGATGAGCTTAAGACTTCCAAAAACCTTCCCAATCATATGCTGTTTCGGTATTTTCAACTGAAGCACGCCTTCCAGGCCCAATTTAAGGGCCCTGTACGCCTAGAGGTTAACGCAGTTGAAACACTGTTGGGCAGGTCGGACGGAAGGGGTACACTTTCAGACTTATATGCCATCCTTGCTGGCCTAGACACATCGAAAGTCACCCAACTATTTGACGCATGGCAAGCAGATATACCTTCCTTGGCGGACGATGACTGGGAAGAGGGTATTCAGCAATTTCTACCTTTAATGGTCTCTTCTAGAGACCGCCTCGCCCAACTGAAATTTATACATCGGGTCCATTACTCCCCTGACAGATTGGCCAGAATCTACCCAGACAGACAACCGACCTGCCGTAGATGCGACACAGACGTTGGCACATTTTTCCATACGGTATGGTCCTGCCAGCGCCTTGAAGGGTTCTGGAGGGGGGTAGTAGACGTAATCAACACTATAGGTAAGATTAAAGTGACTTGCGACCCCAAATGTTTACTGCTAGGAATATGTGACACGTTAGAAGCCCCTCAAGCTAAGAAGCTGTTCGTTTTCTACGCAGCTTTCTACGCGAGGAAAGCAATAATGCTGTGCTGGAATAAACCCGCCCCTCCTACGGTTCTACAGTGGCAGACGCTTATTGATCAAGCGCTGCCGCTGTATAAACTGACATATTTGGGGCGCAACTGCCCACAGAAATTCGATAAAATATGGGCCGCTTGGGTCCGTGAAAGGAGACTTCCCCTGGACTGACTTGGAGCATGTGTTTTCATGCAGGCATAGGACAAAACTGGAGAATGCACAAGATTTGTGCATGGCTATAGACCGCAATATAATAAATAATCGCACTGTGAGCAATAAATTGGGGATTCATGCCGCAGTCAATAGATATATCCCCTTATTGGTGCATGTCCCTGTACAGGGAACTGGAGGTCTTTCCCCCGTCCTATACCTAACGTATTGTAAAGTGTGAAATTATGCTTTTGCTTGGCTACTGTAACACCACGCTGTATATGTAATGTATTCTTTTACCATGCGAGGATGTATCACTGCACTCTGTTCTGTTTGTTTTCGTGTTGAAACTTTAATAAAATTTTTCTGTTAAAAAAAAAAAGAGATGCCTCTCTTCTCTTTTATACTCTGTAGCTCCTGCTGGATTTTGCTTCTAATCCCCTTGTGGAGGCTTCCATTTGTGGATGGACATTTTGTGGTTACACAACCTATCACATTGCTATTATATATATTATTTGCTTTTTATATGGACTATAAACTGTATAAATTATGAATAAAAGGTTGTGGAACGAATCATTTGAGTTTCCATTCGTTTTTATGGGGAAATTCGCTTTGATATACAAGTGCTTTGGATTACAAGCATGCTTCCGGAACTAATTATGCCCGCAAGCCAAGGTTTTACTGTAAAATGAAAATGGTATTTTAGTCAAAAGACTATGACTAAAACTAAATTGAAATTTGACGCCAAAATTAACACTGCTAAAAACTAAAAAACAAGCAAAAAAAAAAACAGATACCATGAATAAGACATGTAAAGTTCTGCAGAAAATATGATGCAACATTAGAAAAAAAAATTGGTGCAATATATTATTTTAGGTAAGAGACAGAAGTAAGATTTACTGATAAGTGTATGTGAAATAAGAAAAAAAGGAGAACTTAGTTGAGGAGGAGCAGAAAGAACAAAGTTGTCGGTATATAAGCACAGGGCAAAAAAGGCACTATACAGGCTTTCTCCAAATGGCTTAATTCTACTCAGGATTTTTCCACAGATCTCTGGAAATACAAAGTAGAAGACTTTCATTCTCAACTTCCAGGTATGTCCAATCCTTCAAGAATATTGTACAGTCATCAAGATTTAAAAAAAGAATGTAATTTGAGGGTTTCATCACACAGTCCCTGTCTCTGCTGTCACCTTCTGGTTTTGTGAGACTTATCGGTGAAAAGTCAGTATAGAAAAGCATAGATAAAGAACACTCTTTTTCTGTTCACAGACACGGGGACTTGGGTGTGGGACTTAAATCACATAGAAATACAACAAAGCAAAAGCTTGCTAGCAGTGTAGGACCTTCAAAATTGTTATGGCAAGATTTTTTGAATCCCAGCATTGACTGACAAAAATTACAAATGCTTTGTTTGTCAGGTACGACAAGTCATATAGTTGTAGTTTAGCTTTCCATTAGTCGCTTGCCTGGAATTAAAGCAGAACTTAAAGTGTGTTGACCAAATCTATAGATTATGAGATTTCATATTTCTCTGATATGATTTGGTTAATTAGTGTTCTTACCCAAAAAAAAAGAACAACCGAATTGTATTGGTACATAGTATGAAGATCTGAAACAAATAAACACAATTGGGTTACAGAAATGAAACATTAGGAAAGCTCTAACATATTACTCAAACATTTAGATATAAGTACAAGGGATGTATTCCATAAATACCATGGAACTACGACTGAGGGCCCCATCCTGGTAACTGGTGTCCCAAAGACTTCTCCCCTCTTTCTCTGTCTAGTGTGTGTATTATCATAGGGCTGTCCTTCAAAGATTTGCATGGAGAGGCTCCGCATGGTGGGCATCTCTATTCCCTCTATTCAAATCTTACTCATCCGTTTTAGGATTGACTAATTCCCAATCCCCCGTACTTTGCATAAGGTAGCCCTCTTTAATGCAAATCCTTGGCACAAACTATGGTGCTTGGTTGGGGCCAGTCCATGACCTTTTTCAGAGAAATTAAGTATTCACGACAGACTGGCCACCTTCATTGGATATCTATATGAGGGATGCTTTGAAGTGGATATTTGTAAAGCAAACAGGTTTGGGTCCCATTGTTAGATAAGCAAACTCAAGCACTGAGCCGTCTGAAAGAAGACATTCAGCATATTAGCCTTCTAGAACACAGGAGTAATTAATAGAATATTCCCCCTGGAAACTAAAACCATCCCCAACTATCTTTAGAACAGGGACTTATGGGAAGACACATCACACACCCACACTGATACAACTCACTGATACAATGCTAACCAAAATTTATTCGTAATTACAATATTATTTACACTTGTTAATGGAGATTTCACAAAAACTCATTATCTAACAAGTGATTGTAAATGATCACCTTGTAAAACAACCCATTCCATTTCAAATATATTTGAATATTAATATATAAATATTTGTGTATTGTTATAAAAAAAAAAAAATATATATATATATATATATATATATATATATATATATATATATATATATATATATATATATATATATATATATGTGTTTCCTCTTTTTTAAAGGTGATAATATTTCCTATGTTCTAAGCTGCATAACAGCTGGGGGAGCACACATTGATCTTTCTAGTGAATGGCTATGCCGGAGGGGGTGTCAGGGCAAGTCTGATCATTGGAGGAAAGCAGGCTGAGTTCCCAGCATAGCTAGAGAAATGACCACAATGTGTTCTCCTGCTTAGTGTGGTCAGCTTTTAATAAGAAACCAGAGGGACTAGCAGGGACACCAGGGATTTCACACAAAGGGACAATACAAAGAGAACAGGATACTTTCTCATACAAGTACATGGTACAGCAGTCACATATCATGAATATGAAATGTTGGGTTTACATATTCCTTAAAGTATAACTAAAGGCTAAACTTTTTTTTTTTTTTTGTTTTGGATAGGGATTAGAAAAAACGTCAGTTTTTATTGCTGTCTGTGTCCCCATTAAGGTGATCCACCCTCTTTAGTTGTCCTGTTTGCCATTATCATTCAAAGTGAAAATAAAAGAAAATCCCAAATGTTGGGTTGTCCCTAGAAAAGTAATAGAGGGGAAATCTTCCAATGGGGACACTAATTCAGGTGAACTGGGGCTCCCCAAATAATTCCTTTCACTTCCTGTTTGACTACGAGACCGGGAGTGAAGGTAAATCTCCACAATTGGGTACAGATGGCAAAAAAATAAATAAATAAAAAATAAAAAACTATTTGATGGGTTACAACCCTACTAGGCTGTATCCAAAAATTAAGAAAAAAGTTTTGCCTATTGTGCCACTTTAACTTCTTACAAAAATGTTTGGTCCTTCTTTCTCCCATTTACAAAAATGTGAGAAAATATTATTATAAAAGCTTTGGATGTTATTTACTGCAAGGCAACACTTCCTACTTTTTGGCCAGGACCCCCTGCCTCCTAGAATTGCTAAATCATAGATTTCCCAAGTAGCAGTACATGTGTGCGAATATTGTCAGCTAGTAGAGTGCCCACATACTAGAACTGGTGGAATTGCACGCACGCGTAGTAAGAAATATGCGCATGCATTTGGGACCTTGCAACAAGCAGTAAGTCATCTTTACATGGGCTGGAGCTATGAACATGGCAGCACAGAAGAGTGGTGGGGGAGAAAATAGATACAGTGGTGAAGTTTTGCTGTAAGCTTTAAAGCGGTGTGTCAGCTTAAAAAAAAAAAAATTTAAAAGTCAGCAGCTAAAAAAAAAGTCGCTGCTGACTTTTAATAAGTGTATGCTGTTCGTGGAGGCTGAGATGTCCCGCGGCTTCCCGGATCCAGCGCCGCCATCCTCAGTGAGGGAAACGGCTTCGCGCGGCCTACTGCGCATGCGCGAGTCGGCGCGCGGCCTACTGCGCATGCGCGAGTGGGATTTGCGAATGGGGAACGCAAACAGCGCCCCATTCCATAGAAGACGGAAGGAGAGAAGATCACCGCGGCGCTGGAGGAGGCAGATTAGGACAATCTGCCTAGCAACAGCCATCTCTGGTAAGTAAAAAAAAAAAATTTTTTTTTTTTCATTTGAAATTTTTATTAACATTTTTAAAAGTTTTTATTTTCAGGGTGTTCCTCCACTTTAATGTGAGCATTAGGACAGGGGTAATATTTTTTTAAAGTACGGTGTACATAGAAAGGATTTTTTTCACACAACAAACACAATGCAAAGATTTCCTAGCACACTTACCAGCTGGCCAGCAAAAAAAAAAAAAATACTATTACTACAATTTGCATAAAAAAATTAGGTTTTAGTTGCATACATTTGCAAATATATGTGGAAGGCACCTCTGTGAAATTTGGACCCTAACTCTAATCTATGAGAGCTACCATCTTGGGATATTTAAAGCGGAGCGCCACCTGAAAAAAAAAAAATTAAAAGTCAACAGCTACAAATACTGCAGCTGCTGACTTTTAATAAATGGACCTGTTCCAGGTTCCAGCGGTATCGGCAGAAGATGACGAGTGATCGCTCATCTCTCGCTGCCCCGCCGCCATCCTCTGTCAGGGAATCAGGAAGTGAAGACGCAACGTCTTCACTGCCCGGTTCCCTACTGCGCATGCGCGAGTCGCGCTGCGCGCCTCTATTGGTCCCCACTGTGTCCTGGGAACTGTGTTTCCCAAGACACAACGGGGCATTCTCGGATAGAAGCGGGGCAGCTCGGATAATGCGTCCCGGAAGTGGGTGCAGATACCTGTATTATACAGGTATCTGCACCCCCTCCCCCCTGAAAGGTGCCAATTGTGGCACCGGAGGGGGGGGAGGAATCTGATAAGCGGAAGTTCCACTTTAGGGTGGAACTCCGCTTTAAAGTAAGAAAAAAAAATAGGACAGACATGCCATTGCCTGGAGGTAGCCAATTCCTCCTCCAAGGTGCAGAAACACACTAGAAACCCTGCACACAACAATGGCAGAGACTTTCAGTGTTTCTCTGAACCAACTCAAGCAAAACAAAAATGGCGACCTTGCCTATCACTTTATAACTGGCTTTTAATCTAATTTTAGCCTAATCCCCCACATAACAATACTCTTAAAGTGTATATAACCCCAAGAACAAAAATGACCAGTCCTTAGATGCAGTGGCTGCATTATTATTTTTTTATGCAAAAATATATTCAGCAAGTCCAGAAAATATCTATTGATCTTGCCAGAAATGTCCTTGTCATTTTCAGTGAGCTAAACTGGAAGCAAATACAAGGTTATCTTACTTCTGTAAACTTCTAATCCCATCACCCACCTTATGCAGTGGAGATGACATGTAAAGCATGGTATGTATTTCTAACTTATAACACTAAGGTCTATAAACTGAAAAAAAATTTAGTTGGCTTTACTTAAAACAACAAAGTTGAAAACATGAAAAGTTTATTGAGTCAGACAAAAATAATTTAAGTTGACAGTACTTAAAAAGCTGATATAGTTGCCTTAATTTTTTTGAGTAGACCCAGCACAATATTTTTTACAGATAACCTTCCACTTCCGTAGGTCAAAATTCTTCTAAGATTTGCAAGAAAACCCTCACTCCAACTATAACTGGAAAGGGGATGTTACTAAAAATTGCTTCTTTTACCACATGTCTGATTGTGTCCTTCTGCCAGGGCTGGAGCTACACAAAGGCAAATTGCTGCCTTGATTGCTGTGATGGTTGGGCTGCTGGGCCAGGAGTCTCTCCTGCCATCATCTTCCCCTCCTCCCCAAGGCTCTCCCATTGTAATCTGTTGTAGGTTTCACTCAGTTTTGCCAACCGACCAGATTGAAATTTACTGATACGACACCCAAAATTTCCTGGCACAGCCACGTTTTTACTGGCATTTCCAAAAATTACAGTTTTAAGTGCACATTTTAGTATTTAGGCTACAAACAAGTTCATTATGTAATTAGCAATGTGATTTAAGGTAGATATTAGTGCAAAAAAAACATATTTCTTATTTTTTTTTCAATATAGTAAGTAGCTCAGGGACAGAACTCAGGAGGGCAAGAAATTAGAATAGGAAGGCACATACACATGGAGTTGACTCTCACAGTGACAATGACAGAAGTGTGCACCAGCACAGATGATGCTGACTTCTCACCGGCACAACATGTCCCCCTCCTGAGTCAGTAACAGTCTCTCTCCAAGCCAGGTGGTCCCTTCAGTCCACTCCAGTCTAAACAGCACTGACAGTCCCACTCCTGCCCTTCTCCTTTCCTGCAGACCCACACACGAGGCTCTGGCCGCTCTGCTTGGCTCCCTTGCACATGACATGCTCGGGCACCGCCTCCACCCGAGCTGCCCGAACACACTGTAGCAGGCGCTTGGATGGTCTTGGCTGGTTCTGGACCAGGCAAACATCACTGCCATATTTTTTACTGGCAACTTTTTCCTTTTACTGGCATTTACTGGCAGGAGAAAATTGCCTGTTTTTTACTGACTGCCAGTAAAAATACTGACGGTTGGCAACACTGGTTTCACTGTCAGTTTGACATTCTGTGTATCAGAGGAGCTGATTGCAGCCCCCCTGGCAAAGCAGCTTGTCCCCATGTTGATGAGGTCAAGGACCCTATTCCCCACATCCTTGGCTTAATGTACGTAGGAGTCTGCAGGGGGTACTTATCTTAATTTGAAATATAGGGGCCCCCCCAGCTATATGTTCCCATTACGTGAATGAGTTTTTTTCACAAAAAAGTAAAATAATAAGTAATCAAGTCCTACAAAAAAAACTACAAAAAATGTTTTTAGATTGTCATCCATGTTATCCAGAGATGTAGATCTCTCATCAATAAAGATTTTGTCACAGTCTTGTGAGCTTATTTACTATATTTAGACATGTGCACAACAAAAAAATTTGTTTTTTTTGTTTCGTTTTTTTTCGTTTCCGAAAAAAATTCGTTTTTTTTCGTTTCGTTTTTTTCGTTTCCGTTGATTCGTAACGATTCGTACATTCGTAAGTCGTCGGTGTTCGGATTCGTAACGATTCGTACATTCGTAAGTCGTCGGTGTTCGGATTCGTAAAGATTCGTACATTCGTAAGTCTTCGGTGTTCGTATTCGTAAAGATTCGTACATTCGTAAGTCTTCGGTGTTCGTATTCGTAACGATTCGTACATTCGTATTCGAGTTATTTTTTCGTTGATTTGTTTTTTCGTTAGTTTAATTTTCGGACGCATTCGTATTTATTCGTACATTCGTAACATTCGTAGATTCGTAATCGGAGCATAATTCATAATTTTATGTAATTTGTATGCTATTATTACATTTTAATAATTTACGAATCGAAGAAAAAAGTTACGAATCGAAAAAAAAAAAAAAAAAAGTTACGAATCGAAAAAAAGTTACGAATGTACGAATTTTTTTGTTCAATAGAGACACGGAAAATTACAAATCGAAAAAAAAAAAAAAAGTTACGAATCGAAAAAAAAAAGTTACGAATCGAAAAAAAAATTACGAATGTACAAATATTTTTGTTCAATCCATTCGAAGCACGTTTAGCAGCACCATTGTAAGGGACACGGAAAATTACCAATTCAACAAAAAAAATAAGTTACGAATGTACGATTTTTTTCGTTCGTTTTCGTTTTTTCGGATTTTCTTCATTAGTACATTCGTTGTTTCTAATTAGTTTTTCTCGGATTTTCGTTGTTTTTCGGATTTGTTCGATTCGAATGATTCGTTAATCGGATTCGTACGATTTGAACGATTCGTTCATTCGTACGAAAACGAACGAACGAAAATAACGAAAAAACGAAAAACGGAAAAAAACAAAACTAATTGCACATGTCTAACTATATTACTTTTAGTGAATGATTAAGCATTGGTACTATGTGGTGGATGGATTTCTGGGGGACCCATTAGTGAGGCTGGAAAAGGGTCTAGTATTGATTTTGGGGATATCCAAACAAGAAGACTCGCTGCTCCAGATGAGTACAGAGTGTGGCCCTTTCTTCTTTTGATTGATTTTGGGGGGACTTTTGGGGGGGACATTTTTTTTGCAAAGGGTGCACCTTAAAATGCATTTTATGGGTAACCCATGACCCTTTTTTTATTTATTTTTTTGCATGGGGTCCTGCCCCTAAATGCCATACTAGACCCCTATCTAGGATAACGCTCTCAATCTTGTGTTAGTTGTGACCAAAACTAAATGAATGACTTCCAGCCATATGTTTTGTTGCCCCATTTGTTGGATGCCTCGCCCCTTGTTACATGCTGTGCTTCTACCCACCAGTGGGGGAGAGGGAATCAGGGGTGCAGGCACTCAATACGTTAAAAATATCACCGAAAGATTTTAATTAAGTCCATAGCTCTTAAACAGAGGGAAGATCCAAGGGTTGGGCAGATGGACAAGTGAGTATAAAATGTCTTCTTTTAAAAATGTTTCTCAAATTTCTAAAATGGTGACATGTTCTCATCTTTTAAATCATTGTTTGATTAGTTTACGGCTCCTTTAATAAGCCCGGCCAGCACTGATCTCATAGTCAAGATGTGGCATGAAAGACGGATTCTATGGATGCAGATGATAGCAATTTATTTGTTCCTTCTCTGGGAAGGTATGTGTGATCCATAATATCTGGGTTTTCATTTAATTAGTTAGCACTGTCTTTCCTTTGCTGAGAAGTTTAACAGGTAACTCCACTTCTGGGAAAAAGTAATATAGCAAAAAAAGAAATAAATATATATATATACATACACAAGCAATGTAACTTAATGTTATTAAAAATGACCTTTCTTTTTTTAACCTGTGGCCGCTGTAATTTTCTATAAAATTCAATGCAATATGGCAACCTGGAGGCATTCTACACACCACTCAGGGGCGGGCTGACAAGTCATGGGGCCCCCCGTGTCCCCGCCCACACTAAAGTCACACCCACACATAGCTCCACCAACATATTGCATTACATGCACTTGTGGCAGTCATCCTCCACATATTGCATCTCATCTGTGCAGAAGGGCCCATTAGCAAACTGTCAAAGCTATTAGGCTCTTGTGTTCAGGAATTGGCCAATGCCCAATTCTTTCTGCAGCTTGGCTCACGGAGATTCCCCTTGCCATTGCTGGGAAGTCACTGACCCAGCCCCATGCTCCTGGGGTCCTGTACAGCTCCCTTTACCTCTGGATAGGAGGGGCAGCAGCATGTAGAGGAACTTATCCCTCCATGCAGCTGCTGAATGCCCGTTTCTCCGCCTCTCCCTCCAGCAGGCATTCAGCAGCTGCTGGAGGGAAATTGGTTCCTCTACATGCCGCCTCCCTATTCCTGTCCTACTGCCCCAGGGCCCCCTGTGGACTCTCCTAGCCCCCCGCAGTGCTCCTGGATACCCCCTCTCCTCTCCGGCTGGCTGCTGCAGGGATGTGTCAGGATAGAATCGTAAATCTACCAATCACTAACTCTGTTTTTTTTGTTTACTATGCTTCAGTTTATGAATGAATGGGAAGCTCTGTACAGAGCTATTCCTATTTGTTCATTCTGTCCTGCTGAGGCAGCAGAGATGGAGAATGAACTGTCCCCAATCTCCTTTCTCTGTCTCAAAGGTGAAATATCAAAGGTCTGTTTAGACCCCTGATATCTCACCAAAGCCCCCCAATTTATAGCCCTCCATGGTTTCATGCACTGAAGGTTCTAGTTACGCCTCTGCGATGGGCACTTCCAGATTTAAAGATGGATTCTGCAAACTTTTTGGTTTTCAGGGGCTGTAGGTAGCATCTGCTGGCTACATAGTACAGTAAAGACGCCCGATGATTAAGCGGTTAAATGGGGTCATAAGGCGCAACGTTTTTTACCTTCTTGCATTCTATGCATGAAGCTTAAAATCTTCAGCATGCAGCATCACCCCCCCAGCCCCCCAATACTTACCTGAGCCCCATCTTGGTCCATCTCGAGCCAGTGATGAGGGGGAGACGATCATGGGGTTAACTGTGTTCCCTCAGTGTGTTCTAACTGTGGAGGGGATAGACTACCTAGTACATGACAGAGATCACTGCTCCCGATGGCAGGGAGCAATAGATCCCTATCATGTCACTAGGCAAAACAGGGAAATGCCTTGTTTATATAGGCCTTTCCCCATTCTGCCTCTCCTCGTTGTGATCGCAGGCTACCGGCGGACTCCTCGTCGTGTCCGGTAGCCCGGGATTAGGAAGGGGCGTACGGGTTTTGTGCACCCGTGCCATTCTGCTGACGTACATCAGCGTGTGGCATTCGGGAAGCAGTTAATTAAAGGCTATCTAAAGACAACCTAGGAAAAAATATATATATATTACAGCTTACCAGGGCTTGTATGACATTTTAGTCTTATTTTTTTAGGCTAAATTCATTGTCAGCAAGTACAACACATACTTGTTGAACTTGTCAAAAGCCTTGTAATTGCCCGTGTAATAAAATAAAATGATAGCTACAAAAGATCTCAGGTTCCCAACTATCTTCTGTGAATTACAACACAACTCCCCCATATGTAGTAGGGAGGATGAATAGCAGAGGTGTTTGTAGTCCAAATCAGAAGAGCCTAGGGTGACAACACAAGAAAGAGACTCTAAGGACTGGCTTTAGATATGCTTCATGTGCTCTTAGTTTGGTCAGTTGTAAGGTATGTTTTTGTAACAAGTCTTTTCTCCATAGGATTTGCTTGTGGTGGCCCACGTACCTATATCAAAGTGACCAAGAACATCTCTGACCATAAAAATCAAGGTATCACCATACTAGGTGTTTTGTGCATTGTGTGGTTATTATATCCATTACTGTTAGTATACTAAGGGTAGCCTGTCAACAGTGGCATTACTTGGTGGCCTAGCATGAAAGGAAGCATAATCCAGGCCATGGTCAAGGTAATTTTTTTTTTTTTTTTTTTTTTAAGAAACCAAATACCCCAGATGAGATAAGTGCAATGCGAGGGTTTAAAGTGCATCCTCGTCCAAACTCTGAACATAAAAGCATTTTGATAATCTTAGAAAGCAGCGAAAGAGCTTTAAAACAAGTCATTACTGACCTTCCTAACTGCTGGTCCTGTAGATTAAATGGACTTATGCCTAAAGTTCTATCTTGGGATGTAATTCCGAAGGTTTAAAAAGGAATAGAAGGGAAAGAAAGTAAAGAAAGGAAGGGAGGGAAAGAAAGAAAGAAAGAAAGAAAAAAAGAAAGAAAGAAAGAAGAAAAGAAAGAAAGAAAGAAAGAAAGGACAAACTGCAATACATTACTTTTTTGGTAACTGTTTTTGTCTTTAGAAACGCTTCATGTACTCTTGGTTTTATCAGTTGCAAGGTATACTTTTGTAACAAGTCTTTTCTCCATAGGAATTACTTATAGTAACCCACGTAATTATTCCAAAACAGGGTCCAACAACAACCATGTCTATGAAAATCAAGGTAGCACGGTTTCAGGTACCTTTCCTCAGATTTGTTGTGCATTGTGTGGTTATAATATCCAATATTGTTAGTGTGCTAATGGTAGCCTGTCAACAGTGGCCTAGCATGAAAGGATGTATAATCCAGGCCACGATCAAGGTAAACCTTTTTTTCTGAAGAAAACAATTACCCCAGATGAGATAGATAAAATAGCTTTAAAACAAGTCATTCCTGACCTTTCTAACTGCTGGTTCTTTGGATTAAATAGACTTTATGCCCAGACAAAAAAAATTCTATCTTGGGATAAAATTCTGAAGGTTTAGAAAGGAAGAGAGGGAAAGAAAAGAAAGGGAGGGAAAGAAAGAAAGAAAGAAAGAAAGAAAGAAAGAAAGAAAAGAAAGAAAGAAAGAAAGAAAGAAAGAAAGAAAGAAAGAAAGGGTGAGCTGTAATACATTACTTTGTTGTTTCCTTTTTTTGTCTTTTTTTTTGGAGAATCTAAGGACTGGGAAGCTGCAATACATTACTTTTTTGGTAACTGTTTTTGTCTTTAGAAATGCTTCATGTACTCTTGGTTTGATCAGTTGCAAGTTATACTTTTGTAACAAGTCTTTTCTCCATAGAAATTACGGAAACAGGGTTCAACAACATCTCTGTCCATGAAGATCAAGGTAGCACCGTTTCAGGTACCTTTCCTCAGGCTTGTTGTGCATTGTGAGGTTATAATATCCAATATTGTTAGTGTGCTAATGGTAGCCTGTCAACAGTGGCATGAGGTAGTGGCCTAGCATGAAAAGATGTATAATCCAGGCCACGATCAAGGTAAACCTTTTTTTATGAAGAAAACAATCACCCCAGATGAGATAGATAAAATAGCTTTAAAACAAGTCATTCCTGACCTTTCTAACTGCTGGTCCTTTGGATGAAATAGACTTTATTCCCAGACAAAAAAAAAATTCTATCTTGGGATAAAATTCTGAAGGTTTAGAAAGGAAGAGAGGGAAAGAAAGGAAGGGAGGGAAAAAAAAGAAATAAAGGGTAAGCTGTAATACAGGGGGTCCCCTACTTACAAACATCCGACTTACAAACGACTCCTACTTACAAACCGAGGGAGACAACAGGAAGTGAGGGGAAATCCACCCCTAGGAAGGGAAATTCACTCCTGTAAGAGTTAATATGGGAAAAAGGTGTCTCCACTGATGCTTTATCACCAGTCCATGTTTCCCTAACAACCTAAAATTTTCAAAATCCAATTGTCATTGGGACAGAAGGTGAGGAGAAATCTTCTGAACAGGGGCACAGACAGCAAAACAAATGTTACAGGGGTGATAACCATTCTCTATGTTATCTAAAAAACTTAAAAATAGATTTTTTTGGCTGGAGCTACACTTAAAAAATTTACCTGTTCCGACTTACAAACAGATTCAACTTAAGAACAAACCTACAGTCCCTATCTTGTTTGTAACCCGGGGACTCCCCTGTACATTACTTTGTTGCTTCCTTTTTTTGTCTTTTTTTTTTTGAGAATCTAAGGACTGGCAAGCTGCAATACATTACTTTTTTGGTAACTGTTTTTGTATTTAGAAACGCTTCATGTACTCTTGGTTTGATCAGTTGCAAGTTACCCCAAAGTCGGGTCAAAAAATGTCAGTCTCTGCTGCAGAAAAGTGCTTGACATTTTGTGACCCGACTTTGGGGCCACATATCTCGGGGCCACTTATAGCTAGAAACCCCAAATTTGGTATGCAAACACAGTAGAACTAGCACTACAACCTCTCCAAATTTGGGGTTTATATCACCAAGTGACCCCGAGATACGTGGACCCAAATTCGGGTCGCAAAATATTTTCGAATTCGGTTGAAATAATTTCAAATGCAGTTGAAATATTTTCAAATGCAGTTGAAATATTTTCAAATGCAGTTGAAATATTTTCAAATCTGGTTGAAATTATTTCAACTGCATTAGAAACTATTTCAACCAGATTTGAAAATATTTCAACTGCATTAGAAACTATTTCAACCAGATTTGAAAATATTTCATCTGCATTAGAAACAATTTCTATCACCAAGTAACCCCGAGATACGTGGACCCAAAGTCAGGTCGCAAAATATTTTCGAATTCGGTTGAAAAAATTTCAAATGCAGTTGAAAAAATTTCAAATGCAGTTGAAAAAATTTCAAATGCAGTTGAAAAAATTTCAAATGCAGTTGAAAAAAATTTCAAATCATGTTGATACTATTTCAAGCGGATTCGAAAATATTTTGCGACCCGACTTTGAAAAAAAAAATGAAATTGATTCTAACAGTCTGCAGAAGATCTGCAAAAAAAAAAGAAGTGAAATGGCTGTTAATAGTCTACAGGAGATCTGCTATTAAATTATATATTTTTTTCTATTCTGTTCTAATCTTTTCTATTTGAATTATACATTTTGGAAGATGGTTATTTACTTATATACATCTGTCACATAAAAAAAAAGATGTGAAATGGCTGTCACGGATGTCGATCGCAAGGCAAGTACATATGCTGTATGTCATTGTCCACTTGCCACAACACCTGCCACAAGTGCCAAGACACCTGCCATGAGTGCCACGTGACCGACCACAAGTGCCACGTGACCTGCCACGTGACCAAGTTGTGGATTGTCCACTTGCCATGTCACCTGCCACAAGTTATGGGGTTCCTAGCACCAAGTGACCCCCAGATATGGGGGATATGTCAAGTACTTTTCTACAGCAGAGAATTACATTTTGTGACCCGACTTTGGGGCCACATATCTCGGGGCCACTTATAGCTAGAAACCCCAAATTTGGTATGCAAATACAGTAGAACTAGCACTACAATCTCTTCAAATTTGGGGTTTATATCACCAAGTAACCCCGAGATACATGGACCCAAAGTCAGGTCGCAAAATATTTTCGAATTCAGTTGAAATAATTTCAAATGCAGTTGAAATATTTTCAAATCTGGTTGAAATTATTTCAACTGCATTAGAAACTATTTCAACCAGATTTGAAAATATTTCATCTGCATTAGAAACTATTTCAACTGCATTAGAAACTGTTTCAAATCTGGTTGAAATAGTTTCTAATGCAGTTGAAATAATTTCAAATCCAGTAGAAATATTTTTAAATTCGGTTGAAATATTTTTAAATCTGGTTGAAATATTTTCAAATCCGGTTGAAATAATTTCAAATGCGACAGATTTTTCGAATTCGGTCAAAAACGAAACAAAATCCGAAAACGAATTTAACGAATCTAACTAAACAAAATGAATTAACGAATTAAAACGAAACAAAACAATTTTTTTTCTTTTTGCACGTCTAACACGGATGTCGATCGCAAGGCAAGTACATATGCTGTATGTCATTGTCCACTTGCCACATCACCTGCCACAAGTTGTGTATTGTTCACTTGCCACAAGTGCCACGACACCTGCCACGAGTGGCACGACACCTGCCACGAGTGCCACGTGACCGGCCACGCGTGCCACATGACCGGCCACGAGTGCCACATGACCGGCCACGAGCCCAAGTTGTGGATAGTCCACTTGCCACGTCACCTGCCACAAGTTGTGGGGTTCCTAGCACCAAGTGACCCCAAGATAGGGGCGATATGTCAAGTACTTTTCTGCAGCAGAGAATTACATTTTGTGACCCGACTTTGGGGCCACGTATCTCTGGGCCACTTGTAGCTAGAAACCCCAAATTTGGTATGCAAACACAGTAGAACTAGCACTACAACTACAGACTATTAGTATCTATTTCGTTTTCTCACCAGATCTCCTGCAGACTATTAGCATCTATTTCTTTTTTTAGCAGATCTCCTGTAGACTATTAACAACCATTTCACTTTTTTTTTGCAGATCTCCTGCAGACAATTAGTATCTATTTCGTTTTCTCACCAGATCTCCTGCAGACTATTAGCATCTATTTCTTTTTTTAGCAGATCTCCTGTAGACTATTAACAGCCATTTCACTTTTTTTTTGCAGATCTTCTGCAGACTGTTAGAATCAATTTCATTTTTTTTTTTTCAAATTCGGGTGGCAAAATATTTTCGAATCCGCTTGAAATAGTATCAACATGATTCGAAAATATTTCAACTGCATTTGAAACTATTTCAACCGGATTCGAAAATATTTTGCGACCCGATTTTGGGTCCACGTATCTCGGGGTTACTTGGTGATAGAAACCCCAAATTTAGAGAGGTTATAGTGCTAGTTCTACTGTGTTTGCATACCAAATTTCTGGTTTCTAGCTATAAGTGGCCCGAGATACGTGGCCTCAAAGTCGGGTCACAAAATGTAATTCTCTGCTGTAGAAAAGTACTTGACATATCCCCCATATCTGGGGGTCACTTGGTGCTAGGAACCCCATAACTTGTGGCAGGTGACATGGCAAGTGGACAATCCACAACTTGGTCACGTGGCAGGTCACGTGGCACTTGTGGTCGGTCACGTGGCACTCATGGCAGGTGTCTTGGCACTTGTGGCAGGTGTTGTGGCAAGTGGACAATGACATACAGCATATGTACTTGCCTTGCGATCGACATCCGTGACAGCCATTTCACATCTTTTTTTTTATGTGACAGATGTGTATAATAAATAACCATCTTCCAAAATTTATAATTCAAATAGAAAAGATTAGAACAGAATAAAAAAACATATATAATTTAATAGCAGATCTCCTGTAGACTATTAACAGCCATTTCACTTCTTTTTTTTTTTGCAGATCTTCTGCAGACTGTTAGAATCAATTTCATTTTTTTTTCAAAGTCGGGTCGCAAAATATTTTCGAATCCGCTTGAAATAGTATTAACATGATTTGAAATGATTTCAACTGCATTTGAAATTTTTTCAACTGCATTTGAAATTTTTTCAACTGCATTTGAAATTTTTTCAACCGAATTCGAAAATATTTTGCGACCCGACTTTGGGTCCACGTATCTCGGGATTACTTGGTGATAGAAACACCAAATTTGGAGAGGTTGTAGTGCTAGTTCTACTGTGTTTGCATACCAAATTTGGGGTTTCTAGCTATAAGTGGCCCCGAGATACGTGGCCCCAAAGTCGGGTCACAAAATGTAATTCTCTGCTGTAGAAAAGTACTTGACATATGCCCCATATCTGGGGGTCACTTGGTGCTAGGAACCCCATAACTTGTGGCAGGTGACATGGCAAGTGGACAATCCACAACTTGGTCACGGGGCAGGTCACGTGGCACTTGTGGTCGGTCACGTGGCACTCGTGGCCGGTCACGTGGCACTCATGGCAGGTGTCTTGGCACTTGTGGCAGGTGTTGTGGCAAGTGGACAGTGACATACAGCATATGTACTTGCCTTGCGATCGACATCCGTGACAGCCATTTCACATCTTTTTTTTTATGTGACAGATGTGTATAATAAATAACCATCTTCCAAAATTTATAATTCAAATAGAAAAGATTAGAACAGAATAAAAAAACATATATAATTTAATAGCAGATCTCCTGTAGACTATTAACAGCCATTTCACTTCTTTTTTTTTTTGCAGATCTTCTGCAGACTGTTAGAATCAATTTCATTTTTTTTTCAAAGTCGGGTCGCAAAATATTTTCGAATCCGCTTGAAATAGTATTAACATGATTTGAAATGATTTCAACTGCATTTGAAATTTTTTCAACTGCATTTGAAATTTTTTCAACCGAATTCGAAAATATTTTGCGACCCGACTTTGGGTCCACGTATCTCGGGATTACTTGGTGATAGAAACACCAAATTTGGAGAGGTTGTAGTGCTAGTTCTACTGTGTTTGCATACCAAATTTGGGGTTTCTAGCTATAAGTGGCCCCGAGATACGTGGCCCCAAAGTCGGGTCACAAAATGTAATTCTCTGCTGTAGAAAAGTACTTGACATATGCCCCATATCTGGGGGTCACTTGGTGCTAGGAACCCCATAACTTGTGGCAGGTGACATGGCAAGTGGACAATCCACAACTTGGTCACGGGGCAGGTCACGTGGCACTTGTGGTCGGTCACGTGGCACTCGTGGCCGGTCACGTGGCACTCATGGCAGGTGTCTTGGCACTTGTGGCAGGTGTTGTGGCAAGTGGACAGTGACATACAGCATATGTACTTGCCTTGCGATCGACATCCGTGACAGCCATTTCACATCTTTTTTTTTATGTGACAGATGTGTATAATAAATAACCATCTTCCAAAATTTATAATTCAAATAGAAAAGATTAGAACAGAATAAAAAAAACATATATAATTTAATAGCAGATCTCCTGTAGACTATTAACAGCCATTTCACTTCTTTTTTTTTTTTGCAGATCTTCTGCAGACTGTTAGAATCAATTTCATTTTTTTTTTCAAAGTCGGGTCGCAAAATATTTTCGAATCCGCTTGAAATAGTATTAACATGATTTGAAATGATTTCAACTGCATTTGAAATTTTTTCAACTGCATTTGAAATTTTTTCAACCGAATTCGAAAATATTTTGCGACCCGAATTTGGGTCCACGTATCTCGGGGTTACTTGGTGATAGAAACACCAAATTTGGAGAGGTTGTAGTGCTAGTTCTACTGTGTTTGCATACCAAATTTGGGGTTTCTAGCTATAAGTGGCCCCGATATACGTGGCCCCAAAGTCGGGTCACAAAATGTAATTCTCTGCTGTAGAAAAGTACTTGACATATGCCCCATATCTGGGGGTCACTTGGTGCTAGGAACCCCATAACTTGTGGCAGGTGACATGGCAAGTGGACAATCCACAACTTGGTCACGGGGCAGGTCACGTGGCACTTGTGGTCGGTCACGTGGCACTCGTGGCCGGTCACGTGGCACTCATGGCAGGTGTCTTGGCACTTGTGGCAGGTGTTGTGGCAAGTGGACAGTGACATACAGCATATGTACTTGCCTTGCGATCGACATCCGTGACAGCCATTTCACATCTTTTTTTTTATGTGACAGATGTGTATAATAAATAACCATCTTCCAAAATTTATAATTCAAATAGAAAAGATTAGAACAGAATAAAAAAACATATATAATTTAATAGCAGATCTCCTTTAGACTATTAACAGCCATTTCACTTCTTTTTTTTTTTTGCAGATCTTCTGCAGACTGTTAGAATCAATTTCATTTTTTTTTTTCAAAGTCGGGTCGCAAAATATTTTCGAATCCGCTTGAAATAGTATTAAAGCGGTTCTGCACTCTGTAAAAATTTTTTTTTTTTTTTTAGGACGTAATATAAAGTATGCTTACCTTTATTAGGGGACTCACCTGTTCCATCTTCCATCTCGATCGCCGCCGGTTTTCGTCCGATGAAGTTCCTCGTCTTCTTCTTTAGTGCTGGGGGCCATCTTGCCTGTGGGCATGTGAAACCCCACAGGCACTGTTGATGGCCCAGCATGCACTGCCGTTACTCGCGCGTGCGCAGTAACGGCACATCTGCCGAGATCTCACGAGATTTCGTCAGATGCGTTCGAAATCTCGGGAGATTTCGGAAGATGTGGCCGAAATCTCGCGAGATTTCGGAAGATGCCCGCACTGACTCCTGGGATCAATGACACCAGATCCCAGGAGACAGTGCGGCGTGACGACGATCGACGCAGAGACCCCGCCCGCCGCCGCAGAGGGAGAAGACCGGAAGTCTTCAATTACAAGGTAAGTAAAAAAAAAAAAAAAAAAAAAAAAACATTTCATTTAGTACTCTTTGCCTGATTTGGAAGGCAAAGAGATTTACTAAATGAAATGAGTGCCGAACCGCTTTAACATGATTTGAAATGATTTCAACTGCATTTGAAATTTTTTCAACTGCATTTGAAATTTTTTCAACCGAATTCGAAAATATTTTGCGACCCGACTTTGGGTCCACGTATCTCGGGGTTACTTGGTGATAGAAACACCAAATTTGGAGAGGTTGTAGTGCTAGTTCTACTGTGTTTGCATACCAAATTTGGGGTTTCTAGCTATAAGTGGCCCCGAGATACGTGGCCCCAAAGTCGGGTCACAAAATGTAATTCTCTGCTGTAGAAAAGTACTTGACATATGCCCCATATCTGGGGGTCACTTGGTGCTAGGAACCCCATAACTTGTGGCAGGTGACATGGCAAGTGGACAATCCACAACTTGGTCACGGGGCAGGTCACATGGCACTTGTGGTCGGTCACGTGGCACTCGTGGCCGGTCACGTGGCACTCATGGCAGGTGTCTTGGCACTTGTGGCAGGTGTTGTGGCAAGTGGACAGTGACATACAGCATATGTACTTGCCTTGCGATCGACATCCGTGACAGCCATTTCACATCTTTTTTTTTATGTGACAGATGTGTATAATAAATAACCATCTTCCAAAATTTATAATTCAAATAGAAAAGATTAGAACAGAATAAAAAAACATATATAATTTAATAGCAGATCTCCTGTAGACTATTAACAGCCATTTCACTTCTTTTTTTTTTGCAGATCTTCTGCAGACTGTTAGAATCAATTTCATTTTTTTTTTCAAAGTCGGGTCGCAAAATATTTTCGAATCCGCTTGAAATAGTATTAAAGCGGTTCTGCACTCTGTAAAAAAATTTTTTTTTTTAGGACGTAATATAAAGTATGCTTACCTTTATTAGGGGACTCACCTGTTCCATCTTCCATCTCGATCGCCGCCGGTTTTCGTCCGATGAAGTTCCTCGTCTTCTTCTTTAGTGCTGGGGGCCATCTTGCCTGTGGGCATGTGAAACCCCACAGGCACTGTTGATGGCCCAGCATGCACTGCCGTTACTCGCGCGTGCGCAGTAACGGCACATCTGCCGAGATCTCACGAGATTTCGGCAGATGCGGCCGAAATCTCGGGAGATTTCGGAAGATGTGGCCGAAATCTCGCGAGATTTCGGAAGATGCCCGCACTGACTCCTGGGATCAATGACACCAGATCCCAGGAGACAGTGCGGCGTGACGACGATCGACGCAGAGACCCCGCCCGCCGCCGCAGAGGGAGAAGACCGGAAGTCTTCAATTACAAGGTAAGTAAAAAAAAAAAAAAAAAAAACATTTCATTTAGTACTCTTTGCCTGATTTGGAAGGCAAAGAGATTTACTAAATGAAATGAGTGCCGAACCGCTTTAACATGATTTGAAATGATTTCAACTGCATTTGAAATTTTTTCAACTGCATTTGAAATTTTTTCAACCGAATTCGAAAATATTTTGCGACCCGACTTTGGGTCCACGTATCTCGGGATTACTTGGTGATAGAAACAAATTTGGAGAGGTTGTAGTGCTAGTTCTACTGTGTTTGCATACCAAATTTGGGGTTTCTAGCTATAAGTGGCCCCGATATACGTGGCCCCAAAGTCGGGTCACAAAATGTAATTCTCTGCTGTAGAAAAGTACTTGACATATGCCCCATATCTGGGGGTCACTTGGTGCTAGGAACCCCATAACTTGTGGCAGGTGACATGGCAAGTGGACAATCCACAACTTGGTCACGGGGCAGGTCACATGGCACTTGTGGTCGGTCACGTGGCACTCGTGGCCAGTCACGTGGCACTCATGGCAGGTGTCTTGGCACTTGTGGCAGGTGTTGTGGCAAGTGGACAGTGACATACAGCATATGTACTTGCCTTGCGATCGACATCCGTGACAGCCATTTCACATCTTTTTTTTTATGTGACAGATGTGTATAATAAATAACCATCTTCCAAAATTTATAATTCAAATAGAAAAGATTAGAACAGAATAAAAAAACATATATAATTTAATAGCAGATCTCCTGTAGACTATTAACAGCCATTTCACTTCTTTTTTTTTTTTGCAGATCTTCTGCAGACTGTTAGAATCAATTTCATTTTTTTTTCAAAGTCGGGTCGCAAAATATTTTCGAATCCGCTTGAAATAGTATTAACATGATTTGAAATGATTTCAACTGCATTTGAAATTTTTTCAACTGCATTTGAAATTTTTTCAACTGCATTTGAAATTTTTTCAACCGAATTCGAAAATATTTTGCGACCCGACTTTGGGTCCACGTATCTCGGGGTTACTTGGTGATAGAAACACCAAATTTGGAGAGGTTATAGTGCTAGTTCTATTGTGTTTGCATACCAAATTTGGGGTTTCTAGCTATAAGTGGCCCCGAGATACGTGGCCCCAAAGTCGGGTCGCAAAATGTCAAGCACTTTTCTGCAGCAGAGAATGACATTTTTTCGACCCGACTTTGGGGCCACATATCTCGGGGCCACTTGTAGCTAGAAACCCCAAATTTGGTATGCAAACACAGTAGAACTAGCACTACAACATATCCAAATTTGGTGCTTCTATCACAAAGTAACCCCGAGATACGTGGACCCAAAGTCGGGTCGCAAAATATTTTCGAATTCGAAAATCAGTTGAAAACTAAACGAAATCCGAAAACGAATTTAACAAATGTAACGAATCTAACTAAACGAAATTAATTAATTAACGAATTAAAACGAAACTAAACGAAACGAATTTTTTCCTTTTGCACATGTCTAATCAGCAAACCGCTCACTCACACAATGCCATACACGCTGTCTGCCATCTGCCCTGTACAGTAAAAAAAAGTAAAAAGTGGGATTCATCCGTGAAGAGAACACCTCCCCAAAGTGCCAGATGCCATTGAATGTGAGCATTTGCCCACTCAAGTCAGTTACGACAACGAACTGCAGTCAGGTTGAAACCCAGATGAGGACGAGAACGAGCATGCAGATGAGCTTCCCTGAGACAGTTTCTGAAAGTTTATGCAGAAATTCATTGGTTATGCAAATCGATTGTTGCAGCAGCTGGCTGAGTGGATGATATTGGAGGTAAAGATGCTAGATGTGGATGTCTTGGGCTGGTGTGGTTACACGTGGTCTGCGGTTGTGAGGCCGGTTGGATGTACTGCCAAATTCTCTGAAACGCCTTTAGAGATGGCTTATGGTAGAGAAATGAACATTCAATTCAAGTGCAACAGCTCTGGTGGACATTCCTGCAGTCAGCATGCCAATTGCACGCTCCCTTAAAACTTGCAACATCTGTGCAGTGTGATAAAACTGCACATTTTAGAGTGGCCTTTTATTGTGGCCAGCCGAAGGCACACCTGTGCAATAATCATGCTGTCTAATCAGCATCTTGATATGCCACACCTGTGAAGTGGATGGATTATCTCGGCAAAGGAGAAGTGCTAACTAACATAAATTTAGACAGATTTGTGAACAATATTTGAGAGAAATAGGCCTTTTGTTTACATCGAAAAAGTCGTAGATCTTTGCGTTCAGCTCATGATAAATAGGGGGATAAAACACAAAAGTGTTGCGTCTATAATTTTTCTCAGTGTAGTAACAGGGCCTTTTTAAGACTTTCAACACCTGCATGTACAGTATGCGAAAAATATTATTTGTGATGGATGTTTGATGGTGTATGATGGTCACGTAACCATTGATGAATTGTTCTGGACAACTAATTTATTTCTCAAATTTCTTAGTTTTACATAGTTTTTATGTCTCGTTTCATTTTTAGAAGTCAAGTATTGGATCATTGGAATAATATGTGGGATTATCCTCCTCATCATAATTGCTATTGTTCTTCTATACAAACTTTATATAAGGTAAGTTTTTGGCTCACATATGGAGCTAAAGTTATCATTAACTATAGCCAATGCCTATAGACACCTCTTTTGAAAAGTCGAGTTTAAAATTACCATTTATTTTGCCCATACTGCATAGAGCAAAATAATAAAGGGTATTTAAAGTATCGGTATAGCCCAAAGGTCTTCTTTATTTTGGACAGAGTAGTGAAAGGTTACAGATCCTATCATTTTATGTTTTACTGTCTGTCACATTGCGGACCTTTCCCTTCACTTCCTATCTTGGTAATGCAACAATGCAACACATGAGATGTTAGGGTAAATCTTCCAATGCATATAAAATGACAACTTATAGAAGGGGAAGGGTAGACTATCTAGCAGGACACAGACAGGAAAAAAAAAAACTGAAAATGATTTCAGACTTTCTTTATGCAAAGCAAACACAAATGCAAAACTGTTTTGGCTATCTATAAATTTGAATCTATCTATCAGGGACACAAAAAAAAATTAAAAATAACAGCTCTAACCAATTAATACTCATGCCAAGACTAGGGAAAAAGGTTTTGGCTATACATAATGTGCACTTTAATTCTGCACCCTCACCCCTACATAAAATACATCTTACTTTTCCTCCATTTGGTGAAAGTGCAACACTTGGCAATTCCAGACATAGGTCAATCTTCCCCCCATACCAATCATTATTTGTCCAGCATTATAGCAAGGGGTCAGGGAAGGAGTCCTTTGCCCTGTATACATTTCAAAAAGTCAGTTTAGCGCCTACAAAGGACTATGTTCCCCTGGTTGGTGACAAACAGTGAGGGACCTGAGAAAGACCAGTATATGCTGTCGTATGGGGGTAGGGTTATTGACCTTTTTACTTTTCTTTGCAAAGAGCTAGGCTAAGGGTCATTTTCACCATTCTGAAAAAATACATTTTAGGAGAACCCAGGTGGAAGATGGAAGTAGGAAAAACCAGAGCAGAGACATGCCTTGCACACACGGTCGGACATTCCGACCACAAAATCCGTTGGATTTTGTCCGAAACTTGTGTTGCACATACACGTCGGACAAAGTTGTCGGAAAATCCAATCGTTCCGAACGAGGTGACATATAAAACATACGACGGGACTACGTAGAGCCCAGTAGCCAATAGCTTTTGTCTCCAAATTTCTTCTGAGCATGCATGGCACTTTGTGCATCGGAATTCTCTACACACGATCGGAAAAAGTCAGATCGGATTTTGTTGTCAAATTTTGGATCCTGCTCTCAAATTTTTTTACATCAGAAATTCCGACGGAAAAAGCCTGCTAGAGCCCACACACGATCGGATTGTCCGACAACATAATCCGATCAGACTTTTTCCATCGGAATATCCGACCGTGTGTACGGGGCAATAGAGTAAGGTTGTGGAAGACAACCTTAGAGATGAGACGATAAAGATGCAAGAGTAGGTGGAATGGGCTACAATAGGACAGGACAAACGAAAATTTGAGAAAAAAGCACTGTGCCACAGAAAAATATTTAAATGCCATTCCTTGCTAAAAGCGTGAAAGTTTATTAGATGAACAAGGGCATACAGAGGCAAGGGATGGCGCCAACCCAATGGAAATACCTGGAGGTGAAAGCTGCAAGCATGACTGGGTGGCTCCTGGTAATCCGATCAGACAGGTTAGGCTGTGAGATGAAGGGTGTGCACAGCCAAACTCCCGGGATGGAAGGGAGGTCCATGTCCCAGCACGATGGCCCACTGGAGGGGCTGTAGATAAGGTCAGCTCCTGGGTTCATAGATCAGCCGCCTAGGGATACCAAAGCAGGTAGAACTAGCAGGGCGCCCTTTGTGTGTAAAAATAGGACGGGAGGACCTCATTATCCAAGGTATGTAGTGTCAAAAAGATAGTGAGAGTAGGATATTAAATTAGTGACAATACCACTTTAACATTCAGAGATATATATTTTTTTTTTATAGCGAACGGCCAGATACTGAGGGCACTCAAGAAATTGCTTCACCCCAAGATGTTCCATCAGATGACATGAGCCATTTATATGCAAAAGTCCAAAAGGCAAAATCCAAGGTTGGTGAACTAACCTAAAATGTATCTAAACCCAAAAACAAAAATGTTATATATTGTAGCTTACAGGTAATTAGATGTTGTGAATAGTTTTCTTTTTTTCAAGCTTTTTTTTTTTTTTTTCTTCATTTATACATGCTGATCCTGCAACCACACTCCAGGGTTGATTTACTAAAGCTGGAGAATGAAAAATTTGGTGCAGCCCTACACAGAAAGCAATGAGCTTCCAGTTTTTTTTTTGCCAAAGCTTAAGGCTGCTTTCACACTGGGGCGGTTTTCAGGCGGTACAGCGCTAAAAATAGCGCCTGTACACCGCCTGAAAAAACCGGCACCATTCACTCCAGTGTGAAAGCCGGCGGGCTTTCACACTGGAGCGGTGCGCTAGCAGGACCGCAACAAAAGTCCTGCTAGCTGCATCTTTGGAGCGGTGAAGGAGCGGTGTATTTACCGCTCCTATACCGCTCCTTCCCATTGAAATCAATGGGAAACCGTGGGGATACCGCCCGCAAACCGCCGCTGCAGCGGCGCTTTGCGGAGGTTTTTAACCCTTTTGAGGCCGCTAGCGGGGGTTAAAACCACCCCGCTAGCGGCCGCATACCGCGGGTAAAACGATGGTAAAGCAGCGCTAAATATAGCGCTGCTTTACCGTCGCCGCCCCGCACCGCCCCAGTGTGAAAGCAGCCTAATTGAACATGCACAGCTGCACCAGATTTTCCACTCTCCGGTTTTAATAAATCAACCCTCCCTGTCCTTTTTTGTTTACACTCATTTCTCCATTGTTTCTTTGGAGGGACCCAAAGTTGCCATAATGAAAAGATAAGGTTCTTTGGGGTTGATTTACGAAAAACCCAGAAAGAGCAAAATCTGCTTCAGCTGTGCATGGTAGCTGGTTGGTTTCTATGCTGAGCTGCACCAGATTTTGCCCTCTTCAGTTTTAGGAAATCAACTCACGGGAAGTGACAAGAACACTGCATTTCTGGCAAGATCAACAGGCATTTTCTATACGTCTTTTAAACATTCTTTTCACGTTTCTTTTCCTGAAAAGTGAGAACTACCACATCTAAGAGTTGGTAAGCTGCAATATTTGAAACTTTTTTGGGGTTTTGAAAAAAAAATCATCACATTAAACACAGTATATTGTTTTGTATCTCGCTCCGTATTCCATGATTTATTTTTTTTACAATATTTGCATTTGTTTTTACTTTTATTGTTTTCTGTTTTATTTTAGGAAAATTGCTCCTCTGCTGTAGACGATATCAATTATTCATCGGTAAAGTTCATCAAAGAGGTGCCTACAGACAAAGTGGAACAATCCGATACAGACTACTCAGAGATAAAATGTCCATAGTTCATACTGGAATGACTTCAAAGGCCCACTCTAGTCTAAACATTTTTTTTGTTTGTTTTTTGTTTTTTGTGTGTGTTTTTTTTTGTTTTGTTTTGTACATGGCAGAGCCTTGATTATTTGTCAGATTTTAAATGCTGTTTGTGACTTTTTCATTTTCTTTGGCAACAATGAACTCTTCTTTTCATTGTACGTAAAGCCAAGACTTTTCTTTTTTTTTTGATCTTGTTGTAACATAAGAATGTTAAAATCCCTGTCAGGTTTTATTTGCTGACTATTTCCTTGCTGGGTAGATTCACCTTCTATTTTTGTACAGGTGACCATTGTCACTGGGATCTGAACATGATGGGTGATCCAAAATGTTGGAGTCTTTTTAAAATATCTTCCAATAGGGATACCTGTTCCAGTGCAAACATGGCTTTACATAAACTTTAAAAAATATTTAAGAATTTTAATAATATTTGATTGCAAATATTAAAAAAAATAAATAAAAAAAAAGCTTGTGAAGGAAACAACTCGTTTTTCATAACCACTTTACGAAGGGTAACTGTCTAAGAAAATTTACAATCAATGAGATTTGGAAACATGGGAAGATATCTTTCGAAGAGATAAAAAAAAATAGCGATTTTAAAAGCCAAACCCATGTTTCTCTCTAATGCTGTACTCAGCCAGGAGTCTAGTCTAATAGAAAGCAGACAGGGAGAAAATAATAGCTTAGTGATATTTTGCTATTTAGTTCTTTGATGTTTATCATACAAAATGAATAACTATATTAATATTTATGTATTTAGCTCTTCGTGGCATATTTCCATTGTATCTCCACACAATATTCTGCTTGGTGCCTTAGACCAAATTTATCATAATAAATGTGCAGTCTATGGAGATGCCGGTTTACAGGCATCAAATATGTGATCGTAAAGAGTCCATATTTTAGAATTCACAAGAACTGTATATATTGCTTATAGCAAGATAGCCAGCTCATCACCACTTTTAACTATTAAAAAATAAAGATTTTGTATATATATATCTATACAGTATACATTGAAAGTTCATTTAATGAAAATGGAAAAAGGCGGCCATCCTAACATTCATAGGACACATTTGTTGAGGATAGGAACAGAAAATGTCAAGCATACTGGATTACATTCTTGCTTGGGATCCCTAAATTTACCTTCTTCAGCTCAGCCACTATCAACATATTTCTTATGGCCACCTCCCTCTCTCAGATAATGTATAAATAGCATATATGTAAGCATGGCAGAAGTTTTTCTTTTAGCTAGGGGGTGGAGTCACTGCCCTGACTCGGTTATTTATGTGTACAAATTCAGCTTAAGCTACTGAGCTTTATAAACATTACATTTATTTCAATAGGAGGTAAGGAAAAAAAATGCAAATAAACGGAGCACAGAGCTCCACCAGCTGTCTAGATGATAGAAAACATAATATTGATATGCTAAATAGTTTATGTACCTTACTAAAAAAAAAAGAAATTAAAAATTATTATTTTTTTAGCTCTGACTATAATAAATAAAAATAATATTTAGAAACTTGCTTTGTATTTACTTTAACATATCAAAATATATCAAAATATATTATATACTATAACATCAAAATCCATATTAAACCTGTAAAGAATTATTAGATGTCAAAAAAGTGCGTACAATTAAGATGAAAGATGGCATGTGTCCCCGCTTGGAGTCATTTAATTATGTGTGTGTCTTATTCCTATTCACAACACAGACTATTCAGGTTATTTAAGGCATAGTAGTAAATCAGACTTTAGAAAAATTGGGGCTTTGCCTGATGATTGTCATTAGTTACAGATGGGAAAATGAAATATGCATTGACAATGCCTTCTGAAAGAGAGGTAGCCTTTTCATAGCACCCCCACCCCCAATTAAGGTATACTTACCCATCACAAATTTCTCAGACTTCTGAGGCATCCAATCATCCAAAGCAAAATAAAAATGTTACATCTGGAGCTTACAGTCTTTTAGGTCCTACATTCAGCCATTCAAGCACCCACAGTATTCAGGGTCCCTTTAACCATTGTTTTTTGGTTCGTGGAGGGCAGGCAGGGGAAGCTCAGATGAATGCAATGAGAACTAGAGATAGCCCACCAACTACATGCAGATAGTAAATTTGATGGATACTAATCATTGAACCCTATGTATGAAGGTCACAATGTAAATTGCTAATACACCAAAGCATTCTTGAGATATCTTCAGGAAAACTCATGTGTTTGCATAAACAGACTCTTCTTCAAAAGAATCAAGCTCCTCGTCAAAATAGACAGGCTCCTCTTCATATTTTGGGCACTCATACGTCGAATAAAGGTTGTTGGATTCAAGCGTATAATGTGCTTCCTAACAAAATAAAAAGAAAAAAATATATATAAATATATCCTTCACAAATTCAACTAAATCAAGGTTGGAGAGAGTGCTGCAGTCCTCCTGTACAATTCTGAACCTTTTATCCTTAATAATGGGTGAAGGACTGTGTTTGTGAGTGATTGTACTCAATGAATTTCTCTTTCTTTTAAAAATGTGTGTTACATTATGATCCTCCCTATCTGCATGGAATATTTATGAAGGTAGTACAAGCTAAAGCCTTTGGAGGAGGGAGACCAGTAGTGGATTTAATAACATTTGTATGACCAGCTTATTTGGTTAATTTGTCATCTCCATTTGGTGAGTCTATTACCATTGGGATTATATCTGTGGACAATTTTTTTTAATGTTATGCTCCTGGGAGTGAATCACCTATAGATTGGACTGCCCCATGGAATGAACCACACAATATTAAAATTTGTACTTAATAAACATTTGCACGTATTTCATTTTGAAGTTTTGCACATAAAATTTTAAGAAATATTGAATTCTTATGTACCGTATTTATTGGCGTATAACACGCACAGGCGTATAACACGCACCCTAATTTTAGAAGGGAAGTTTCAGGGAAAAAAACATATTTTTAAAATTAACAACTTTGAAGCAAATTAAGGGTCAGGGCCCATCAATGTCCATCTGCAGCCTGATTAATGTCCTCAATGCAGCCTGATTAATACATAGTTACATAGTTAGTTAGGTTGAATAAAGACACCAGTCCATCCAGTTCAACCTGAGTGAGTGTGGGTGTGTGTCTACAATTGTCCCTAACCCTGCACATTGTGTCTCATTAAGATACTCCTCTATTATATATTATTTTTTATTTAAGGTACCCATATAGCACTGTCAATTCACGCAGCGCTCCACACATACATTGTACCCTACCCTCAAGAAGCCCACAATCCAAGGTCCCCAACTCACATTCTAATTTAAGGCCTTTTTTTTTACAGGAGCCAATTAATCTACCAGCATGTCTTTGGAGTGTGGGAGGAAACCAATGCAGGTACAGGGAGAACATGCAAACTCCTGGCAGGTGGTGTCGTGGTTGGGACGCAAACCAGCGACCCTTTTTACTGCAGGGTGAGAGTGCTACCCACTACACCACTGTGCCACCCACAATGCATAATGTCCTCAATGCAGCCTGATTAAAGCGGGCTTTCACTGCTTCCGAGGTTTTTTTTTCTTTCGGGACATTTAAAAAGGAATTAGCGTTTAAATAGTTTACTCACTTCCGTTTTTTGTTCTTTGTCCATTGCTATTTGGCAATAAAAGATTGATTTATAAAAAAGATCTACACCGTTTCCATTCTCTTCAGGGCTTCTATGACGTAAATCTCCCAGCATGCAATGGGCTATCTGATCTCACGCATGCGCAGTAAGGGAATATCGGAGTGCCGTCAACAGCTTCGGTTGCCATTTCAACGGGCGGCGTAGTTGTATGTCCGGCCCCGTTGTGATGGCAACTGAGATAAAAACTGTTTCGTAATCCCGCGATAACTGGCGGCCGGCCGCCGCACAGATTCCTGGGATCAAAGAGAAAAGACCCCAGGAGACAGTGATAGTTGCGGAAATTATGAGATAGCCGCAGATACCACGCCCATATCCGCAAGACACACATTCCAGAAGCAGAGAGAGAAGAAAGAAAAGAAAAGGTACATTTTAAACTAAAATAAAAAAGTCAGTTTTAGACATATAACATCTATCTGATCACATACAGCTTTTATATATAAAACGGGTGGGGCTCCGCTTTATTGTCCTCAATGCAGCCTAAATTAAGTCCTCAATGCAGCCTGATTAATGCAGTTTTTTTTAAACTACCGTAATTTGCAGACTCCCCAGCTCTCATAACAGCAGCCTGAATCAGGAAACCACTGAGCCGTCATCTCCTCTCCACTCGGCTCTCACATCACACACACAGTCCCGCCTCCACCATCGGCATTAGACCAGCTCCTGTGATAGGCAGAACACTGGTCCCATGCTGGTGACGGAGGAGGGACTGTGTGTGACATGACAGCTAAGTGAAAGCTGAGTGAGAGCCGAGGAACCGAGTGGAGAGGAGATGATGGCTCGTTGAATTCCGGTGGCGCTCATCCCCCTCCGAGGTACGCTCTTGGCGTATAACACGCACCCCTGATTTGCCCCCTATTTTCAGGGGGAAAAAGTGTGTGCTATACGCCGATAAATACTGTATTTATTATTTGTATTTAGTGTTGTTTTAGATTGTTTTGCACTGAAGTAAATTAACTATGTTTCCTAAAAATTAAGATCCAAAACAATACGCCTAGAATACATTTATTAACGTTTCCGAATGCAAGTTTTTCTTTTAAAAATAATAACATTAACTTCACCTCATTAACCTTCATGGCACATTCAATGTTCCCATACAAACAGTGTGATTCAGTGTTTCCATACAAACAGTTTGATTCAGTGTTTCCATACAAACGGTGCGATTCAGTGTTTCCATGCAAAGAGTATGATTCAGTGTTTCCCTTCAAGGAGTGTGGTTGGCAGTCATATTGTTTTTTTGTAATAAGGCTATCCTCAGTTTTATTTTTTTCCTTAGTGCTCTTCCTATAGAGGTTAATAAATATACAAAGAAATGGTATGTGTAACTTGTAGAAACATCACATTTATTTATATACAGTATAATGAATTAAACATTAGGAACAATTTGTCATTCTTGTTTTCAGCCTTCTGGTCCACACCGTCTATCATTTTATTTTTGTACACATGCCTACTAACCTTTTATTTAAAGGAAGCATTTCTATAAAAATCATATTTTTTTCCCCATAACTTTAAAGGCATTAAATAGGTAAGATGTGCAACATTATTTAAGTTTATTTCTATCACAATCTTTATTCTTTGACTGAACCAAGCAAATAAATAAATAAAAAAAGAAGACATGATTACTGTTCGTCAGCTTTAGTTTATCCCTGCGTACTTTGTAAAATAACAAGTAGTGTAACCCCATTACTTTAACGCAAATGTTTCTTTGAGGTAGCTTCTGATTGGTTATCACAGTTTCTTTTGCAAAGTAAAGGTCAATGGTTCAGCTATAATATTGGCTTACCTGCTACCCAATAGAAGTTTAAGTGTAATGCCAACCAACAAGAGGGCAGAAATTCCAACTCCACCAGCAATCACAAGATACTTTGTAATATCCACTGCAGTAAAAGATACATATGCAGCTATTTAATTAAATGGGAATACTTCACTGTGTATTCTACTGAATCATAAATACAAAATGCTAGTCATTAAAGCAGAAGTAATTAAACAAAAGATTGTACACTACACTAAGTTGAGTTGAGGGAGGTCTTTGGCAGACAATAAAAGTATCGCTCCAAAAGATCCCAACTAATTTAACCTACTCCCAGGGTCAGGTCTCAATGCACAATAATAATTTGGTCTCATAACTTCTCAAGAAGAATTCCAATCTGGGGACAGAGTTATTGTACTGTTATTGACTCAAAATTGAAAGTAATCCAAAGTTTAAAATACTTATGAACTCCCCATGGGCAGGGCACATGCTTTTTTAAAGTATCAAATAAAGGTTTTCATGTTGGGCTGAGTACTAGTCATATCTTTCTCTATCCAATGTTGAAATGTAACTTTTATAATAGCACCTTCCAGGTGCCACAACCACCACCGAAATAGCGGTCATATATCCTCGATGAAGTCTCCATAATTAGTAGACATGTGCGCCGTCAATAAATTTGTTTCGTTTCGTTCCATTTCGTTTTGTATTAGCCGTTAATTCTTATTTTGTAATTCGTGTCCGAAATTCAATTTGGATTCGTACAAAATATGAATTTTCGTTAGGTTTGTTAACTTTTCGCAACAATTACGAACGTTTGTTATAATGAATTTATCATTATGAGGGGCTCCCACCATCCCTGTGCTGTGCTCATTGAGAGGCTCCCACCATCCCTGTGCTGACTTCCTGGGTTTTTAACTTCATCCTAACGAATAATCGTAATTAACGAACATTCTTATTTTGTCTGATTCTGAATCTCCCATCGACTACCAGTACCAGTCTCCCACTCCCATATTAAAAAAGGTGATTTTCCCAACCCCCACTCAGCAGCAGAAGAAAACCTCTGATTGGTCAACAAAACACCAGTCACGTTTCCGTTGTAATGGAATTTGGATCCGAAATACGTAAACAAAATTTCGTATTTTCGTATTTCGTACAAAATTCGGAAGGATAGCAATTCGTATTTCGGATCCTCCCGAATGTATGAATTTACAGAAATTCATACAAATTTACAGAAATTCATACGAATTTACAGAAATTCGTACGAATTTACAGTAATTCGTACGAATTTACAGAAATTCGTACAAATTTTTGATTCGTACGAAACTAATCGCACATGTCTAATAATTAGAATGTTCAAGTAACTGGTGAGTTCATCTATGACAGAATGTCACCTTCATCCCTGCTATTATGGGGGATTCAGAGACATGTACTTGTGGAATGAAAACTATTGGTTGAAGTCTCAAGTGATATATAGAATTGGTTGATGATTTAAGTAACTACTAGCTAGCATTCAAAACTGAAATATCAGTCTTGTAAGGTGCGGTCTTGGCCTTCATTCTTCCCTCTAAATATTTGGCTATCCCACTTATCTTATCTGTACATAAATGTATAAGTTATGCATAGTAACAAGGTTATTAGAATAGTAACACATACTGATAAAATTATTTAAAGTAAACTAATTCCCTTATTTTATTGTAACCTCAACAGTTTATCCTGTTTATCCTATAACCTAAACAGTTTTGTCCTGAACCTTCAAGTTAAATAAACCCTAATTTTATTGGGCAGTGAAAGTATTTCATATGTTTTATGTAAATAGTTTATTTTTTTTGCGTAGGGTCTTTCTATAGAGTTGTACTTACAATAAACTGGAAGAAGCAGCTCTTCAGCACCCACTTTGTTTTCAGAGTAGCATGTCACGGCAGTCAAAGTGGATGCCGGTCCTTTTAGCAGACTCTTTGTCACGTGATCAGAAAAAGAGGTTCTGACCTCATAACCTTCTTCTGACTTGGTTATGCTGGAGTTCATCAAGCGCCAGATAACAAAAGGTGGTGGATTGGCTTTCACTATACACATGCATTCCATAATCATAAACGTTGGTCGACAGTATGACTGTGGACTAATTTGTGGCTTATCTAAAAATAAGAATAGTAGAGTGATTATGAAGTAAGACATCCTTTAAATGTTACAGAGCTATAGTTTTTTTGATTTTTTTTTTTTTTGAGGGGCACACAGCATAATACTGATAGGAGAGTATGTATTCCCTGAAAAAAAAAAAAACGGAACGAAAAATAGTGAATAGGTTTAATAGATTGGGTGCTGTTCTTATATTCTTGGATATCCACCAGTCGTTAGTCTGATCTAAAAGGATCAATTTGCCTATCCCCAATTACAATGACACCATGGTGCATAATATTCAGGTTTATTCAATAAAGCTCACTGCCAATAGAATATTAGTAATAGTCCATATCGCTGAAAATTTCAGTATAAAAACATATACATAGTAGGTAAGGTTGAATAAAGACAATAGTCCATCCAGTTCAACCTGTGTAGGTGCACGTGTGTCAGTGTCTATAATTATTTCCCATATCCCTGTATGTTGTGTTCTTTAAGATGCACATCCAAGAGTCTCTTAAAAATATCAATACTCCCCACTGACAGAGTTCCACATCCTTATTGCCCTGACAGTGAAAAACCCCCCTGCTCAGTTTAAGGTTAAACCGCTTCTCCTCCAACCTCATTGTGTGGCCCTGTGTCCTCCTACACTCCTTGAGACTGAATAGTTTTTTCCTATGCTGGGATCACCATTGAGGTACTTTTAAGCTTTTTCTCTGTCTTCTCTCGCCCAGCGATCAGACTCCAAAATTATAATTTTGTAGTGAACCATGAGAGGCCGCAGCATGGGCTGATCTGTGTAAGATATTTGTAACATTATTCTTAATATGATAGTGTCATATCTGAGCTGATGATGAACCTAGATGATGCCTACACAAAGGTGAGTCTGCCCTTCTAAAGAAAAAAAGTTTGGTAATTTCGGAGAGAGGTAATATATAACTCTAAGTATTACATGTGCCCATTAATTAGTAGACATGTGCGCCATCAATAAATTTGTTTTGTTTCGTTCCGTTCCATTTCGTATTAGCCGTTAATTCGTATTTCGTAATTTGTGTCCGAAATTCAATTTGGATATGTATGAAATACGAATTTTCGTTAGGTTCGTTAACTTTTTCGTAACAATTACGAACATTCGTTATGATGAATTTAGCATTATGAGGGGCTCCCACCATCCCTGTGCTGTGCATATTATAAGGGGCTCCCACCATCTCTGTGCTGTGCTCATTATGAGGGGCTCCCACCATCCCTGACTTCCTGGGTTTTTAACTTTATCATAACGAATAATCGTAATTAACGAACATTCTTATTTTGTCCGATCTCCCATCGACTACCAGTACCAGTCTCCCACTCCCATATTAAAAAAGGTAATTTTCCCAACCCTCACTCAAGAAAACCTCTGATTGGGCAACAAAACACCAGTCACATTTCCGTTGTAACGGAATTTGGATCCAAAATTCGTAAACGAAATTTCATATTTCGTACAAAATTCGTAAGCATAGCAATTCGTATTTCGGTCCGTCCCGAATGTACGAATTTATGGAAATTCGTACGAATTTTCGATTCGTACAAAACTAATCACACATGTCTATTAATTAGCATGTATAAACAACATAACAAAAATATATCTGATGCTAAGTCTACTCCAAAACATTGAGATCTGCAGGCAACGGATGTTATAAACTACAGTCAGTGCTGGTATTCAAAGTAGATATAGAAAGTGGCTCCTTTGTAGCTAACCAAGTGTAATGGATCATTTATTTTTCAGTTTTTTATAGTCAGATGTATTATTACAAACAAAATCAAAACTTACATGTAATATTGAGTTCAGCTGCTGGAGAGATCTGAATTCCAATTGTGTTCTGAGCTGTACAGTACACTGATCTCATGTTCGATGTGATATTTGATATTAGAATTGTAGTTTGATTTCCTGTTAGAGATATTAGTGTGCCATCATCCGTTAACCCATTCCAGATGTATTGGGAGACTTCTGGATTGCTTCGACTGGAACACCGTACAGAAACATTTTCCCCTTCTCTAATTTCACCCGCATTAATAATTGTCACTGTGGTATTTTTGGGTGAATCTAGTATATAAATAAAATATAATACAGGTGACAGATTAGTAGATAGATACAAATAGACCTGTATTCAATGATAAAGGCAGACACTTTATAATGGATACATTAGTGCAGGTCTGCATTTATTAACTCCTTGGTACAGGCAGTACACATATATGTGGCTTCTCGGCGGATGGGCCTTAATGCTGAGTGGCTGCATTTATGCAGCCCTGTGTAAACTAATTACTGTGCTGAGATTGTTCTCCCTGTACACTCCCAGCATGGTAGCTAGTCGGGAACGATAAGCTCCCGATGCATACTTGCAGTCAGGAGCTTTCCAATCATGTGACTGCTGTGACAGCCAATCACAGCCGTCAAATGACCCAAATGCCCGGCTCCTTAGAACTCTTAAAGGGCCGGGAGGCAGTCGGCGCCAAGGGGATTGTGCTGGTACCGGGCAAGGGAAACTTATACAGCAGACATACTCCTTAAGAGTACAGGTTCCATCACATTGGTGGCAGTGGTGGGATTGTGCTTCCTTGCTGTAGACACATCCATACCACCACCGGGATCCAAGATTGGGATAGCAGACTTCAGTCACCCCAGCAAAGATATGGAGCTGGCATCAGAATTCGAGGGGGTCCTGCGGATTGCCCTTTCAGTATACCCCTGGACTGTGTCTGCGGATCAATACCTGGAGCTCAGGCAGAAGATTTGGGTGGAGCTCTGGACTGGAACCCTCCAGCTTTCTGGTATACACCAGGACAAGTGATTTCCAACCCCAGGGGAATGGGCCAGTGACCAACAGGAGTTGCAGATCCCATTCCTGGGAGAGCCGCCCCAGGAGCAATGGGTGTCCGAGTTGGACAGGCTGGTCCAGCAGGAGATAGAGCTGGACAACCGATATTGGGCTCTGCAATAACATGCAGAGCAGGAATACTTATGGGAGACACCAGAATACTCCCTGAAGGGATATGACTTTGACGACCCTGGATTGCTGTGGTGGTTTTGTGTCTGGCGATGAAGGGGAACCTACCCTTGAGGATTTGCGAGAATACAGAGAGGCTATGCTCAGTCTTGCAGGGGCCTTAAACCTGATCTGGAATACTTGCTAAGGAAAGAACAGCACCTGGAAAGGGCATACAGGGAACTACTAGACCACGTTCAGCAGCATGCCCAAGAACTAGCAACGGAAACTCCAGAGATTACCATCCCCAAAGCTGAAGTGCTGACAACAGGCCAGAGCTCTGCTAGTCTCTGCCCAGTACCGATAACATCTTCTGGGTTCCATGGACAGGAGATGGTGAACCTCTATCCCCAGTCAACCGTTTCCGGAGACTGGGGATTTAATAGACTTTTCTGCTAAGGGGTAACAACCCAGTGAGCCTCCAGCAGAGGAGCTGGCTTCAGAGCATGGCGCTGTTGACCTCTGCACACAAAAATCAACTCTACAGGAGCTCCAGGGGGAGAATGCAACTGGCACCTCACAACTGCAGCTTGAGTTGATATCAATGGATGGGACTGTAGTCTCCACTGACAACAACCCTGCATAAGAGCTTGCAACAGGGCAGAGTGCTGCTGGCCTCTATCCTCAACTAACAAAATATGGATTTCCTGTGGTGGTGGATGGGACTGCAGTCTCCACTGACACAACCCCAGAAAAAGGTCTGGTATTGGGACAGGAGTATATCAGCTTTGCTCTCACAACATCTAGATTTTCATCTAGCAAAAGTGGATGGGACTACAGTCTCCACCTGTATACCACAGGGATGCTGTGCAGTCAGCCCAGATCCCCAACAGCATGATGGAGTGAGCCAAGTCACCATGTCTTCTCTCCAGCGGTTGAAAGGATTCCAGGAAGAAGGGCAAGTCTGTACTTTTCCCCAGCAGCGGGTATGTTCTATGATTGAGGCAGAGGTGGCTGGGTGAGTAATGCTCTGTTCAGGACAATTTGTTTGGGGTACTGTGTGGGTACAGGCACTGGGGGACTCGAACTACGGACTAACTTAAAAGTCAACCCATCTGGGGTCTCCTTCTGTGTTAGTCTCCTGCTGAAAGGGGAAATATGTTATGGGAGTCACTTCGGACGGGGGGCCCATGGAACCCAGATTGTGTTAGAGGGATCTTGGATCGTGATGGTACCAGGCAAGGAAATCTTATATGGTGGACATACTCCTTAAGAGTATGGGGTCCGTCACACCTGGATTTGACTTTGTATGAGCCTCCACAGTCCCTGAAATGCAGAGCTCAATCAGAGACAGGGAGAAGTGCAAGGAGCCAATCAGTTCAGCTGCAGTTCTCATGTGCTAACAAGGAATATGCTGATGGCAGTATACTATAGAGTAACAGAAAGAGGAGCTCATCAGTTTACTTTTCCTTCTTTCACTTTCCAGTCATAGGCTGGAAAAAATGGAAAGGTATCACTGGAACCCTAAGGATAGCAGTCATAGAAGAAATTTGACAGGCTATTTGCATTCTGGGTTGGCAGCTTCTGTAAGCCAAAGAATTTCCACTGCTTCCTTGGTGTGCAACTGGTAAATGGAGATTGAAGTGCCACACCAAGAGTTTGCTATACAAACATACATTTATTACATTAGGAGATCAAATAAAATACTTTGTCACAGATCCAACACATTCGGGAGGCAAAAATGTCCCCCTTCTTCAGGGCTTTGGAGATACAACAAAAATATATCTATATATACATATGCAAACTTGATAAAATAGCACATTAAAAAGATATCATGGATATGTTTAAAATGTGTAATAATTATATAAAACACATTATAACAGAATAACCAAAACAACACTGAGCTAAGGATCTATATGCAAAAAACGTGCTTATGGAAAAGCTACTAGCACCCCCAATATAGAAGTGGTCTTCAAACTATGGCCCAGAGGCCAGATGAGACCCTTTGTATGGGGCATAATTGCTCCCCACTGACACCAATGAAGGGGCACAATTCCTCCCAATGACACCAAAAAATAGGGCAGAATTCATCCCACTGACAATAAAGATGGGGCATTGTTTTTTTTCCTACTGATGTCAGGACCTTGTTTACTCCCAATGGCCACAGTCCAGCCCCCCTAAAGTCTGAAGGATATTAAACTGACCCTTTCTATGGAAAGTTTGGGGACCCCTGCAATATAGGATACACTATAACATAATGTTGCACTATTCCAGGAAGCATATATCACCAGACTGTTCATAACCATAATATAGTGAAAAGTTTGTGAAAACAAGCATAAGAATATAAAAAAAAGTCAGTGCTGATCAGATTAAAAAAAGTGCTTCTCCTACAAGACAAATATCGACGGTGATCTCCATGATCAAATATTGTAGCGTGATCTCACATGGCTCTTCATCAATATAAAACTTTGTGTCCTCCACTTATTAACACTCTGAGGCTTACAAGAGGGTATGTGACTCTCGTGTGAAAAATCAGGCAAAGCTTAATTGGAATAATTGTGAGATTACACTCGACAACTCACATCACCATCTCTCCTCCAGATCCGAGGCAACATAGAGGGAAGTATAAAAAAAGAGCAAACAAACTCAACATAGTATAAAATCCGGATGTATCAGCTTTATTAAAATGATTAGAAACATTTGCATACTGTATATGGGCTGTATACAGCATCATATACCAAAAACACAACTCCAAGCATCCAAACGTGCATCCTCTGTGACATCCCAACCTCCAACTCCAACGCATTTCGTCAAATATGACGTCATCGTAGGCATGGAGATCTAAGATTGTTGGTTCACCATTGATGTTTGTCTTGTATGAGAAGCAATTTTCCAATTAGATCTGGACTGACTTTTTAAATTTTATGTTTGTTTTCACTTTCATTTTGCTTATGAACAATCTGGTAATTTATACTTATATGAGGAATATACATATTGCAAAAATATTAAAAACATCCCCTGCAACAGTTTTTATTTATCTGTATTTATCTGTATATCATTTGTTTTTAAAGCAGTTAAATAATAAAACAAAACTCACCATTTTGTTAAAAAAAAAAATAAAACAAAACTCACACAAGACATTCATCATATAGTTCTTGCTCCAGGGACTTGGTTGGGCCTTCATATACTTTGTCTGACAGTGTACAGTGAGCCCATGATGACTGACAGATGCCCTGATTTTTTGGGTAGATACAAACTGCCAGATGCCATTTTCAAGGTCCACTGCCTTTGGTGAGATCTCTCCCAGTACGCTATTCCAAACTAAGGATGGTGGTCTCATATTACATGTATGGTTTGTCCTGCAGGTCATTATCAATGTGTCTCCTTCCATGATATTCTCAGAACTGGCTTGTAGCTCAGGGGCTCCTGCCATATCTGTGAACAGAAAAATTATTTAATTAAAGTATATTTAAAGAAAATTTTTATTTTTTTTATGTATTTTTGCTTAGCAGATTTTATATGTGGTGACTGCATTAGTTTTTTCATTTACATTTTTGGTTTCCTTTATTTTCATCTTATTATGCTGCCAGTGGCACACTTTATGTATCTAGTGCAGGGGTCTCAAACTCAAATTGCCAGAGGGCCACATGACAAGTTTTCATATCCCATGGGGGCCGCATGCAAACTTTCAAAAGTTCAAAAAACAATAAACTATAAGAGCAAAAATATACTATACTATAACCAGCACTGATGTCAGCAAACGCATTATTAACCCCCAGCACTGATGTCAGCAGACACATTATTAACCCCCAGCACTGATGTCAGCAAACGCATTATTAACCCCCCAGCACTGATGTCAGCAAAGCATTATTAACCCCCAGCACTGGTGTCAGCAAACGCATTATTAACCCCCAGCACTGATGTCAGCAAACGCATTATTAACCCCCAGCATTACCCCCCGCACTGCACAAATCCCCCCACACTCCATAATTACCCTCCACACTCCATAATTACCCTTTACACTCCATTAATACCCCCCACACTCCATAAAATACCCCCCACACTACACATTTCTATCCCAGTCACCCCACTAAGGACTTTGCCTCAACTATGGCTCACTCACCTCTCCTGGCAGTTAGGATCATCTGCCTCCCGAGTCCTCTCCTCCTGGCTTCCACACCGGCCTAGTGACAGGGGACCCAGAGAACACAATCTCTCGCCCTGAGGTCAGTGCCGCGGTGGGCGGGCGGTGGGCGGATCCTTCCTCCGCTCTGTTCTCTCTCTGGGCTGCAGCAGCGTGCAGCAGAGAGGACAGAGCAGATGGAGAGGTAAAGCTCTTTGGCGCCTCCCCCTCTCCCCGTCCTGGATCGGCCCTGCCTGTGGGCCATTTTTAACCGGTCCGCGGGCCGCAAATAGCCCACGGGCAAGTACTTTGAGACCACTGATCTAGTGTATAGCTGTCTTGTCACCCTAGAATTGAAAGTTTTTTTAGGATTAGAAAACATATCCTCTTCTCCTCTCCTTAACACAGGGGATGTGTTATGTAGTCCACAGAGAAAACTGGGAGCAATGTTAACTATTAAAAGTCAGTGGAGACAGAGAGCACAGAAAACTCACAGAATTTTTGGCAGGATCAACAGGTATATTTTATACACTTATCAAACAGATATATAGATAGATGCAAAGTATTTTCAATCATATTTTTAACTGAACAAAATGGAGCGCACAAGAAAAGCTGCCACACAGTTCCTGTAGCCTTTGGCCCCCAGCCTCCTAAGTAGCTCTAGCTCAGCCACCCCTAAGCTTCAGACCTGGAGCAGTAGCCCCCTTTTTGTTTTAAAGAGACTATTTTAAGGCAAATCATCAATGATACAATTTTCTTTTCTTCCACAGGGAATGGAAGGAAAGAAAATTGCTTGCTTCCCTTATCAACACACTCAGTGTTAATGAGAGAATCCCTCCCGCAATGCTATTGTGATCTGCTGTCGGGGAGCCTTCCCTGATGGCAGAACACAATAATCACTGCTTGCAGCTACAGTATAGCCATCTGACATGCTGGTTGTATTGAAGTCGATCGATGGATTGACTTCAGTACAACCAGCCTGCAAATAGATGGAATGAATCTCGGCCAGTCCCTGCTGAACCGTCCAAGATTTTATCCATCTATGGCCGGCTTAAAGTGATTGTAAAAGCTTGTTTTTTTTTCCCTATTAAAATAACAAAGATGTTATACTGACCTGCTCTGTGCAGTGGTTTTGCACAGAGCAGCCTGGATCCTCCTCTTCTCAGGTCCCTGGATGGAGCTCCTGGCCCCTATTGAGTGCCCCCACAGCAAGCAGCTTGCTATGGGGGCACCCGAGCCGAGCTGTAGCTCTGTGTATCCATTCAGACACAGAGCCGTGGTTCGGCCCTGCCCTCTCGCTCTCCCGATTGGCTAACTGAGCTTGATTGACAGCAGCGGAAGCCAATGGTGCAGCTGCTGTGTCACATCCAGGGGGGGAGAGTCCTGGAATGTCCGAAACACTCGTGGACATCACTGGATAGAGATGGGGCTAAGGTAAGTATTAGGGGGACTGAGGGGGGCTGCTGCACACAGAAGGCTTTTTACCTTAATGCATAGAATGTACGTGCTGTTGCCTCAGTTGTACTGTGCCGTTACCGGTGGCTCCCGTGCACATGTGCGTTAGTGACATCATCACGGCTCCGGCCAATCACAGTGCTGGAGCCGCAATACCTGGAAGTAACCCCCCAGAGAGATGTCGGCCGCCAGAGCGGTGAACGAGGACCGCTGCGGGGGCTTCGATTTCAGGTAAGTAATTCATAATGAGCTAGTATCCTATGCATACTAGCTCATTATGCCTTTGTCTTGCAGGGGTTTTTTTTAGGATTTTTTTTAAAGGGTTTACAACCACTTTAAGTCAATTTATGTATTTATTTGTTTATTGTTTATGTATCTGTTTGATGATCTTATTTACATATGCATATAAAACAAAACATTCTCCATAAATAAGATTAGGTTAATATAAAGTTAGAAGAGACTTACTTGATACACGTAGGTCAACAGATGAGGGGGAACTATAATTTTTAACACCATAGACCTCTATGAGGAATCGATACACCATGGAATGTCCTCTGGTGATATCCCTTATCCACAGGGAGCAGTTACCAACTTCAAGATTATCCACCAAGGATGTCTGCTTGCTGGGAAAAATTCTTTCTTTGGTTTCCTCCTGATACCACAAAATTCGCTTCATTTTAAATCTATCTGATTCTGGTAGTGTGTACCAGCATGGAATCACCACGCAGTCACCAGATAAAGCTCTTATCTGCCTGGGGATGGTCACCGACCAGCCTGTGCTCATGACAGAAGGGAGAACCACTGAGAAATAAAACACAATAGAGAGATTATTCAAGAGTATTAAGATGGGAGAGGAAGGTACTAGTAAAGGAGGGTAATTACTGTAGGAAGTATGGGGTAACAGGCAAAAGAAAGATTTGAAGAGAAGAGAAGAGGAGAGAAGAGAAGAAAAGGAGAAAATAAGAGGAGAGGAGTGGAGAGGAGAGAAGAGGGTAGGAGAGGAGAGAAGAGGAGAAGGCTGGAGGATGAAGGGAAGGTGAGGGGCAGAATGGGAAGGGGAGGGGAGGAAGGGCTGGGGAGAGGATGGGAGGGAAGGGAAGGAGAGGAGAGGGAAGAGAATATAAAAAGATGTAAAAAGAAGTAAAAAGGAAGAATGTGGTAAAAGGCAAAATAAAGATGTAATGGGATTACAAGGGAGAGAAGAGGGAAGAAAGGAGAGGAGAGTGTAGAATAGGAGAGGAGAGGAGAAGGAGAGGAGAAAAGAGAAGAAGGCTGGGGGAGGAAATGAGGGGGGGGGGGGGGGGTGGGAGGGAAGGAAATCGAAGGGACAGAGAGGGGAGAGGAGAAAGGGGAAGGATAGTGGATGAGAGGTAAAGAGAGGAGAATAGGGGAGGGAGAGGGGAAGAGGGGGAGAGGAGAGGAAAGGAGAGGAGAGGAGTGGAGAGGAGAGAAGAGGGTAGAATAGGAGAGGAGAGAAGAGGTGAAGGATGGAGGATGAAGGGAAGGGGAGGGGTGGGAGGGGATGAGAGGGAAGGGAAGAGAAAGGAAGGGAAGGAGAGGGAAGATAAAAAGATGTAAAAAGATGTAAAAAGGGAGAATGTGGTAAAAGGCAAAATAAAGATGTAATGAGATTAGAAGGGAGAGAAGAGGGAAGAAAGGAGAGGAGAGTGTAGAATAGGCAGTGCCGGACTGGCCTACAGGGACACCGGGAAATTTCCCGGTAGGCCGTCTGCTCTATGTGCCCTGGGGCCGCTTTAGTCTCGGGGCTTGGCTGGCAGTGTGACAGCGCAGCAAAAATAAAACAGCAGAGGCGGCCGCCGCTCTTAGCAATGAAGCCTGTGTGTGCGGCGCGCGTGCCTGTATCTCCTCTTCTGATCCGCGCCGCACACACTGATATTTCTGCCTGTCTGCCTGTGTGAGGGGAGGGAGGAGCATGATTTTTACATGCATTCGGCCCGTGCGGCGCCACGCACGGCAGCGCAGCACCGCTGATTTCTTCCTCCATTCGGCCCGCCCACTATTTTGCACGAGGAGAATAGGAGAAGTGGACGGCCGCTCATGGATCAGAAGAATTAAGGTGCCTGCCCCTCTCTCTCTCTCTCTCTCTCTCTCTCTACCCCCTCCCCCCTCTCTCTCTATCCCTCTCCCCCCTCTCTCTCTTCCCTCTCCCCCTCTCTCTCTTCCCTCCCCCCCTCTCTCTCTTCCCTCCCCCCTTTCTCTCTCTCTTCCCCCCCCCCTCTCTCTCCCTCTCCCTCTCTCTCCCCCCCTCTCCCTCTCCCTCTCTCTCTCTCCCTCTAATAAAATAGTACTGAAAATAAATAAAACATCAATTGGATCACTGTGCCCATCAAATACAGCCACTGTGCCCTGTGCTCTCAAACGCAGCCACTGTGCCCTCAAACGCAGCCACTGTGCCCTCAAACGCAGCCACTGTGCCCTCAAATGCAGCCTCTGTGCCCTCAAACGCAGCCACTGTGCCCTCAAACGCAGCCACTGTGCCCTCAAACGCAGCCACTGTGCCCTCAAACGCATTGCCACTGTGCCCTCAAACACATTGCCAATGTGCCCTCAAATGCATTGCCAATGTGCCCTCAAACGCATTGCCACCGTGCCCTCAAACGCAGCCACTGTGCCCTCAAACGCATGCCACTGTGCCCATAAATTGCCACCACTGTGCCCATTAAACGCAGCCACTGTGCCCTCAAACGCAGCCACTGTGCCCTCAAACGCATTGCCACTGTGCCCTCAAACGCATTGCCACTGTGCCCTCAAACGCATTGCCACTGTGCCCTCAAACGCATTGCCACCGTGCCCTCAAACGCAGCCACTGTGCCCTCAAACGCATGCCACTGTGCCCATAAATTGCCACCACTGTGCCCATTAAACGCTGCCACTGTGCCGTCAAACACAGCCACTGTGCCCAAACGCAGCCATTGTGCCCATCAAACGCAGCCATTGTGCCCATCAAACGCAGCCATTGTGCCATCAAACGCAGCCACTCTACCCATAAATTGCCGCCACTGTGCCATCGAACGTAGCCACTGTGCCCATAAATTGCCACCACTGTGCCCATCAAACGCAGCCACTGTGCCCTCAAAAGCATGCCACTGTGCCCATTAATTGCCACCACTGTGCCCATTAAACGCTGCCACTGTGCCATCAAACACAGCCACTGTGCCCATCAAACGCAGCCACTGTGCCCATAAATTGCCACCACTGTGCCCATCAAACACAGCCACCGTGCCATCGAACGTAGCCACTGTGCCCATAAATTGCCACCACGGTGCCCATCAAACGCAGCCACTGTGCCCTCAAACGCATGCCACTGTGCCCATAAATTGCCACCACTGTGCCCATTAAACCCAGCCACTGTGCCCATCAAACGCAGCCATTGTGCCCATCAAACGCAGCCACTGTGCCATCAAATGCAGCCACTGTACCCATAAATTGCCACCACTGTGCCCATCAAACGCAGCCACTGTGCCATCAAACGTAGTCACTGTGCCGATAAATTGCCACCACTCATCCCATTAAACACAGCCACTGTGCCCATCAAACGCAGCCATTGTGCCCATCAAACGCAGCCACTGTGCCATCAAATGCAGCCACTGTACCCATAAATTGCCACCACTGTGCCATCAAACGCAGCCACTGTAACATTAAATGCAGCCACCGTACCCATAAATTGCCACCATTGTGCCCATTAAATGCTGCCACTATGCCATCAAACGCAGCCACTGTACCATGTATCTGTCTTATCTATATATAGTGCACTCTTCAAATGTGCTTTAAAATGTATGGTTTTCCCTTTTATGAACAAGAAAATAATGACGTTATGCTGTTGGGCTGGGATAATAAATTGGGGGTGGGGGGGGGGGGTGGGGCTGGTATGAACTTTTTTCCAGGGCTGGTTTTCATTCCCAGTCCGGCCCTGAGAACAGGACAGGAGAGGAGAAAAAAGGAGAAGGCTGTGGGAGGAAATGAAGGGGGGTGGGAGGGAAGGAAATGGAAGGGACAGAGAGGGGAGAGGAGAAAGGGGAAGGAGAGTGGATGAGAGGTAAGGAGAGGAGAAGAGGGGAGGGGAGAGGAGAAGAGGGGAGAGGAGAGGAAAGGAGTGGAGAGGAGAGGAAAGGAGAGGAAAGGAGAGGAGATGGGATGGGGTGTGATAGGATTAAAAGGAAAGGGGGGTGAGGTGGAAGGATAAGAGAGAGGAGTACATGGGAGAAAAAAAATAAAGATAGGGTTAAGAAGGCAGGTAAGAAAGGAGGGAATAGAAAGGTAAGAAGGGAGGGGGTAAAGGGAAAAACAACTGAATAAAGTGATTAAGAAGGTAGAAAAGAAAAAAAAGGATACAAACGGGAGAAAAGAAGAGGGAAGGAGAGAAAATGAAAATGAAAGGTAATAGCCAAATCAAATAATAATAGGTTTAGAATGGCAGAATGGGAAAGGCAAGGAAAGAAAAGGAAAGAATAGGAGTAGAGGAAAAGATGGAAAACGTAACAGACATAGTAAATAATGATAGGATTGAGCCATAAGGAAAATGTAAAGGTAAAGAAAAGACTGAAAGGATTAGGAAGGCAGAAGGAGGTAAAAAAGACATAAAGAAGGTAAAGAAGAGGAGAGGGTTGAAAGGCAAGGACATGCATGAAGTGATTACAAAAGAAGAACGCCCCTTGGTTAATTCCTATTGGTTGAGTGCAGTATAACCACGTCCTGCTTGTAGGCTGTAAACATTCTGCCTCGGGTTGAGGTGGTTTTACCAGGATGATGATCGCAGCTACAGACATAATCCCAGTATTGTTCTATTCTGATGGTTATTACCTTTCAGCCAAAGCGGTAAAAGTCAGATAAAAGTGATCTGCATGATCACTTTTACAGGTGGTGGAAAGGGGTCCCCCCTTTTCTGCCACCGCCACATTTACCGGACTCTCCTGTCTCACCGTGAAGCCTGTTGGGTAATGGTTGGGTTGCATTCCTTGAGAAGAATGGAAGGATTCCTTTTTCTCGGCTCGTCATACATGTTGTATGTCACCGCGTTCCCACATTCGTAATTGTTGGCCAACATTTGTGTGACTGTGTGTATGCAAGACAAGTTGGAGCCAACAACCTTCGAACAAAATTCCACCGTTTTGTTGTCAGAAAGTCCGATCGTATGTACGGGGCATAAGAGCAATAATTTTAGTGCCAGGCCTGTGTAACGCTAAACTTGTAACCTGTAAAGGCTTTTAAAGCATCACCTATAGATAATTAAATATACTGTAGTTTGTTGCCATTCCATGGGCGTGCGCATTTTTAAAGAGTGACATGTTTGGTATCTATTTACTCGGCATAACATCACCTTTTTTTTTTTTTTACCAAAAAAATTGGGTATTGTATTGTTTTTGCGTTCACTAGTGTATTCTTTTCCAGAAAACTTGTGTTTCAAAAACTGCTGCGCAAATATCATGTGAAATAAAAAATCCCAAGGGCCTCTGCTTAAAAAATATGGTGATTCTAAGTAATTTGCAGATTTTTACATGTATGAGAGGAAATGCAGAATTGGCCTGCGGGTCAAGTCGTAATAACTCGTACTGTTGAAAACTTAACATTTTGTGTATTTTATACTATATGTTACCTTGTAGGAAAAATAAATGTTTCATCATCTTGGGGACCCCTGAAGGAACAGCAAAGAAAAACACTGTGAGAGAAGTTTTCATAAAAAAATATTATAACAAAAACAATGGCAAAACTGGAAACTATAATATACAGTATATATATATATATATATATATATATATATTACTACTTTGACTCAGCCAACAGCAGGGGTCATGCTGGACCCCTGCAGAGAGACCTCTGCTTCCACACAGAAATCAGGGAGACATCTTTTACAGCATATTGGCATGGAAGAGGCTTTGTGCATTCTGTGCATGAAGGTAAAACACCTTCTGTGTGTAGCAGCCCCCCAAGACCCCTAATACTTACCTGAGCCAGATCTTAACCTCCCTGGCGGTATGATTCTGGCTGGAATTTTGTGCTGAAAGCGGTACAATTATTTTGCATGGAAATGTGATGCTATGTATTATAGGCCTGCAATTCTTAGTAATTACTTACTTAAACCTGACCAAACAAGACTCTAGTACACATCCCAGATGTGATAAAGTTTAAAACACAAAATCATGATTTTAAATTTTTAAAAAATATCATTTTATTCAAGAATATAATACAAACTATAGAAATTTGTCAGACAAAGAAAATTTAATAAACATCCTGAGTGTGGTAAATTTTAAAACAGGGTACAGCACACAGTCCGACGTCACAATCCGGACAATAGAACCGGCTTTCTTTTCTGATTTTCTTCCCCTTGTCATCTCTGTTGGAACAGCAAACCACGCACATCCTGGTAGGTGCTGCCTTTTTTGCAGTTGGTGGTATATAGTCCATAAAATGACGACCTGTTAGGCGTTCTGGGTTGGCAACACCAGCAGCACGTCGTCCATCTCTGTTTGCAGCTACTGATGGCCTCTGGTGTTTGAGGAAAATTTGCTCAGCCACCTTCCAGATAAAATCCGAATGAACAAGAGGCCTGTCACTTCCTGCTCGGTACAAGATGTAGGCGTTCCAAAGGCATTGTTCCAGCAGATGCCTGAAAATCTTTTTGTAATATTTTTTCTGCTGTTTCCGCATAGTCGGGTAAAAGGTCATTGCCTGATCAGCTCGGTCGACACCTCCCATGGTGCAATTGTAGTCGATCACGACTTGCGGCTTCAGCACATCTTTCCCACCTTTTGTGTGGACCATGGCAGTGGAGGTACTGTGCACAGTGCTCATGAGACACACGTCTTTCTTGTCTCGCCAACGTATTGCCATCATCTTACCCTTCTGCCAGGCAACACTTTCACCGGTTTTTAGTTTTTTTTTGGCAAACCTAGATGGCATGTCACGTCGGTTAGGCCTAACCGTACCATAAGCATCAGTTTTGTTTTGGATCAAAACCTCGAACAGCTCCGGCAACGTATAAAAATTATCCATGGTGACGCAATATCCCTGGTTCAGTAATGGCTCCAGTAGTGTTAGGACAGATGATGTGGCCATCCCATAGCCGCTGTACCTGGGGTTGAATTTCGTGCCTTTACCGGTGTAAATGACAGAGTTCCATATGTACCCAGTGGATGACTCGCAGAGCATGTAGGATTTGATGCCAAACCGCGCTCTTTTCGATGCAATATACTGGATCCAGCTTAGGCGTCCCTTATAGGCCATCAAGCTCTCATTCACACTAACGTCCCTTTCTGGCACGTAGGCCCGCTGGAAATTGTTCCCAATCATTTGGCATACCTCCCAGATTTTTTTGAGCTTGGGCACAGGATGCGTGGCCTCATCAAACTCTTCATTGTTAGTGAAGTGAAAATATTTCATGATGAGTGAAAAACGGTATTCCGACATCACGGTACCAAAAAACGGGGTGGCCAGTAATTTGTTGGTGGTCCAGTACCATTTCTGGCGCGGTTTCCCCACCACTCCCTGGAGAATAATGAGTCCGAGAAACAGCCAGATGTCCTCTTTAGTTACCGGTTCCCACCTTCTGCTTCGGGAAAGCCTGGCATGCAGCGTAGCGGATTGCTGCTCTTGGTAGCGATTTGTCTCTGTGACAATTTTTTGAATTACCTCCTCTGTAAGAAATAATTCCAGGTATGCCAGAGGGTTGCCACGCTCAACTTCGACCTTCATCCCAGGTGATCCAGTGAAGGGGAACCTTGGGGGCGCTACCTGGTCCGTATCGCACTCAATAGGGCACCAAGTGCGCACATCGCTGATGTCAGGTGCAGGATCATCACCGCTGTCACTTGTCAGATCCGTGTCAGATGACAAATCTCCCCACGACTCGCTATCGCTCAGTTCTGGGAGCAACTCTGTGTCGCTGTCGCTGCCGCTGTCGCTGTCATTCAACTGCTCCAAAGGCGATTTTGTAGCGAGATGGCGCTTTTTGGATTCCATTTTAATTTTTTTATTGGCAAGGGGCACTGGGGCAAGGCAAGGGGCACTGTATCAGTAAGATCTGAGATGATACAGTGTAATCCTCTCAGATTACACTGTATCACCTCTATTTATATGTGTGTGTGTTGTGCTGAACTTTTGAACTTTTGAATCTCCCGCCCAGTTCCGCTCCCGTGCGCCGCTGCTGCTCGCAGGGAACGGAACTAGGAAGTGAGATGCTGTGATCGCGCTGGCGATCACAGCCGAGGACAGCCGAAGACAGTGGAGAGCATCGCTGGAGCCCAGGACAAGGTAGGGGCTCCGCTGTATGCTCTGCACTGCTACCCCGAGCGTGACTCGGGGTTACCGCTCCTGACAAAAAAAGTCAGCCCCGAGTCCCGCTCAGGGTTACCGCCAAGGAGGTTAAGAAGAAGTGCATGAGAGCCAGGGACTCTCCCTCTTCATTGGCTCCCGCTGCTGTCAATCACAGCAAGTGAGCCAATCAGAACAGAGAAGGGGAGGCCTGAGCCATGGCTCTGTGTGTGAATGGACACACAGAGCTGCAGCTTGGGAGCAAGCTTGCTCGGGTGCCCCCATTGCAAGCTGCTTGCTGTAGGGGCACTTGGCAGGAGGGAGAGGCCATGAGTGTCAGTGGTGGACCTGAGAAGAAGAGGATTGGGGCTGTTCTGTGCACATCTTTTGTTTTATTGCACCTAAACCTGATTTACATTAAACGTTCAATTAAGCTTTAAAGGGTAACTCCACTTTCATGGAAAAAAATAGCAAAAAAATAAAAATAATACAGAATATACAATTGCGACACAAGTCATATTGTAATTGAATGTTATTAAAAATTACCTTTCCCTTTCAATCTGCAGCCGCTGTAATTTTCTGTAAATGCAATATGGCTACCTAGAGGTGTTCTGCCCTAATAAGGTCTGTTCTCAAAACACAAAGAGAATAATTAATAACTGCTTGAAAGAGGTCCTAAATTGTGAGTACTAATAGAATATCCACCCCTCCACTCATAATCAGGCACACATTTGCTAACATATAATTATTTTGCAAATTTTAATCAAAAATCTAAAAAAAACGCTTCAAAATTTAGAAATATTTGTTTATACCAATGAATACAAATGTTCTTTCAGTGCAGAAGCGTGGAATACATGGTTTTCACACCTAATGCTCTAAGCCAAGGGTCTCCAACTTTTCAAACAAAGGGCCAGTTTATTGCCCTTCAGACTTTAGGAGGGCCAGATTGTGCCCAGCGGGGGGCAGAAAATGTCCTGGGCCTGACATCAGTGAGAACAAATATGGGCTTGGGGTTGATGGTCAATCGGAGGAGGAGAAGTGCCCCTTATTAGTAGGAGGAATGGTATCCCATCATTGGTATTGGTGGAAGAGATAGTGCTCCATTATTGGTGTCAGTGGGAGGAATAGTGCCCCAAGGGCCTGATAAAGGCTAGCAAAGGGCCACATCTAGCCCTCGGGTCGCAGTTTGGAAACTCCTGGTTTAACCACTAGCCGACCAACGCACAACGATATACGTCGGCACAATGGCACGGCTGGGCAAATGGGTGTACAGGTACATCCCCTTTAAATCACGGCATTGTGACGGCATGCGCGCGCTCGCCGCATGCTCCCTGACTGTGCCCGCGGGTCCCGCGGACTCGATGTCATGCCCGCGATCGTGTCATGGAGCGGAAGAACAGGGAGATGCCTTTGTAAACAAGGCATTTCCTCGTTCTGCCTACTGACATGACAGGGATCTACTGCACCCTCTCATCGGGAGCAGTGATCGCTGTCATGTCAGTGATAGCCCTTCCCCCCCTTCACAGTTAGAACACCTCCCTAGGACACACTTAAAGGGATTGTAAAGGTTCACGTTTTTTATTCACCTTAATGCATCCTATGCATTAAGGTGAAAAAACATCTGATGATTACCGCCCTACCCCCCCCCAGCCCCCCGGTTTACTTACCTGAGCCCTCGAAAGTCCAGCGATCGATCGTTGCTCGGACTTTTCGGCTCTTCTCGGCTGTTCATTGAATAGCAGCCATTGGCTGGCTTTGCTGTCAATCAAATCCAATGACGCCGGCGCTGGGGGGGAGGCGGAGCAAGGCAAGGTAACCCCCGGGAGAGCGCTTCTTCCAGGGGGTTATCCAAGCTGGGGAGGAGCTAGGAGAGCCACTGGGGGCCCCCAGAAAAGGCCATTCGGGGCCACTCTGTGCAAAACAAGCTGCACAGTGGAGATAAGTATGACATGTTTGTTATTTAAAAAAAATAAAAATTGAACCTTTAGTATCACTTTAACCCCTTAATCACACCCCTAGTGTTTAACCCCAGTGTCATTTACACAGTAATCAGTGCATTTTTATAGCACCGATCGTTGTATAAATGACAATGGTCCCAAAATGGTGTCAAAAGTGTCCGATGTGTCCGCCATAATGTCGCAGTCACGATAAAAATCACGGATCGCCGCCATTACTAATAAAAAAATAAATAATAATAAAAATGCTATAAATCTATCCCCTATTTTGTAGATGCTATGACTTTTGCACAAACCAATCCGATTTTTTTTTTTACCAAAAATATGTAGAAGAGTACATATCGGCCTAAACTGAGGAAAAAAATATTTTTTTTTATATTTTTTGGGGGGATATTTATTATAGCAAAAAGTAAAAAAAATAGCTTTTTTAATAAAAAAAATTTGCTCCTTTTTTGTTTATAGCGAAAAAAAAAAAAACGCAGAGGTGATCAAATACCACCAAAAGAAAGCTCTATTTGTGGGAAGACGTCAATTTTGTTTGGGTGCAACTTCGCACGCAATTGTCAGTTAAAGTGACGCAGTGCCGAATCGCAAAAAGTGCTCTGGTCAGGAAGGGGGTAAAATCCTTCCGGGGCTGAAGTGATTAAGCTACAATAAAGTTTTTGAAAGCAAAGGGTGAGTGCGGTTTTCAAAGGAAGTTTGATGTCACAATCCAACCAGAGACATGGTGCCAATTCACGGGCTGGAGATGTGTCATATACCATAGGCAGATACATTGAAAACCACATATGAACTTTCTACATGACAGGTAATAAGGTCACTAAAACTCAGTTTAACAGTTTACATTTCCTGAAGAATATAAAATTACCTTTCATACATATTTGTATCACACACGTTGTTTGGCTAAGGTTCCTAAAAGAAAAATCTGACAATTGCAGAGATCTCTGTTTGTTGCTTTTTTATATTTCAAGGCAGAATGTTCGGGGTTAATTGTACCATTTACTGGTTCATTCCATAGATGGAAAATAAAAACTTTAGGTTTCTGTTTCAGAATTTATGACCAGTTGTTTAATAGATATAAAGATGTAAAGTGATACTAAACACAGATTGTGTAACTGCTTCAGCCCCGGAAGCTTTACCCCCTTCATGACCAGGCCATTTTTTGCGATATCTACTTAATTTAACTGACAATTGTGCAGTCGTGCAGTGCTGTATGCAAATAAAATGAATGTCTTTTTTTTCCGCACAAATAGAGCTTTCTGTTGGTGGTATTTGATCACCTCTGTGATTTTAATTTTTTGCGCTATAAATAAAAAAAAAGACCAATTTTGAAAAAAAATTTAAAAATGTTTTTTAGTTTCTGCTGTAAAACATATCCAAAAAAAATTAAAAAAATCGAATTTCTTCATCAATTTAGGCCAAGATGTATTCTGCTACATATTTTTGGTAAAAAAAAAAAAATCCCAATAGGATAGGTTTGCGCAAAAGTTATGGCGTCTACAAACTATGGGATATTTTTATGGAATTTTTATTTATTGTTTTTTTACTAGTAATAGTGGCAATCAGTGACTTATAGCGAGACTGCGACATTGCGGCGGACAAATCAGACACTAAGTGACACTTTTGAATTTTTTTGGGGGAAAACATATCCAATAAAAAAATGTAAAAAATCGAATTTCTTCATCAACTTAGGCCAAGATGTATTCTGCTACATATTTGTGGTAAAAACAAATCCCAATAAGCGTATATTGATAGGTTTGCGCAAAAGTTATGGTGTCAACAAACTATGGGATATTTTTTATGGAATTTTTATTTATTGTTTTTTTTTTTACTAGTAAAGGCGGCAATCAGCGACTTATAGCGGGACTGCGACATTGCGGCGGACAAATCAGACACTAAGTGACACTTTTGACATTTTTTTGGGGAAAACATATCCAATAAAAACATGTAAAAAATTAAATTTCTTCATCAATTTAGGCCAAGATGTATTCTGCTACATATTTTTGGTAAAAACAAATCCCAATAAGCGTATATTGATAGGTTTGCGCAAAAGTTATGGTGTCTATAAACTATGGGATATTTTTATGGAATTTTTATTTATTGTATTTTTACTAGTAATAGTGGCAATCAGCGACTTATAGCGAGACTGCGACATTGCGGTGGACAAATCAGACACTAGGGGACACTTTTGACATTTTTTGGTGGAAAACATATCCAATAAAAAAATGTAAAAAATCGAATTTCTTCATCAATTTAGGCCAAGATGTATTCTGCTACATATTTTTGGTAAAAAAAAATCCAAATAAGCGTATATATAGATAGGTTTGTGCAAAAGTTATAGTGTCAACAAACTATGGGATATTTTTATGTAATTTTTATTTATTGTTTTTTTACTAGTAAAGGCGGCAATCAGCGACTTATAGCGGGACTGCGACATTGCGGCGGACAAATCAGACACTAAGTGACACTTTTGAAATTTTTTTGGGGACCAGTGACATCAATACAGTGACCAGTGCTAAATAATATGCACTGTAACTGTACTAATGACACTGGCAGGGAAGGGGTTAACATCATGGGGCGATTAAAAGGTTAAGTGTGTCCCTAGGGGGTGCTTGCTAACTGTGTGGGGGAGGTGCTTGTACTGTAAGAAGACTGAGATCCGTGTTTCTGCTTAGCAGAAACACAGGATCTCTGTCTTCTCTTTTCACAGAACGACGATCTGCCTTGTTTACAAAGACTGCCTTGTTTACAAAGGCAGTCCGCAGTTCTGTTTGCCTCAGAAACAATCAGCGGGTCACGGAGGATTTTGGACCTGCCGGACCTGATTGACTCACGCTGTGTCCAATCACAGCGGGTGCTGCTCGGCAGCAGCATGCCTACGCGCCCCGGACCAAGAAGAGAAAAATCAAGTACAGTGGAACCTTGGTTTACGAGTAACGCGGTTAACGAGCATTTTGAAAGGCAAGCAACTTTTTTTTTTAAATTCTGACTTTGTTTGCGAGTGTTGTTTTTACAAAACGAGCAGAATTCGAGCTAATGGGGTGTGCGGTACCACTTTTGGCCAGAGGTTCGGGGGCGCCGGGGACACTTGGAACGGTTCAGAGCCATTCAGAAATACCTGGATTCACTCGGAAATACTCCATTCCCGAGTGTTTTTGAGCCTTTCTGAGGCTTTCCGAGTTCAGCCGAGCTGTCCCCCAGTATTTCCGAGGCTCTCCCGCGCCCCCCCCCCACACCTCTGGCCACATGCGGTATTGCATGTAATAGAAGTCAATGCGGAACAAATTATCTTCATTTCCATTGACTGCTATAGGGAAACTCGCTTTGACATGCGAGTGCTTTGGATTACAAGCATTCTCCTGGAACGGATTATGCTTGTAATCCAAGGTTTCACTGTACAGATATGTGATTTCACACAGAGAGGCTGCCCTGCTGCAGTAAATGTACATGGGGCAGTCCAGAAGAAGTTCATTTACAGTGTCCCTTCTATTTCTGTATGTGGATGATGGCACTGTAATTATTTTAATAAAAAAATATATATATCTGGCGGGCGCATGCGCGGATGCCTGAGCGAGCGGTTGTCTCTGCTTAGCGCTCCGCTCCGAGGGTGAAGAGAACCGGAGGACTACGGGTCCCAGCGGCGCCGCGAACGGCGCAAAACAGCAGGAAAAGCCACACTAGGACCCCAGGTGATATAATAATGGTCCTGAGGGGCCCTAAGAATAAAATTAAAGTGGCCATGGCTAAAACAGCGCCGGCCAGGCAGGCAGCAAAAATGGCGGCGGCAGTCTCCTCACAGGCTCCCGCACAGCATAGCAGTAAAGCGCCCCCTCTGACAACAGAAGATATTGTAGATTCAGATTCAGATGCTGAGATACCTCAGCATGAAAACACTGAGGACATGTTTAAAAAATTTGAAAGTATGCTAAATAAAGCCTTAAAGAAAACATCTGACAAAATTACTGAGAAACTGACGAAAGAGATTAGAGAGTTGGGCCAGAGAACAGCTGAACTAGAAATAAGAGTGGATGACCTAGATAGCTATACACAGCAAAATGCCTCAGAGCTTGAAAACCTAAAGGAAGAAAATCTTATGTTACAATCACGTTTAGAGGACCAGGAAAATAGGGACAGGCGTTCGAACCTAAGAATTAGAGGAATTCCTGAGACAGTCCTAGATCTCCAAGCCACCATGACGGCATTATTCCAGGAATTACAACCTGGCATACCTGTGGAAAGATTGGAACTAGACAGAGTGCACAGAGCTCTAGCCCCTCGCAAAACAAATGGCCCCCCTAGAGACATAATTGCTAAATTTCACTATTATAGAACCAAAGAGCAACTTTTGGCGGCTACTAGAGACAAGGAATCCCTGCAATTCCAGGGCTATACATATCAGCTTTTTGCCGATATATCCCCTCTCACGGTTGCTAAACGGCGGGCACTCAAACCCCAATTGCAAATTCTGCAACAACACCAAATTGCCTATCACTGGGGATTTCCATTTTCTCTACGTTTTACATTTCTGGAAACAAAATACGTTTGTAGATCTCCGGAAGACCTGCAATCTGCATTGATCGAAATGGGCATTGCTGACAGATCCGCATCCAACGACCATTCCCGCAGACGCTCAGCCTCCAGATCTCCTCAGCATAATATCACAACATCCTCTACAGGAGCCCCTTCATCTTCTCGCCAACATATACACAAACGGGGTCGGTTTGAAAACCCAACCCCCTCCAATGAGGACTCTATGGACTGATACTCTATTATAATCCGCCCTGATTCTGTTTAATCCCAGCACTACTTGCTGGTTGAAAAATTTGAAAATCAGCTCCACTCATCTTCCTAGTTCCATAAGGAAATTTCTTCATTAAACTGGTTCCCTTTTTTCCTTTTTTTTTTTTTTTTTTTTTCAGCATGTTTCTTCCAAAACTCTGACTCCTAACAATAATCCCTTACCATTTTTCTTCCCTCTTCACTATACATTTATTAATGTTTGACTGATATATAGGCATCTTTCTTTTTTAGGTCTCCCCTCGGTTTTTCTCTTTTTTTTTTCAGCAAACCTTTATTAACAAATGCACTAATAATACACAAAGTATTGCCTATATACCTCTTTTTACATCAGGGTCCTTAAGTACAGTGATCCCTTTATTATATAGTTTTCTAATTCCCGTGGTCCTCCGGTGCTGTTCTCCCCTCAGGAACTTCTTGTGCCCCCTGTACTATCTTCAGGTACCCGTCCAGATCATGCGGGTCCCTGGTGATGGCCTTGGAACCTCCCGGAGCATTTCATATATGCTCCGTAGATGTTCCCATACCCTGCTCTATTATATATCCCTAGAATTATTATATTATCATAACAGGGTCGATTGTTTTTTCTCTTCTTATTTTTTCTCTTTATGCTTTATTTTTTTCTTTGTTGTTTTCTTTACACTCTCCTTTCTCCAGGTGGTGAACATGAACCTAGAAGTAAGTCATATTTCTACTATCATAATATCTTATGCTATGCAGCTATGGCCCCTATAAATGTGTTATCTTTGAATGTACAAGGGTTTAATATTCCCCATAAACGCTCAAAAGCTTTACGCACTTTCCATGCTAAAAAAGCCAATATTATATGCTTGCAGGAAACTCATTTTATTGATAAGGCACATCCTAAATTCCTCTCATCAACTTATCCACAATTCTATGTTGCCTCAGCTTCGGTCAAACAACGGGGTACCCTTATAGGTTTCCACCGTAACACACCATTTACCCTTGTGTCACAACTTAACGACCCCGAAGGCAGATACGTATTGATTACTGGTTACCTATCTGATGCCCCTATTACGATTGTCTCTTACTATGCTCCCAATAAACGACCATTAGCTTTTATGTCTCATCTCCTCCAAATTATAGATAAGCATAAATTCGGTATGTTAATTCTTTGCGGAGACTCTAATACTACAGTATTCCCCTTCTTAGACAAGTCTCCACCTACCCCCAATGCGAACACTAACAAACATACTCTACAGCCACTGCTTACAGCACATAAATTAGTGGACACCTGGAGAGAACTAAACCCTACCAACAGACGCTATACACATTATTCATATCCGCACAAGTCATTCTCCCGCATCGACCATATCCTTGCCCCATCTAGTATGTTACCAGAAATAGTTTCCTCTAAAATAATCCCAATGCCTTGGACTGACCATTGTGCAGTCTTTTCCACTTTTGCTTCAACAATTCCCAGATCTCATGATACTACTTGGATCATTAACGACTCATTATTAACTCACCCATCTCATAAATTATTGATTGAACAAGCGCTCTCTGAATACATCTCCACTAATGATACAGATGATGTTTCTTCCATAACATTGTGGGAGGCCCATAAATCTGTTATTCGAGGAAACTTGATTCGATTAACATCAACACTTAAAAGGGAACGTAAACGTATGTTTGCGAAATTAGATAATGCTTTTAACACATGCCATTCAACTTTTCAATCTTCACCGACGATAGCCAATCACATAAAACTAGACAAAGCACGACTTGACCTAGACCTTTTCTTAACGGACTCTGCTGATAAAACACTACGTAAACGCCAACATATTCACTATCGCAAAGCCAACAAACCTGACACCCCATTAGCACGTTGTTTAAAGACGACACAAAACGTACAGTCCTCATATAGATTGAAAACCTCTCGCGACGGATATACCAGTAACCCAGTAAAAATACTTGAAGTATTTCACTCCAATTTATCTAAAATATACTCCCCTAACCAAGACTTTGATGCATCAAAAGCAGATTCTTTGTTTGCTAATATCAATCTTCCCAATTTAGACCAGTCTCAGAGAGATATTCTTGAGTGCCCTATATCTACCTCTGAAGTTCAGATTGCAATAAAACATTTAAAACCCAATAAAAGACCGGGCCCTGATGGGTTCTCGGCACTTTATTATAAACAATATTCACATATTTTAGCACCTATTTTGTCTAAAGCCTTTAACTCCATCCTTGAAAACCACTCTTTTCGTACAGAAACACTCAGCTCCATCATAGTAATGATTCCCAAACCTCACTCTGATACTACCTCCTGGACAAACTATCGTCCTATATCTTTACTCAACATCGATATTAAATTACTAGCTAAAATCTTGGCTACTCGCCTTAATAACGTCATAGGGCAGCTAATACATCGCGACCAAACAGGTTTTATGCCAAAAAGACAAGCAGGCGACAAAATCAGACGCGCTCTCCTACTCATACATGCAGCTAAAACTAGACGTATTCCCTCATGCTTTGTATCTCTCGATATTAGAAAGGCGTTTGACTCTGTTTCCTGGCCATATATGTATTACATGCTCCAAAAATGGGGATTTGGGAATCATTTTCTAAAATGGATCTCCTCACTGTATGATAACCCAAAAGCATATATTAAATATGCTGGATATAAATCAGCTACGATGAATATCTGTAGAGGTACTAGGCAGGGCTGTCCCCTGTCCCCCTTACTTTTTGCCCTTCTCATCGAACCATTGGCACAACTAATTAGGACAAATGCGGACATTAAAGGTATTGAACTAGGAGGTTACCAACATAAATTATGTCTCTTCGCTGATGACATCCTCATCTTTTTATCTCATCCACATATTTCTGCTCCAAACTTGTTGAAGGTTCTGGATAAATTCGCTACGATTTCAGGACTCAAAGTTAATCCCGCAAAATCTAATGTGCTTAATATCTCATTGGAACAAACTGACCTCTCACACCTGCAAACTATCTTACCATTTCATTGGGTTCCCACTCAGTTACCCTATTTGGGAGTTCAACTCACATCCTCACTCAAAGATTTATTTAAGGTTAACTATTTACCTTTATTGAAATTAGTCACTAACCAAATGAAACAATGGTCTTCCCTCCCGTTATCTTGGTTGGGACGAATTAATGCAATAAAAATGACGATTTTACCAAAATTTTTATATTTGTTTAGGGTCTTACCCATCCCAATACCTGCATACTTTTTTAGGATAATACAACGTAGAGTCTTGGCCTTCATCTGGGGAAAAACCAAACCAAGGATTCCAATGACTACATTATACCTAAGTAGATTGAGGGGTGGACTCGGTTTACCAAATTTTGTTACCTACTATTCGGCTGCACAACTTTCACTTCTTACGAAATACCATTCAGTAGAAGAACCACCCCTTTGGGTGTCAATTGAATCGGTCGAATGCGACCCCATCTCTATTGCCAATATACTGTGGATTCATCCCACAGATAGATCACATATCACTAACCCTATAACGAAGCATTCTTTATCCGTCTGGGATAAATTTGGTAAACCCTCCAACCTTCAGTCCCCACATAATCCTCTCCTTTCCTTCCTTGGGAATCCGGCTTTTTACCCAGCCTGGAAGTATCCAAAATCATTCTCCGCCTGGTCCACCTGCAATTTAATCCGGTTTCATCAATTATGTAATAGTTCCAATATACTAGAATTCCCAGAACTCTGTGACACCTATGGGCTCCCAAGATCAGAAATCTTCAGGTATCTACAGATCAAAAATTTCTTTACTCCTCTTCTTAAAGCTGGTACGTCACTTAATCAAATATCACAATTTGAACGCATATGTAAAAGTGATCCGCATGTTAGAGGCGTAATTTCCGTGTTATATCATCAACTTACTATTCTGCCTAATGATTTATTGCCCTCTTATACGGATAAATGGGCTTCAGATATGAATCGTGTTCTAGACACTAATGACTGGTCCAGTATATGGTTAGCTACTAAAAGTTCCTCTCAAAATTGCTTAGCTTTGGAAACTAACTTCAAAGTTTTGGCAAGATGGTACCTGGTACCTGCTAGAATCGCTAAGTTTATTCCAACATATCCTATCAACTGCTTCAGAGGCTGCTTATCCCCAGGTACACAATTCCATATCTGGTGGCAATGTCCGGTGGTTCAAGAATTCTGGGAAAACATTTTCGCCATGGCTTCTAAAGCGTTGGAATGTTCTATTTCTCCAGATCCAGCCACGGCCCTCCTCAACTTGAAACCTCCATCGCTAACCCATATCCAGTTCAAATTATTTCTCCAGTTGAGTACTGCTGCTAAACAAACTATAGCTAAAGCCTGGAAATCCAAAACCCTAATAGTAGCAGAAGCCAAACACAGAATGAATAGAGCTCTGACCTTTGAAAAAATGTCGGCTATAGAAGATAATAGTATCAATAAATTCAAACTGATTTGGCAACCATGGGTTAAACATTACTTGCCCCCTGACTTTGACCAGTCATTACTGTTACCCCAATAATTTACTGGTTAACACAACGTTTAGCTTCATTAACCTGTTTATTAAGATATTCATCGCCTGGAGAGTCTCTCCTTTTCCTTCTCTTTCCTTCTTTCCCTTCTTCTTATACTTCCTTCTCTATCTTTATCCTCATATATCTCCTTTAAGATACACGAATCATATTTATGTGATTCTCCCACCTTATCCTCATAATTTTAATCCTTCATAACTGGCATGACATGTCTTTCAGGTTGAATAACCATATGTAAAAGAACGCTGTGACTATTAGGTTGTGATCTTATCTTGAATAGATACATTCCTCTCCTCTTTTCAATATATACCCTCCATATATTCCTCTTTGTATATAAATTTAGCCCTTAATTTCTCACCACTACCTTGGTACTTGAATACCTATTTTTCTCATTGCCCCTACTTTGCCACAGTTAGTACCCATGTGGGGTGGTAAAGTAGTCTGGAGGCATGCTAATATTGCCCCTGGGGGTGAGTCAGAGACAAGCCCCGAACTCCTATGACACGACCATATAAGTTTCTTTCTCCACAGTGTTCTTCTCCTATAGATTATACGTTACACTCTAGATTGTATGGTACTCATGCTTTGTATATTCATTATTGCACTCAAGACATCCCATGTATGAATATTAATATATGTCATGTATCTTACTGTTTTCTTTTTTTTTTCTGTTTATGTATTGTTTCTGGTTCTTTTTGAAAATAAATAAAATCTATTGAACGAGAAAAAAAAATATATATATCTAAGTACCTTTTTCCTAATCTATATACAGCTGTCACATGACCCAGATCTTTCCCAGCCTGTCTGCAGGGAAACATAAGCAGGAGGAGCTTCTAGTCCTCTGCTGCTGGTCATAGTTACAAAGTTAGTCTGGTTGAAAAAACACACAAGTCCATCTAGTTCAACCAATAAAAGGGAAAAAAATGATACAATCCTATATACAATCCCATAACCTCAGTTGAGCCAGAGGAAGGTGAAAAACCCGAGCAAAGCATGCTTCAATTTGCTCCAGCAGGGGAAAAATGTCCTTCCTGATCCCCCGAGAGACTGTCGGATTTTCCCTGGCTCAACTTTATCTATAAAGGTTAGTACTCAGGTATATTATATGATTCATGATGGGCAGAGACATACAATTGTGGGTTTATTAAAAAATATCTCTCCCAGTTCCCATTTACTTGCAGTTACTTTGCCTTTAAGCTGATATTAAAGGCAACTGTTCTACTGTTAATTTTTTATTTTGTTTGAATTGTACGTTAATGTTTACTCAATCTATGGCCCGGATTTACACCATCTTTTGTTCTTTTTCTGCAAAATGCATCTGTTTTGGTAAGGGAGAATTTATTTGCTATGTAATCTTATAATAAAATGCAAGGTCCATTTGTTCAATAGCATCCCATCACAAATTACCCCCTTAAAAAGGTTTTAAAAAAAATGTAAAAATATATACATACCTGGGGGGGGGGGGGGGGGGGGGCATGACCAACCACCCAGCAAGATGGACATTTGATTACACAGCTCCTGCACCGACCGGAATATATCACAGTATCCCCGCTATTCTGGTAGCCCCAAGCAGCTGCAGAGACCACCAGAGCACTGGATTACACTCCCACAATGTCCGGAATGAACCACAAGAGAAAAGAGTACCGTCAGCCTAAAAAAACTGACAGACTTCTTTACACTGCAGAGAATCCAAGATGGCGCCCACGGCCCTGAACACGGAGCAACGGCGGCCTATACAGATCTCCCTGACGCTGATGGCCTAGAACTAACCCCACAATTCCACTCCCTAGATGCCCCACCATCATCCCTCGCTTCATCGGCCGGCAACAGCCCAGCAAAGTCGCGGATGCGACTGGATGCAGATTCAGCAGGGACTGAGGTGAGCCCTGTACCTGGTACCATCCCTGCTTATCCATCCACCATAGCGGCCTTCCCTACTACAAATCAGCCTGTCTTAGACATTACAATGAAGGAGATGCCCATCTCCCTTCAGAGCTCCCTTCACAATGACATCTCCACTATGTTTAACAGATTCTCCTCACAAGAGAAACGGTCAATGATCTTGTAGATGCCCATGACCATACACAAGAGGAACAACAATGGATGAGGGCCAAAATGGCAGACCTCGAGGACAGGTCCCGTTGCAATAATGTAAATATCAGAGGGGTCCCTGAAACCATCCTACCGCATGATCTTAACACATATGCCAGGAAACTAATTTGCACGCTCCTACCTGATCTCATCCCCATGGAAACTATAATCGATCTAATTCATCGCCTCCCCAAACCCCCACACCTCCCAGCGGAAGTCCCATGAGATGTCCTAATGAGAATACATTGTTTTCATGCTAAAGACTAACTTCTATTCAAATCGAGGCATCTTGGTCAGCTCCCAGCCCCGTACACTAATCCCCAACTACACGCTGATCTCTGGCAGCATATTCGTCAACTGAGAAGACAACTAAACACTATTACCAAACCACTCAATAACCACAAGATCCCTTACCAATGGGGCTTTGCTACCAAAATCATAGTCACCAAAATGGGATCAAACATAACATCTCCACAGTGGAGTAAGGCCTCAAGCTACTCAACATATGGGGAATCATTCCTGATCCAGTCAGCACAACCCAATTGCAGGGAAAACACTCAACCCTCCAACAAAACCCACCATGCAGGTAAGCACTAGCCTCTACCTGAATAGTAGGCTCACACATGACCTACTCTACCAAACCTAGCCATATTGAATATGAACACTGAATTACTGCCACCATCTTTCAGACTAGTAATCACACACATACTCTTAGCCACCAGACTACTCATAACTAGATGCTAGAAAACAAACATATCCCCAACATTGACAGAAGTTGTAACACTAGTTCACTCTCATTACGCATATGAACCGATCCTATTGAAGGGAAAACCTTTGTATTCTAAAATCCATAATCTATGGCACCCCTGGTCACATTGTACACTCAATTTCTCTATTAAAAAGTTACATACAGTTCACTATAAGTACATATGCTTTACTAGGTACACACAAGGTAATACAAGAACTTTAGACATATACCAGTTCCTTCACAACCCCACACCTGGAAGTTTTGCATTCTCTATTGCTGTATTATTACCATCTTCTGGTAAGAGTTGTTAATATTATTCTAAGTTGTTAAATAATTTACTTATTAAAACCTCACTAAATCAATAGGAGTGGTGTGTTCCATGACCCCCCATGACACAGTATGAGCCCATTTGGGGTGACTGGGGGTATTGAATAACACACCTCGCCTTACCTTCAGCACCGTACTTTTCACAATTTGTATCTTAATTCAATTGTGATTTATGACAATGACTGTTCACTCTTCTACTTATATCTTCAATAAAAATTATTGAAACAAAAAAATATATATACATACCTTACCCCCAATTTCTACACATGAGTGAGTGATGTCATGATCCTTCCATCAAGATCCTGGGAACACTGAGTAAGCCAAATCTTGCAAGAAGACAGTCGTGTACTATGCTGTAGAATCTTCTTGTGAGATTTGGGATCTTCATCACCCCCCAGGATTTAATCAACAGGATTGCAATGTTCAATGAAAATTTATATTTATGAAATTTAGATAATTTCGTTCAAAAAATAAGCATTTGCATAACTATTATCTGATATCATAGCTCTCCAGTAAACTTTGTTTTTCCAAGATACATCACAGTCCATCCCCAGTAAATAAATTACATTTCACCATATAGCATTGCTGCTCTCCAAAATAAAATGCATACATTACAGGAGTAACTTTACTACTCTCCCAACATAGCAACCGATCAACATAATTATCTAAATGAAACTTACTTTACTGCTACTACTGCTATCTAAATATAAGCTTATACAGGTTATTATTTTGTTAGGCATAAAACCATAGGAGTATAAACTTACTATATTCAGTGTGATATTGTTGCTTCTTTCCTTTTTTTGTGTAGTCGGATCTTACCATCACTTCTACTAATGGTTATGGTTACTCTGACTCATAATTATTCATAATATCACTCTGCAAATTCACAGGAAACCATATATAGGAGGTGTCATATTGTGCACACATCACTTCCTAATATTCTTTTCATTTTCAGTGACAGTGTATATATATTTTTATGTAAAAGACACAGTAAATACCAATCAATTAATATATAATTAAAAATATAGTAACTAAGATTAGTATAAGATGTCTAATCTTACTGCTACTCTCAGAATATACTGCATTTACCATGTGACTCTGCTGTTTTTCACAGATAAATTATTTTTGTATCATGTAATATCAAAGTTCTCCAAATATAAGTGATATTTTACCAGGTAAGATCAATGCTCTCAAATATAAATAATTTATTATGTGATGTCACTGCTCCTAAATATAAATTATATTTTATCATGAGACATCACCACACTCCAAATATATATTATATTTTACCAGGTGACATCACTGCTGTCCAAATATACATTTTATTTTATGATGTGGCATCACCACACTCCAGGTATTAATTATGTTTTATATTATATTTTTTGTACCCTTTAAGTAAAAAAATAAAATAAAATAAATAAATAAATATATATATATATATATATATATATATATACAGTATCTCACCCCTTACATTTTTTGTAAATACTTTATTATATATTTTCATGTGACAACACTGAAGAAATGACACTTTGCTACAATGTAAAGTGGTGAGTGTACAGCTTGTATAGCAGTATAAATTTGCTGTCCCCTCAAATTAACTCAACACACTTAATGTATAAACCGCTGGCAACAAAAGTGAGTACACCCCTAAGTGAAAATGTTCAATTGGGCCCAAAGTGTCAATATTTTGTGTGGCCACCATTATTTTCCAGCACATGCCCAAGAGGGTTACTCTTGGGCATGGAGTTCACTAGAGCTTTACAGGTTGCCACTGGAGTCCTCTTCCACTCCTCCATGATGACATCACTGAGCTGGTGGATGTTAGAGACTTTGCGCTCCTCCACCTTCCATTTGAGGATGCCCCACAGATACTCAATAGAGTTTAGGTCTGGAGACATGCTTGGGCAGTCCATCACCTTTATCCTTCTTTAGCAAGGCAGTGGTCATCTTGGAGGTGTGTTTTGGGTCATTATCATGTTGGAATACTGCCCTGCGGCCCAGTCTCCGGAGGGAGGGGGTCATGCTCTGCTTCAGTATGTCACAGTACATGTTGGCATTCATGGTTCCCTCAATGAACTGTAGCTCCCCAGTGCCGGCAGCACTCATGCAGCCCCAGACCATGACACTCCCACCACCATGCTTGACTGTAGGCAAGTCACAATTCTCTTTGTACTCCTCACCTGGTTGCCGTCACACATACTTGACCCCATCTGTACCAAATACGTTTATCTTGGTCTCATCAGACCACAGGACATGGTTCCAGTAATCCATGTCCTTAGTCTGCTTGTCTTCAGCAAACTGTTTGCAGGCTTTCTTGTGCATCATCTTTAGAAGAGGCTTCCTTCTGGGATGACAGTCATGCAGACCAATTTGATGCACTGACAGGCTGACCCCCCACCCCTTCAACCTCTGCAGCAATGCTGGCAGCACTCATACGTCTATTTCCCAAAGACAACCTCTGGATATGACGCTGAGCGCGTGCACTAAACTTTTTTGGTGGACCATGGCGAGGCCTGTTCTGAGTGGAACCTGTACTGTTAAACCGCTGTATGGTCTTGGCCACTGTGCTGCAGCTCAGTTTCAGGGCTTTGGCAAGCTTAATATTGCCTAGGCCATCTTTATGTAGAGCAACAGTTCTTTTTTTCAGATCCTTAGAGAGTTCCTTGCCATGAGGTGTCATGTTGAACTTCCAGTGACTATTATGAGAGAGTGAGAGTGACAACACCAAATTTAACACCCCTGCTCCCCATTCACACCTAAGACCTTGTAACACTAACAAGTCACATGACACAGGGGAGGAAAAATGGCTAATTGGGCCCAATTTGGAGATTTTCACTTAGGGGTGTACTCACTTTTGTTGCCAGCGGTTTAGACATTAATGGCTGTGTGTTGAGTTATTTTGAGGGGACAGCAAATTTACACTGTTATACAAGCTGTACACTCACTACTTTACATTGTAGCCAAGTGTAATTTCTTCAGTGTTGTCACATGAAAAGATATAATAAAATATTTGCAAGAAATGTGAGGGGTGTACTCACTTTTGTGAGATACTGTACATATATATATATATATATATATATATATATATATATATATATATATATATATATATATAGTTGGTTCAGAAAATGTTCAGAAAATTTACAGCCTCACTGTGTCCATTTGCAGCCTCACTGTGTCCATTTGCATGCCTCACTGTGCCCCGAACTTCAAACTCGGCAGTTAAGGGTTTTTAGATACCCCCTAGCTGCAGCCAAAATTTGTGGTTTCTGGACCCAAAGGGTCCCGAAATGACATTGCTGCAGATGGACACAGTTGACCGACTTTGGGGCCCCGTATCTCGGGGCCATTTAGTGCTAGGAACCCCTGTGGATATGTTGTTGTGCTAGTTCCACTGGGTTCCACTGGGTTTGAAATGGGGTTCCTATCACTAAGTGGCCCCCAGATACGGGGCCCAAAGTCGGTCAACTGTGTCCATGCAGCAATGTCATTTCGGGACCCTTTGGGTCCAGAAACCACAAATTTTGGCTGCAGCTAGGGGGTATCTAGAAACCCTTAACTGCCGAGTTTGAAGTTCGGGGCACAGTGAGGCATGCAAATGGACACAGTGAGGTTGCAAATGGGCATTGTTGACCCTCTTTTCCACTTACAGTAGCTGCGCATTTCTCACCCTAGGCTTATACCCGAGTCAATACGTTTTCCCAGTTTTTTGTGGTGCTTATATTCAGGTCGGCTTATACTCTCATATATATACGGTATAAATATTTTGTTAAATGTTTTGTTGTACCAGTGGGCAAATATATTCTGGCAGAGGAGAAGCGTGTAAATAATGTTTTCACACCTATAACTAAAAAATGCTCTAATCTCTAATGCTTTCAGTGCGTGGGGGGGTAGAGGGGGGGCGCGTGTGGTTTTTACAGGAAGCATGCCAACATAATGCAATCCGATACAAAGTGCAAATTCAAAGGCAGCAGCAAAACTTGTCATATAAGATAGACAGCAATGAGACAAACTGAGAATCAGATAAGAAGTTATCTCTCTAAAACCTGACGATGATATGACAGTGATAAAAGCATGTATACCAATGAATCAATGAACTCCATTTTACAAAAATAACCTGTAAAATCTGAAATAGTTTTTCAAACCTTTTCTTATAAAACACTGTGTTTGGCTAAAGAAGGGTGACTATTTCATAGAAGATCACTATGTGTTCCTTTTTATGTTGTGTTCTTAGGGGTCAATTCACTAAGCTTTACTGCATGCAGTAAGGGTATCATGTTACTCATTTGCATAAATAATTGCATGCGGTAGATAACGATTTTGCAGTAAACAACGGGGGAAAAAAATTGTCTGTAAATATCGCAAAAAATTGTGCGTTTATCTGTTAAATCCAATTCACAAACGAATCAGGAACTAAAAAAGGGTGCAATATTTACCACCACCCTTTTGGTGGTTGTAACCATTGCAGGACCAGTAAGAGGGGCCTATTAAAACCCTCAAAAAGGGGCATTACACTCACGAGAGCCTAATTCAACCCACAGAAAGGGGCCTAATTCCACCCACAGGAAGGGGGTGCAATACTACCCTCAGAGAGGTATCTAAATCCACCCACAGAGGACCCACAGAAAGTTGACACTATTCCACCAGCAGTTAACACACAAAAAAAATGTGGCATTATACATTGCGAGTACACAAGTATTTTTATTTTTTTTATTAAATCAAAAAGGCATGACATGCAGTGCAAATAAAAATGGAAACATTGGCTGAAATTGAACATCAAGAACTTTAATAAAAATAAAAATAACATACATATTTTTTAAAGTAAACGTTTACAAAAGTGCAACAATGGAGTATGTCAACCATGACAATTACTCCAGCTAGAAGTGACCTCTTGAAGTGACCACTGTAATACTTTTGGTTATATACACCATTACTACAAGTTAAACTTTAACAGCTCTAGTAGACCATACATTTATGGAAAAAAAAAACGAATTTTTATGAATGTATGGCATGATGGACTTAGTAAAGGAGCGCAACACAGCTTAACAGCTATTTTCAGGCAACATGTTGTCTTTTCCACAAGAAAAAGACAACATCTTGGATTACCAAGCATCGGAAGCCATTTAAGAAGGTAGCTCAAATTGCAATGCCTCCAAATACAGATTAATGTAAAAAATGTTAAATTAAAAGATTCTTTTTTTGCAAAAGAAACATGTTAAAACGTAAAATATTATAAGGAAATTACCTTAACCAGTTCTGGACCTCCCACCGTACATTTACTGTGCGAAACAACATACCTGTACATTGTGGCTTCTTCCAGGTCTGGGTAGTGCCGGGACAAGGTCATCTACAGCCCAGGATGAACATGCCAAATTGCTACCCCCCAAAGATATATGAGCATTATGTGTCAGTGAAAATCCCCCCCTAAAAAAAAAAATTGAGCACTGATCTGCATGATCACCCCCTAAGCATAAATTTCCCCTCCTCCCAGTACACATTTTCCCCCTGCTAAAATCCTCCCTCCCAGCACAAATCTTTGCCCCCCCATCCCTCCTCCCAGCTCAAATCCTCTCTCTCCCCATATTCCCCCAGCACAATTCCCCACCCACTCCAAATTCCTCCCCTTCCAGCACAAATTTCCCTCCCCAATCCCCCATCCTAGTGCAAATCCCCCTACAGACAAATTTCCCCTCCTAGCACAAATACCCCCAAATCATCCCTACTAGTACAAATCCTCCCCACACACACAAATTTCCCCTCCTAGCCCAAATGCCCCCAATCATACAGGAAATGTTCAGCATTATCAAAGCCATAAAGCCTTACTTCCCTGTCTAAAGAGACAGGAAAAAAGTGGCAAAATTAAATTTTAATAGGTAAGAACAAAGGTAAGCAACGCACTGATGTCACACGCTTCTTGAAACTCAGAAGGACTATGAACTAGCCGGCCGGCTTATGTGATATGAATGTGATTTTAACTTCTCTTTGATGTAAGTGCAACTATTTCTTGTTAAGAATAAAGTTTTTAAGAGTTTTACACAATGGTAAGTCATTTTATATTTTTGAGATTTCCGATGATCACGTCATCTTGATGGTGGATCTCCATGCTTCAAGAGCTTCCTGGATGGAAAAGGCCCTGGCTGGGCTTTGAGCCACAGGTGTTACTGACCTTCCATGACAGGAGGTCCGTGCAAGCTGGTAAGCGAGCACTCTTTACGGTGGAGGTGATAACTTAAAGCGGAGTTCCATCAAAAAGTGGAACTTCCACTTTAAAGACTCCTGACCCCCCTGAGATGCCACTTTTGGCATGTCATATTTTTTTTGGAGGAGGGTAGAGGGTACCTAGTTTTGACAGGTACCCAGCTCCCATTTTCACTCGGACTGCCTAGGCGGCTTGAGCAGAAGTTTTCCTCTCCCCCTCACTCCCTGCAATCTTCTGGGACATGTCATGGGTCCCAGACGATTGCCCGGCCATTCAGAACATGCAGCGCGACTCGCGCATGGGCAGTGGGCACCCAGCTTTGAAGCTGCAAGCTGTCACAGCCGGGAGCCAACACTAGTGTAGCCAGCGACAGGGAGCGGTGGGGGAGAGAGGCGAGGCTTCGGGCGGCGGCATCGCTGGATCCTGGGACAGGTGAGTGTCTGTTTATTAAAAAAAATTACACTTTTTGTAGCAGCTGACTTTAAATAAACACGAAAATGGCTGGAACGCAACTTTTAGGATCTCACACTTTATGGTGATGGATGGTGTGAATATCGTTAAAAGGATTTTGTTTGATCACATTTGGACAATTCATTGTTTTATTACTTTTTTCACTGGTGTTTAGCGCATTTCTATATTACTCATCCCAGTAGAAAGGGAAAGTGGGGGTTGTAACGGAACGTCCCACACTCCACTTGAGTGCTTCCGTCATATACCGCTTCCTCCAGTCTGAATATAGATATTAGATATTATAGCTGCATATTACAACCAATAACTAGGCAGGACTTGTTTGGCTGCAAAGCAGGAACTCTTTATTTGAACAAGAATACAGACTTTTATACACTTGAGAAGGAGGTCCCCCTCCTGATAATATTACCCTAACAATACAAACTGTAGCCAGAAACATAAACTAACATGAGCTGATTAACGAGTCATTTAACCAGCTTAGGTGACTCAGATGTCTGACCTTTCAGGTCAGACTTGTCGCCTCCTAGCTCAGAAGATACAATACACATTATCATGAGTATAAACACAGAACTCCTTCAGACAATAGCAGACCTACCTACAATAAACACATTAGGGCAGTGGCCCCAGACAGGTGGCTTACTGATGACGTCAGCATCTGCTATGAGTCCCAAACTGGCAGATACTATCATGGCCTTTTTAATAATGTCCTCTTGCATTACATAGCAGAACATCTTCCTAAATGCTTGTAGCTCCTTCATATACCAGGGCCCATAATCGGTAGGCAAGAGGCTAGCATTCAGTCTCCTTCAAAAGCCTCTGTCCCGGGTGAGTCTATCACAATGCATACTAGCTAATTATGCCTTTGTCTTGCAGGGCTTTTTTTCTGAGGTTTACAGCCACTTAAAGAGGAAGTAAACCCTCTTTTACAACTTTAGCTTACAGGTAAGCCTATATTAAGGCTTACCTGTAGCTAACAGGGATATCTCCTAAACCTGCACGGTTTAGGAGATATGCCTGTATTTGCATGTGCCGACGTCATGCGGCACATGCGCACTAGCGACAACTGAAGCATCGGCGCTATATGCCGATGCTTCAGTTGTTATATGCTGCTCTCGTGCGCATGCGCGTGACGTCATCGCGGCTCCGGCAAATCACAGCGCCGGAGCCGCGATACCCGGAAGTCACTCCGGGAGAAGATGTCGGCGGTCGGAGGGGGAGAAGAGGACCGATGCCGAGGCTTCGATTTCAGGTAAGTGATGCATAATTAGCTAGTATGCTATGCATACTAGCTAATTATGCCTTTGTCTTGCAGGTTTTTTTCAAGAGGGTTTACTTCCTCTTTAAGTATTGTGAAGCATATGTCCTTTGGAGCACGGCAAGACTGACAATACTACTGGGAATTGCGGAATTGTTCCAGTGGTGATATCACTGCTCCTTGAATATGAAGTATATGAAGTATATATTATAGGGAGAAAAGAAAGGAAAATACTGCACCACCACATTCAATAAATGAGCTGCTGACACTACAATTAGACAAATTGTGAAAAGAAATTAGTAAGGATTTAAGTGCAGCACTAGGTAACTAGTAATATATGTAATACTGCAAACATATAAGTGATACTGCACAATTAAACATACATTAATTACATTGCCTACAAAGCAAGACTAGTATGCAAAATAGTGAGACAACATATACATAAACAATGTATGCGTCAAGTGACACTTAAGCCTCATACACACGATCGGATTTTCCGCAGACAAAACCGTGGACTTTTGTCCGAAACTTGTCTTGCATACAAACGGCACACAATTGTCGGCCAACGAACACGAACGTAGTGATGTACTACGTGGTTTATCAGCTCTTTAGCACCACCCTTTGGGCTCCTTCTGCTAATTTCGTGTTAGTAGAAGTTTGGTGAGTGTTGATTCGTGCTTTTCATTTCGCACTTTTCGGTTCGCGCTTTTCAGTTTGTTTCTGTACGGCCGTTCGTCAACCAGACATGTTGCGGAACCGGAGGAGATAATATGTTATTTATTATTGGCCTTGGAGTTATTGCTTTGACCCAAGTCCAGTCCAGGAACAGGAAGAGGAGGATTTCTTGGACCAAAAATTGGTTGCTTTATTAATGGTGACCAATTATGTTATATGCTTTTGCTGCGGGAGCTCCAGGAGAATAATCCGGATGTTTTTCGGAATTATCTCCGGATGACGGACCCCTGCTTTCACCAACTCTTGGCATTGTTGACCCCCTATATTAAGAAGCAGGACACATGCATGAGGCTTTTATTTTATTTTTTGGCTGAATAATGATTTGATTCAGTATATTTTCTATATTTTTGGATGCATAGAATGCACTTTTTGGTTAAGTTCTATTGGCAGAAAGCATGTCTAATTGTATTTGTTTTCTTTTTTAATGCACAATAAAAAAATTGTGGAGAATAATACTTGGCTATGTGTTTTACTTCAAATAATAGTTTTGGAGTAGGCAGTTACATTTAAAAAAATACAATGTAAAATTCACAAGGGACACCAACATAGTTGTATCTTTGATCTTAAAAACTATGGGATAATGGTGTTGTGGTAACTTGCACCAAAAAAAAATAACAAGCATAATAATATTATTCTTAAATTCAGCAGAAAAATAAAGCCTTTGAAAAGCAGTTTGCAATAACTCCATCAGTATTACCAGCAAAGCAGCTTCATTATTATCTCATTAAAGAAGAAGAGAATATGCGCTGCATTTCGAGATTTCATAATTTGCCACATCACGAATGTTAATTCTCCATTACGAACGCTAGGTTACAAGACCGACTGCCTCTGTCTCGTCCTTGCTTCCGAGCATGCCTGTTTGTACTTTGGACTTTTGTCCGGCGGTCTTGTGTACACACGCTCGGAAAATCTGACAACAGATATTTGTCAGCGGAAAATTTTAAAGCCTGCCATCCAACATTTGTCCGTGGAAAATCGGACAACAATTGTCAGATGGAGTGTAAAATAGGTTGGATTTTCCAGCCTGTCATCACACATTTCCCAGCGGAAAATCTGATCATGTGTATGAGGCTTTAGATGAGTCCAAAGTGAAAAAGTAATTTTTCATACGGTGCAAAATAGGTGGATATTCGGACTTCCAGCCAAGTACGACCGTCAGAGGTGTGTGCTCAATTCAGCAAGGAAACAATATTCACCATCAAATGTGCTACCACCACCAGTGAAGGTAATAGGGTACTCTTACCAAATGGTGTGGGCTACCTGCCAGCAGCAGAGAGCCAAACAAGCAAAACTGATGGGGTCTTTAACATCACAGGAACCAGCATGTGGATTGTACAGCAGATGATGTCTTGGTAGACGAAACGTTGGGACGTACCGCGCGGGCTCCACAACACTGCGTTCTTCTCCTTGTGAACACATTATACAAAGGCCTGTTTTTATATACATTGATGTAAGTGCAATACTTTATTTAAAAAAATTTTAACCAAGGATTTTATGCTACGCGGCGATCTTTTTTTCCTGTATGACTCCTTCCTGTTGACTGGTGGAGCCAATGAATCTCTATACGCTGAGCTTGGATCGTTATGCTTTCTTGATGTTGGTCCCTGAAAGTTTGATTGTCTAATCCGCTCTGCTGTACAATCCACATGCTGGTTCCTGTGATGTTAAAGACCCCATCAGTTTTGCTCGTTTGGCTCTGCTGGCAGGTAGCCCACACCATTTGGTACGAGTACCCTATAGCCTTCACTGGTGGTGGTAGCACATTTGATGGTTAATATTGTTTCCTTGCTGAATTGAGCACACACCTCTGATGGTCGTCCTTGGCTGGAAGTCCGAATATCCACCTATTATGCACCGTTTGGAAAAAAAAATGTTTGGACTCATCTAAGTGTTTCTTGACGTAGTTTAAAGTGGTTGTAAACCCTTACAGACCATATTGACCTACAGGTAAGCCTAAATTAAGGCTTACCTGTAGGTCCAAGAAATATTTCCTTAACCTACATGGTTAAGGAGATATTTTACAAAACAAGGGCACCGCTGTCTATGGCGTAGACAGCGGTGCAGGTGACATGCCGTCACTTATGGCTCCCGCGTGCATGCGCCGGAGTGACGTCATCTCTGCTCCGGCCACTCACATCGCTGGAGCAAAGATACCCAGAAATAAGATGGACGCTCCATGGAAGAGGGGACAGCGGTGACATTGCTGGCTCCTGTGTCAGGTAAGTGACACATAATGGGCTACTATACGATGCATAGTAGTCCATTATGCTTTACCTTTGCAGGGAAACAAAGAGGAAGTAAACCCATCAGGGTTTCTTCCTCTTTAATGGACATTTAGGTTCTCAGTATGTTTATGTATATTTTGAATACTAGTCTTTGCAGGCAATGTAATTAATGTATGTTTAATTGTGCACTGTCACTTATATGTTTGCATTATTACATATATCACTAGTTACCTAGCGCTGCACTTGAATCCTTACTATATTATAGGAAAGACTTTACTGCTCTCGTTACACAACAGGGTGATCATTATTGTCCATTATTATTGCGGCATCTTAAAGTATATATCTTTAGTATCTTAAAGCTAATTTTAAAGTATGTTATACATTACATACAGAAGGCCATATCCCATAAGGATTTCAATTTACTGTATTCAGTGTGATTGATGTGGTTGCTTTGTTCCTTTTTTTGTGTAGTCACACCACAGTATCATCTCTACTGACTCTTATTCACAATGCCATTCTGCAATTTTTACAGGAAGCACAATATAGAGGGTGCCATAGTTACACTACTTATTAAAGTGGAAGTAAACCCAAAAGAAAACGTGTATTACAGTATATTGCAGTTTACCAGTAATTAGATGCAATGGCTGTTTTTGTTTCCTTTTTTAGCCTTTTTTAATTTATTTTCATCTAGTGATCCAGCCAGTAAGACGTAAGGAAGTGCAGTTACAGGCATGAAACAGACTATTTACTGTAACACTGACAGGGGTGATTAAAATAATCAGCTTTTATTTATTTATGTCACTGGCCAGAGCAACAGGTGAAATCAGAGGGGAAAAACATCCACAGAATGATTGGTATTCTGCAATATAATAAATTTTTGCTTTTGAGTTTATTGCCATTTAAATGTCCTCTTCCTTGCAAGGAAATATGTATTGTTGTAAAGAGATACAGCTAATTACAGCAACAAATGGGGGCATTTTAATTTCTGTAGCAGCACATTAGTCCAAGGGGAGAGGTACCTCTGGGCCCAATATGCACTGCTTCAAGATTTACCATTGTTAGTTGTTTACTGCTTTTATACACTAATACAGTTGCCTTTTAAAGCAGAGGTCCGCTCTCCATTGCAGAAATTCAAAGCCAGCAGCTACACATACTGCAGCTGCTGGCTTTTAATAATAGGACACTTACCTGTCCTGGAGTCCAGCGATGTCGGCACCGCAACTGATGTTTCCATCAGCTGTCGGGTGCATGCTGCCGCCATTGCGGGTAAGGGAACCCAGCAATGTAGCCTTACGGCTCCGCTCCTCTCTCCTACTAGCCTGGCGGCAGGGGGAGGGAGCCAAGTGATGATGTCAACAGCCATGGCTGTGGCTCCCGAAAGTGGGAATAGGATACCTGTCAAAGACAGGTATCCGCTCCCCCCTGGAAGGTGCAAAATGTGGCACCGGAGGGGAGGGGAGGAGACAAGTGAGCAGAAGTTCCACTTTTGGGTGAAACTCCGCTTTAATGCACTAGGTCTATATCCCCTATCTTGCATTGTGATCATTGCTACAGTTGCTGTATACTCTTGACCACTAGGGGGAGCAGGACCAAGGGTTTTCATGGATGATTCCCTATGCTTGAGTTGACTTCAAACTTTTAAATAGCCATTTACGTACAGTACATAACAGTGCTCATGTACCTATTGTTTGTGGGCATTATAATTCCTGGTCTTTAGTATAAAGAAATGTATTAGGAAAACTTTCCTAAGACTGGGCCTTCATTTCTTCTCAAAACAATCTCAACTTTTTGTGGCACAGATTTCACACTCCACAAAGATTTATTTGAGATTCTGCTCCATGGTTGTGTCCTGAGAATAGACTAGTACAACTGTTTATTTTATCTCTTGAAAGTCTTTGTGAAATATTTATTGATTAAGAGCATAAAAAACAACCAACATGTTTTGGGGAAAAAAAAGTCTCCCCCTTTTTTACAGCTTGAGCAATGGATGCTTTTAGAATCATGATGAAATACGCTAGAGCAAGGGCCCCCAAACCCCTGGGCAGTAGCGTGAGCCAGCACAACCTGCACTGCCACCCTCCCACCACCAGAGTGGGTGACTGCTCCCCTTTTCCCATCATCACTACTCCCATTCCTTTCTGTGGTTACATTACTGAGACAATGAGCTATGGAGAGGAAGGGGGATAAAAAGGAGAAAGAAGGGATGAGAGCCAGGCTGGGGTCATAGAGTCCTGGTGAGCCCTGTACACTGCTATTGCAGCCCCCCCCCCCCCCCCCCCCCCACCAGAGTTGACAGGCTGCACACACAAACACGGAGGTGACAGGCTGGAAATCTCTCCCCTCCCCATTCCCGGTCCGTGGAAGGGTTGGCCCATGCTAGGCCAGTCCCTGGTGTTGGGGAGGCTGGGGACTGCTGCACTTGAAGAGCTACATTAAGGCTTGATAACAATTCGCTGCATGTCTACAAATGTGTTTGATGTATTTTTGATTCTATTAACTTCTAAACTTTCCAAAAAGATCTTTGAGTAATACAGTCATTTGTATTAGGTGCTCCTCAGCACACATGCAAGAGTTTATTAGACATGTGCACGTTTCCGAAAAAAAATCGTTTTTTTTTTCGTTTCGTTTTTTTCGTTTCCGTTGATTCGTAACGATTCGTACATTCGTAAGTCGTCGGTGTTCGTATTCGTAACGATTCGTACATTCGTAAGAGTTATTTTTTCGTTGATTCGTTTTTTCGAACGCATTCGTATTTATTCATACATTCGTAACATTCGTAGATTCGTAATCGGAGCATAATTCATAATTTTATGTAATGTGTATGCAAACCAACGAAAATAACGAAAAAAAACGAAACGAATTGCACATGTCTAGAGTTTATCGTCTGCTGAGCAATCCCTTTGTTATGGTCATATAGGTAGCACCCTAGGACTACAACAAAGTCCAGATGCACAATACTTTCACGGCAGATCCACTTCCTTGAAGGAAAATACATTTCACTGTCTGTCTATTAGAACCAGCTCTCACTTTTATTGTTTTTTCTCACACACATGAGACACCTGCTATGTGGTGACATGATTGCACCATGCAACTACTGCTACTTTGTCAACTGCATGAGCTCATTGTCATGACCATGGAACCAGTGTGAGACAACTTTTGCTTTGTCTTTGCAACTGTCTAGTTTTGGTGAGACTGTGCCCACTGCATCCTCAGATGTCAGTTCTTGGCTGACGGGAGTGGAACCCAACTTGGTCCTCTGCTATTGTGGCCCATCTATCTCAATGTTTCCCATGTTGTGTATTCTAGTCTAGAATACATTCTGCTCACCACAGTTGTTAAGATTTGACATCTGAGTAGCCCTAAGGTCATCTCACAGCAGTCCCACCATCCTTCTCTGAATCCTGAGATCAGGAGAATCCTGTACATTACAAGAGTCCTCTTTAAAGTTTATATTTTATACAACATACAGCTCCATAAAAGCAAGGCACTAATGCTGGTGTGTTTCAACTGGAAAGGCCTTAATTATAGCTTATTATAAGCTATGATTAAAGAGGACCTCATCCATCCCAATTGTAGAAAAAGACAACCTAAAACCCAAATAGGCACACTTATCTACCTCCATGCTGCCTCTCCTTCTACTTTTGTCTTTTTTATGGTGCCTCTCTGCTGTCTTTGCCCTTGCCCGCCATTTTGAAAATGATGGGGTCCACTTGCAATACAATATAGTCCTTATGCACGTGCATGGAATGGAGTGGATGACAACATGTGGGTTGTCTTGCACATGCACTATAAAATATTCCATTAATCTGTGTGAAAAAAAAAAAAGACCCCCGAGATTTAATGTTTTAGGTAAATGTATTGTTGTACGGAGCATGAGCAAGATGAGCCACAAGATTTCAAGAACTCCATATCATGTGTGTGCAGTGTAACAATACTGCAAGATCTGTACCTTATTTTTCGGTGTACACATACTGTACTTGTACACATACACATAGCATGTATATAGCAAAAATTACACCCCAAAACACATTCTGCTACTCCTCCTGAGTATGGCTATACCACATGTGTGAGGCTTTTACACAGCTTGGCCATATACAGAGGCCCAACATTGGAGTAGTACCTTCAGGCGTTCAAGGAGCATAAATTACACATCTCATTTCATTCCTACCTATCACACTTTTGAAGGTCCTGGAGCACCAGGACAATGGAATTACCCAACAAATGACACCATTTTGGAAAGCAAACACCCCAATGTGTATTCTATGAGGCATGGGCTGCAAATAGGTACTCGGGTATTCTGATGGGCTGGAGACAGGTACTCGGTTACTCCGATGGGCTAGTGACAGGTACTCGGGTACACCGATGGGCTGGTGACGGGTACACCGATGGGCTGGTGACAGGTATTTGGATGGACTGTGACAGGTATTCTGGTACTCAGATGAACTGTGACAGGTACTAGGGCACTCAGATGAACTGTGACAGGTACTCAGATGGACTGTGGCAGGTACTTGGGTACACAGATGGACTTGGACAGGTACTCGGGTACTCAAATGAACTGTGACAGGTACTCAGGTACTCAGATGGTGAGTGACAGGTACTCAGGTATTCGGGTACTCAGATGAACTGTGACAGGTACTCAGGTACACAGATGGGCTGTGACAGGTACTCAGGTACTCAGATGGACTGTGACAGGTACTCATATGGACTGTGACAGGTCCTCAGGTATTCGGGTACTCAGATGGGATGTGACAGGTACTCAGGGACTCAGGTGGGCTGGGACAGGTACGGTTTGTTGATATTCTGTGACCGGCTGTGATTGGACAGGTAGAGACAGGTCCCGGTGGGTGAAAGGGTAGAGGAGATTAGTGATCCTCATCCAAGGGTCCCTAATAACATATGCTAGACATGTGCATTTGTTTTTGTTCGAATGCATTTTTTTAACAAACGATAACGAACGTGCAGAATCCGAAAACCAAAAGATTTGACAAAAACAAATGCTTTATTTTTCGTTGCGTCAACAGTTCGATATAGATAGGAGAATCGACATGACGCTGACAATAGTGATCTGTGTCCATCGAACCTGTGGTCGAATGTGCCTAACTTTAGCTCTATTAGTTCAAGATTATTCTACATAGAGAGAAAAGATTCGACATAGAGAGAAAAGATTCAACATTATAGAGACAATAGCAAAAAAGGTTGAATGTGCCTAACCTAACTCTATTAGTCCAAGATTATTCTACATAGAGAGAAAAGATTTGACATGAAGATTCAACGAAGCAGTCACCGCGAGCAGACATTTATGGTCAAATGCTCCGCCCATAGGCTATGGAAGAATTCTAATGTTGGTTGACTAGTAATAATAATTAATAAATATAATTATTATTAGTGTCATACAACATATTCTACTATAGCTTGTAAGCGGAACATTTGACCATAAGCCTTCAATGACAGATTCGACCTTAATTATTTCGGATTTTCGGACGAATGCATTTTTTTAACGAAACTAAATAAATTAAAACAAATTTAGGGAGTAACTAAATAAATGTATTTTTCGTACAAAAACAAAATTCCGAAACAAAATATTTCAGTGTGCACATGTCTAATATATGCAGGGAGATCAAGGGGACAATAATGTTTCACCAAAGCCAGGGTCCCTTTAACCATCTGTTTTTGGAAAATCCCAGATGAATGCAGAGAGAGAAAACCAGACAACTGCATGCAGATAGTATCTTTGTCTCTTTAATAAGTACTGATTTGAACAAAGTAAAAGTATAGATACAAACATGACATGTATACAATGGTTGGCTAAACAGCAAAGTATCGAGGTTGACAAGTACTATCCAAAATGTAACACTTAATATGTACAGAACTTGATATGTACAGTTTTGAGGAAAAACGGGAAAGGGGAGACATGACTGAAATATTTAAATACATAAAGGGGTAAATGAGGTTAAAGAGGAAGTAAACCCTGATGGATTTTACTTCCTCTTTATTTCCCTGCAAAGGTAAAGCATAATAGGCTAGTATGCATCCCATACTAGCCCATTATGTGTCACTTACCTGAAAACGAAGCATGCAATGTCACCGATGACCCCGCTGGCTGGAAGCGTCCATCTTCACCCCTCTTCCTTCCGGGGCCACGAACTCTGGCTCTGTGACTGGTTGGAGTCACGTGACGTCATTCCCACCAGTCGCGGCATGATCCCTTTAGAAACGGCACAATCATGCCCTTTCTAAAGTGCGCATGCACCGATGATGTTGATGCACACGTACATTGTAAATATCTCCTAAACCATGCACCTACAGGTAAGTATTAATATAGACCTACCTGTAGGTAAAAGTGGTTGTATAGAGTTTACAACCACTTTAAGGAGGGCAGTATTTTCAAAAAGAAGCCAAGATCAAGAACTCGTGGACATGACCTCAAACTAGCAAAAGGGAAGTACAAAATTAAACTTGGAAAGTATTATTTTACTCTCTTTTTTGGTCTGCGGGGGCCATACCGAAAAACTGCAGATAAATGCAGTTTGCCAACTACATGCAGATAGTATCTTTGTCTCTGATTTGAACAAAGTACAAATATAGATGCAAACTGTACAAATTGACATGTATATAATGGTTGGCTAATTAGCAATGTATAAAAGTTGACAAGTACAATCCAAAAAAATGTGATACATAAAGGTACCAGGACAATGATAACATAAAATAAAGACACAACTGTCTTCCAGCATGTCTCTTGTAATTTTAAAAAATATTTTTTTTAAATAAAAAGGGAGGATGGCAAGCATTTAGTTGACAAACAAAGGTATACTCAGCCCCACTACGCTTAAAGTGGAGTTGCACCCAAAAAAAATTAAAATCATTAATGTTCCTAAAAAAAACAAAAAAAAAACATTTAGAATTTTTTTTTAACTCACCTCTAAATGGCTGTTGCTAGGGGGTCCCTCGTAGTCTGCCTCCTTCAGTGCCTGGGCTGGTGACATCACTTCACCTTGGCGCAGGATGGGCTCAACTCTGCTCCCTCCCTCTTGTCAATCATCTGGGACACGTAACAGGTCCCAGATGATTGCGCGGCCACTCACGGCGCGCAGCGCCGCTCGCGCATGCGCAGTGGGTGCCCGGCTGTGAAGCCACAGCCGGGCGCCCACAGTTACAGTGATCCCCCGCATCGCTGGACCCTGGGACAGTTAAGTGTCCGATTATTAAAAGTCAGCAGCTGCAGTATTTGTAGCTGCTGACTTTAATTTTTTTTTTTTTTTTTTTAAATGGCAAAACCACTTAAGTAAATTATCCTCTGAATTTTAATGTTTCAAAAAAGATCAGCCAAGAAATCCATATATTTCAAAATTGCTCAGTTTTATCCCTATTTTGAGTAACTATTCCGTTTGCATAATTGAATTCAAAGCCTCAAACCACTCCACCAAGGTTGGAATTACTTGTGACTTCAAGTTGCTGCTATGCTGTACTGCTTCTGGGGTATTGAGGTACTTTGCACGATAACATTCATTATACATTTTTAAAATGTAAATCCATAGTCATTTGATGGGTAGGCAGCTCCACTAAATGTGAATATAAGTGCCTTAGGCTGCTTTCACACCTGAGCGGTGCGGGGCGGCGACGGTAAAGCAGCGCTATATTTAGCGCTGCTTACCATCGCTTTACCCGCGGTATGCGGCCGCTAGCGGGGTGGTTTTAACCCCCGCTAGCGGCCGCAAAAGGGTTAAAAACCTCCGCAAACCGCCGCTGCAGCGGCGGTTTGCGGGCGGTATCCCCGCGGTTTCCCATTGATTTCAATGGGAACGAGCGGTATAGGAGCGGTAAATACACCGCTCCTACACCGCTCCAAAGATGCTGCTAGCAGGACTTTTTTTACCGTCCTGCTAGCGCACCGCTCCAGTGTGAAAGCCCGCCGGCTTTCACACTGGAGTGAATGGGGCCGGTTTTTTCAGGCGGTGTACAGGCGCTATTTTTAGCGCTGTACCGCCTGAAAACCGCCCCAGTGTGAAAGGGGCCTTAATGTTGGAGGCAATGGCAGCAGAAACTAGATAAAGTAGGGAAAGGGCTGGGCCTTTTGGCCAATACCGGGGCAATTTTTGTTACCAGGCCACAAGGCCTAGACATTGGCATTTTATTATGTATTATAATTAATATTTATTTACAATTTTTTCATGTTTGTCACAGCACTTATATATATTGTATGTGTCTTTTTCCTTTACTCAATGATGGTAGGATGTGGGTCTTCAGGCCAACTCTGAAGTCTATGCAGAGGATGTGCATCCATCAGGTTGCTTCCTTCCCTGCCTTGGGTGTGTCTCTCTCTAGGAGAGCACCTCACCCAGTTCTCATTGGTTGACTTTGACTGATCATAAGATGCAAGGTCTACTGGGTGTTTTGGCTAGATGGGCCTGAGTATGCCTTGCCCCCTTTCAGGAGTCTTGCAGCCCCAGGGGGGGGGGGGGGGGGGGGGGGGAGAGGTCATTCGTCTTTGGGAGGGGACCAAAGGCACACCCTAGTGCACATTTTTGTGTGTGTTCACATGCACTTTTTTGGTTATTGTGCAGGGCAGGCTAAAAAAAAAATAATAATAATTTTTGACCATCAGGGGGAAATAGTACCATCTTGTTAATATTCTATAATTATGCTCTTGTGCTTTACAAGAGATAGAAAGAGAGTGAGTAAAGAAGAACACTTTTTGACATTCCTCTGTTGAGAAATGCTTATCACATCTATCTGTCTCCCACTGAGTTTGAAAAGGTAATGAGGTGGCAGATTTACTGCTCAAGAGAACTGTACAGTATACATTGCAGAGCAGACAGATAGTATCTTTGATGGATACTGAAAACTGAACCCTATGCATGGTGGTCACATTGTTGATTGCTAATACACCGAAGCTTTCTGGAGAGATCTTCAGGAACACTCATGTGTTTGCATAAATAGACTCTTCTTCGAAAGCAACAGGCCCCCCTTCAAAATTGGAATACAAGTTCTCGGGTTCAGTACTGCACTGTATTTCCTACCAAGATAAAAAGAAAAAAAATTTATAAATATACCCTTCACAAATTCAAAGCAAATGGTGAGTGGTGGGTGAGTGGTGAGTTCCTCTTGTAGAGTATTGTACAGTATTGAGCCTTTTATCCTTAGTGATGGGTGAAGCACTGTGTTTGTGAGTGATTTTAAATTATGAACATATTCTTTTAAATAGTGTTGCACTATGATCCCCCTACATGCCTTGACTGTTTATGAAGGTAATATAATTAAATTAGTTGAACTCAATTCACAAGACACAATTTTGTTGGCATCATCCCTAAAACTGATATAAAGTGAACCTCTAGAGGTGGGACTTTACAGGCAACCATAATAAGCATAATATGCGAAAAATAAATTTTATATAAATTTATAGTACAAAAGACATAAATTGTTACCAAAACACATATACAAATTTCCAAGTAAAAACAACATAGAGTGGAATTTCATACAGTTAAACAATAGGTTGATACAGATGCCAAGTGATGATGTAAGTGTACTATATACTTGGCATCTGTATCAACCTATTGTTTAACTGTATGAAATTCCACTCTATGTTGAGTTTGGTATTGAATTATATACATGATTATTATGTAATCAGCATGTTTTGATATCCTGTAGATGGTGATTATAATTCCCTGAGGAAGATAGGCATATTATCAGCCGTTTGGAAACGCGTTGGAATTCTTCACCTACTCCTATATATATATATCATCTTGAAAAATCGGTCTTGTTTTTACTTGGAAATTTGTATATGTGTTTTGGTAACAATTTATGTCTTTTGTACAATAAATTTATATAAAATTTATTTTTCGCATATTATGCTTATTATGGTTGCCTGTAAAGTCCCACCTCTAGAGGTTCACTTTATATATGAAGGTAATATAAGCCAAAGCCTTTGGAGGAAGGAAACTAGTGGCAGATTTAATAACAGGACCTGTATGACCAGCCTATTCAGTTAACTGGTCATCTCCATTTGATGAGTCTATTTCTACTGGGGTTACATCTGTGGATACACATCTTTGTTGTTGTACTCCTGGGGGTAAAATCCCTTGGAGACTTGACAGCACAGTAAAATTATGTGCACAATATATGGATTGTATTTGCTATACATTTGCACTTATTGCATTTTGAATTTTTTTGCACATATTATTTTAACAATTATTTTTTTTAAATGCATTTATTCTTATTATTTACTATTGTTTTAAGTTGGTTCACACTGAATAAAATGAAATAAGCTTGTTAAAAATGAAAGCGGTGTTCCACTGGTTTTTGAGTGTATTAAAAGTCAGCAGCTACAAAAAGTATAGCTGCTGACTTTTAATAAACAGACACTCACCTGTCCCATGGTCCAGTGATGCGGCTGTCCAAAGCCTCCGTTCTCTCCCCCTCCCCTTCACGGGGCCGACATTGTGAGTGGGGGTGCCCGGCTGTGACAGTTTTTGGCTTCACAGCCGGGCACACACTGTGCATGCGTGAGCCGCGCTGCGCTCTGTCAATGGCCAGGCAATAATCTGGGACCCGTCACATGTCCTAGAACATTGCCGGGAGGGAGGGGCCGCCTAGGAATTACCTAGGTGGTCAGAAGTTGGAAGGAGGGAGTGGGACAGGAAGTCCCACTCCACACCCGGTACCCAGCCCCCCCCCCCCCCCCCCCCCCCCCAGCCAACCCCCCCCCCCCCCCCCCCCCCCCCCCCCCCCCCCCCCCCCCCCCCCCCCCCCCCCCCCCCCCCCCCCCCCCCCCCCCCCCCCCCCCCCCCCCCCCCCCCCCCCCCCCCCGCCCCCAACAACCCCCCCCCCCCCCCCCCCCCCCCCCCCCTCCACCCCCCAAAAACCCCCCACCCCCCCCAACCCCCCCCCAACCCCCCCCCCACCCCCCCCCCCCCCCCCCCCCCCCCCCCCCCCCCCCCCCGCCCCCCCACCCCCCCCCCATACCCCCCCCCTACCCCCCCCCGCCCCGATGCCCCCCACCCCCCCCCCCCATGCCAACTGTGGCATGTCAGGGGGCAAGGAGTACTTAAAGCGGAAGTTCCACTTTTGGGTGGAACTCCGCTTTAAGTACTAAAGCAATATGCCTAGAAGGCATTTCTAAACATCCATTAATGCAAGCTTTTTTCTTTTTTTACATTAACAACAATAAATGTACCTCTTTAGCATTGTTGGCAAATTCTGTGTTTTCATACAAGAGGTCTGGTTGGTGTTCATACTGGTCATCTGTAGTAATGTGATTCTTGGATTTATTTTCTTCCTCAGTGTTCTTGGTCCTAAGAGTTTAACAATATACAAATGAATTGTGTGTGTAACATGTCGGAACATTTGATGTGTGTGTGTATAAATATATATATATATACATAGTAGGTGAGGTTGAAAAAAGTCCATCAAGTCCAACCTATGTGTGTGGTGTGTGATTATATGTCATTCACATATATATATATATATATATAGATATATATAAATATATATATCTATATATATATATTGAATTAAACTTTAGGAATCTCAAAAGAACATGCAAGAAACCTTTCAAAAGACATGGCAACGTTGGCATATGTTCATGTATTCTGAAGAAGGCAAGAGATGGTTTGCCGGAGTGGAGTGAGAAAAGTGTTGACTTGGGCAACTCTCTTTACATTTCTATCTCTGTGGACACAGTATGATTGCCTTGGTTCCCTGGTGGCCCCCCATTTCATTTTGGCCACCCCCTCATTTTTTCTTTTTTTCTTTACTTACCTCCCTTCTACTACATTTGAACAAAATTGTAATCTTTTCCACACAAACCCAGTAGAGGACTCTCTGCCCCCCTTGTGTCCCACATTTTTGCCCTCAACTCTGAGGACTATCAACCCTAGATTCCCATTTCCTTAGTTTGTTCCTCCTTATCCTCTCCTTTGGTCATTTGTTTCTTCTAGTTTTTGTTGTTTAATCCACAATTAGAATTTTATGAAATGGTCCTATCCAGTGGACAGATATTCTCTTTCGTAGTATGGATGTATAAAAGCAGCAAGTTGTCTGTGTTATTATAGATTACTCTACAAACAACATGATAGACCAAAGAATATCTATAGAATGTCTCTGTAATCAGACAATGCTAAATATTCCTCCATGGCTGATAATATTTTTTGGTCTCTCAGTTTTCTGTGACCTTATTGAATTCTATCAATAAAATAAATAAAAATAAAAAACTTTAGGAACAATTTGTTATTCTTGTTTGTAGACCAATCTGGTCAACTCTGTTTATAACTTTTGTACACATGCCTCCTAACCATATGTTGAAGGCATATGTTGAAAGACATATTTCTATCCCTCTGACTTTGGAAGCATTTCATCAACTCGGTAAAATGTGTAACAAGATATTTAATCTTGTTTCTATCACAATCCTTATCTTTAGACCAACCGCTTCCCGACCGCCTCCTGCACATTTACGTCGGCAGAATGGCACAGCTAGGCAAAAGCACGTACAGGTACGTCCCCTTTAATTGCCCAGCTGTGGGGTCACGCGCGCCGGCGTGCTCGCGACCCGGTCGGGAGCTCCGTGACCGCAGCCGCGGGACCAGTGGACCCGATCGCCACTGGTGTCCCGCGATCGGGTCAAAGAGCTGAAGAACGGGGAGAGGTCTGTGTAAACAAACCTCTCCCCATGCTTCCTACACTGCCTGTTACTGATCGGCTGTTCCCTGTCATCGGGAAAGCCGATCAGTGATGTCAGACGTCAGCCACGCCCCCTACTGTAAAAAAAAACACACACACGTCACACTAACTCCTCCCCGCCCCCTAGTGGTTAACTCCTTTACTGCCACTGTCATTTACATAGGAATCAGTGCATTTAAATAGCACTGATTTCTGTATAAATGACAATGGTCCCAAAAGTGTGTCAAAAATGTCCGATGTGTCCGCCATAAAAATGCTATAAAACTATCCCCTATTTTGTAAACGCTATAACTTTTGAGCAAACCAATCAATAATCGCTAATTGCGATTTTTTTTACCAAAAATATGTAGAAGAATACGTATCGGCCTAAACTGAGGAAAAAGTTTTTTTGGGGATATTTATTATAGCAAAAAGTAAAAAATATTGCATTTTTTTCAAAATTGTCGCTCTATTTTTGTTTATAGCGCAAAAAATTTAAACCGCAGGGGCGATCAAAAGAAAGCTCTATTTGTGGGAAAAAAAGGACACCAATTTTGTTTGGGAGCCACGTCGCACGACCGCGCAATTGTCAGTTAAAGCAACGCAGTGCCGAATCGCAAAAAGGAGCCTGGTCCTTTGGCTGCAAATTGGTCCGGGGCTGAAGTGGTTAAACCAATTAAAAAACTAAAATAATTACTATTTGTCAGCTTTAGAGTCCATTCACACAGTGGCAACACGACTTCCAGCGTGACTTTGGGAGGCAACTTGGACACGACTTGAGGTTGGGGCGACTTCAAGTCGGATCCAAATTTGCCCCTGTGTGAATGGACTCTTAGTTCATCGGTATATACTTTGTAAAATTACAAACGGTGTAACCCCATTACTTTAAGACAGATGTTTCTTTGAGGTAGCTTCTGATTGGTTAAAGCAGTTTCTTTGCCAAATAAAAATGGAAGTCCCACCTATAATAATATCTCACCTGCTACGCAACAGAAGCTTCAGTGTTACAGCAACCAACAAGAGGGCAGCAATCCCGACTACACCAGCAATCACAAAATACATTGTATTATCCGCTACAATAAAATATACATTTGCAGTTATTGATTTAAATAGGAATTACACATTATATATTCTACTGAAATCTAAATACAAAAATACTAGTCATTGAAGCAGAACTAAAGGCAGATTAAAAAAGAAAAGATAAAAAAAATAGCAATTCAAACATTGTTCATTTAAAAGAAAACACTAAGTGGGAGAATTTATAAAAAATGTACTTGCCTGTGCGAATATCTCAACATTCATGCAAGTATAGCGAATAATTCCTGCAATACTTGTAACATGCATGTAATAGTTTCCTTATTGCCTTCCCATGGGCAAATGTAACACCCCTAGCATTAGTAGCAAGAGGAACATCCACATATGCAACAAAAATAATAATTTGAAGGGGCGAATGCGTGGGGCTCTGGAAGATGGATGCTTAGTAACAGAGCTCCGTCCCACTCCGGACATTTGATGCTCCCCATAGCCAGAGACATTGGCTAAAATCACCCCAGCATGGAAGCCTAAAGGTAGGCATACCCTCCAGACCACATATATGTCCAGGGGGACGACCCGGTGCAGGGTGCAGGCACAATTTCATTCCAAGCTGGCGGCGGAGCAGCCGCTACATGAGGCAACCCATCCAGGAATCCCTGCCTACTCAGCCTGGCGGGACTCACAGCGAGGAGAGGTATGTACAGCACCTCCCAACACCACACCACCCAGGGTCCCAACCTCACCAGCTTCCATGGAGTCATTCAAACCCTAGATGAGCTCCTCGTGTCTCCTATGACTGCCACCTCACCGGGGTCTAGTGACCATCTGCTTGGTGCAGGCCAGCTCCCCACACAGCCCCAGGACATAGCATTTATGTTTACTAAATTTGCAGAGATGCTGGACAGGGGCCTGGCCCAGACTGCAGCTAAAATAACCTCTGATATTAAAATGGATCTACAATCCCTGGGCTCTCGCATTGAAACCATAGAAAACAACATGGATGCCACCATAGCCCGCACAAACCAAAACACAGACCGCATACAGGACCTTCACAACCAACTGGATGTTGCTATGGCCAAAATTGATGACCTCGAGAACAGGTCTCGAAGGTACAATTTTAGAATCAGGGGTTTACCCAAATCTATCATGGATATCCCTGCAGTGGTTAATTCCCTCATCAAAGAACTTATCCCTGATATTCTCTCCCACAAAGTTAAACTCGACCGAGCCCACAGGGCCCTAGGGCCCCCACGATCAGATGGACTCTCCCGTGAAATTCTTGTTAAGCCACACTATTATATGGTTAAAGAAGAAGTCATAAAAAGGGCCAAATCCACCTCCCAACTACAAATCATGGGGCACCCGATCCAGATCTTTGCCGACATCTCCCCCTCCACAATCCAGAGGGATTTTCAAGAGATATAAGAAGATGGTGGGTGATTCATCCTGCTGAAGAAGATGAAGAGGCATGGGTAAAGTGGCGAAAGATTGGGGAATGTGTTGCTCTAATGAGAGCACCAAAGCAAGAAGCTAAGAGGCCAAAAATCTTTTACTACTGATTTAAATTCATACAAGAAGGTATAAAACAGGCAATACATTTGGGGAGTTAAAAGATCTCCCCTTTCATCAGGGCTATGAGACAAATACAATGGTGGTTGTATGTAACTATATGAGGTTCTATGCTAATCAAATTACACTGAAATGTATTAATCCATATATGAAACTAAAAACAAAATATATTTAAGAAGTTATAAAGCAATATGGCTTTTATAAGTTTTATCCACAATGGAATCAATTATGATATAATAATTTTTATATTTTATTTCTGATTATTATAATTGTGGTCACATTCTGTGGTCTCATGTTGTTTCCTATATAAATTGATGAATTTGAATATGATTTGAGCAACATAGAATTTCATATTTTTACAACCACCCTTGTATCTGTCCGAGTCTACCCTGAAGAAGATGGAGCAATTTCAGCCCTGGCTGTTTTATGTTTTCTTGTATGAATTTACATCAGTATTAAAACATTCTTAGCTCCTTGGTCTGACACCCTCATTAGAGCAATAGGAAAAAGAGATCTTTTAACCCTATTTATGTTACTATTGCCAAAACTAAAAAGAAAAAGAAAAGGCTTATGCCTCGTACACACGATCGGAAATATGGTCAGAAAAAGTGTGACGGTTTTCCCTCAAGCTGTTATGCCTACACACGCTCACACCAAATTCCGATCATCGAGAATGCGGTGACGTACAACACTACATCGAGCCGAGAAAAAAATCAAGTTCAATGCTTCCGAGCATGCGTCAAATTGTTTCCGAGCATGCGTAGGAATTTTGCATGTCAGAATTGCTACTGACGATCGGAATTTCCGTCGGAAAAATTAAGAACATGCTCTCAAATTTTTGCTGGAATTCAGCCAGCAAAATTCCGATGGAGCCTACACACAGTCGCATTTTCCGATGAAAAGCTCTCATCTGTCTTTTGCTGGCGGAAATTCCAATCGTGTGTACGCAGCATTAGTGTTTGATATACTGTAATGGTTAGTGGACAAATTCTATTTAAAAATGTATACATTTTAGCTGCTGGTGTGATTTTTTTTTTTTCCAACCACATATTTTATACTCACAGTGAACAGATAATGTGATTTCATTTTGGGTATAATTCTGGAATGATGAGAAGGTCATCCTACAGGTCAATGAAGTTTGGTGGTCACTCAGAGTCGGCACAAATGTCAGGTCTCCTGAATTAGTCCATATTCCCTTCTGATTCTTCCATGTAATTTGTGCGTTGGGGCAGCCTCTCGGTGCAGTACATGTTATCGTCACCTTTTTACCTTCGGTCAGTATTCCGGGGTCCGAAATGACAGGTTTTTCATTCAAATCTACAAGAAGCCCCACCCCCAAAAACATTTTAAAGGGTTTTAAAAGACAAAATGTTGTAAACATTTTGGTGATAGTGTTAAGATTTTATATTTTGTCAAAATACATGCATTTATTTAAATGGTGTCTTGACACCTATCAACTACTGGGCTTGTTACTCCTTTAGCCTTGTAACAGAGGTTCATAGCAAAGGGAGGAGAACTTGGAGAAACACATTGCAGTCTACAGTACAGAGAGAAATGATGGCAGAAGTGAGGTACTTCAAACAAAATTACATGCAACCTGTTCATTCTGAGTAACTTTTCTCTTTCATAGTTACATAGTAGGTGAGGTCGAAAAAAGTCCATCAAGTCCAACCTATGTGTGTGATTATATGTCAGCATTACATTGTATATCCCTGTATGTTGCGGTCGTTCAGGTGCTTATCTAATAGTTTCTTGAAACTATCGATGCCCCCCGCTGAGACCACCGCCTGTGGAAGGGAATTACACATCCTCGCCGCTCTTACAGTAAAGAACCCTCTACGTAGTTTAAGGTTAAACCTCTTTTCTTCTAATTTTAATGAGTGGCCACGAGTCTTGTTAAACTCCCTTCTGCGAAAAAGTTTTATCCCTATTGTGGGGTCACCAGTACGGTATTTGTAAATTGAAATCATATCCCCTCTCAAGCGTCTCTTCTCCAGAGAGAATAAGTTCAGTGCTCGCAACCTTTCCTCATAACTAATATCCTCCAGATTCTTTATTAGTTTTGTTGCCCTTCTTTGTACTCGCTCCATTTCCAGTACATCCTTCGTGAGGACTGGTGCCCAGAACTGGACAGCATACTCCAGGTGCAGCCGGACCAGAGTCTTATAGAGCGGGAGAATTATCGTTTTATCTCTGGAGTCGATTCCCTTTTTAATGCATGGCAATATTTTGTTTGCTTTGTTAGCAGCAGCTTGGCATTGCATGCCATTGCTGAGCCTATCATCCTTTCAATACACTTCAGCACACAGTAAATTCCAAATAGAGCAGTCAGACAAGAAACAACATTTTGCTTCTGCCAGGGCTCTTTTTACTGTTATTCACTGTTAGCATTACAGCAACCCTAATTAGCAGTTAAAATTATGACTGCATTACACAGCAAGCGTAGAATCACCAAGTTACCTGGAAACCATTTTAAAATCGGGACAATTAAAATATTTACTCTTAACATAAATGCACAACATTTACAAATTGTAGAATAATGTTCTCAGGTATAGCTCTCCATGCTGCGACAATCTTTATCTTTGTTGTAGCTGTAAAATGGCACTCCATTCTAACTTGGAGACAGCTCTGTCCCTGACTCATATTTAAGACACGGAATGAATCAATAATTTCTATACATTTCATCCCTATGACAGCCAGTCATGGTGATTACTGGAACTTTTGTGGCCTGCAGGTGGATCTGTCCCTCTCTCTTTCTCCCTATCTGCACTGATGATTGAAAATTGTGTGTAAAATATCTTAAAATTAACCACATGCCGTCACATACGCCATAGTTGAAAGACGTCTACAGCGCGGTCGGCTTGTTCTAAGTGGACGTCCTACGGACGTCCTCCCAGAAACTTGCTCCTGCGCGTCCCCTCGGGAACATCCGTGACCGCCGGGTCCCGAGGACCCGGCGCATCACGGATCACGGTAAACAGCCGCTGATAGCGGCCGTTTACCACGTGATCGCTCCGTCAAATGGCGGAGCGATCACATGTACACAAACCATGACCAGTCATGACGCCGGTTCCTCCCTCCCCTCTCTGTACAGATAGGTACAGTGAGAGGGAAGAAGCGGAAAGGGGGAGAGACGGGACCAGCGCTGTGGGCTGGATGTGTAGTGCCCACAGCGCTGGTCAGTGCCTGCAATACTCTGCCACCACTGTGCAATACTCTGCAACCACTGTACAATGCTCTGCAACCACTGTGCAATACTCTGCAACCACTGTGCAATGCTCTGCAACCACTGTGCAATACTCTGCAACCACTGTGCAATGCTCTGCAACCACTGTGCAATGCTCTGCCACTACTGCAATGCTCTGCAACCACTGTGCAATGCTCTGCAACCACTGTGCAATGCTCTGCCACCACTGTGCAATACTCTACCAATACTGTGCAACACTGCAATACTCTGCCAATACTTGCCAATACTCTGCCAATACTTGCCAATACTCTGCCAATACTCGCCAATACTCTCCAATACTCTGACAATACTCGCCAATACTCTGACAATACTCGCCAATACTCTGAAAATACTCTGCAATAATTTGTAATAGAAACAAAGAATTTTTATTTATTTTTTTTACCGAATTTTCAGTATTTTTTGATTTATAGCGCAAAAAAAATAAAAAACCCAGCGTGATTAAATACCACCAAAAGAAAGCTGTATTTGTGTGAAAAAAAGGACACAAAATTCATTTGGGTACAGTGTTGCATGACTGAGTAATTGTCATTCAAAGTGTGAGAGCACCGAAAGCTGAAAATTGGTCTGGTTAGGAAAGGGGTTTAACTGCCCAGTGGTCAAGTGGTTAAATTTTTTCATGTGTGTCCCTATCTGTCAGTTTGTAATAAAAAAATGAAAATGGTACCTTATTTATTTTTCTGAATTTGTACATTTTTTTGACCATTTCAGGACGTCTTGGAATTACTTTATTTTCTTTCAAGAATTAGGTAACCTTTTAGGAAAATGCGAAAAAGTGAACACTGTACATCCCCCCCCCCCCCCCAACATATCCTCGCTGCATTTATCTCCTTGGGTGATGAACTGTCAGTGCCCATGAAGCTGGTGCAGCAGTTCAGTGATTTAAAATCTCCACTCTTCTCTTCTCATTGTAGGACTTATGGGATGGATCAGAGTGTTGACCAATTCGAATTGCTCTGATCTGTCCTGGAAGCACTGCAGAAATAAGAGGGAGAAGAGAGGGGATTTCAAATCCCAGACCACTGCACTGGCTGTGTGCACACGGAAAGCTGATCACCCCTTTGAGGTATGTATAGCAGGGACAGATTGGGGAATGCCCTTTACTGTTTCAACATGACTATGCCCTTGTGTACAAAGCCATCTTCAGAAATATATGGTTTGAGGGGATTGGTGTGCAGATACTCAAGTGTCCTGCCCAGAGCCCTGTCCTTAACCCTACTGAGCACTTTCAAAATGAATTTGAATGCAGAATGTGAGTAAGTAATGTTCTTTTGGCATAATGGGAACAAATGTCCACAGATACACTTCAAAATCTGGTTAAAAGCCTTCCCGGAAGAGTAAATGGGGGAAGTGAATTAAATCCATATTAGGGTTTTGGAATGAAATGTTCAACAAGCTTTGGTGGTCAGTACTTATTATATATTTGGATTTGCTCCAAAATCCAGTTACAATGAGGAGTGGGAAGCGCCGGCATCTAAGTGCTATTAGTCTAAAAAGAATTAAAGCCAGAAATGTATCCTGGTGGAGATGGTTTGATAAAGGGGCGGTCCTTGTTGCCCCAAAATGCGTAGCCACACCTCCACACCACCCACACCCTCCTCTTGGAACTTGCGAGTCTTGGAACACTGCCACCTCACCGCTCCCACTCTAGCCCTGGTATACTCCCGGACATCAGCTCTACCATCCCAGCTTGCTGACAGGACTACTATCCCTGCGCTGCACCCAGCTAGCCAATTGCTACAGACTCCTGCCGCCACTGCCTTGTAGCTGATCGCCATTCTCAGAGTCTCCATCGGGGGAGTCACCACAGCCTGCCGACCGGACCTCCATTCCCTCAGTATATGCCCGCAGCTGATCTCCACAGTCTCCTGCTGTCTTCATCATGCAGCTGTCCTGCCGCCATCCACAGCACCTTCCCAGCCCTTCTACAGCCTGATTATAGCGACCCAACAGCAACACTGACGAGCTTTGCATTGTTTTCACCAGGATACATGTTTTTACAATCTCACAAAACGAGAGTGCCGCCGTTTATTTATCTCTGGCTTCAATTGTTTTTAGACTAATTGCATTTAGATGGTGGCGCTACCCACTCCTTGTATACACAGATCCTAAGGTTTCCAATCCTTTCTTGGGACAGCTGCTGCCTAAATCTTAGTGGTTTTATGATGCTGTCTCCAAACACATTGCTGTTGCTTTCTCATTTTTCCTCCAATAAACAAGTCCTCCCCCCCTCCAACTCTACTTTCCCAGACAGCTTAAAAAAGCATTAAATATTGTACTTTAATACTTTCTGAGTCACTATTCTGAGTCCCCCCCCCCACCGCCTATCCCCCCCCTCCCCCCCCCCCGCCCCCCCCCCCCTTCCCCCCTCTCCAGTAAGGATGAGCCGTAACCGCCCCCCCCCCCCCCCCAATTTGGTTTGCACCAGAACTTGCGAACAGGCAAAAAACTTGAACGAACACACAAACACCATTAAATTTTATGGGACACGAACATGAAAAATCTAAAGTGCTAATTTCAAAGGTTTATTTGCAAGATATTGCCATAGAAAGTGTTTGGGGACCCGGGTCCTGCCCCAGGGGACATGTATCAATGCAAAAAGAAGTTTTAATAACGTCCGTTTTTTCTGGAGCAGTTATTTTAATAATGCTTAAAGTGAAATAACCACTTGCCGACCGCCCCATGTATATATACGTCGGCAGAATGGCACGTACAGGCAGAACCACGTACCTGTACGTGCCATTCTTTAGGCGGTTGGGGGGTCCGATCGGACCCCCCTCCGCCGGCGGGGACGGTCGGCATCGCTTCAGGAGCGATCCGGGACGAGGGGACGGCCAGTGGTTTCTGGCCACCCCCTCGCGATCGCTCCTGGCGAATGAAAAGCTTCCCCTTCCTGTCTATTGTATAGACAGGAAGGCGGAAGTGATGTCACGCTCGGTGCGCCGGTCTATGTGACCGGAGACGCCGAGCGGCGAACATGTTAAGGTCAGTGCACAACACTACACTGACACCAGTACAGTTAGGCACACAAAACACCCCCCTGTCACCCCCTGATCACCCCCCAGATCACCCCCTCCCCCCCCAGTCACAGTGTCACTAATTGCAGTGATCATTTATTTACTGATCACTGCATTTAGTGTCAGTGTGACTGTAATAACTGTCAGGGCAGTTAGTTTTAGGTCCTAGGTAGCCCCCTACCCCCCCCTAATAAAGGTTTAACCCCCTGATTGCCCCTAGTTAACCCCTTCACCCCCTTTTGCCAGTGTCACTAAGCGATCGTTTTTCTGATCGCTGCATTGTGTCGCTAGGTAACCATTTTTTTTTTATTTTAACCGCCATGTTTTATATAGGTTCATAAATAGTTTTATAGGTCAGGTACCCCCATATTACAACCTAAATAAAGGTTTTAACCCCCTGATTGCCCCTAGAGTTAACCCTTTCACCAGTAATCACCGTATAACTGTCACTGGTGACGCTGGTTAGCCAGTTAGTTATTTCGTTATTTAGGTTCCCCGTCAGGTTTTTATATAGCGTCAGGTACCCCCATATATTACCTAATAAAGGTTTAACCCCCTGATTGCCCCTAGTTAACCCTTTCACCCCCTTTTGCCAGTGTCACTAAGCGATCGTTTTTCTGATCGCTGCATTAGTGTCGCTAGGTAACCAGTTTTTTTTTTTTAGGTTAACCGCCATGTTTATATAGGTTCATAAATAGGTTTATAGGTCAGGTACCCCCATATTACAACCTAAATAAAGGTTTTAACCCCCTGATTGCCCCTAGAGTTAACCCTTTCACCAGTGATCACCGTATAAAATGTCACTGGTGACGCTGGTTAGCCAGTTAGTTATTTCGTTATTTAGGTTCCCCGTCAGGTTTTATATAGCGTCAGGTACCCCCATATATTACCTAATAAAGGTTTAACCCCCTGATTGCCCCTAGTTAACCCTTTCACCCCCTTTTGCCAGTGTCACTAAGCGATCGTTTTTCTGATCCCTGCATTAGTGTCGCTAGGTAACCAGTTTTTTTTTGTATTACTGTTACGGGTGACGCTGGTTAGTTAGCTTGTTTTTTATACTGTCAGGGCACCCGCCATTTATTACCCAATAACGGTTTAACCCCCTGATCGCCCGGCGGGTGATATCAATTAGGTTTTAGGGTCAAATAAGGTCTGCGTCGCCCCAGGTTAGTGCCAGTACCGCAAACACCCACGCGCAAAGCATACACCTCCCTTAGTGGTATAGTATCTGAACAGATCAATATCTGATCTGATCAGATCTATACTAGCGTCCCAGCAGTTTAGGGTTCCAAAAAAACGCATTGTTAGCGGGATCAGCCCAGATACCTGCTAGCACCTGCGTTTTCCCCCTCCGCCCAGCCCAGCCCACCCAAGTGCAGTATCGATCGATCACTGTCACTTACAAAACACTAAGCACACATAACTGCAGTGTTCGCAGAGTCAGGCCTGATCCCTGCGATCGCTAACATTTTTTTTGTGGTAGCGTTTTGATTCAGTCGCTAACAGTCAGGAGCTTTTTTACCTGTGAATCTCAAAAAAATAAAAAAAACAAAAATAGTTGTCGTTTTATTGTTCTCTCTCTCTCTCTATTGTTGCTCTTTTTTTACTCCATTCTATTCTGCAATGTTTTATTATGTTTTATCATGTTTTATCATGCTTGCTTTTCAGGTATGTAATTTTGTTTACTGTGTTTTAGTGTTAAGCATTTTTTTTGTTTTCAGGTGCGCCATTCAGTTGCAGTGCGGATTTATTTATCTTGACAGCAACAGCGTTTGCTCCCACGATACATAAAGCCGCGACTCCAACGCTGTAGGAGGTGATTTCACCACCACAGTTAAAAAAAAGAGCATATGTGCCGAAGCATGGGGGCAGCAGGGGGGGCGGAGGAGCGATTGGCTCCTAATGCCACGTACATACGGTCGAAATTCCGACCGTGTGTACACGGCATAACTTTTGCGGGAGGATGCCCCCATGCATCGGCATATATAAATGGTGCATGTATGCCCATCATTAGAAGTGGGTGGATGAAGGGAGGTATTCTAATGGTGGGCATACCCACCAATCAATCTCTTTTTTTCGTTCAGCCAAGAGGCTGCATGAAAAAAAAAAAGATTACAATATATGTCCAGTATGTTGCTGGACTTTGAATGGTTATACCAGAATGATGCCTGCAGGTTTAGGTATCATCTTGGTATCATTCTTTTCAGCCAGTGATCGGCTTTCATGTAAAAGCAATTCTAGCGGGTAATTAGCCTCTAGACTGCTTTTACAAGCAGTAGGAGGGAATGTCCCCCCTCCCGGATATAAACCGCGCCATTGGGAAATTGGGAAAGCATTTTATCACACCAATCTTGGTGTGGTCAGATGCTTTGAGGGCAGAGGAAAGATCTAGGGTCTAATAGACCCCAATTTTTTCAAAAAAAGAGTACCTGTCACTGCCTATTGCTATCATAGGGGATATTTACATTCCCTGAGATAACAATAAAAATCATAACAAAGAAAAAAAATGGAAGGAACAGTTTAAAAATAGAATAAAAAAGCTAAATAAATAAAAAAAAAACTAAAAAAAAAAAAAAAAAAGCACCCCTGCCCCCCCTTCTCTTGCGCAAAGGCGTACACAAGCGTTGGTCTGGCGTCATATGTAAACAGCAATTGCAGCATGCATGTGAGGTATCACCGCGAAGGTCAGATCGAGGGCAGTAATTTTAGCAGTAGACCTCCTCCGTGAATCTAATGTGGTATCATGTAAAGGCTTTTAAAGGCTTTTAAAAATGTATGTAGTTTGTCGCCACTGCGTGTTTGTGCGCAATTTTAAAGCATGTCGTGTTTGGTATCCATGTACTCGGCCTAAGATCATATTTTTTATTTCATCAAAAATTTGAGCAATATAGTGTGTTTTAGTGCATTAAAATAAAAAAAAGTGTATTTTTTCCACAAAAAATGCGTTTGAAAAAAATCGCTGCGCAAATACTGTGTGGAAAAAAAAAATGCAACACCCACCATTTTAATCTGTAGGGCCTTTGCTTTAACAATATATATAGTGTTTGGGGGTTCAACGTAATTTTCTTGCAAAAAAAAAATATGTTTTCATGTAAACAAAAAGTGTCAGAAAGGGCTTTATCTTCAAGTGGTTAGAAGAGTGGGTGACGTGTGACATAGGCTTCTAAATGTTGTGCATAAAATGCCAGGACAGTTCAAACCCCCCCCAAATGACCCCATTTTGGAAAGTAGACACCCCAAGCTATTTGCTGAGAGCAATGTTGAGCCCATTAAATATTTTTTTTTTTTGTCCCAAGAGATTGAATAATGAAAAAAAAAAATATATATATTTTTTTTACAAAAAGTTGTCACTAAATGATATATTGCTCAAACATGTCATGGGCATATGTGGAAATACACCCCAAAATACATTCTGTTGCTTCTCCTGAGTACGGGGATACCACATGTGTGGGACTTTTTGGGAGCCTAGCTGCGTACGGAACCCCAAAAACCAAGCACCGCCTTCAGGCTTTCTAAGGGAGTAATTTTTTTATTTCACTTCTCACTGCCAATCACAGTTTCGGAGGCCATGGAATGCCCAGATGGCATAAAACCCCCCAAAATGACCCCATTTTGGAAAGTAGACACCCCAAGCTATTTGCTGAGAGGTATTGTGAGTATTTTGCAGATGTCGCTTTTTGTCACAAAGTTTTGAAAATTGAAAAAAGAAAAAAAAAAAATTTTTTTCTTTACTTTCTTCATTTTCAAAAACAAATGAGAGCTGTAAAATACTCACCATGCCTCTCAACAAATAGCTTGGGGTGTCTACTTTCCAAAATGGGGTCATTTGGGGGGTTTTGTGCTATTTTGGCATTTTATGGCCTTCGAAACTGTGATAGGTAGTGAGGAGTGAAATCAAAAATTTGCACCCTTAGAAATCCTGAAGGCGGTGCTTGGGTTTCGGGGCCCCGTACGCGGCTAGGCTCCCAAAAAGTCCCACACATGTGGTATCCCCATACTCAGGAGAAGCAGCAAAATGTATTTTGGGGTGCAATTCCACATATAACTATGGCATGTGTGAGCAATATATAATTTAGTGACAACTTTTTGAAGAAAAAAAAAATTATTTTTTATTTTTGTCTTTATTCAATCACTTGGGACTAAAAAAAAAAAATATTCAATGGGCTCAACATGCCTCTCAGCAAATAGCTTGGGTGTCTACTTTCCAAAATGGGGTCATTTGGGGGGGTTTTGTACTTCTCTGCCATTTTAGCACCTCAAGAAATGAAATAGGCAGTCATAAATTAAAAGCGGTGTAAATTCCAGAAAATGTACTCTAGTTTGTAGACGCTATAACTTTTGCGCAAACCAATAAATATACGCTTATTGGCATTTTTTTTACTAAAGACATGTGGCTGAATACATTTTGGCCCAAATGTTTGACTAAAATTGAGTTTATTAGATTTTTTTTTATAACAAAAAGTAGAAAATCTCTTTTTTTTCAAAATTTTCGCTCTTTTTCCGTTTATATCGCAAAAAATAAAAATCACAGAGGCAATCAAATACCATCAAAAGAAAGCTCTATTTGTGGAAGAAAAGGACGCAAATTTCGTTTCGTTACAAAATTGCATGACCGCACAATTACCAGTTAAAGTAGTGCAGTGCGAAATTGAAAAAAGACCTCTGGTCCTTAAGCTGACAATTGGTCCGGGGCTGAAGTGGATAATAAAAATGAAATATTCCTTTAAATATTGTGCCTGGGGGGTGTCTATAGTATGCATGTAAAGTGGCGCAGTTTTCCTGTGTTTAGAACAACATCACAGCAAAATTAAATTTCTAAAGGAAAAAAAGTAATTTAAAGCTGATCGCGGCTGTAATAAATTGTCAGGTCTCGGCAATATAGATAAAACTCATTGAAAAAAAAACAGCACCCCCCCCCCCTCAGTCCATTACCAGGCCCTTCGGGACTGGTATGAATATTAAGGGGAACCCTGCGCCAAATAAAAAAAAATGACATAGGGGTCCCCCCAAAATCCATACCACACTAAATAAAAAAAAAAAAAAAAAAAATGTCCCGCTATGTAAATCCATCTCACGCTGACCAACGAACCGAGAAAAGAAAAAAACTCAACAGCTCTGCCTCCATGGAAGGCTCCCGCCGAGTGACGCTTCTTCTTAATGACAGCTGTTATATAGCTGAGGGCAGGGCCACCGGGTGACCCCGTCCCCCTCTGATGCCACAGGCGGAGCTGTTGCGGCTTTTTTTTTTCTTTTTTCGGTCTGTCGGGTGGCATGAGATGGTTTTACATCATGGGACATTTCTATTTTTGACACTTTTTTTTGTGAAATGGTAAGGGTACAATGTACCAGTTACCGATTCACATAGGGGGGCGGGATCTGCGGGTCCCCTTGTTAAAGAGGGCTTCCAGATTCCGATAAGCCCCCCACCCGCAGACCCCCACAGCCACCGGGCAAGGGTTGTGGGGATGAGTCTTTGGGGGTGACTCCAAAGCCCCCCCCATGTTGAGGGCATGTGACCTGGTATGGTTCAGGACAAGGGGGGCACTCTCTCGCCCCCCCTCTTTTCCTGTGGTCTGCCAGGTTGCATGCTCAGATAAGGGTCTGGTATGGATTTTATGGGGGACTCCTACAGGACCCCTATGGCTTTTGAATAAATATCATAAGTTCCATTGAATCCTGGTGCATGGTGTCTGAGCCTTCAAAGCCTCTGTATTTATCTCAGTGCAGGAAGACTTTAATGTGTTGACAAATAAGCAGTTGACTTTTTTGGACAATAAGCCTACCTGTGACCTGTATTGTTATCATTTTGGATACATAGCTGTGCTTCCGGCTGTTGTCTTTACCATCTTCAAATGCAAAGTAATACTTTCCAGAATCTTGCTCTTCGGCATCAGTTATCATTAGTGTGCAATCTCCATTATCTGGATTTCCCATCAGATGAAAATGTGACTTTATGCCAACAATTGACTTGTTATTAGAGGCTGAAAATTCTTGGCATATCGTCTTCCAGTGACCTTTAGAGCTGGTAAAGGATGCCATGTTATCAGCAGTAAATGTACAAGGAATCGTGACACAAAGACCCTTCTGGACAGTAACAATCTGATCCACCTGAATCGAATAGCCATCTACTTCTTTAATGTCTGAGAGAGAAAAGATAATTAGAAAAAACATATTCAGAAAATATACGTAAAGGCAAATTTTTTTTTTTTGAGAAAGGGTTAGACCCTCTGTCAAGTTTTAATTGATGTCTGTCAGTGTTCCCTGTTGCAATCGGAAAGGTAGATGCCTATGACTAGAACAAGGGCGATCTACACTATATTTTCATTATGTATCAGCTTCATTGAAGAAATACGCACACCATTCTATACCCATCAGAACCAAGCCTCACTTCTATCAGTTCAACACTTTTACACACATCAGAAACTTTTTTTGAGGAAGGGTTAGACCATCTGTCAAGCTTTTAAGGCCGTCTGTGTCCCGGTAAGTGAGATTTACCCTCTCTATTTGATTTGGTGACCATTGTCACCAGTGTGAAGATGAAACTCTCACGTTGCAATATTTTCCAGCTTTTGGGGCCACAATCTCTCTACTAGGGAATGGTCACTGGGGCTCACTCTAACTCTACAGTTAACCATTTACATATGCAGGTGAAAAATGCTTACAGGTGAATATGCTTTAAATTCCTTTTCTAAGTACTTTAATACTTTCTGAGTCACTATCCAGTAAGGATGAGCCGTAACCCCCCCTCCCCCCCCCCCCCCCAATTTGGTTTGCACCAGAACTTGCGAACAGGCAAAAAACTTGAACGAACACACAAACACCATTAAATTTTATGGGACACGAACATGAAAAATCAAAAGTGCTAATTTCAAAGGTTTATTTGCAAGATATTGCCATAGAAAGTGTTTGGGGACCCGGGTCCTGCCCCAGGGGACATGTATCAATGCAAAAAGAAGTTTTAATAACGTCCGTTTTTTCTGGAGCAGTTATTTTAATAATGCTTAAAGTGAAATAATAAAAATTAAATATTCCTTTAAATATTGTGCCTAAGGGGTGTCTATAGTATGCATGTAAAGTGGCGCAGTTTTCCTGTGTTTAGAACAACATCACAGCAAAATTAAATTTCTAAAGGAAGAAAAGTAATTTAAAGCTGATCGCGGCTGTAATAAATTGTCAGGTCTCGGCAATATAGATAAAACTCAATGAAAAAAAAACAGCACCCCCCCCCCCCTCAGTCCATTACCAGGCCCTTCGGGACTGGTATGAATATTAAGGGGAACCCTGCGCCAAATAAAAAAAAATGACATAGGGGTCCCCCCAAAATCCATACCACACTAAAAAAAAAAAAAAATGTCCCGCTATGTAAATCCATCTCACGCTGACCAACGAACCGAGAAAAGAAAAAAACTCAACAGCTCTGCCTCCATGGAAGGCTCCCGCCGAGTGACGCTTCTTCTTAATGACAGCTGTTATATAGCTGAGGGCAGGGCCACCGGGTGACCCCGTCCCCCTTTGATGCCACAGGCGGAGCTGTTGCGGCTTTTTTTTTTTCTTTTTTCGGTCTGTCGGGTGGCATGAGATGGTTTTACATCATGGGACATTTCTATTTTTGACACTTTTTTTTGTGAAATGGTAAGGGTACAATGTACCAGTTACCGATTCACATAGGGGGGCGGGATCTGCGGGTCCCCTTGTTAAAGAGGGCTTCCAGATTCCGATAAGCCCCCCACCCGCAGACCCCCACAGCCACCGGGCAAGGGTTGTGGGGATGAGTCTTTGGGGGTGACTCCAAAGCCCCCCCCATGTTGAGGGCATGTGACCTGGTATGGTTCAGGACAAGGGGGGCACTCTCTCGCCCCCCCTCTTTTCCTGTGGTCTGCCAGGTTGCATGCTCAGATAAGGGTCTGGTATGGATTTTATGGGGGACTCCTACAGGACCCCTATGGCTTTTGAATAAATATCATAAGTTCCATTGAATCCTGGTGCATGGTGTCTGAGCCTTCAAAGCCTCTGTATTTATCTCAGTGCAGGAAGACTTTAATGTGTTGACAAATAAGCAGTTGACTTTTTTGGACAATAAGCCTACCTGTGACCTGTATTGTTATCATTTTGGATACATAGCTGTGCTTCCGGCTGTTGTCTTTACCATCTTCAAATGCAAAGTAATACTTTCCAGAATCTTGCTCTTCGGCATCAGTTATCATTAGTGTGCAATCTCCATTATCTGGATTTCCCATCAGATGAAAATGTGACTTTATGCCAACAATTGACTTGTTATTAGAGGCTGAAAATTCTTGGCATATCGTCTTCCAGTGACCTTTAGAGCTGGTAAAGGATGCCATGTTATCAGCAGTAAATGTACAAGGAATCGTGACACAAAGACCCTTCTGGACAGTAACAATCTGATCCACCTGAATCGAATAGCCATCTACTTCTTTAATGTCTGAGAGAGAAAAGATAATTAGAAAAAACATATTCAGAAAATATACGTAAAGGCAAATTTTTTTTTTTGAGAAAGGGTTAGACCCTCTGTCAAGTTTTAATTGATGTCTGTCAGTGTTCCCTGTTGCAATCGGAAAGGTAGATGCCTATGACTAGAACAAGGGCGATCTACACTATATTTTCATTATGTATCAGCTTCATTGAAGAAATACGCACACCATTCTATACCCATCAGAACCAAGCCTCACTTCTATCAGTTCAACACTTTTACACACATCAGAAACTTTTTTTGAGGAAGGGTTAGACCATCTGTCAAGCTTTTAAGGCCGTCTGTGTCCCGGTAAGTGAGATTTACCCTCTCTATTTGATTTGGTGACCATTGTCACCAGTGTGAAGATGAAACTCTCACGTTGCAATATTTTCCAGCTTTTGGGGCCACAATCTCTCTACTAGGGAATGGTCACTGGGGCTCACTCTAACTCTACAGTTAACCATTTACATATGCAGGTGAAAAATGCTTACAGGTGAATATGCTTTAAATTCCTTTTCTAAGTACTTTAATACTTTCTGAGTCACTATCCAGTAAGGATGAGCCGTAACCCCCCCTCCCCCCCCCCCAATTTGGTTTGCACCAGAACTTGCGAACAGGCAAAAAACTTGAACGAACACACAAACACCATTAAATTTTATGGGACACGAACATGAAAAATCAAAAGTGCTAATTTCAAAGGTTTATTTGCAAGATATTGCCATAGAAAGTGTTTGGGGACCCGGGTCCTGCCCCAGGGGACATGTATCAATGCAAAAAGAAGTTTTAATAACGTCCGTTTTTTCTGGAGCAGTTATTTTAATAATGCTTAAAGTGAAATAATAAAAATTAAATATTCCTTTAAATATTGTGCCTGGGGGGTGTCTATAGTATGCATGTAAAGTGGCGCAGTTTTCCTGTGTTTAGAACAATATCACAGCAAAATTAAATTTCTAAAGGAAAAAAAGTCATTTAAAGCTGATCGCGGCTGTAATAAATTGTCAGGTCTCGGCAATATAGATAAAACTCATTTAAAAAAAAACAGCACCCCCCCCCCCCTCAGTCCATTACCAGGCCCTTCGGGACTGGTATGAATATTAAGGGGAACCCTGCGCCAAATAAAAAAAAAATGACATAGGGGTCCCCCCAAAATCCATACCACACTAAATAAAAAAAAAAAAAAAAAAATGTCCCGCTATGTAAATCCATCTCACGCTGACCAACGAACCGAGAAAAGAAAAAAACTCAACAGCTCTGCCTCCATGGAAGGCTCCCGTCGAGTGACGCTTCTTCTTAATGACAGCTGTTATATAGCTGAGGGCAGGGCCACCGGGTGACCCCGTCCCCCTTTGATGCCACAGGCGGAGCTGTTGCGGCTTTTTTTTTTTTCTTTTTTCGGTCTGTCGGTTGGCATGAGATGGATTTACATCATGGGACATTTCTATTTTTGACACTTTTTTTTGTGAAATGGTAAGGGTACAATGTACCAGTTACCGATTCACATAGGGGGGCGGGATCTGCGGGTCCCCTTGTTAAAGAGGGCTTCCAGATTCCGATAAGCCCCCCACCCGCAGACCCCCACAGCCACCGGGCAAGGGTTGTGGGGATGAGTCTTTGGGGGTGACTCCAAAGCCCCCCCCATGTTGAGGGCATGTGACCTGGTATGGTTCAGGACAAGGGGGGCACTCTCTCGCCCCCCCTCTTTTCCTGTGGTCTGCCAGGTTGCATGCTCAGATAAGGGTCTGGTATGGATTTTATGGGGGACTCCTACAGGACCCCTATGGCTTTTGAATAAATATCATAAGTTCCATTGAATCCTGGTGCATGGTGTCTGAGCCTTCAAAGCCTCTGTATTTATCTCAGTGCAGGAAGACTTTAATGTGTTGACAAATAAGCAGTTGACTTTTTTGGACAATAAGCCTACCTGTGACCTGTATTGTTATCATTTTGGATACATAACTGTGCTTCCGGCTGTTGTCTTTACCATCTTCAAATGCAAAGTAATACTTTCCAGAATCTTGCTCTTCGGCATCAGTTATCATTAGTGTGCAATCTCCATTATCTGGATTTCCCATCAGATGAAAATGTGACTTTATGCCAACAATTGACTTGTTATTAGAGGCTGAAAATTCTTGGCATATCGTCTTCCAGTGACCTTTAGAGCTGGTAAAGGATGCCATGTTATCAGCAGTAAATGTACAAGGAATCGTGACACAAAGACCCTTCTGGACAGTAACAATCTGATCCACCTGAATCGAATAGCCATCTATTTCTTTAATGTCTGAGAGAGAAAAGATAATTAGAAAAAACATATTCAGAAAATATATGTAAAGGCAAATTTTTTTTTTCTTTGAGAAAGGGTTAGACCCTCTGTCAAGTTTTAATTGATGTCTGTCAGTGTTCCCTGTTGCAATCGGAAAGGTAGATGCCTATGACTAGAACAAGGATGATCTACACTATATTTTCATTATGTATCAGCTCCATTGAAGAAATACGCACACCATTCTATACCCATCAGAACCAAGCCTCACTTCTATCAGTTCAACACTTTTACACACATCAGAAACTTTTTTTGAGGAAGGGTTAGACCATCTGTCAAGCTTTTAAGGCCGTCTGTGTCCCGGTAAGTGAGATTTACCCTCTCTATTTGATTTGGTGACCATTGTCACCAGTGTGAAGATGAAACTCTCACGTTGCAATATTTTCCAGCTTTTGGGGCCACAATCTCTCTACTAGGGAATGGTCACTGGGGCTCACTCTAACTCTACAGTTAACCATTTACATATGCAGGTGAAAAATGCTTACAGGTGAATATGCTTTAAATTCCTTTTCTAATATTTAGTATGTGATACATAAGTTGTTACATGGGTGTGATCCAGGGCTAATAGTAACCCAACTCCTGATTTTTGTGCTTTGTGAAGTACAGTCCTTCACTCTAACTTTTACCTGCGAATTAGATATCCCAGGGCTGGGCCGAGGGCTAGACAGAAAAATCAGCTGCCTTGGGTGCTTCTGGAATGGGGGAGGGGAGCAGAAGAGGGCCGAAACTACAACCTATCCTTGAGAGGTTGTTCACAACTCACGGAGAGAGATGCACTAAAAAATGGTATCTGTGAAAAAGCTTCAAACAAGGGTTTTTTAACTGGTGGGGTACCCATACCCCTGGGGGTATGGGGGACAAATAATGGGGATATATAACTGAATAATTTAAAGCAAATCAAGAGGATTTTATGGAGGCACAGATTTGGGGAAGAGTACAGAAAAATGTCTGCAGCATTGAAGGTCCCAATGAGCACAGTGGCCTCTATCATCCGTAAATGGATACAAGTCCTCCCCCCCTCCAACTCTACTTTCCCAGACAGCTTAAAAAAGCATTAAATATTGTACTTTAATACTTTCTGAGTCACTATCCAGTAAGGATGAGCCGTAACCCCCCCCCCCCCCCCCAATTTGGTTTGCACCAGAACTTGCGAACAGGCAAAAAACTTGAACAAACACACAAACACCATTAAATTTTATGGGACACGAACATGAAAAATCAAAAGTGCTAATTTCAAAGGTTTATTTGCAAGATATTGCCATAGAAAGTGTTTGGGGACCCGGGTCCTGCCCCAGGGGACATATATCAATGCAAAAAGAAGTTTTAATAACGTCCGTTTTTTCTGGAGCAGCTATTTTAATAATGCTTAAAGTGAAATAATAAAAATTAAATATTCCTTTAAATATTGTGCCTGGGGGGTGTCTATAGTATGCATGTAAAGTGGCACAGTTTTCCTGTGTTTAGAACAATATCACAGCAAAATTAAATTTCTAAAGGAAAAAAAGTAATTTAAAGCTGATCGCGGCTGTAATAAATTGTCAGGTCTCGGCAATATAGATAAAACTCATTGAAAAAAAAACAGCACCCCCCCCTCAGTCCATTACCAGGCCCTTCGGGACTGGTATGAATATTAAGGGAACCCTGCGCCAAATAAAAAAAAATGACATGGGGTCCCCCCAAAATCCATACCACACTAAATAAAAAAAAAAAAAAAAATAAAAAATGTCCCGCTATGTAAATCCATCTCACGCTGACCAACGAACCGAGAAAAGAAAAAAACTCAACAGCTCTGCCTCCATGGAAGGCTCCCGCCGAGTGACGCTTCTTCTTAATGACAGCTGTTATATAGCTGAGGGCAGGGCCACCGGGTGACCCCGTCCCCCTCTGATGCCATAGGCGGAGCTGTTGCGGCTTTTTTTTTTCTTTTTTCGGTCTGTCAGTTGGCATGAGATGGATTTACATCATGGGACATTTCTATTTTTAAAACTTTTTTTTGTGAAATGGTAGGGGTACAATGTACCAGTTACCGATTCACATAGGGGGCAGGATCTGCAGGTCCCCTTGTTAAAGAGGACTTCCAGATTTCAATAAGCCCCCCACCCGCAGACCCCCACAGCCACTGGGCAAGGGTTGTGGGGATGAGTCTTTGGGGGTGACTCCAAAGCCCCCCCCCCATGTTGAGGGCATGTGACCTGGTATGGTTCAGGACAGGGGGGGCACTCTCTCGCCCCCCCCCTTCTTTTCCTGTGGTCTGCCAGGTTGCATGCTCAGATAAGGGTCTAGTATGGATTTTGTGGGGGACTCCTACAGGACCCCTATGGCCTTTGAATAAATATCATAAGTTCCATTGAATCCTGGTGCATGGTGTCTGAGCCTTCAAAGCCTCTGTATTTATCTCAGTGCAGGAAGACTTTAATGTGTTGACAAATAAGCAGTTGACTTTTTTGGACAATAAGCCTACCTGTGACCTGTATTGTTATCATTTTGGATACATAACTGTGCTTCCGGCTGTTGTCTTTATCATCTTCAAATGCAAAGTAATACTTTCCAGAATCTTGCTCTTCGGCATCAGTTATCATTAGTGTGCAATCTCCATTATCTGGATTTCCCATCAGATGAAAATGTGACTTTATGCCAACAATTGACTTGTTATTAGAGGCTGCAAATTCTTGGCATATCGTCTTCCAGTGACCTTTAGAGCTGGTAAAGGATGCCATGTTATCAGCAGTAAATGTACAAGGAATCGTGACACAAAGACCCTTCTGGACAGTAACAATCTGATCCACCTGAATCGAATAGCCATCTACTTCTTTAATGTCTGAGAGAGAAAAGATAATTAGAAAAAACATATTCAGAAAATATATGTAAAATCAATTTTTTTTTTCTTTGAGAAAGGGTTAGACCCTCTGTCAAGTTTTAATTGATGTCTGTCAGTGTTCCCTGTTGCAATCGGAAAGGTAGATGCCTATGACTAGAACAAGGATGATCTACACTATATTTTCATTATGTATCAGCTCCATTGAAGAACTACGCACACCATTCTATACCCATCAGAACCAAGCCTCACTTCTATCAGTTCAACACTTTTAAACACATCAGAAACTTTTTTTGAGGAAGGGTTAGACCATCTGTCAAGCTTTTAAGGCCGTCTGTGTCCCGGTAAGTGAGATTTACCCTCTCTATTTGATTTGGTGACCATTGTCACCAGTGTGAAGATGAAACTCTCACGTTGCAATATTTTCCAGCTTTTGGGGCCACAATCTCTCTACTAGGGAATGGTCACTGGGGCTCACTCTAACTCTACAGTTAACCATTTACATATGCAGGTGAAAAATGCTTACAGGTGAATATGCTTTAAATTCCTTTTCTAATATTTAGTATGTGATACATAAGTTGTTACATGGGTGTGATCCAGGGCTAATAGTAACCCAACTCCTGATTTTTGTGCTTTGTGAAGTACAGTCCTTCACTCTAACTTTTACCTGCGAATTAGATATCCCAGGGCTGGGCCGAGGGCTAGACAGAAAAATCAGCTGCCTTGGGTGCTTCTGGAATGGGGGAGGGGAGCAGAAGAGGGCCGAAACTACAACCTATCCTTGAGAGGTTGTTCACAACTCATGGAGAGAGATGCACTAAAAAATGGTATCTGTGAAAAAGCTTCAAACAAGGGTTTTTTAACTGGTGGGGTACCCATACCCCTGGGGGTATGGGGGACAAATAATGGGGATATATAACTGAATAATTTAAAGCAAATCAAGAGGATTTTATGGAGGCACAGATTTGGGGAAGAGTACAGAAAAATGTCTGCAGCATTGAAGGTCCCAATGAGCACAGTGGACTCTATCATCCGTAAATGGATACAAGTCCTCCCCCCCTCCAACTCTACTTTCCCAGACAGCTTAAAAAAGCATTAAATATTGTACTTTAATACTTTCTGAGTCACTATCCAGTAAGGATGAGCCGTAACCCCCCCCCCCCCAATTTGGTTTGCACCAGAACTTGCGAACAGGCAAAAAACTTGAACAAACACACAAACACCATTAAATTTTATGGGACATGAACATGAAAAATCAAAAGTGCTAATTTCAAAGGTTTATTTGCAAGATATTGCCATAGAAAGTGTTTGGGGACCCGGGTCCTGCCCCAGGGGACATGTATCAATGCAAAAAGAAGTTTTAATAACGTCCGTTTTTTCTGGAGCAGCTATTTTAATAATGCTTAAAGTGAAATAATAAAAATTAAATATTCCTTTAAATATTGTGCCTGGGGGGTGTCTATAGTATGCATGTAAAGTGGCACAGTTTTCCTGTGTTTAGAACAATATCACAGCAAAATTAAATTTCTAAAGGAAAAAAAGTAATTTAAAGCTGATCGCGGCTGTAATAAATTGTCAGGTCTCGGCAATATAGATAAAACTCATTGAAAAAAAAAACAGCACCCCCCCCCCCTCAGTCCATTACCAGGCCCTTCGGGACTGGTATGAATATTAAGGGGAACCCTGCGCCAAATAAAAAAAAATGACATAGGGGTCCCCCCAAAATCCATACCACACTAAAAAAAAAAAAAAAAAAAAAAATGTCCCGCTATGTAAATCCATCTCATGCTGACCAACGAACCGAGAAAAGAAAAAAACTCAACAGCTCTGCCTCCATGGAAGGCTCCCGCCGAGTGACGCTTCTTCTTAATGACAGCTGTTATATAGCTGAGGGCAGGGCCACCGGGTGACCCCGTCCCCCTCTGATGCCACAGGCGGAGCTGTTGCGGCTTTTTTTTTTTTTTTTTTTCTTTTTTCGGTCTGTCGGTTGGCATGAGATGGATTTACATCATGGGACATTTCTATTTTTGACACTTTTTTTTGTGAAATGGTAGGGGTACAATGTACCAGTTACCGATTCACATAGGGGGCAGGATCTGCAGGTCCCCTTGTTAAAGAGGACTTCCAGATTTCAATAAGCCCCCCACCCGCAGACCCCCACAGCCACTGGGCAAGGGTTGTGGGGATGAGTCTTTGGGGGTGACTCCAAAGCCCCCCCCCATGTTGAGGGCATGTGACCTGGTATGGTTCAGGACAAGGGGGGCACTCTCTCGCCCCCCCCCCCTTCTTTTCCTGTGGTCTGCCAGGTTGCATGCTCAGATAAGGGTCTAGTATGGATTTTGTGGGGGACTCCTACAGGACCCCTATGGCCTTTGAATAAATATCATAAGTTCCATTGAATCCTGGTGCATGGTGTCTGAGCCTTCAAAGCCTCTGTATTTATCTCAGTGCAGGAAGACTTTAATGTGTTGACAAATAAGCAGTTGACTTTTTTGGACAATAAGCCTACCTGTGACCTGTATTGTTATCATTTTGGATACATAACTGTGCTTCCGGCTGTTGTCTTTATCATCTTCAAATGCAAAGTAATACTTTCCAGAATCTTGCTCTTCGGCATCAGTTATCATTAGTGTGCAATCTCCATTATCTGGATTTCCCATCAGATGAAAATGTGACTTTATGCCAACAATTGACTTGTTATTAGAGGCTGCAAATTCTTGGCATATCGTCTTCCAGTGACCTTTAGAGCTGGTAAAGGATGCCATGTTATCAGCAGTAAATGTACAAGGAATCGTGACACAAAGGCCCTTCTGAACAGTAACAATCTGATCCACCTGAATCGAATAGCCATCTACTTCTTTAATGTCTGAGAGAGAAAAGATAATTAGAAAAAACATATTCAGAAAATATATGTAAAGGCAAATTTTTTTTTTCTTTGAGAAAGGGTTAGACCCTCTGTCAAGTTTTAATTGATGTCTGTCAGTGTTCCCTGTTGCAATCGGAAAGGTAGATGCCTATGACTAGAACAAGGATGATCTACACTATATTTTCATTATGTATCAGCTCCATTGAAGAAATACGCACACCATTCTATACCCATCAGAACCAAGCCTCACTTCTATCAGTTCAACACTTTTACACACATCAGAAACTTTTTTTGAGGAAGGGTTAGACCATCTGTCAAGCTTTTAAGGCCGTCTGTGTCCCGGTAAGTGAGATTTACCCTCTCTATTTGATTTGGTGACCATTGTCACCAGTGTGAAGATGAAACTCTCACGTTGCAATATTTTCCAGCTTTTGGGGCCACAATCTCTCTACTAGGGAATGGTCACTGGGGCTCACTCTAACTCTACAGTTAACCATTTACATATGCAGGTGAAAAATGCTTACAGGTGAATATGCTTTAAATTCCTTTTCTAATATTTAGTATGTGATACATAAGTTGTTACATGGGTGTGATCCAGGGCTAATAGTAACCCAACTCCTGATTTTTGTGCTTTGTGAAGTACAGTCCTTCACTCTAACTTTTACCTGCGAATTAGATATCCCAGGGCTGGGCCGAGGGCTAGACAGAAAAATCAGCTGCCTTGGGTGCTTCTGGAATGGGGGAGGGGAGCAGAAGAGGGCCGAAACTACAACCTATCCTTGAGAGGTTGTTCACAACTCACGGAGAGAGATGCACTAAAAAATGGTATCTGTGAAAAAGCTTCAAACAAGGGTTTTTTAACTGGTGGGGTACCCATACCCTTGGGGGTATGGGGGACAAATAATGGGGATATATAACTGAATAATTTAAAGCAAATCAAGAGGATTTTATGGAGGCACAGATTTGGGGAAGAGTACAGAAAAATGTCTGCAGCATTGAAGGTCCCAATGAGCACAGTGGCCTCTATCATCCGTAAATGGATACAAGTCCTCCCCCCCTCCAACTCTACTTTCCCAGACAGCTTAAAAAAGCATTAAATATTGTACTTTAATACTTTCTGAGTCACTATCCAGTAAGGATGAGCCGTAACCCCCCCCCCCCCCAATTTGGTTTGCACCAGAACTTGCGAACAGGCAAAAAACTTGAACAAACACACAAACACCATTAAATTTTATGGGACACGAACATGAAAAATCAAAAGTGCTAATTTCAAAGGTTTATTTGCAAGATATTGCCATAGAAAGTGTTTGGGGACCCGGGTCCTGCCCCAGGGGACATGTATCAATGCAAAAAGAAGTTTTAATAACGTCCGTTTTTTCTGGAGCAGCTATTTTAATAATGCTTAAAGTGAAATAATAAAAATTAAATATTCCTTTAAATATTGTGCCTGGGGGGTGTCTATAGTATGCATGTAAAGTGGCACAGTTTTCCTGTGTTTAGAACAATATCACAGCAAAATTAAATTTCTAAAGGAAAAAAAGTAATTTAAAGCTGATCGCGGCTGTAATAAATTGTCAGGTCTCGGCAATATAGATAAAACTCATTGAAAAAAAAAACAGCACCCCCCCCTCAGTCCATTACCAGGCCCTTCGGGACTGGTATGAATATTAAGGGGAACCCTGCGCCAAATAAAAAAAAAATGACATGGGGTCCCCCCAAAATCCATACCACGCTGACCAACGAACCGAGAAAAGAAAAAAACTCAACAGCTCTGCCTCCATGGAAGGCTCCCGCCGAGTGACGCTTCTTCTTAATGACAGCTGTTATATAGCTGAGGGCAGGGCCACCGGGTGACCCCGTCCCCCTCTGATGCCATAGGCGGAGCTGTTGCGGCTTTTTTTTTTTTTTTTCTTTTTTCGGTCTGTCAGTTGGCATGAGATGGATTTACATCATGGGACATTTCTATTTTTAAAACTTTTTTTTGTGAAATGGTAGGGGTACAATGTACCAGTTACCGATTCACATAGGGGGCAGGATCTGCAGGTCCCCTTGTTAAAGAGGACTTCCAGATTTCAATAAGCCCCCCACCCGCAGACCCCCACAGCCACTGGGCAAGGGTTGTGGGGATGAGTCTTTGGGGGTGACTCCAAAGCCCCCCCCCCATGTTGAGGGCATGTGACCTGGTATGGTTCAGGACAGGGGGGGCACTCTCTCGCCCCCCCCCTTCTTTTCCTGTGGTCTGCCAGGTTGCATGCTCAGATAAGGGTCTAGTATGGATTTTGTGGGGGACTCCTACAGGACCCCTATGGCCTTTGAATAAATATCATAAGTTCCATTGAATCCTGGTGCATGGTGTCTGAGCCTTCAAAGCCTCTGTATTTATCTCAGTGCAGGAAGACTTTAATGTGTTGACAAATAAGCAGTTGACTTTTTTGGACAATAAGCCTACCTGTGACCTGTATTGTTATCATTTTGGATACATAACTGTGCTTCCGGCTGTTGTCTTTATCATCTTCAAATGCAAAGTAATACTTTCCAGAATCTTGCTCTTCGGCATCAGTTATCATTAGTGTGCAATCTCCATTATCTGGATTTCCCATCAGATGAAAATGTGACTTTATGCCAACAATTGACTTGTTATTAGAGGCTGCAAATTCTTGGCATATCGTCTTCCAGTGACCTTTAGAGCTGGTAAAGGATGCCATGTTATCAGCAGTAAATGTACAAGGAATCGTGACACAAAGACCCTTCTGGACAGTAACAATCTGATCCACCTGAATCGAATAGCCATCTACTTCTTTAATGTCTGAGAGAGAAAAGATAATTAGAAAAAACATATTCAGAAAATATATGTAAAAGCAATTTTTTTTTTCTTTGAGAAAGGGTTAGACCCTCTGTCAAGTTTTAATTGATGTCTGTCAGTGTTCCCTGTTGCAATCGGAAAGGTAGATGCCTATGACTAGAACAAGGATGATCTACACTATATTTTCATTATGTATCAGCTCCATTGAAGAAATACGCACACCATTCTATACCCATCAGAACCAAGCCTCACTTCTATCAGTTCAACACTTTTAAACACATCAGAAACTTTTTTTGAGGAAGGGTTAGACCATCTGTCAAGCTTTTAAGGCCGTCTGTGTCCCGGTAAGTGAGATTTACCCTCTCTATTTGATTTGGTGACCATTGTCACCAGTGTGAAGATGAAACTCTCACGTTGCAATATTTTCCAGCTTTTGGGGCCACAATCTCTCTACTAGGGAATGGTCACTGGGGCTCACTCTAACTCTACAGTTAACCATTTACATATGCAGGTGAAAAATGCTTACAGGTGAATATGCTTTAAATTCCTTTTCTAATATTTAGTATGTGATACATAAGTTGTTACATGGGTGTGATCCAGGGCTAATAGTAACCCAACTCCTGATTTTTGTGCTTTGTGAAGTACAGTCCTTCACTCTAACTTTTACCTGCGAATTAGATATCCCAGGGCTGGGCCGAGGGCTAGACAGAAAAATCAGCTGCCTTGGGTGCTTCTGGAATGGGGGAGGGGAGCAGAAGAGGGCCGAAACTACAACCTATCCTTGAGAGGTTGTTCACAACTCATGGAGAGAGATGCACTAAAAAATGGTATCTGTGAAAAAGCTTCAAACAAGGGTTTTTTAACTGGTGGGGTACCCATACCCCTGGGGGTATGGGGGACAAATAATGGGGATATATAACTGAATAATTTAAAGCAAATCAAGAGGATTTTATGGAGGCACAGATTTGGGGAAGAGTACAGAAAAATGTCTGCAGCATTGAAGGTCCCAATGAGCACAGTGGACTCTATCATCCGTAAATGGATACAAGTCCTCCCCCCCTCCAACTCTACTTTCCCAGACAGCTTAAAAAAGCATTAAATATTGTACTTTAATACTTTCTGAGTCACTATCCAGTAAGGATGAGCCGTAACCCCCCCCCCCCCCCCAATTTGGTTTGCACCAGAACTTGCGAACAGGCAAAAAACTTGAACAAACACACAAACACCATTAAATTTTATGGGACATGAACATGAAAAATCAAAAGTGCTAATTTCAAAGGTTTATTTGCAAGATATTGCCATAGAAAGTGTTTGGGGACCCGGGTCCTGCCCCAGGGGACATGTATCAATGCAAAAAGAAGTTTTAATAACGTCCGTTTTTTCTGGAGCAGCTATTTTAATAATGCTTAAAGTGAAATAATAAAAATTAAATATTCCTTTAAATATTGTGCCTGGGGGGTGTCTATAGTATGCATGTAAAGTGGCACAGTTTTCCTGTGTTTAGAACAATATCACAGCAAAATTAAATTTCTAAAGGAAAAAAAGTAATTTAAAGCTGATCGCGGCTGTAATAAATTGTCAGGTCTCGGCAATATAGATAAAACTCATTGAAAAAAAAAACAGCCCCCCCCCCCCCCCTCAGTCCATTACCAGGCCCTTCGGGACTGATATGAATATTAAGGGGAACCCTGCGCCAAATAAAAAAAAAATGACATAGGGGTCCCCCCAAAATCCATACCACACTAAATAAAAAAAAAAAAATGTCCCGCTATGTAAATCCATCTCACGCTGACCAACGAACCGAGAAAAGAAAAAAACTCAACAGCTCTGCCTCCATGGAAGGCTCCCGCCGAGTGATGCTTCTTCTTAATGACAGCTGTTATATAGCTGAGGGCAGGGCCACCGGGTGACCCCGTCCCCCTTTGATGCCATAGGCGGAGCTGTTGCAGCTTTTTTTTTTCTTTTTTCGGTCTGTCAGTTGGCATGAGATGGATTTACATCATGGGACATTTCTATTTTTGACACTTTTTTTTGTGAAATGGTAGTGGTACAATGTACCAGTTACCGATTCACATAGGGGGCAGGATCTGCAGGTCCCCTTGTTAAAGAGGACTTCCAGATTTCAATAAGCCCCCCACCCGCAGACCCCCACAGCCACTGGGCAAGGGTTGTGGGGATGAGTCTTTGGGGGTGACTCCAAAGCCCCCCCCCCCCCATGTTGAGGGCATGTGACCTGGTATGGTTCAGGACAAGGGGGGCACTCTCTCGCCCCCCCTTCTTTTCCTGTGGTCTGCCAGGTTGCATGCTCAGATAAGGGTCTAGTATGGATTTTGTGGGGGACTCCTACAGGACCCCTATGGCCTTTGAATAAATATCATAAGTTCCATTGAATCCTGGTGCATGGTGTCTGAGCCTTCAAAGCCTCTGTATTTATCTCAGTGCAGGAAGACTTTAATGTGTTGACAAATAAGCAGTTGACTTTTTTGGACAATAAGCCTACCTGTGACCTGTATTGTTATCATTTTGGATACATAACTGTGCTTCCGGCTGTTGTCTTTATCATCTTCAAATGCAAAGTAATACTTTCCAGAATCTTGCTCTTCGGCATCAGTTATCATTAGTGTGCAATCTCCATTATCTGGATTTCCCATCAGATGAAAATGTGGCTTTATGCCAACAATTGACTTGTTATTAGAGGCTGCAAATTCTTGGCATATCGTCTTCCAGTGACCTTTAGAGCTGGTAAAGGATTTCATGTTATCAGCAGTAAATGTACAAGGAATCGTGACACAAAGACCCTTCTGGACAGTGACAATCTGATCCACCTGAATAGAATAGCCATCTACTTCTTTAATGTCTGAGAGAGAAAAGATAATTAGAAAAAACATATTCAGAAAACATTCAGAAAATATATGTAACTGCAAATTTTTTTTTTTGAGAAAGGGTTAGACCATCTGTCAAGTTTTAACTGATGTCTGTCAGTGTTCCCTGTTGCAATCGGAAAGGTAGATGCCTATGACTAGAACAAGGACGATCTACACTATATTTTCATTATGTATCAGCTCCATTGAAGAAATACGCACACCATTCTATACCCATCAGAACCAAGCCTCACTTCTATCAGTTCAACACTTTTACACACATCAGAAACTTTTTTTGAGGAAGGGTTAGACCATCTGTCAAGCTTTTAAGGCCGTCTGTGTCCCGGTAAGTGAGATTTACCCTCTCTATTTGATTTGGTGACCATTGTCACCAGTGTGAAGATGAAACTCTCACGTTGCAATATTTTCCAGCTTTTGGGGCCACAATCTCTCTACTAGGGAATGGTCACTGGGGCTCACTCTAACTCTACAGTTAACCATTTACATATGCAGGTGAAAAATGCTTACAGGTGAATATGCTTTAAATTCCTTTTCTAATATTTAGTATGTGATACATACGTTGTTACATGGGTGTGATCCAGGGCTAATAGTAACCCAACTCCTGATTTTTGTGCTTTGTGAAGTACAGTCCTTCACTCTAACTTTTACCTGCGAATTAGATATCCCAGGGCTGGGCCGAGGGCTAGACAGAAAAATCAGCTGCCTTGGGTGCTTCTGGAATGGGGGAGGGGAGCAGAAGAGGGCCGAAACTACAACCTATCCTTGAGAGGTTGTTCACAGCTCACGGAGAGAGATGCACTAAAAAATTGTATCTGTGAAAAAGCTTCAAACAAGGTTTTTTTAACCGGTGGGGTACCCATACCCCTGGGGGTATGGGGGAAAAATGATGGGGATATATAACTGAATAATTTAAAGCAAATCAAGAGGATTTTATGGAGGCACAGATTTGGGGAAGAGTACAGAAAAATGTCTGCAGCATTGAAGGTCCCAATGAGCACAGTGGCCTCTATCATCCGTAAATGGAAGACGCTTAGAACCACCAGGATTCTTCCTAGAGTGGGCCGCCCGGCCAAACTGAGTGATCGGGGGAGAAGGGCCTTAGTCAGAGAGGTGACCAAGAACGCGCTGGTCACTCTGACAGGGCTCCATAATTTCTCTGTGGTGAGTAGAGAACCTTCCAGAGGAACAACCATCTCTGCAGCACTCCACCAATCAGGCCTGTATGGTAGAGTGGCCAGACGGAAACCACTCCTCAGTAAAAGGCACATAGCACCTGCCTAGAGTTTGCCAAAAGGCACCTGAAGAACTTTCAGACCACGAGAAACAAAATTCTGTGGTCTGAATGGAAAGCATCATGTCTGGAAGAAATCAGGTACCTCTCATCACCCGGCCAAAACCATCCCTACAGTGAAGCATGGTGGTGGCAGCATCATGCTGTGGGGATGTTTTTCAGTGGCAGGAACTGGGAGGGGAAGATGAATGCAGCAATGTACAGAGACATCCATGATGAAAACCTTCTCCAGAGCACTCAGGACCTCAGACTGGGTCGAAGGTTCATCCTAAGCACACGGTCAAGATAACAAAGGAGTGGCTACGTGACAACTCTGTGAATGTCCTTGAGTGGCCCAGCCAGAGCCCAGACTTAAACCCGATTGAAATCTCTGGAGAGATCTGAAAATTGTTGTGCACTTATGCTCCCCTTCCAACCTGATGGAGCATGAGAGGTCTTGCAAAGAAAATGGGAAAAACTGCCCAAAAACAGGTGTGCCAAGCTTGTAGCGTCATACTCCAAAAGACTTGAGACTGTAATTGTAATCATTTTTTATTTTTAATACATTTACAAAGATTTCAAACAAACTTCTTCCACGTTGTCATTATGGGGTATTGTTTGTAGAATTTTGAGGAAAATAATGAATTTAATCCATTTTGGAATAAGGCTGTAACATAACAAAATGTGGAAAAAGTGAAGCGCTGTGAATAAATTTCTAGATGCACTGTAAGAAAATAATACTGTTTTTCTTTTTCAGTTTATAGGAAGTGAAAAGGAGATTAGAAGATTCAAGGCAAGTTCAACAGGTATTTTATATACTACATAGCCTGAAAAAAAAAATGCAGCCATCACATTTAAGGACTTGTAAGCTGCAATATACTGTATTATATTTCTCTTATTGGATTTAGTTACCTTTTAGGTTGCACTCACCTGTTACCTCTACAGTTACTGTATTTTCCAAATAATTATAATTTTTTTTATTGTTTTGGCTCTCCTCAAATCGGAAGTTATAAGTGCCAATGTCCTCCTTGCTGGCATTGGTGATTTTCAGGGTGCAGTCGCCGTTTTTAGGGTCTCCAATTGCATGAAAATTTTTCTTTTTCCCTTCTGACATATCAGTAGAAGCTAATATGGTATGATATCCTTCCTTCCAAAATCCTGTTGCATTGAGGAATTTCTCTTTACCGTCAGCCCTGAATTTACAAGGCACAATGGCACACATAGTCTGTGGGATTTTCACATCTTGTTTAACTTCAATGGCGTAGTTAAGGGATATCACAGTCTCTGCAGGGAAAGAACATTTTATAAGATTACATAAATGTATATTCCTCATGAATTGAGAATTTTCCTAGCTTCAAAAATATCGGAAATACACAAACATTGAAAACTCACTGCCATATTTCCCAAAGGTTTTGTCCACCTTGGAGTTCTAGCTGTTCCCAGCCACCTTTGTGGCTCCTCCTGTTACATTCTCAATAAAATACATAACAATTCAACAAGGATTGTGGGAGCCCCTCATAATTGGCACACTATATGAGAATGCCATTTCACATGTGCACTGAAAGATGTCTAAGCTTCCCTGAAGCACATCTTCTGTATTCTTTCCCTTTCTTCTCCTTGGTGGTGTGTCATTACGGGGGTGTAGGCTCACAAAACAATACTGCAGAAAACAGCACTTAATATATGAGCGTCTATTAGGAAAATGTTTTATTTACTGCTTTCCAGGGGATGGGATGGAGTGGGACTTTGGGGTAGAGGGGTCTGGAAACATAAAGAGGGGCTTTGATTTTGCCTTTTCAATTTATTGTTATGCAATTTACAAGAATGTTGACATATCTCCAATACAAAAGAAAATTACTTAAAGGGCGTACAGTACATGCTTATAGTGCATAGGATGTTGCTTCGGGAAGACAATCTCACCCTTCAATCCCACCCCACAATCCTATTCACAATCCAAACCCTACAATCCCATTCACAATCCCAGTCTACAATCTCACCCTGCAATCCCATTCACAATTCCACCCCATAATCCCATCAACAACCCCCCCCCCCCCCCCACACACACACACACACACAATAATCCCCTTTGTCCTGTGCATCTAACTGAAAGCATGATCCCAACTGGATCCTGCATACTCACAAATTGGAGAATGGGCTTCTAGAGTGAATTATTGCAAAGTCCAGTAATACCTGTCCAGAAAATCTAATTCCCTTTTCCCTAGATCAGGGCTACAATATGAATGAAGAAATAAAGAGTATATTTATATATAGATAGAGATAGACAGAGATAGATATATAGATATTCTATATCTACTGTATATATACAGTAAATACACTATATTTCCAAAAGTATTGGGACTCCTGCCTTTACACGCGCATGAACTTTAATGGCATCCCAGTCTAAAGCCTCATACACACGATCGGACTTTGTACAAACTTTTCCGTGGATTTTTGTACAAAGGGCGTTGGCCCCAAGTTGGTATTGCATACACACGATCTGACTTTTTAGGCAACAAACATGAACGTAGTGACGTTTCAACGTACTGACGACACTTCAAAAGAGGACGTTCAAATACTCCAGCGCCACCTTTGGTCAACTTCTGTATTGTTGTCTGATCTTTTGCATTGGTTCTGAGCATGCGTGTTTGTACTTTGTACAAAAGTCCGATGGTTTTGTGTACACATGGTCGGACTTTGCTCCATCGGACTTTTGTTGGAAGAAAGTTGGTCCGTTCGCACAGCCAACAAAAGTCAGATGAAAACTGAAAAATTTGGTCCGATGGAGCGTACACACGGTCGGATGTTGGTCCAAAACAGCTAATTTGCATGTTTGTTGTCAAAAAGTTTGCTTGTGTGTACGGGCCTTTAGTCCGTAGGGTTACATTTTGAGTTGACCCACCCTTTTCAGCTATAACAGCTTCAACTCTTCTTGGAAGGCTGTCCACAAGGTTTAGGAGTGTTTGACCATTCTGCACACTCACAAATTAGAGAATGGTCTTCTAGAGTGAATAATTACAAAGTCCAGTAATACCTGTCCAGAGAATCAAATTCCTTTTTTCCCTAGATCAGGGCTACAATGTGAATGAAGAAATAAAGGGTATAAATATAAATATATATATATATATATATATATAAATATATATATATATATATATATATATATATATATTATATATCCATATTCATGAGGTATGAAAACAAAAACTATATTCAGATAAGTCTAATATTGACTTCATATTCCAAGTGCCTAAAATAATAATTCTAAATTGTTAAGAAAAAAGATGAAGGGCACATATAATAAATATATAATTGTTCATAAAAACCACAGTGAAATATATACCACATATATATATATATATATATATATATATATATATATATATATATATATATATATAGTAAAATATCAATTAAATGGAAACTAGGAAACAAATGCTAATACTGATAAAAAAATATATATGTTCTATAAAGATCTGATATTTTTCTTACAGACCCTTTGAAATGAGGAACAGAATTGTCACCAGCAGTAAACCAAGACATCCATCTTTTCTTGGCCACATCCTGAAAATGATAACGACTGTGCAATGAGCAGGACCTATGAACAATCACGAGTCATTAGATGCATGTACAGTGTTACTCTTGTTACTAAAATCTCTTGTAAAATGTTACTTTAATATCAAAATATATTTTCAATCTTTTTAAATCTGAAGCTTTTTTTTTTTTTTCTTTTTTAATACCTGGTGAACCTGCCATGAAAGTGCTTGTTCAGATACGCCCTGTTATGGGGTGATAAATATTTACCAATTATGCCCCTGTTTTGTTGCCATGATTTAGGGCTATCTTCCTTATTAAGCAGTTAAGGGAGGTCAGAAAACATAATATAATCAAAGTCGCCATTACTTGTAGAACATCCTAATTATGTACAACAAAACACCAAAAAGGAACTTACAGACTTTACTGGTAGCAGGGAAGACATAAAACATGTAAAAACTCCAATAAATGTATTACACAGTTACAATAACAGAGAACAAATATAAACAGGGAAAGAAATCCCAATTACAGTTCCGTCTCTTGTTATAGCACCTATAAATGTATGATATACAAATAACTCCTTTCTCTGAAACAGTCCAAGAGGTTGAAACGTATTTGCATGTACTACTTGTTTTGCATGTACTACTTCTTCAGTACCTTTTTTCTTGGCAACAAGGGAGAATGAGCTAAAAAAAATACAATATATTATACACATATACAATTTGAGGAAAACAGTGGACTTTATGAGCACCAGAAGACAACAGTTTCTTAAAAAATATATACATTTTATTACAAATAAACCTAAAACATAGCCAGATATATAAAATATCTCACAGTGAACCTACTAACCAAAGTGCAATAATGTCACCAACTACAACACCAAGAGGCCCTAGCCAATTCCATGAACATTAAGCGCCAGTAATGCGTTTACCGGTAACCAGGCGAGAACTCTACATGTTCGTGTTGTAGTTGGTGACATTAGTGCACTTTGTTCATTGTGAGCTGTTTTATATACAGTATCTGCCTATGTTTTAGGATTATTTGTAATAAAATTTATATATTTTTTAAAAACTGTAGTCTTCTGGTGCCTATAGAGTCCATTGTTTTACTCAAAGTATATATACATTTATAGGACGCGGCACTCTCCTACCAATATTGGCATCCACGGCACAACACTGTGAAGATGCAAACATTTATAATATTATATATACAGTGCCTTGAAAAAGTATTCATACCATATGACATTTCCCACATTTTGTCATGTTACAGCCAAAAATTTAAATTCATTTTATTGGGATTTTATGTGATAGACCAACACAAAGTGACATATAAATAGTTTTTTAACATTTTATACAAATAAATATGTGAAAAGTGTGGAGTGCAGCCCCCCTGGGTCACCTTTCGCTGCAATAACAGCTGCAAGTCTTTTTGGGTATATCTCCACCAGTTTTGCACATCTAGAGAGTGACATTTTTGCCCATTCTTCTTTGCAAAATAGCTCAAGTTCTGTCAGATTGGATGGAGAGCGTCTGTGAACAGCAATTTTCAAGTCTTGCCACAGATTCTCAATTGGATTTAGGTCTGGACTTTGACTGGGCCATTCTAACACATGGCCAGAGCACCTTCTTCCACATGTTTTCTGTGTCCCCCACATGGCTTCTTGCAAACTGCGGGACTTCTTATAGCTTTCTTTCAACAATGGCTTTCTTCCTGTCACTCTTCCATGAAGGCCAGATTTGTTGAGTGCACGACTAATAGTTGTCCTTTGGACAGATTCTCCCACCTGAGCTGTGGATCTCTGCAGCTCCTCCAGAGTTACCATGGACCTCTTGGCTGCTTCTCTGATGAATGCTCTCCTTGCCCGGCCTGTCAGTTTAGGTGGACGGCCATGTCTTGTTAGGTTTGCAGTTGTGCCATACTCTTTCCATTTTCGGATGATTCATTGAACAGAGCTCTGTGAGATGTTCAAAGCATGGGATATTTTTTTATAACCTAACACTGCTTTAACTTCTCCACAACTTTATCCCTGAACTGTCTGGTGTGTTCCTTGGCCTTCATGATGCTGTTTGTTCAATAAGGTTCTCTGAGGGCTTCACCGAACAGCTGTATTTATACTGAGATTGAATTACATACAGGTGGACTCTATTTACTAATTAGGTGACTTCTGAAGGCAATTGGTTCCACTAGATTTTAGTTAGGGGTATCAGAGTAAAGGGGCTGAATACAAATGCACGCCACACTTTTCACATATTTATTTGTAAAAAAATTTGAAAAACATTTATTTTTTTCTTCCACTTCACAATTATGTGCCACTTTGTGTTGGTGTGCTGGTAAAATACATTTACGTTTTTGGTTGTAACATGACAAAATGTGTAAAATGTCAAGGGGTATGAATACTTTTTCAAGGCACTGTATAGTATGCTCTTTATTCACGTACAACCATGTGAAAACTTTATCCGTGCGGACTCACATTTCACTGCAAGGTAACAGTCGTGAGTGGCAGAAAACCAATCTTTTAACTCTGGGAACACCTCTTCAGAGATTCAATACTGTCTCAGCGAAAGTTTATAAATGAGCCTGGAGTTACTAAAATCTCGTGTTCAAAAATGTTACTCTACTGGCTGAGTATCCCAAATCTTGCAAGAAGGCAGTTGTGCACCATGCTGGAGCCTGCTCTCATCAGATTTGGAAAGTACATTATTTCTATGATTTCATCAATAGAACTGCAGTGTCACCCATGCCTAGTCACAGTGGCAGTACGGTACAGGTTTACATTTTTATGAACAGCTTTTCTTCTTTTTTTAAAGAGGGATAAGCAGCAATTTGGCATCGGGGAATACTATTGCATTTTAGTCCAAGGTCAGCTTTATGATTAGGTAATAAGTGGCAAAGACATAAGTTTGGGAGCTTATGAAAAAAATTTCTCTTCCAAATTTTACATCAGCTAATTACACCAGGATTCAAGAAAATGACTTTTTTGTGCAAAAACGATTGGTTCTGAGATGCAGTGTTGAGTCATCCTAAATAATCCATATGGCATGACTGCTCTCCGAATAAATAGTATGTGATACTAGAGTATTCAGTTTTGGGCACCAGTTCTCAAAAATGATATCGGTGAACTGTGGAAAGTGCAGAGAAGGGCAACCAAACTGATAAGAGGCATGGAGGAGCTCAGCTTTGAGGAAAGATTAGAGGAACTGAATTTATTCACTCTTGAGAAGAGGAGATTAAGGGGGGATATGATCACCATGTATAAATATATAAGGGGTCCATATAGTGAACTCGGTGTTGAGTTATTCACTTTACGGTCAACACTGAGGACAAGGGGGCACTCTTTACGTCTAGAGGAAAAGAGATTTCATCTCCAAATACGGAAAAGTTTCTTCACAGTAAAGCCCCATACACACGGTCGGATTTTCCCATGGATTCTGTCCTATCGGACAATGTTGTCGGAAATTCCGACCGTGTGTAGGCACCATCGGACAGTTTCCATCGGATTGTCCGACGGACAAAGTCCTATCTCCTGCTGGATAGATTTTTCGACAACAAAGTCCGATCACACCAAATCCGATCGTGTGTATCGAATTCCTGACAGACAAAGTGCCACGCATGCTGAGATCACATTACAAGACCAAAGCTATTGGCTACTAGCCTCTACGTAGTCCCGTCGTACGCAACAAACGTCACCACGTTCAGAATGATTAGATTTTCCAACAACTTTTTCCGACCGTGTGTACGCAAAACCAACATCGGACAAAGTAAGACGGACATGATCCGACGGACCTGGTCCTCGGATAATCCGCGCGTGTGTATGGGGCTTAAGAGCTGTGAAAATGTGGAATAGACTCCCTCCAGAGGTGGTTCTGGCCAACTCAGTAGATTGCTTTAAGAAAGGCCAGGATTTTTTCCTAAATGTACATAATATATATAACTGGATACTAACATTTATAGGTAAAGTTGATCCAGGGAAAATCTGATTGCCTCTCTAGGATCAGGAAGGATTTATTTTCCCCTGCTGTAGCAAATTGGATCATGCTTTTCTGTTTTTTTTTTTTCACCTTCCTCTGGATCAACTGTGGGTATAAGATTGAGTATATGGGATTGTGTGATATTTTTTTTTTTTTATGGTTGAACTAGATGGACTTTTTCAACCTGACTACCTATATAACTATGTAACTATGGAGTCACATTAGTACTGTCCAAACATAAAAACTTCAAACACATTATTGTTATCTAAATATAAGTTACTTAACTTGAATCACAGCAATATAAATATCAGTTATATCTTATAATAGTGACATCACTGCTCTACATGTATAAACTTGAGCTATTTTATAAAAGAGATATAGCCATTCTTTTAAAATCTCAAGACATGTTTCAATATGTTCTAGCAGTGAACATTTCTATTCCTTGGATACAGGTTATAATTCTGTTGCAGTGACATCACTACTCTCTGAGTATGTTATATATTATATAGATGTCACATCATTTCTCACAACACCATAAGAAAGTCAACTTACTATGGTCAGTGCGATGTTGTCACTCCTTTCCTTCTCTTGTGTAGTCACATCGCAGTATCACCTCTAGTGATAGAAGTTTTATTATAACGCCTCTTATATATAACGCATGTTCACAGGAACACCCAATATAAAGGGTTTCATGATATACTTTAACCACTTCCCTTTTCCTTCTGAGTGTATATATATTTTTATAAAACGGACACAGTAAATACCAGTCAATTAATACATTTAAAAATATTTACTGAGATCAAATTGAAAGGTTAGTTGTACCATTTACTGGTTGATTTATTGTTCAATTGTTCTTTATTGAATTACATTAATGTTCAAAGTGAATACAGTTATATCATGTAGTACATCATGTAACTAGGGATGAGCTTTGTGTTCAAGTCAAACCCATGTTCGACTCAAACATCATCTGTTCATCCGTTCAGTGAATTCCGAACATTATGGGCCGTTCGTGCAAAATTCGAGTGGAGCGTCACGGCCCATAATTCCCTGCGTCATCGCAGTGCATTGCTGGCTGATGATTGGCCAAGCATGCACTTTGACACGCCCCATCTGTCTAGCGAGCCGTAATTGGCCAAATCCGGGGTGGCTTTGGCCAATTATGGCTCAGGAGGTTTAGTACACGCCCCACACTATATAAGGCCGCCTGCGTGGCGGCCTTGTTTAGTGTGTCGCGGCGGCTGAGAGAGATAGACAGAGAGACAGTGTGATTTTATTTAATTTGAGTTAGATAGAGCAGGCAGGAGGCTAGTCAGTTAGCTGCAGTCAGTGCATTGTGTATATATATGCATCCTAGGTGTTGTGTGTGTATATATATATATATATATATATATATATATATACACTGTATTCAGTTTAGCTAGATTCGTTCCTGTGTACTGTGTCCTTTGCACAGTGTTCACTTAAAGCTACCCCAATTGCTGGTGTTCTGCTGATCCTATACCACAGGCAGCTGTAGCAATTACAGTCAGTGTATTGTGTCATCTGCACAGTGTGCACCTAAAGCTACCCCAATTGCTGGTGTTCTGCTGATCCTATCCGCAGGCAGCTGTAGCAATTACAGTCGGTGTATTGTGCCATCTGCCCAGTGTGCACCTAAAGCTACCCCAATTGCTGGTGTTCAGCTGATCCTATCCGAAGGCAGCTGTAGCAATTACAGACGGTGTATGATGCCATCTGCACAGTGTGCACCTAAATCTACCCCAATTGCTGGTGTTCTTCTGATCCTATACCGCAGGCAGCTGCAGTAATTACAGTTGGTGTACTGTGTACTCTGCACAGTGTGCACTTAAAGCTACCCTAATTTCTGCTTTTTTTTCTGATCCTATACCACAGGCAGGCAGCTACAGTAATTACAGTTAATGTACTGTGTACTTTGCACAGTGTGCACATAAAGCTACCCCAATTTCTGGTGTTCTGCTGATCCTATCTGCAGGCAGCTGAAGCAATTACAGTCGATGTATTGTGCCATCTGCACAGTGTGCACCTAAAGCTACCCCAATTGCTGGTGTTCTTCTGATCGTTCAAAGGGCTACGCAAGTACGCAGGCAAAAAGATGCCATGCGGTGCTTGCGCTGGTGTGCTTGGGGGACAGGAGCCACACTGGGGCAGAGATTCTGTCAGCTCTGCAGGGGCAGGCTGAGAGGTGGTTGACGCCACGCCAGCTTAAGCTAGGAATGGTGGTTTGCGACAATGGTACCAACCTCCTCTCCGCCCTCCGACAGGGACAACTGACCCATGTGCCCTGTGTGGCTCACGTCCTTAACTTGGTGGTGCAGCGGTTGTTGGGCAGGTACCCTGGGCTTACAGGATGTCCTAAGGCAGGCCAGGAAAGTCTGTGTGCATTTCCGCTGGTCATATAATGCCAGTGCTCGGCTGGCTGACCTACAAAAGGAATTTAACCTGCCCAAGAACTGCCTAATCTGTGACATGCCCACCAGGTGGACCTCAACTTTGGCCATGCTGCAGCAGCTGCACACGCAGCAGAGGGCCATCAATGAGTACCTGTGCAACTACAGCACCAGGACAGGGTCAGGGGAGCTTCTTTTTTCCCCACGCCAGTGGGCCATGATCAGAGATGCATGCACTGTCCTGTCACCATTTGAGGAGGCCACAAGGATGGTGAGCATTGACAGTGCATGCATCAGTGACACTGTCCCTCTTGTCCACCTGTTGGAGCACACGCTGTGTGGAATAATGGACAGGGCACTTGAGGCAGAACAGAGGCAGGAAGAGGAGGACTTCCTTACCTCTCAAGGCCCCCCTTTATTCAGACAGTGTTTCTGCTGGCCAGCAGATCACACAGGAAGAGGAGGAGGAGGAGGATTGTGTCAGCATGGAGTTGGAGCCCGGCACTCAGCATCAGCAGCAGTCTTTTGGAGATCATTTACAGTCCCAAGAAACCAGTGGACTTGTACGTGGCTGGGAGGAGGTGGCTGCGGATCATTTCGTCCTTAGTGACCCAGAGGACTCCGGACCGAATGCCTCAGCTAATCTACGCTGCATGGCCTCCCTGATCCTGCAAAGCCTGCGGAAGGATCCTCAGATTTGTCGGATCAAGGAGAGGGAACATTACTGGCTGGCAACCCTACATGATCCTTGTTACATGGGTAAGGTTGCGGACCTTATCTTGCTTTTGCAAAGGGAGCAGAGGATGAAACATCTTCAGGAGGCCTTGCAGAAAGGTCTGTGCAAGGCGTTCCCAGAGACTGGGAGGTTACAAATTCCTGGTCCTGGACAACGTGTTACAGAGACTTCGGTCAGTCACAGAAGGAGCGGTGGAGAAGGTGGCCGTCTGACCGATGCGTTCAGACAATTTTTTAGTCTGCAGCCCCAAGGTATGATTGGTTTCAGCAACCATCGCCAGCGTCTGATTTACATGGTGCAGGAATACCTAGGGGCAAGATCAGACTTGGACACCTTTCCCACCGAAAATCCTCTGGGTTACTGGGTCTTGAGGATGGATCACTGGCTAGAGCTTGTACAGTATGCAATTGAGTTACTGGCCTGTCCTGCATCCAGCGTTCTTTCGGAATGCACATTCAGTGCTGCTGGAGGCTTTGTAACCAATCACAGGGTGTCACCTGTCCACCGACTCAGTTGATCGACTGACCTTCATAAAAATGAATCAGTCTTGGATCACCACCAGGCACCAAGCACCTGATGCTGATGTAACCAAATATTTTTTTTTGAAATGTCAGATCCATTTAAGACTGCGTATGCTGATGCTGAGTGACTATCCTGTTATGCTGAGTGACTATTCTCTTTCTCCTCAATGATCATGCTGTTAGCTTGTAAGAACATTTTTGGTTCTGGGCGCAGCCACCTGTGGCTAAGGCCCAATTTTTAAGCCCCTGTTTAACAGGGGCATGTAATTACAATTTTTGATGCAATATTTTGCAGGATGGTTCGTTGCTACGCTCAACTACAATATTTGTGAGTGGTTGCAGTGTTGTGGCACCAGCACCAGTGCCTAAGGCCCAATTTTTCAGCCCCTGTTGGCGTGTAATTACAATTTTTGATGCAATACTTTGCAGCAGGGCTCATTCCTGCGCTCCAACTAGAGTATCTGTGAGGGGTTGCAGTGTTGTGGCACCAGCATCAGTGCCCAAGGCCCAATTTTTCAGCCACTGTTTAACATGGGCGTGTAATTACAATTTTTGATGCAATATTTTGCAGGAGGGTTCGCTGCTGCTCTCAACTACAATATTTGTGAGTGTTTGCAGTGTTGTGGCACCAGTACCAGTGCCTAAGGCCCAATTTTTCAGCCCCTGTTTAACAGGGGCGTGTGATTACAATTTTTGATGCAATACTTTGCAACAGGGCTCACTGCTGTGCTCCAAGTACAGTATCTGTGAGGTGTTGCAGTGTTGTGGCACCAGTGCCTAAGGCCCAATTGTTCTTCCCCTGTTTAACAGGGACATGTAATTACAATTATTGATCTAATATTTCACAGCAGGGCCCATTCCTGTGCCCACCAAGAGTAACTGTAAGGGCTTACAGTGTTGTGGCAACACCACCACCAAAGGCCCAATTTTTGTGCCCCTGTTCAACAGGTGCATGTAATTACAATTTTTGATATAATATTTCACAACAGGGCCTGTTCCAGCGCCCACCAAGAGTAACTGTGAGGACTTTTAGTGTTGTGGCACCAGCACCACCACCACCACCACCACCAAATGCCTAATTTTTCTACCACTGTTCAACAATGGCATGTAATTACAATTCTTGATATAATAGTTCACAGCAGGGCGTTCCAGTGCCCACCAAGAGTCACTTTGAGGGCTTACAGTGTTGTGGCAACACCAACACCTTAGACCCAAATTTCTGCAAAGCATATAGGGCAGGCCCCTACTTTCAAACATCCAACTTACAAACGTCTCCTATTTGCAAACGGAAGGAGACAACAGGAACTGAGATGAAATCTACCCCTAGGAAGGGAAATTCTCTTCTGTAAGAGTTGATATGGGAAAAACGTGTCTCCTCTCCACTGATTATCACCATGCTTTATCACCAATCCTTGTTTCACTAAAAACCCCAAATTCTCAAAAAACATTTGTCATTGGGACAGAAAGTGAGGTGAAATCTTCTGAAGAGGTGCACAGACAGCAAATAAAAATGTTACAGGGGTGATAACCCTTCCCTATGTTTTCCAAAAAGCTTAAAAATAGATTTTTTGACTGGAGCTACACTTTAAAAAAGTACCAGTTCAAAGTTACAAACAGATTCTACTTAACAACAAACCTACACAGTCCCTGTCTTGCTGTTCAGAGTATATAGGGCCTGGGGGACCCACGCCTTTCCTTTTTTTAATTTTGGGGGAGGGGTTCCCCTTAATATCCATACAAGACCCAAAGGGCCTGGTAATGGACTGGGGGGGTACCCATGCCATTTGTCTCACTGATTTTCATCCATATTGACGGGACCAGACATTACATTAAAGCCACAAGCAGTTTTAAATGACTTTTATTCCTTTAGAAATGTCATGTTATGCAGGGACTGTTCAAAGCACGGGAAACACGCGCCACTTTACAGGCATACTATAGACACCCCCCAGGTACGATATTTAAAGGAATATTTCACTTTTTTCACTTTAAGCATCATTAAAATCAGTGCTCCCGAAAAAACTCCCCTTTTTAAAACTTTTTTTTTGCATTGATACATGTCCCCTGGGGCAGGACCCGGGTCCCCAAACCCTTTTTAGGACAATAACTTGCATATTAGCCTTTAAAATTAGCACTTTTGATTTTGAACGTTCAAATCCCATAGACTTTAACGGGGTTCTAAAGTTCGCGCAAATTTTCAGTCCGTTCACAGGTTCTGGTGCGACCCGAACCGGGGGGTGTTCGGCTCATCCCTACAGGTAACATATATCAATAGACTCAGTATACACTATATTGTCAAAAGTATTGGCACGCCTGCCTTTACACACACATGAACTTTAATGGCATCTCAGTCTTAGTCCGTAGGGTTCAATATTGAGTTGGCCCACCCTTTGCAGCTTCAACTCTTCTAGGAAGGCTGTCCACAAGGTTTAGGAGTGTGTCTATGGGAATGTTTGATCATTCTTCCAGAAGAGCATTTGTGAGGTCGGGCACTGATGTGGTCGAGAGGGCCTGGCTCGCAGTCTTCGCTCTAATTCATCCCAAAGGTGTTCTATTGGGTTGAGGTGAGGACTCTATGCAGGCCAATCAAATTCCTCTGTCCCAAAATCGCTCATCCATGCCTTTATGGACATTGCTTTGTGCACTGGTCAAAATTATAAGGAGGGGATTATGGTGTGGGTTTGCTTTTCAGGGGCTGGCCCCTTAGTTCCAGTGAAGGTAACTCTGAAGGTATTAGCATGTCAAGATGTTGTGGACAATTTCATGCTCTCAACTTTGTGGAAACAGTTTGGGGAACCTTCCGGTACCAACATGACTGCACACCAGTGCACACCAGTGCATGAAGCAAGGTGAAGGAACTTGTCTGGCCTGCACAGTCCTGACCTCAACCCAATAGAACACTGTTGGGATGAATTAGAAAGGAGAGACTGTGAGCCAGACCTTCTCTCCAACATCAGTGCCTGACCTCACAAATGCGCTTCTGGAAGAATGGTCAAACATACCCATAGACACACTCCTAAATCTTGTGGACAGCCATCCCAGAAGAGTTGAAGCTGTTATAGCTGCAAAGGGTGGGCCAACTCAATATTGTCTACGGACCAAGACTGGAATGCCATTAAATTTCATGTGCATGTAAAGGCATGCAATGTCCCAATACTTTTGGTAATATAGTGTATATCAATAGATATAATGTTTTTATTTAAACATGTTCCTTATAAAAAAAAGAATTTTTTTAAAATGTCCTTTTGTGCACTGTGTATTGCACGGGCGCAGTGCAATATGGGAAGTGCCACGTCTATGCAATCACGAGATTGCAGACGAGGCACTTCATTTGCACAGGCTTCCGGCGCGATGGAGCCGCGGGGCGAGTGCATAGACTACAATGCATTGAGCAGCGCTGCCGACGTCACTTCCTTGAGTGATGTCGGCACGTCTGCTCAGTCCAGCGTCCCGCTGAGTTGATACACACAGTGTTGCTCGGCGGCTGAATGAATGATGTTCGGCGGCACAGACTTCAGGGCTCCTCTATTTTGTCAATGCTGATATTTCAATATTTAGGTTATTTAGCATGAACCCACCTGGCAGTGCTTGATCGAGGTGCGAGATTGAAGGGTGCCCATTCCTCTGCTGGTCAAGTGTTCATGTGAGTTGTAAGACATATGGCTGTTTGATCCATACGAGGAGCCCTGAGGTCTCTGATGGAATAAACTTCTCTGGGAAGTTTATTTTGGCATTTCCATTTCTAAACCAATAATATTATTTTAATGTTACAGCACCATACTTTTTGAAGGTTTTTTTTGGTGGAATCATGGCTTAGGATATACATACTTATTTAAACAGGCCCTGGCAACATTTAGGGGTGGCTGAACTGCACATTGTTTTATCTTACCATGTTTCTTTACCTCTCTGGGGATGTAATTATTTTTATACATGTATGTATATCATATCAAAGGTTTAGAAATGGAAATGCCAAAATAAACTCAACTCATACATTTTTCCGGTGGCTGTCCTGAGTTGAGTTGATAAGCGGGGGGGGGGGGGGTTGCTGCCGTCAATAACTTCTCTGGGAAGTTTATTTTGGCATTTCCATTACTAAACCTTTTATATGATATACATACACATGTATTAAAAATAATTACATCCCCAGAGAGGTAAAGAAACATGGTAAAACAATGTGCAGTTCAGCCACTCCTAAATGTTGCCAGGGCCTGTTTAAATAAGTATGTATTTGATGTCATACCTGTGACCCATGATTGTAGTATGATGTCATACCTGTGACCCGTGATTGTAATATAATGTCATATGCAAATAAATACTAGAGTATAAATAGTGCGCAATATCGACCTGTGATGATACGCGTCGGGAGGAGGAGTCCAAGTGATAGTGCTAAGCACACCACAGCACAGCACAGTGAGGAGGAAAGGGCTGACAGCCCCCTATCTGAGCCTGACCATTAGCAGGATTTGAACGCGCAAACACCTACTGGGTACATGTGAGTTGTATAGCTGTAGGCAACCCCCTAAAAGATCTTCTTTGTTTGATGGTTGAATAGAGCGCTGCGCAATGGTTTTTTGTTTGTGTCTTTTTTCTCTTTTATATCATATCGGAGCAAGATATCAGGAGGAACCAAAAGGAAAAAAGCAGCACATTCCCAGCATAAAGGGAAGTTTCTTTTTTTTCTCTCTTTTTTTTTTTTCTCAGTTCTAGCATTTCTAATTGTGTCCCGGATATCATTAGTGGATGTGAAGAGTTATTTCATTAATTATCTAACTAATTTAATGGACTTTTATCACCTATGGGATTAATATAATATTTAATTGGCGGCCGTTTACCCATTAATTCATCAATTAATTGGCTAATCCATCAGGTTTAGCCTGTATTGGCTTTTGGAATTTATATATCCCCATATGCATCACTGGCATAAACTGGATATTTCCTTTCTTCGACACATTATATTACATACTTGTTTTTACTCACATTTTTGAAGCACTTTATTTATTTAAAACACATTGTATCTACTTTTAACACATTGTGTATTTATTTATTTATTAAATTGGTTACAACCTCATTGTAACTTGAAGTTTATATATACTTTTGTGCACCTGGGATTGTCACGCAAGCACTTATATATTTTACTACACCACGACATTTGTCTTTTAACCTCACTTACTGATCTAAATAGTCTAAGGTTGATATTGCGCACTATTTATACTCTAGTATTTATTTGCATATTCTTTTAAGTGTAGGACACACTTTAATGGTGCAGCATATCATTTGGTCATCTTATCTATTTTATTTGGTTTTCCCAAAAAAATTTTTTAATATTTTTAATTCTCCTATCAGCGCTTTAGTACTCACTTTGCACACAATATAATGTCATACCTGTGACCCATGATTGCAGTATGATCTCATACTACTACACAGAATGTGCAGCCTGGTATATGATGTCCAGAGCCTGGTGTATAATGTGCAGCCTGGTATATGAACCCACCTGGCAAACTTTACAATTGCTTTACAATTGCCTCACCCCTGACCAACACCCTCCGTTCAATCAGAAGGCTTTTGAGACTTATGGCCGATCTTCATCTCCCTATACTCACTGAGACTGACGTACAGGCAATACCCCCATTACTGGAGACTAACTTATTAATACAGTCAAATCCCTCCCATCCCATAAATCCCCGGGTCCGGATGGCCTCCCATACTCTTACTATAAGACCTTTCTCCCAATTCTTTCCAACACACTTGGTATCCCTATTTAATTCCCTTCTCCAAGGCCAACGCCCCCACCAACAATTTCTACACTCCTATATTACAGTCATACCCAAACCGGATAAGGATCCTTCGCTCCCAGACAGCTACAGGCCGATTGCAGTTTTAAACTCAGACTATAAGCTTTTGTACTAAAATCCTAGCTAATCGCCTCTCCCAATTCCTAACGAAACTGATAGATAGAGACCAAGTGTGGTTTGTCCCCACTAGACATGCAGGGGACAACACCAGACGAACCATAGATCTCATTGATTTGCTGAATTTGCCGCCCTGCCCTGATGCCCAAAAGGCATTTGGTAGATTAAGATGGCCATATATGTTTGTGACCTTTACATCCCGTTCGTTCCCCATGTCAAATGGTACCAGACAGGGATGCCCCCTCTCTCCCCTCCTTTTCATCCTTTACCTGGAGCCTTTGGCTGAGGCCATCCAAACACACCCAGACTTACGCGTGGTCCCCATGCAACAAAGGGAATATAAACTGTCTCTTTTTGCTGATGACGTGCTCCCAACCCTCACTAACCTCCATATCTCACTCCCATCTCTGCACGCTCTATTGTCCCAGTTTAGCTCCCTATCGAGATACAAAATCAACACGTCAAAAACAGAAGCCCTGCCCCTACATATCCCTCCTGCAAATCTCCTCTCGCTTAAGAACTCGTTCCCCTACCGCTGGTGCACCACTTCTTTCAAATATTTAGGGGTTCAACTTACACTGTCATACTCCACTCTTTATTCAGCCAACTATGTCCCCCTGTTCAAATCTATCAAAGTAATGCTAAATAGATGAAACCTCCTCCCGATATCTTGGATAGGCACGATAAATGTACTGAAGATGTCTGTTATGCCAAAATTACTGTATTTTAATGGCTCAATTGAAACTCCTTAAAAGATGGTTTCTCAACTTTATATGGAGAGACAGAGCCCATAGAGTGGCCAGCTTGGTCATATTTTCTCCCAGGGGTCAGGGAGGTATGGGTGCTCTGGATATTCACAAGTACTACCTGGCATCCCACCTCCGTGCGGTGATATCCTGGTCTAGTATGCGACCACTGAATCGATGGTCGGAGATAGAGATGGGCTCTCTGTTCCCGAGTAATCCGTGTTCTCTGGTTTGGTCTCCTGCATTATTTTCGGATCCCAAGCTCCATGACCATTGCTTGGGCCCTATGCTGTTCTCACTCAGGATCTGGCATTCCTGTCGCACTAAATTTTCTCTGTCCTCCCCATGTCCCCCCATTTCTAACATAAAATATGTAAAAATTCAGCTAGGATTGTGGGAGCCCTTAAAAATGGGCTCCTGTGTGAGAATATCATTTCACACGTGCACCATCTAAAAGATGTCTAAACCACCCTAAAGCACATCTTCTGTATTTTTTTCCCTTCTCTCTCCTTTGTGATGTGTATGGGTTTGCAATACAATCCTGCAGAGAACAGCACTCAATATATGCACACGTATTAGGAAAATGTTTTATTAACTGGTTTCCAGGGGATGGGAGGGAGGGGTCTAGAAACAAAGAGATGGTCTTTAAGTTTGCCTTTTCAATTGATTGCAATGCAATTTACAAAAATGATGACATTTTGGTGACGGGAACTTATCACTCTAAGGGAGTACAGTACACACGCTTATAGTGTATAGACTGTTGCATGAGTAAGGGAGTCTCACGCTTCAATCCCACCCTACAATCCCACTCCACAATCCCATTCACAATCCCATCCTACAATCCCACCCCACAATCCCACTCCACAATCCCATTCACAATCCCACCCCACAATCCCACCCTACAATCCAACTCAACAATACCATTCACAATCCCATCCTACAATCCCACCCCACAATCCCACTCCACAATCCCATTCACAATCCCACCCTACAATCCTATATCACAATCCCACCCACAATCCCACCCACAATCCCACCCCACAATCCCACTCCACAATGCCATTCACAATCCCATTCACAATCCCATTCACAATCCTTTATCACAATCCCACCCACAATCCCACCCACAATCCCACCCACAATTCCACCCCACAATCCCACCCCACAATCCCTCCCACAATCCCACCGCACAAGTATCCCCTACAATACCTTCTGCATCTAACTGATAACATGATACCCATGGGATTTAGCTCACTCACAGACTGGAGAGTGGGCTACTAGAGTGAATTATTATAGGGTCCAATAATACCCTTCCAGAAGATCAAATTATTTTTTCCCTGGATCAGGGCTACAATATGAAAGAAGAAATGAAGAGAGTAGATACAGTATATACTATATATATATATATATATATATATATATATATATATATATATATATATATATATATATACATATCCAAATTCATGAAAGATGGAAACAAAAATGATTTAAAAAAAATAAAAATAAGGGGACTTCATATTCCAAGCACCTAAATAATCTTTTCCCTAAAAAATGCAAAATTGTTCATAAAGGGATGAAGGACACATATGATAAATATATTTTTGTTCATGAAAACCATTGTGAAATGGAAGATTCATATATATGCCATTATTTGACAATAGTAAAAATCAGAAAATAAATACCCATACTCATACCAAAGCGTTTGTAAGATGTAAAATATAACTAAAAAGTAGAAATTAGAAAACAAATGCTAATACTGATAAAATCTATGTTTTATAAAGTTCTGAGATTTTTCTCACAGACTGAAATGGGGAACAGAATTGTCACCAGCAGTAACCCGAGTTGTCCATCTTTTCTTGTCCACATCCTGAAACTGAGAAACCACTGTGCGATGAGCAAGACCTGTGAACAATCATGATTTATTGGATGAATTTACAAACAAATGCATTTTATAGGACAGCGAAAGCTTAACCACTTAAGGACGAGCCTCTGTTTTAGAGGTGTTGTTTACAAGTTAAAAATTTTTTTTTTTTTGATAGAAAATTACTTAGAACCCCCAAACATTATACATTTATTTTCTAACACCCTAGAACAGGGGTCTTCAAACTATGGCCCTCCAGTTGTTCAAGAACTACAATTCCCATCATGCCTAGTCATGTCTGTGAATGTAAGAGTTTTACAATGCCCCATGGGATGTGTAGTTCCGCAAAAGCTGGAGGGCCGTAGTTTGAGGATCCCTGCCCTAGAAAATAAAATGGCGGACATTGCAAAACTTTCTGTCACACCATATTCGGGCAGCGGTCTTAAAAGCGCACTTTTTTGGGAAAAAATACACTTTGAATTAAAATATAAGACAACAGTAAAGTTAGCCCAATTTTTTTTATGTTGTGAAAGATAATGTTACGCCGAGTAAATTGAATCCCAACATGTCACGCTTCAAAATTGCACCCGCTCGTGGAATGGCAACAAATTTTTACCCTTAAAAATCTCCATAGGCAATGTTTAAAAAATTCTACAGGTTGCATGTTTTAAATTACAGAGAAGGTCTAGGGCTAGAATTATTGCTCTCGCTCTACCGATCGCGATGATGCCTCACATGTGTGATTTGAACACCGTTTTCATATGCAGACGCTACTCACGTATGCGTTCGCTTCTGCGCGCGAGCTCGCAGGATGGGGCACGTTTAAAAAAAATGTTTTTCTTAGTTATTTTACCTTTTATTTTTTATTTTTACACTGTTTTTGAAAAAATAAAATGTGCCACTTTTATTCCTATTACAAGGAATGTAAACATCCCTTGTAATAGAAAAAAACATGTCAGGACCTCTTAAATATGAGATCTGGGGTCAAAAAGACCTCAAATCTCATATTTACACTTAAATGCAATTAAAAAAATAAAAATAAAATTTGTCATTTAAAAAAAAAATTAAAAAAAAATGTCCCTTTAAGAGCTATGGGCGGGAGTGACGTTATGATGTTTCTTCCACCCTGCATTGTTATGGAGAAGGGTGGGGGCCATCTTCCCCTCACTCCTCTCCATGCCCAGCAAGGGTGAAGATCCTTTTGCCTCCGCCGCTGCCAACGGCTCGGATAAGCGGCGCAGATAAAAGTGATCTTGAGACCGCTATTAATGGAAACCGACCTGCCAGCCGAACACGAGGATACAAGGGTTAAGGCAGGTAGGACATATATCGACGTGCGGCGGTCCGGAAGTGGTTAAATTGTTTGAAAACTTAGTTACTAACATGTCTTGCTTTAAAATGTTACTCTAATGTTTGAGTACCCCAAATCCTGCAAGAAGACAGTTGTGCACCATGCTGGAGCCTGCTCTCATGAGATTTGGGAAGTTCATCATTGCCAGGATCTCGTCAACAGAACTGCACCCTTGCCTAGTCACAGTGGTAGTACGGTACATGTTTAGATTTTCATAAACAATGATTTGGCATCGGGGAATACTATTTCATTTTAGTCCAAGGTCAACTTTATGATTCAGTAATGAGTGGCAGAGACGTGAGGTTGGGAGTTTATTAAAAATTTCTCTCCCATGTTTTAAGTCAGCTAATTCCTCCCAGGATTCAAGAAAATAAAATCTATATCCTGTTTTTGTGCAAAAACTAGTGGTTCTGAGATGCAGTGTTGAGTCATCCTTAATAATCCAACAAAATATTTACCAAACTATTATCTGCCATCATAAATCTCCAGTAATATTAGTGACATCACAGTTCATCCCTAGCAAATTTATTATATTTCACCATATGCCCCCGATGATGTCAGTAATGACGAAACTCGTTAGTCACCACGCCTCGTTGGACTGGTAAATGTAGGAAAGTACTGTTTGGAACTTTCTTTATACAGCCCAGGAATGTTTTTCATTCACGTGCTTGATCATTGTACTAATGTGAGTAGGTTTTATACACTTTGAAGTGCAATAAAGGTTTTATTCAGATTCACAGTGTGGATTTTTCCATTTTTGGTTTTATGTTAAAACTTGTGAACTATAAGGTTACCATTGATGCTATCACATATTGGAGAGTGGGATACACTGCAGAACCCTAATAAGCAGTGTGGGTCGGACCCCCTGATGGTGCGATTGTCATTCATATGTGCAAATAAATTGTGAAATTACTGTGCTAAACCACAATAGTGTCAAAACATAAAGCAGCTAACACTCAAACAATCGAAGTCCAAACGAATAATAAACATATAGTGTAGCGCTGGAAGAAACAGAAAACATGAACTGTAATGTCCAATATATGTAACTTTGAACAAAGATAAATGAACTAATAAAAGTCCAATATTCCCTAAGGTGGAACTGAATAATTAATAAAAATTCAAAAATATGTCCATCTCGTGTTTAGTGGTGATTGAACAAAGATGACACAAATTGGCCCACATAAGCTTGATTGACCCACTACTGCATGGTAAGTAGGTCCACCACATCCAGTAAGAGTACCCATCTTTATTCCTTTTGATAGAGGATTTCTTCATACTCACTATTGCACAGTTCTCTGCACACTGTTTGTGTCATTTTTGTTCAATTGAGGATTCGCCACTAAACACGAGATAAACATATTTTTGATTTTTTATTAATTATTCAGTTCCTTCTTAGGGGATATTGGACTTTTATTAGTTCATTTATCTTTGTTTAAAGTTACATATATTGGACATTACAGTTCGCGTTTTCTGTTTCTTCTAGCGCTACACTATATGTTTATGATTGTTATTCATATGCTTATTTGACTCTTTAGTAGGGTCTATCTGTTGTGGTAAGAGTCCTTATCTCATGGGTGGTGATGGTCCACATGGTGATTGCAAGATTTAACTGAACACAATTTTTTGTCTATCGATAATCGGTGACTTGTGTCGTGTGATCATGTATTTTTTTATTACACACATTCCGTGGACTTTATGCTTAAATGTTTTGGACTTATAAATTGATTCACTATTTATGTTATGCACAGTTGCCAGTCATTTATTATGTTTGTTATATAGTTTGACTGACTATTTCTTCCCAGCAGCTAGAGCTCTATAACAGCCAGCATGTGTTCTACTACGGTTTTGTGATATTTCACCATATGGCATCACTGCTCTCCAAATAAAATGTATGTATTACTGGAGTGACAACTACTGTCCAAACATAAAAACTTCAAAAGCATCATTGTTATCTAAATATAACTTAAGCCCCCTACACACGATCAGAATATCGTACAAAAAATACGCTTTTTTTTTTCTTTTGCAGCGATCGTGCGATAATCTCGTCATTAGTACACAGCTGTCGTCCGAAATTTTCCAAAGGGACAAACACAAAAAATGTTCTCGTATGATACCAGATCGTACGATTTTTGTTTACTGGGTTCACACTATTGAGAATTGGATGTGGGTTTCCCCACACTTAATTCGCATGACAGGAGTTTGTGACCGGCTCTCCATGGAGATGTTTCACACACCCCTGGAGCGGCTCCGGTGCGTCTTCTGGTCCGTTTCAGGTCCGAATTCAGCTATAAATTCGGACTGAAATCGGACCTGAAATGATGAACAGGGATGCACCGGACCAGGGTTGCCAACCTCCCGAACCATTTTTTACTGGCAAAACCTGTAACATTTACTGGCGGAGCACATTTTTTACTGGCAGCCTGAGAAATGACAGAACTCCTATTGAAAACTAACACAATAAATATTTGAACAGTATAAACATAATATGGAAACACTGAAAATACCTATAACAAAGTAATTTGCTTGATATATACTTAAAAAAGTCACAACACAGCATGAAATGATCAGCCCCTGATATTTACTGGCAGCTGTAAAAAAATCACAGAATTTTACAAACTGTCAGTAATTTTACTGGTGGTTGGCAACCCTGCACCGGACTCTGTGCTGCAGTGTGAACCCAGCCTGAATCAGTACAGTTTTCATCCGAAAATACAATACAAATACACTACAATAGTTACATCGTAGGTGAGGTTGAAAAAAGACACAAGTCTGTCAAGTCCAACCTATAATACATTACATTGCTTCTGAATTTTTATTTTGTCATATGATAATTTTCATACTTTCGTAACCTAAATAATTAGGTTAAAAGTAATTTGTTTTCGATATGGAGATTTGCATCCAAAAAAAAACGGACGATCATCCGTCCATTAATCTCATTGTATGTACTAGGCTTTACATGACTTGAATCACATCAATTAATATTAGTTATATCCTATAGTAGTGACATCACTGTTAAGTTATAATCTTTAACTATTTTATAAAAGAGATATCATCATTCTCTCAAGATCTCCAGATATATTTCAATATGTTCTATTTGCCAGCTCTCTGAGTATGATATTTTTTAGGAGAGACCTCACCTCCCTAAAAAAGTGCAATTACTATTCTTTGGATACAAGTCATAATTTTGTTGCAGTGACATCACTAGTACTACTATATTAGATAGTTGTCATATCAGTACTCCCAACCCCATAAAAATACAGTATCAACTTACTATAGTCAGTGCGATGTTGTCGCTTCTTTCCTTCCTTTCTATCAGTATCACCTCTACTGATAGAATGTGACTTTGCATGTTCACAGGAACACCCAATATAATGGGTGTCATGATGTACTTTAACCACTTCTCTATACTCTTTTCCTGCTAAGTGTATATACATTTTTATAAAAACAACATAGTAAATACCAGTAAATTATTACACTGTTTAAAAAATGTTAAAGATGTTAATTGTACCAAATACTGGTTGATTTAATATTTCAAAAGCGAAAGCCTGTGTGGTATTCTTTAGGTTTTCTCAGATATTTGGACGAAGTGCTAAACAAACGTAAAGAATTATATATTCGGATTTTGATTGGGGAAATCCTGTTGTTAAAGTCTGTTATTTTTAAGGCATGATGATTAGTCAAACAGTAACACAATAATGACCTACCGGTAATTGGAAATCGGGATAGTTTTTGGTAATTTTTTTTTGTTCTTAAATGCCCTTTTGGTTTGCAAGTTTATAAACTGTTTAATACATTTTTCATTATTTTCTAAAGTAAATATTATGCTTATAATAAAATAAAAAAAAAGTTTTTAAAAACAGTTAATATATGGTGTCAATATCCTGCATAAACTGCAAGTTTATATACAAATTATAATTTTTTAATGAAATTCTGGCTTTGCTTTACAATGTGCATATAATGACTAAATCACACTTGTTTAAGCACAACACCCTCCATTTGGTTTGCCATGGACCAAAATATGGTAACCCTAGGGCCAGCAGACAATGGCTGTCATTCCTGTGATGGGGGGGGGGGGGGGGTATTTTCACAATTTATTTGTCTTGGGTAGCCAAGGACATTGTGGTGCCACAAATGCTGATTAATCTGTCATTTAGGATTTATGAAGATCTATTATAACTTAGTGTATGTAAAGGCACTTTTTTTTTTGATGAATAGATTAGGGAAGGGTTAAACTCTATGAAAGGCGATTTACTAAAACTGGTGCACTCAACATCTGGTGCAGCTGTAGCCAATTAGCTTCTAACTTCAGCTTCTTTAATTAACTAGTTAAGGACCGTAAAGATTTGCCCCCTTAATGACCAGGCCGTTTTTCGTGATCTGGCACTGTGTCGCTTTAACTGACAATTGCGTGGTCGTGCAACGCTGTAACTGAACAACATGTATGTCCTTTTTTTTTCCACAAATAGAGCTTTATTTTGGTGGTATTTTTTTTTTTTTTTTTTAATTCTTTATTTATTTCAAAGTTTTTTCAATACAAATACAAGGTACATTTCCTTTTCCCCTACCCTCCCCCACCCCTTCCGCCCCGTCTTGCAGATCTTTCTCCAAATCCTAAATGCTAAGTTTCGTCAGTTAGTTTCGTTGTATTACTGTTTTTTATCTAGTTATTTCTTCGAAGTATCTCCATGACGCTCTAAAGTCAATCCAACAGGACCATTTATCTTCCCGTCTACTCAAGTTATCTCCATTTTCCTGCACTAGTTCTACATTCTCCAGTATTCGCTGTCGGTTTACTCTCGTAAACCATTCAGCTATTTGCGGACTCTTCTCCTCCATCCATTTCCTAGGGATTAGGTTTTTCGCCTCATTTAGTAGGATTGGGATTATTGAGTTTCTATATTGCCTTATGGGGATGTCTGTCCCGTGGAACAAGACCACCCATGGGTCTTCGGGGATATGCTTTTTTGTAATGATTTCAATTAGTGATAATATCTGCTTCCAATATTTTTTTATAATTGGGCAGTCCCACCAGATATGTGCCATTGTACCAATACCTCCACAACCTCTCCAACAAAGAGAGGTTTTATCTCTTTGTATCTTACTCATTTTTACTGGGGTTATATACCACCCCATGAGGCACTTATAATTAACTTCAATGGTTTGACTGTCCATCATAGTCCCGTGTAAAATTTTCAAAATCTTATCGCATCTATTTTCGGTGCAAGGGATCCCCAATTCCTCCCCCCACCGCTTGACGCCGGGAGGAACATCCTCATGTCTCTCCTGGATTAGCATTTTATATAAACGTGAGATTGTATTTTTAGCTGGGAGGCTTGTACAAATTTTTTCCATTGCCGTGAGGTTATCCCCATCTCGAATTGGTTGTGGAAGTCTTTGTACAAAGTTTGTCAGCTGGGTGTATCTCCAGGCGTCAACCGATATTAACTCCACTTCCTTGCTCAATTCGTGAAAAGTGATAAGTTTACCTTTTTTAATGATATCCCTTAAACGTGCTCCCTTTTTAATCCAATTCCCCCATAGTTTACTCCTCCCCGGTTCAAAAAAAACATTATCTTTTAAATTTAATAAAGGGGAGTTATACTCCCATTTGTTTTCCCTGTGCACCCTATCCCATATTTTTAGAGTAACTCGTGTAATTTCATGTGTATCCTCTTCTATTAATCTAAATTTTGGTGGGTTCCAAATTACATGCCCCCAGTCCCTATTACCCAGTGCGTTTTCTAAATTCACCCATCTTTTTTTTGTTCCTTCCCTGACCCATTCAGTGATCCTAGATAGTGCAATTGCATTGAAGTATTGTTCAAAATCGGGTAGAGCTAAGCCCCCCTGTTTTTTCCCCCTTGACAGGGTTTCTGCTGAAATGCGTGGTTTCTTATTGAACCATATAAACCTAGAGATAATCCCCTTTAAAATTCTGAAAAAGGCTTTAGGGACACATATTGGAAGCATTTGAAACTTGTAGTTTATTTTTGGAGCTATGATCATTTTGACAGCATTTACTCTCCCCGACCATGACAATGGGCTATGGGTCATATTTTTTATTTCCTTTTTAATCTCGTCCAGCAAGGGTATGTAATTTATCCGGTAAGTCTCCCTCAATGTCCCTGCCAGTTTTATTCCCAGGTACTTTATGTTCTCCCTCCACGGGAATTGAAACTCTTTAGCTAAACGAACCACTTCTTCTTGTTTTATATTAATGTTAAGGATTTCTGATTTGGTCGGGTTGACTTTAAAATTAGAGACTGCACCGTATAAATTCAACACCTTTATCAGGTTGGGTAGGGATACACGTGGGTTAGACAGGAAAAATAGGACATCGTCCGCGAAAGCCGCGTATTTATATGTCTCACCTCCTACCTTAATCCCACTTATGTCCGTTGAGTTGCGTATTGTTACTAATAACGGTTCCAAGGCTAATATAAATAAGAGGGGGGACAGCGGACACCCCTGACGCGTTCCATTTTTCATAGAAAATGGATGAGAGAGGAGCCCGTTGACCCTCACCCTCGCCTGCGGTTGGGCATAGAGTGTCTTTATCCAGCTTATCATCCTCGGACCTATCCCCATTGCCTCCAGTGTTGCGAACATATGTCCCCAGTCTATCCTGTCGAACGCTTTTTCAGCGTCGATCGACAGAAATAGACTGGGGACATTCTCCCTCCTGCAGGCCTGCATGAGGAGCAGGGCTCTAATCCCATTGTCCCTCCCCTCCCGCCCAGGGACAAAACCAGCCTGATCAGAAAACACCAGTTTGGACATCCTACTTCTTAACCTGTTGGCCAGTACCTTCGCGAAAAGCTTAGTATCTGTGTTCAATAGGGCGATTGGGCGGTAACTTGAACAAAGCGTCTTATGCTTTCCTTCTTTTAAAATCAGTGTTACAGATGCCATTAACGATTCTTTGCCCATCCCATTCTTCCCTCCCAAGGAGTTCCAATACTGGCACAGTCTGGGGACCAAAATATCTCGGTATCTCTTGAGATAGGTGATAGAGAATTCGTCGGGGCCTGGGCTTTTGCCAGCAGAGGAACTCCTCAGGGCCTCGTGTATTTCCACCTCTGTAATGGGTTCCTCCATAGTTTTACTATCCTCTGCTGGAATTGAGGGGATTGCACTATTCCTCAGGAAGTTTCTACGCTCCTCCCTTTCAGCTTGTGGTATCTGATCTTTAGATTTAACGTCGTATAAAACTTCATAGTAATCCCTAAACTCTTCTGCTATATCTTTTGACAGGTTTACTATTGAGCCAGTTTTACTTTGTATTTTGTCGATATAATTGAGCTCTCTCTTTTTTTTGAGTAATCTAGCTAGGTGTTTACTGCTTTTGTTTCCCCCAATGTGTCTTTCCCTATTTAGTTTATGGAACCATTTCCTTGCCTCCTGCTCTATTTCTGTTTTTAATTCTTCTCTTTTATTTAATAACCTGTGGTAGGTATCTCCTTTCCTCAATGTTTCTTCCCTGTGTTCATGTTCCAGGTCCCGAATCTCTCCCATCAGCCGAGCCCGGTTTAACCTTTTTTCTTTTTTTTTTCCAGCCCCAATGGAGATTAATATTCCCCTAATATACGCTTTCTGGGCCTCCCATAGGGAAGCTAAGGATGTCTCACCATTATCATTAATTTCAAAAAAAGCAATAATTTCCTTGCGTATGATTTCTTATACACCGGGCTCAGATAGCAGGCTGTCATTCAGGCGCCAGGAACCTACTCTTGTCTGTCTTCCAGGGAGTCTAATTAACATTGAAATCGGGGCATGGTCCGAAAGTGTAGTTATTTCAATCTTCGTTTCGATCACGTGTTCTAAGAATTTATGCTCTACTAAAAAATAATCTAGGCGGGAGTAGGTTCCATGCACTGGAGAGAAGAAGGTAAAGTCCTTTACGTTGGGGTGCTGTGCTCTCCACACGTCTATTAACTGTCTCTGTCTAAGTTTAGATTTTATGCTCTTTAACTGGCATCTACTCTGACTCCCTGTTTTCGATGTGGTGTCCAGGTTAGGGTCCCATCCGAAGTTCAGGTCGCCCGCGATAATCACTTCCCCCATTTGGAAGCCTGTCAGGCGTCCCAATACCTGGGATAGGAATCTAATTGGATTTTTGTTTGGGCTGTAAATGTTTACTAAAGTTAGCATATTTTCCCCTATTTTGCCTTTTATTACTATAAACCTCCCACCAGGGTCTACGAGACGTTCACTGATGGCAAACTTGACATTTTTAGCAAACCCTATAGCAACCCCCTTAGCGCCCCTTGTTGGGGTATCCCCTTGGAACCACAATGGATATTCTTGGGTGGCCAACCTTATCCCTCCGTCTAGTGTCAAGTGTGTTTCTTGCAAGAAGATAACCTCCCCCTGGTAGTTTTGTATTTCTTTCAGTATCTTATATTTTTTCACCTGGGAATTTAACCCTTTAACATTATACGACAGAAACCTCAGTTTACAGACCTCCATATTTCCAGGGAGGCCTTATGCAATTACCGGACCACGTTGTCCAGTAGTTCAGTATTTGTGTCTGCAAGACGGGGACGGACCCCTCTCCCCCCTCCCCTTCCCTACCTCCCTTGTCTCGCCCTCCCCCCCCACCTCCCTCCCCCCCTCTCCCCTTCCCCTGGTCGAGTTTTGACCATCTGTGAGCAGTGAGGTGTCCCTTTGAGACACTACCTGTCCACTCCGCCTCTAGGGTGGAACTCGACTGCTGGAACTCTGGTGTTGGGTCTACCCCCTCCCCCCGTCGCTTTCAGCGAAGGGGGGGGGAACCAACCCTGCCCCTCGGATCCCGTGTCTCCCCCCCACCTCCGCTCCCCCCACTCTGATCCATTCCCCCGCCCCCCCCTCCCCCCGAGAGAGGAAAAAAAAAAAATTTCTCCTCTCAAGGCGAGGCGGGGGGGGGGGGAGTAAACCCCACAACACCCTCCCTCCCGTTGTACTTTCAGACCGTGGGTTACTATTTTAGTTCCGGTTCTGGGGAATTTTTGGGACAGAAATCCCCAGTTCCTCACAAAAATTCTGCATCTCCTCCACAAACTTCATGCGTACAGTTTTCCCAGATTTCATAACGATCAGTGCGGTAGGGAAACCCCAGCTGTATTTGATGTTTGAAGCGCGTAAAGTTTCCAACAAGGGCTTCATCTCTCTTCTCCGGGCCAAGGTCCCTGCTGACAGATCCGCAAAGACCTGAATTTCTGTCGTCTCAAACCTTAACGGGGGTTTTCCTCTAAGGTTTTTGTAGATCAAGGCTTTTTCCTCGTAGGAATGAAATCTGATGAGGACATCTCTAGGCACCCCTTCTCCCACTCCAGGGGGTTTTCTAATTCGGTGGGCCCTTTCTATTTTTAAGTCCGAGCCATCTTCCTGCCCAAAAACTGGTAACAAGATACTTTTTATTTTCAACATAAGGTCTTCTCCCCTCTGTTCTGGTAAAGATCTTAGCCTCAAGTTTTGTCTCCTACTTTGATCTTCCATACTTTTCATTTTGTATTTCATGTCTCTTTCAGATCTTTGTATTTCTTCTATCTGCCTTCTGAAATCCTTGTTTTCTTTAGTTAGTTCAATTGCAGTTTCTTCGATTTTTTCCACTCTTTTGGCCAGGAAACCCATATCGATTCTAATATTTAAAATTTCAGTTTTTATGGCACTTTCTAAATTGGCAAACATTTCCGCCATTTCTGTTCTGGTTGGGATTTGTGAGATGTCACTATGTTGTAATATGATACTCGTGTCCCCTGCCTTTTCCAGCTCAGGTTCCATCCTAAGTATTTCAGCCTGATCTGCTTTTAACTTCTCCAATTCTTTCTTTCTTTCCTTCACTCCCTGTTGTCTCCTCTCCATTTCGGGGCTCTTAAGACTAATATCTTTGAGATATTTTTGTATGGTACTATTATTTAAGTTGTCTTTCGGTGTTTTAGGGTCTGTACCTCTCTGCGTTCTCCCCTTCATCGTATAAACAATGTCTTCTATGCTTTGGCCATCTCGTCCCTGTGAGGGAATAGTTGGACTAAGATGTTTTAAGGGTAGAGTTTTCTCTCTTTCTTCTTTCCCTTATTCCTCCTTCCCCTCCTCTCCTCCTCTCCCTCTCTCCTCCCTGCGTAACGGTTGCAATAGTTTCTTGATTCTCCTTTAAAACACTGCTAGCGTCTGAACTCTGCAGTTCCTCCAATCAGAGAAAACTTTTTTGGAGGCTGAGTGGAGGCGAAAAAAAAAAAACAGACAAAAAAGGAAAAAAAAAAGAAAAAAGGGAGCTCAAGGGATACACTTCCCCTTAATAGGAAAGGCGAATCTCTATGTTCTTCCTAGCCACAACATAGCCACAACATAGTTTTGTAGACTTATAATTGCAGACAATTCCATGTAGCAGGTGGCCTCTATTACTGCGAGGTCCAGTTGAACCGTTTTAATCCCCTGTTCTATAGTTAGGGGATTTTTTAAGCTTTGTATCAGCTTTTAGTCTCTCAGGTGTCTGTCTCTCCCAGTTAAACTCCCCTTAAGTAGTGTATTATTTGATAATGCCTTTCCTTCTTGTGTTCCTGCAGGGTAATGAACATTTGTCTTCCTTATTGAGACTCCCCTCACAAACATTATTATTGCACTGTTTTTCAACCATATCACATTTCCTCCTTTAATAAAATGGTCATCATATCTTCTGTTCAAATGCAGGGAGGGAGGGGGATAAGGGGAGAGAAGGACAAAAACAACACCAGAAGAAGGAAAAAAAAAACAAGTCTATGTAGGAGGAGGGAGTCAGGGAGTAACGTTCCTACCTGAGAGAGGGATGCTCTTCAGTAAATCCCCTCTCAGACCGGCATGTTCCTTTTGCAGCTGTGCAGTGTGGTCGTCCGGGTAGCAATACCCCTTTTTGCTGTTGCACAAATGTGTGCGGGGTCGCTCTCAGTGGCCGTTCATATTCTCCGAGGGAGGCCGCATCAGTATCCACGTGTTGGGTCTCAGATGAGGACCGGGTTCAGGGTCCACGTGATCTCCGCTCCCCCGCGCTCAACATGGATCCAGGCTGAACCCCCCGGCTTCCTCTTCTCTTCCCCTCCGTGACTGGCTGACGGGCGGGCGGGTAGGCGGGCGGGCAGGCGGGGGGAAACCCCAGGCTTTCCGAGGTCTTCTTCGGCGGGTTAGGAGAGCTTTTCGCGGGCTCTCACTTCCGCGTTACCTCTCCCTGCTCTCATCTCCCAGCCGGAGAACCGTGCAGGTGCCCAGCTCAGCATTCGGCTCCTCCCCCAACGCCGACGTCTCACGTCAGCATAGCGCTTCCACCGCAAATGTACAGAGCTTAATTGTAAAACCAACAAGCTATTTTGGTGGTATTTGATCACCTCAAATAACAAAAAAAGACAGACAATTTTGAAAAAAGAACCCAATATTTTTTACTTTTTGCTATAATAAAACAAACTCCCTCATCAGTTTAGGCCAATAATCTTCTACATATTTTTGGTTAAATAAAAATCGCAATAAACGTATATTGATTGATTTGCGCAAATAGTTATAGCGTCTGCAAAATAAGGAATAGATTTACGCCATTTTTATCATAAATTTTTTTCTAAATTAGTAATGACGGTGATCAGAGATTTTTAGCGGGGCTGCAACATTGCGACGGACAGATCGGACACTTTTGACACGTTTTTGGGACCAGTGACATTTATACAGCGATCAGAGCTAAAAATAGCCACTGATTACTGTATAAATGTCACTGGCAGGGAAGTGGTTAACACTTGGGGGCGTTTAAGGGGTTAATTGTTCCCTAGGGAGGTGTTTCTAACTGTGGGGGGGGGTGTAGTGACTACGAACAGCAGATCTGTCTCTCTTCCCCTGACAGAACAGGGATCTGTCTGTTCTGTCTCTCTCAGAAACGATCACTGGTGGCCGGTGGACATCGCGGCCACCAGCCACGCACATTGGCTCCGGCGAGGCACTGCAGGCGCGTGCCCCCCAGAGCTCTTAGAGCGGCCGATGTACGATGTTGGTGATTCGCACAGGATGTACAATTGCGGCAGATGGCCTTAAAGTGGTAAAGTGATTGTAAAGTCCCATTTTATTTTAGTTAAAAATAACAAACATGTCACACTTACCTGCCCTGTGAAGTGCAGCGAGCAGCCCAGATCCTCCTCTTCTTGGGTCCCTCTTTGGTGCTACTGGCCCCTCCCTCCTGTCGAGTGCCCCCACAGCAAACAGATTGCTATGGGGGCACCCAAGCCGAGTCACAGCTCCCTGTGTCCATTTAGACACAGAACGGCAGCCCGTCCCCACCCCCCTTCTCTCCTCATTGGCTGACCAACTTTGATTGACAGCAGCTCTAAATGGGCAAATCTAATGGGCAGTCAGGTAAGTATTAGTGGAGCTGAGGGGGGCCACTGCACACAGAAGGTTTTTTATCTTAATGCATAGAATGGTAAAAAAGCTTCTGCCTTTACAACCACTTTAAGCTTTAACAATAAAACCTGGAAGCTGATTGGTTTCTATGCAGAACTGCACCAGATTTTGCACTCTCCAGTTTTAGTAAGTAACCCCCTATGGCATGTTTATATTGTTGTCTGTGACCCCATTGTCACCAAAATTATTAAAGCCTGTAAAGGTTCCACCAAGAGTCAGGAAGATAAGCTGTATAATGCGTGTCTGTATAGAGATGCGTAGTTTGGAGATCCAATATCAAATCATCCCTAATGAGAAAACATTTAAATTTTTTTTTACTAGAGTGACATCATTGCTCTCCAAATAAAATATAAATGATATTTTACTAAATTACATTAGTACTCTCCTCCATATATAAATAATGTGATGAGAATTATGAGACAGCAGCTTCCCAAATATAAATAATATATGTGACATAATTTCTCTGAAAATGTAAATAATATTTTACAATGTGATCTCCACATATAAATGAAATTTTACTGTGTGACATCATTACTCTCCAAAATTAAATGATCTTTTATGATGTGAAATCTCTGCTGTCTGAATACAGTATAAATTACATTTTACTATGTCATGTCCTACTACTCGTCATATATATATATATATATATATATATATATATATATATATATATATATATATATATATATATATATATATATATATATATATATATATATATATATATATATATATATATATTAGGGCTGCAACTTACGATTATTTTAATAATCGATTAGTTGGCCGATTATTGTTTCGATTAATCGGTTAATAACCTTAAAAAAAAAGTGTGGTGTATAATTTAGTTAATATGTAAAGTTTAAAAAAAAGGCAATCTATTCTTAAATACTGTATGTCTATGCAGTGGTAAATATAAACAACCGACCATGGTTAGGGAGCAAAATATCAAATCCACTCTGAGAATAACAGACAGAAGAGATATACTGTATATACGCTATTAGAGGAGATATACTGTATATACTATTAGAAGAGACATACTGTTTTTTGGACAATTTGTTGTTGGGCAAATAAAAAAACACAAATTGCTGCAAAAACGTATTACATGCTTTTCTGCAGCTTCTCCATTTAAGTATATTGAACCAAAAAAGCACCGTTTTGTATTAAAAAAAAGTCCCTGACCCTTTCCAAATACGCAGCGGCTGAAAAAAGCATAGATGTGAACGTGTCCCATAGGAAACCGTGTTAAATGAACTGTAGTGCAAAAAGCACCAAAAAACACATAGTGGTGAACCAGGTCTAAGACGTTTAGTAACATAATGGGGTTAAAAAAAACTAAAGCGAGCCCTTTATAGTACAAAAAAAGCAGATAATTTTTTTTACTGTAGAACTGTAAAAGTAATATTTACAGTAGCGATTTTCTCTTTTTGTACTATAAAGGGCTCATTTTAGTTTTTTTTAACCCCATTATGTTACTGGCTGATTAATCGATTATGAAAATAGTAATCGATAAATTTCATATTCGATTAGTTGTCGATTAATTGATTAGTTGTTTCAGCCCTAATATTCAGCCCTAATATTCCCTACCTTTCATTGGTAGTCACATCAATATATATATATATGTATGTATATATATATATATATATATATATATATATATATATATATATATATATATATATATATATATATATATTATGTGACATAGCTGAACTCAAAATATGAATGCTATATGTTATTATAAAAAATCATATATTATATGATATTATATATCATATTACAAAGACATATATATATATATATATATATATATGTGTGTGTGTCTCTCTCTCTCTCTCTCTCTCTCTCTCTCTATATATATATATATATATATATATATATATATATATATACACAGTATATACTTTACAAGAGTAACATTACTTCTCTTGAAATATAAACTTTATTTTAACACAGCGATATCATTGCTCTCCAAACATAAATTATATTTTACCAGCTCAAAGTCACTGTGTTCTAAGTATATACCACAATTTTTCAGAAGTGACATAATACAGGACAGATTTCCAGATTATATACTGTACAATATGTTATCTATGTTGGGATATCTCTGCTCTCCCAATGTGAAGAATATGTTATAGGAAAGGTCTCACTGCTACAGATTCACTGTAGTGCAATCCCTATTCTCTACATAGGGGTTATAATTTTGTTACATTATGTTACAGTGGCATCACTACTCTCTGAGCTTGTTACCATATATATTACATATAAAATATAACAAATAAGAATATCAACTTACTTTACTCAGTGTGATCGATGTGATTGCTTTCTTCCTTTTTTGTGCATTCACACCACAGTAGCACCTCTACAGACAGAAGTTATTTACGATGTAATTTTGCAATTTTTACAGGAAGCACAAAATAGAGGGTGTCATGATACTCACATTGCTTATTTTTGTATACATTCTTTATTTGTACAGAACATGCATATAAATACAAATTGCTGATAAAACATGAATAAGTCAGAGCTTTATCACTGTAATATA